>CM068378.1:88376367-89627617 GCA_034770075.1 Aralia elata | reverse complement strand
TCATCATACACACAGTAAGAAAACCAATATGCAATAAAACATGGACCAAAATTTTTTAAGCTAAACCCAAAACTTACACTGCACATTTGATAGCAATGACACAATAAATTGGTAGTAGTAAGTAACACACTAACACTGGTATAAAGTTTAAGAATTCAACATTTTCCTTTAATTTTCAAGTAATCACCTCCCACTAATTCTCTGATTTATTGATCCTTTTATAGTTGCAGTTATGTTAGACATGGGATATCCACATGAGCCATATTATTTGTTTGTTTCTTCACCAAAATAAAAAATAAAAAAATAACTGAGACATCATCATCTTAGCTTGATTCAAAAGGAGGAATGCTAAATCAGCTCCATAACCAAATTGAGTCAAAACCAAACAACCATTAATAAATTAAAAGGAGCAAAATGAAGCTCGGAACCGCTGCACTCACGGATCAATATAGGGAATCTAGGGTTCAATTTTTTTAGATCCTTGTAATTCTTCTCAACAAATGATCTATCAATCAATACAACTGGTAAAAAAACTGAAATAAAAGAAAACGACGGAGGGAATCCAAGTACAGAGAAGAGAGAGAAAAGACCTAGTTGATGATGAGGTTTGACAGAAGAGAATCTGTAACTCTTTCAGATTGCGATACAGATTTCCTCTCCATGCCATTTTCTTAATTCTTTTTCACTAATCTCCTTCTAGCTCCGGTCTATTCTTTGCTGCCCACAACAAACTGTATCTGGAAAGAAAGCCCATGCCTTTGTCCGTGTTCTTGCTTCTGATTGGTCATTTAGGACGGTGAAGGATAGTAGTCATCATCCAACTTTTCATCCATTGGATCAATTTGTGTTTTTACCTCAAAGGTCCATATTTATTTTAAGTATACATAATATAAAATTTTAATTCCAAAAATTAAGACAATATTTCAAAACTAAATTTTTGTTTATTTATATAATTAATTATTTTACCAAATATTATCTTTGTAATATAGTATTTAATAAATATAACACATACATATAATAGAATTTATTATAACATATAATATATTATTTTATAAAGAAAATTATATACCTTTGCAATTTAAAAAATATTTCTAGTAAACTAATGTATATATCAATATATTAACTATGATTATGTCAAAATAATAATATTTTTAAAAAATATATATTTCAATTCATAATATATTATTATAAAAATGGTATATTTAAAAATTATTTCTACCAATTATTATACAAGAAAAAATTACATTTACAATCTTTGACTTTTAATCAGAGAAGTGTTCATCATCTGATATGATATGCCTAAATATCCAACCTGCCTACAACTCAATCTAACTAGATCGAAAAATAAAAAATAATAAAGGATTATATTTAAAGCAAATTAGCTTAAATATAACTCTAACCGATCATCACAAATTTCATCAAAATTAATTAACTTTTAACGACAAGAATATAAAAAAAAATCTTCAATTATTCATGTGTACACGCCAAATAATACTTGGGACCCATATAATTGTATGTGGCTGCCAAACTAGTAAATTTATATACAACAATAATTATAATATGTCAAAAAAAATTAATAAATAAATAATTACTTAATATATTACTTAACGAAAACAAAATAAACAATTAACAAACTAAATTAAAAAAATTAAACTTAACTAATTAAGTGACTTAAACAAATAGTTTACTAAACAAACCCAAACCCAATAAATAATCTCTCACTTCAAGACCAAACCTCATTTAACAAAATAGGAGAATAGTTCTGAGGTACTTAGAACTGGGCAAAAAAAAGGGTAAAACCAAATATAATCGAACCAAACCGAAATTTTTAACCGAAATATTTTGGTTATTTGGACAATTTCGGTTATAAATCGAAATTTATTTCAGTTTTCGGATTCAGTTTTGGATAAAAAAATTAACTATTCGGTTAATCGATTAATCGAATAATAGAATTTTTAAAAAAATAATTTTTAATTACCAACTAATAAAAGAACGCACTATTGTTGTACTTAAGCTAAGACGACGTCGTTACTCGTTAGACACTTAAGCTAAGTTGCAAATCATCTCATCTAAATAATACGTATGTCTGTCGCTAGAGCCTCTAGCGACAGTGAATAAATGGAAGGACACTGCTTCAATCGTTTAGAAAATTTGGTCAAAATAAGAAAATAAATAATTTTATAATATGTATTTATATATAAAAAAATTCCTGTAGAGAGAATACTAATTTTTTCTATTTTTCTCTTCTTAATGACCTATTTGTTATCATTAAAATTAATTTTTAGAGGCAGAGAACCAACAAATAGAATTAGTATTGAATTCCAACACCAAACATCCCAAATTCCCAATTTTATAAAATAATTACCATAACTAATCGTGATATTTTAAAAATAAATTCCAGTTGAATTTCATAATGGATCTACTATTGGGCGCACACACACTAAACACCACAAAAAACACACACTCGCTCGACTCGCTCTCATGCGATTGAAAAATTGACTATAGGTTCTACGATTTTTTATTATAATTTTTTTTTGACTGTAATAATGTGTTATTGTAAGATAATTGTATTTTTAAACCATCATATTTTATAATAAATATGACAAAATATACTGTTAATATAAAATCTTATAACTATCATTTGTTATGGATTAAATTCTGTCTCCATATATGTTGTATATAGATTATGGGGGTCTGTTTTATTAAGGGAAATATTATTTCTACACGTATTTTTGATATTTTTACGTGATTTTCTTTTACATAAAAATGAGACTCACTTTATATTTATGTGAAATAAAATTACCTAGAAATATCAAAAATATACTTGAAAATATCAATTCTTTTTATTAATGGTGTAGAAGAAAAGTAAAAGTCAGGTCCAGTCCAAGACGCAGAACAGAGTAGTTTTCACGCGACATTTTGTTAAAAAAAAAACTCTTTGTCTACTTCGATCATTTCACGCCTTCTTGAATTCTTAATTCTAGATGAGATTTTGTAGGGGGAGAAAGTTGGTGACTTGCCAGAGCTCAGGCGACCCACGACGGCCACTTTTACACATATTGTAACATATTGTAAGTACTAAAATTCAAACCCTAAATACCCATCGATACTTGTGATTAGTTTGCTGGGGTGCTTCATTTGGTTGGATTATTATCTATTTTATGTATCCCTTAAAATTTGTTAGCTTTGTTGAGGTGTAAATATGTGTAGATACACACATGGGCTAGGAGTAGAGGTATTGGTATTCCGAATTTGGGGGACTCTGAATCTGTAGATAATATTAATTGCTGTTTTTTTGCGATTTGATTCGTTTTTTTGGGGGTTAATATATGCAAGTATGCAACTGAAATGATTATACTGACCTGTTGTTTTGTTAAATAGTGTAATTGCTTGAGATGTTTTTTTGGGTTATTTCTTTCTTTCTTTTTTTCCCCGATATTTGATAAAAAAAAACTTATTAATTTTTACTTAATCTGAATTCTGTAGTGAATTTTATTTTTGGACAGCATTTTTCTGTTATTTTTTGGGATAAGTCTTCTGATATGTGAACTTGACTGAAGAAGAGTTAAATTATTTACTAACTTGACTTTAGAAGAGCTAAGTAATTAAATTTTCTAGTCTAAAACAAGAAAGAAATAAAACGAACAATCACTGTTCTAAAAATCCCCGCCTAGGTCCGCCTAGGCCCCGCCTAGGCGCTAGGCCCCCCCCTCCCGCCACGCCTAGGCGCTAGGCCGCCTAGGCTTCTCGTCTAGGCGTCTTGTCTAGACCCAAGGCGGCAAAAAAATTCCTCTAGGAGATTAGGTAGGACTAGACGGGGCCTAGACGAATAGGGCGGAGAAATTAAGCCTTTAAGCGTGGCCTAGACGAAGAAATTAGAGCTGCAATTGTTTTTTATTTTTATTTTTATTTTTATTTTTATTTTAATAACTAAGCTACAAAATAATGTCGTGGGTCATTATCTTGAAAAAGTATGAGTGTGAGTCCGATGGAGACATTATCTTGGAGGATATGGAGAAGAAGAGTTAGAAATATAGAGAGATATGGAGATATGGAGATGATGACTATTAGTTTGTATTTTTGATTATTTGTTTGTGTTTAAACTTTGAACAATTACATGTTTGTGTTTGAACTTTGACATTAGCAATATGGATATGTGTTTGAACTTTAAGCAAATGCCTTTATTATCTTTATTATAGATTGTTTTGCTTTATATTATTGTTTTGTTTGGATAAATATAAGATAAAATATTAAAATTGACTTAAAATAAAAATCCCGCCTAGGCCCCGCCTAAGCCCCGCCTAGGCCCCCTAGGCGCTAGGCCCCCTCCGGCCGCCCGCCTCCCGCCTAGCGCCTTTTAGAACCTTGCGAACAATTTCCTCTGGTATATGGCGTGGGGATGGTCATTTAGTGTTAATTTCGTTTTATTAACTATTTATGTTAAGGTGGCTGAAATGTCAGTACTCATTCGCTTGTAGTACAACAGTAAACAGTTTTCTTGTGTTTGTGCTCTCCTATTGCATGATACATCGTTAGGTTATTCTAAATAATACAGATGCATCAGATTTTACATAAGTTGGGGGGCAATTTGTCTACCTTCACTCCGGTGTTTTCCCTAGTTTTTATCTGATTCTTGTTGTACGTAGTTGACATTTGTGGTTGAGTTTGCATGTCAAGTTCTAATGTTGTTTTGAAAATAATTATTCAGCCTATGCTCTCTGTGTTGAGTTAAAGTTCACTCCTTGTGAGAAAAATCCGCTGTATCGGCACGGCATTGCAGGGGATTCAGATCATTTAGGTGTTAGGCACACTTATTTTCCTTTGAGAAAAGGTTGTGAGCTTACATTGTACCAGGACGCGCATATTAGCCATGATGTTAAGTTTCCCGAGATCGAATTAGATGGAGGGATAAATTTTCAGCAGGGTCATTGTTGGGAGGGTATATGCTATATCTGAGGCTCATCATATGATTTATTTGGTTGGTTGGTCAATTTATTATAAAGTGAAGTTAGTTAGGGAACCGACTAGGCCATTGCCGCGAGGAGGGGACTTGACTCTCGGAGAATTGCTCCAGTATAAGTCTGAGGAAGGGGTTAGGATTTTGATGTTGGTTTGGGACGATAAAACTTCACATAGTAAGCTCTTCATTAATACGGTGACAAAAATTGTAACACAGACTTTATTTTGTCTCATTGTTTTAAAATGTGTTTTCATGGAGTACTGATTCAAATGCTTACTGTCTGGATTGTTTTGTGAGATTGTATGTGTGATTCATTATAGTATTAGTACTATCATTTTCAGTGATAATCTTCTCTATGTTCATTCAAATTGGGGGAAAATGATTATTTATAAACATGCAATTTTTATATATTTTCATGCACAAGGATGGATGGTTATTCAAGTAAATGAATAAATAAATTTTACTCAAGACTTTTCCCGTCATGGATAAAGCATAAGCACAACTGTTTTTGGCATAAAATGTGATTTGTGGGGATTTTCAATCAAGGTATTGAAGATGTCAAATAGAATATATTAATGGTAACCATAGTATTTTTATGAACCAAATCACTAAAATGTCATTACATTATTGAGCACTCTCGCCCAATGGCAGTCGTCACCAGTTTAATCTTGAAATCCTTGTACATACTTAAAATCAGTCAGAAAAGACTAATCTTGAAATCCCATGTAAATACTTAAAATCAATCAGAAATGTCAAGTCAATTTAAATTCATTTATTAGGTAATGATGATGGACATATCAAAATATCTATGTGCAATCTACACTTGTTGTTTTGAGTCTTATCATGGATATATATATATATATATATATATATATATATATATATATAGGGTTGTGGTGTTGTGCAGTGTATAGGTTTTTCTGCCTGGTTGTGTGGGGCTGTGAATATTTAAATTGGTCATTATAATGGATTGTTTTACTGGATACAACAGAGTTATAGGAGTGCAAATTCTGAGAACATTGAACAATATATAGGTCCTTGCAGGAGAGATGGCTTATCTTCTACTTCTTCTCTCTCTATCTCTTTTGTTTTCGTCCTTATTTATGTGCATCATAGAGTGATTCTATTTTGCTTTTTCCCTAAGTTTTGTCATGATTTACGATGTTAGTTCTTTAACTTGTAAAGCCTTGGAATGTGATCTCAGGAAAGAGCACTTTGGCTTGTGCTTTAAGTAGAGCCTTGCACTCAAGAGGAAAGCTGTCCTACATCCTCGATGGTGATAATGTTCGCCATGGTCTAAACCGCGACCTTAGTTTTAAAGCAGAAGATCGTGTGGTGAACATACGAAAGAATTGGTGGGTTTCTTCCTTTCATCATTGAGTAAACTCCCTTCTCAATTCCCATACTTTCTATTCTTGTCTAAAAGTGTTCAAACTACATACATTTTGTAATTTGTAATTTTGTATTTTATGCGAATCTAACAGAAAATTGGAAGTCTTGTGTATTTTCTTGTTAGCTACTAGTGGTTGAAGTGGATCTTGATATATCCATGGGCTACTCAGACTTTGATCAGGACACTGACACTGGAGTGAATTTCTTGGATAATTTTTGCTTGCACTTCAATTTTTAACTTTGCTTGTTAATTTTCCTTCGCCAAGAAGATGCACCTAGGCATATTAAGAACTTGGTTGTGGTTTTGTCTGACTAGTTTGCTGAATTTTTTGTTGTGCTTTGCACAGTGTTCCCGTAAATATTCAGGCATATATGAGACCGTAGACAGTCTTTAACGGAGAAGTGTTGATTGCAACAACTTGTTACAACTGCATTCTTCAAATACTTCAAGGTCTGCTACAAACTCATATTTGTTAATAGTAGAAGATTTTACATATAATGTCTTGACAGCACGATGAATTTAGTAGATCTTTTTAGGAAGCCCCAATGACCATAGATCGAACCTATCCAATTTTTACAGTTTAATCTATTGAATTTCTTCAAAGACTGTTATTGAAGAAGTTGTAGGTTTTCATAGTTTATACATAATATTCCTAATATAATCACCTTAAATGTAGAAATACCAAAATTGTAGGCTGAGAAGAATTGTTGTGGTATGATTTAAGAAACACTTTGGATACTCATTTCAGTAATGTACCGTATACCATGAAAGCTTACGCATATACTTGAACACATATGAATTCTGCTAATTTTCTAAATATAATACCTAGGTGCATTGATATGTTATGACTACATTTATGTGGTAGTTAAAAGTCTTGATTAAACACTTTTATGTGTGAATTATTTCTGTTTAGGTGCACTTTTTGCTTATTTTTTTGCTGATCTTAGGGCAGGGTCATTCACCTTCTTCATAGCCTTATTGGAGAAAATCTTTAAAGCAGTATAACTATAATTTTCCTTTCTTTTGAGGTGAGGCTTTGTATGACCGAAAGAACAAATACCCAAAATAGACTTACGGATCATAACTAGGACTCAATTGTGCCTAATACTACTTGTAACATAAGCACCTGTTACACAAACTTTTTACTGCAAGTTCAACTCGTAGGTTAACTACTACTAGCTGTATTTTTGCTATTTTATTTATTGACATGACTCCTTGTGGTTCATGCAACTAGTGTTTAAGGTCTTCATAATTTGTAACAGGTAAGAGAGATTAGCTACAGTCTAGCCCCCTCAGTCAGACGTTGGCAAGCTGAAGTTCTAGTGGCAATTCAAGAGGTACTGTAAATTTCTCTTGCCCTTGCCCACAAGTTTAATTTGTAGTTTGCATGCATGTTGTTATGAGTATGGCAAGGTAAATATATTCTTTTTGATCTAAGTAGGCATGAATCCTTCATCTTGGGAATTGAGTCTTAAACTTTGTGAGATTATTAATTAAGTTCATTTTAGCTAATTATATTGTTGGCACTTTCAAGTTTCAGAATTCTTTTAACTTGCACCATGGTATATTTGGCATTATTGAAACTGTAGCTAGTAATGCAGGGTAGTTGTTGGATAAATACTCTACTCATTTCTTTGTTCAACTACAAGATCTGTGTGCGCTGCATCCTTGTGTTTAGATCTGATGAGTTCTTTTTGCTCTTGCATCATAGCTGTTGTTTAGGGAACACTTCAGTTCGGTTTAACTGGTCAAAATATTAATACCTCGTTGATGGTTCAGGCTTGCAGCTGGAGTGCTGTACTTGCTAGGCTGCTGATGCAGGCTTGCAGGTGGTCTGCTGGAGTGCTGGTGCACTGTAAGCTGCCAAGCTGAAGTTGAAGCTGTTCTGCTCTCTGTTGGTCCTAGATGCATAATGCATTTAGATAGACTTCGATAAATTATGGATTATGTATTGTTAATTTTTAACCATTAAACTTTGTGAAGATTAAGAATTGCTATGGTTGTTGATTGTTATTAATTATTTAATTACTGACTGGAAGCTTTAGTATTGAAAAATTGAAATGATCTTTTTTGTTTGAAAAAAATGGAATTTAATTTCGGTTATTAACCGGTTTTCGGTTATTTGATAATTCGGTTAGTTGTTTGGATATTAAAATTTTATCAATTTCGGTTATAACCGAATAGTCTATTCGGTTCGGTTATAATCGAATGATCAGTCCTTGGTATATTGATCCTTCCTATTAGTAAAAAGTTAATGTTTTAGATACTTATACAAGTTCGAACTAATATTATTCTTGATTTTTTAGATATTTATTGAAATGTTTAATGTATTACATAATATACATTACATAATTATATATGTAATATACATATCAACACACATACTAATGATATTATTATCATATTTTTATTTTTATTATTTTATTTTATTTAGTTTATGGTTTTCAGATGATCTCATAATAAAATTAATAGATGAATATGACAAAAATTAAGAATGTGAATATCATTACTTATAGTTCCTTCGTTTCATGTAAAATAACGAGTTATTCAAAAAGAAATAAAATAAAAAATACAAAACGATGCCCTTTTTTAAAAAAAAAAAAAAAGGGCGAAATGTGCTTATTTGGGGGGTTATCTTAATTTAGAGCAACATTTTAATAGTTGTTACAAAAAATTATACAGAATATGTAATGAAAGAAAAAATCGTTGACAATGAATGTGGTCCATATTAGGTTACGAAATATAGTAACAAAAAACCTTTTGTTGCCCACGATGAGGAAAAATCAAGTGGCGAGAGATAAATTTTTACCACCAACACATTGGCAACAAAAAAGTAAATAGGCGGGAATTTTTTTTTCCCGCCAATGAATTGGCAACGAAATTTTGCAACGACCTATGAATTTCGTTACGAAAAATGAAAGTCTTTCACAAACTGCAACGATTGACAAATTTCGTTGCTAAACATGCATTTTTGGCAACGACTTTATAAGTCGTTGCCCGAAAAATCGTTGCTGAATGTCCATTTTTTTGTAGTGGGTATTTATAACATGTTAGGCCTATGTAAACATGCATCAAATCAACAACACGAAACAACCTTGCATTTCAGTTCTGCAGACCGGCGCAGCTGCGCAGGTCTTACACTTGGGAGTGGCGCAGCTGCGCCACTCTGCATCCAGGGACTCTCAGCTCTGCAGACCAGCGCAGCTGCGCAGGTCTTATACTGGGGAGTGGCGCAGCTGCGCCCCTCTGCATCCAGGAGCTTTCAGGTTCTGCTACTGTAGAACCAAAATCAATAATTTTGGATTCGTCCCCTTTGCTTCTTAGCCATTATACAACATGTCTATATGACTTAAAACATGCTTTTACAACTGAGCTATGCATCATAACATCATTTAATCAATTAATCACTCCTAATTCTCATGTTCCTTAGAGAAATCATTCTCTTGGATATTAAACCAAATAGTTGGTGGGCATGGCTTTAGAGTTCATAACTCATAGCCTACTATTACATGGTTACCCTTGACTTCACATATGAAATCAACTCCCATAGCTTCTGGGCATATACAACCAGTACACAACCAATGCACACAACCAAACCAAGATGATTACAACTTTATTATTAATAAAACATGAATAACAGTCCACTAATGTCCATTTCAGTCCATTTCTTGATTCCTTATGCATAGGTCTGATTCTCATTCATTGTTACACTTTCACATACAATTAACAAGGTTTTAATAAAGCTAATTAACAACCATACATGTTCATGAACTAATTAGTAAAATCAGTCACATAACTTCAACAAAGCAACCAACACAAAACTAAGAACTTGGAAATAATGTGGAAATGAGCTAAGCTCTATATTGCATACCTCTTGAGCTTGTTCTAAGGTTGCTAATGGACTCAAATAGCAGCTGCTACCACACTCCTTCTTCTTCCTCAATTCACCCGTACACACTCAATTCTCACACTCTCTCAATTTTCAGCTATCTTACTAAGCAACAAGTGAAAGGAATGGAGGCTAAGCAATGGGAAAGTATTTATAGAGGAAGAGTTTGAGTTTCTTGGAGGTGGAGGAGTTGAGCATGCTCGGGCATGGCAGCTCCCCATGTATGGGCGACTGAGCTTTTGCTCTCCCCATGGCTCGGGTACTCCCCCCTCTTCTCCCAAGTTGCTTTCTTACATTCTTCCTTCACCAAATGCAAATTTTGCTCCTCCCCAAATGCATCACGTTCTTCATTCCTTCTCCCTCTCTTTCTTCTCCTGTACTCTTCTTCCTTCTACAAATGGTTCAGCTGAATACATAACCCATTTCCCTCATGGGTCATGGGTTGTGGGTCATGGATGGTGGGTTTGGTTCATGGACTAAATCCATGGGTTTTGGGCTTCAATAATAATCTATTGGGCTTCTAATTTAATACCAATAGCGCTTCTAATAAATATTCAATTGGGCTCAAATAAAATTCCACACTTGGATTATTAACCCTTTTCATTAACGCTTTGACGAAATTATGAAAAGTCATAAAATCGAAAAAGGCGTCTTGGCGTAAATAGCGCTTTAGCGCTATTCTCTAATGATTTAATCAATACCAATAAAAATAATATCAATCAAAAATTATCACCTACACATCATATGTAGTAATAAAATATTCACACACATAACGCGGAATAATATTAATAAAAGTTCAATTTATTCAATAAAATTCATAGGCTCGTGTTACAAAGCTACCCACGATCCGCGATCGTTACAGTATCTCTGATTAATCAACTTCGTTTTAGCAAAAATATTATACACATCACTTAAAACTCTACATGAGTTTATCTCATTACTATCTCCACTAATTTTCTCTACGGTTATATCCTAAGGTACTCTCACCTAATGTTTATAACCTACAGCTTTGATACCAACTTGTGATGCCCTCAAATCTATGTACTAGCTATAGTGGATTGGTGCTCACTATTCAACCTGAACTTCTTTTGAGTATATAAATTTTAAACTCACATTATTGATAATCAGACAATTCTTAGGAAAAAGGGGGCATTCCGTATAAATGGCGCGCAATCAAATAACTCCTCTCCTTGACAGAACATTCTAGACATTGCCAATAATGTTAAATCTAAGTCAAGAATACCCACATCTAACTAATCATAACTTAAATAGTTTATTACAAACATCTCCGTCTAGTCCCAAAGTTCTTATAACCTTTACAAATACCCCCCCCCACACACACAGATATATATATATATATATATATATATAGAGTCCGGATCTTAAGCATACCCTCTTAAATGACATACCAAGCATACCCCCTTTAGCGACGGACCGGGCGACGGTTTGGTCCGTCGCCATAGGTTCGGTCCGTCGCTAAAAGTTGTCCGTCGCTAAAGGCTTTAGCGACGGACCGGACTTATGACGACAGACCAAACCGTCGTCCGGTCCGTCGCTAAAGGGGATATGTTTGGTATGTCATTTAAGCATGCTTAAGATCTGTTCTGTATATATATATATATATATATATATATATATATATATATATATATATATATATATATAAATCCTTCAAATTCATTGCAAATATTATAAATATTTAATTATTGCATAACATGCTTTCTATTCATCCATCTTTCCTTTCCCTTTATCCTTACCCGATCCTTCGGCTTTTTCATGTTTAGCTGTAAATATTAGGTTTAAGCAAGAATGAGCACAAATTGCCCAGCAAGTAATATGAAAGTTTAACATCGAACATCAAGAAAAGGGATTATCTACATCTAAGCTTCAACAATTGGAATAAAATTGAGAAGTATTTGAATAGCAAGAAAAAATGGGATTTCAAATTGTTACCATCGTACTGAGCGGTAATAAATACCTTGAACAAATAAATCATCATGACGAATATCAACCACAAAGACCGACAAACATCCTCCGTAGGTACTTTAGGGAATCAACCTATTGTACCATATATTATGCACATATATAAATTTTTAACGCCTAAGCGTAAATGGGACTATATGCGTGACATCTGTTATCCTTTTTTTCAGGGTTGCTCATCTTAGTTTTATACCATGAGTCCGCACCAAAGCAATTTGGATTGGTTTGACTTAAATAACATTTATGATTTGAACGAATTCAACAATATATCATCGTACATCAATATTGTGTAGCCGGAATAATTGGCTTCGACACATCTATTCAACAGTTAATGAATATTAAAAACTTTAATAACATAAGAAATTCGATAACGAAATAATGCTTTCAATGTACATAAGTATGAATACTAGCATATATCATCAATTGAATAAGTTATAATTCAACAATAAAGGAGACTTGCACAATATGTAAACTTGTGTAAGTTGTAACATCATTATCATAAGAACATGTACGGAATAATAATTGCACAAGTTAAGAAACTTACATTCAATACAGAAATTGAATGAAGTTAGGATACTTGCCTAAAACGCTCTTTAACAGCTACGCTAATTACTTTTCAAATATCCTACATAATTAAAAGTTCATGTAGACTAATCAAGCATTTAACGATTAATTCTTTTAAGTTTTATTTCGGGTATTATAACTATTTATAAATAAAACTCCTTCTACTATACATGAAATAATTTCAGCGTTACAGCTTCTTATAAAATGAATATTCATAAATTATATTTAAGAAAATCAGACACTTATCACTGCTTGTAAATAGGACTTTTGTACTATTTATTTAAAATAATTTGGGCATTATAACTGCTTGTAAATAGGAATTTTATACTATTTACTTAAAATAATTTGGGCATTATAAGTGCTTGTAAATAGGATTTTTGTACTATTTACTTAAAATAATTTGGGCATTATAACTGCTTGTAAATAGGACTTTTGTACTATTTACTTAAAATAATTTGGGCATTATAACTACTTGTAAATAGGACTTTTTTACTATTTTACTTAAAATAATTTGGGTATTATAACTGCTTATAAATAGGACTTTTGTACTATTTACTTAAAATAATTTGACATTATAAGAGGAAAGAAAATTGAACATAACAACGACTAGAGATGTTACCTCTTGAAGTTGCAAGCTTTAACTAGTTCCTTTGCTACTTGAGATCACTTTACAAGAACTCTCCCTCTCTCTCTCTAATCTTTGATTATAACATTGCTCTTGAAAATGGTAAGAAATAATGAATGGATGGACGAGTATTTATAGGCTAGGAAAAGGTGACAAATTACACTTTGGTACCGAGGTTAATTATACTTTAGTACCTTCATCTTTGCCTCCATTTTTAATTTAGTCCCTCAAGTATTATCATTCTTGCATAACATCCCCTCTATGTGAACCAATAGTTCTTTGCATGTGAACCAATAGTTCCTTGCATGTGAATGAGCATTGCAATTAGGTACCCCTAAGTTAGCCTCCACTTCTAATTAAATCCTTCAAGTATTAGCAAGCTTTCATCCTTTACCCAACACTTAACTATTCATTCATTTCATATGAATGAATATTAAGTTGCATGTGAAAATATTTTTAGCATACTTGCCTACTCACATGACCAACAATAATTAATTACTCATTTATCTGATTAATTGCTTATTTGACCAATTTAATATCCGAAAATCAACTTCCTTCGAAAATACTGTCGATTTCTACTAACATCAATATTTCCAACATCATGGAAATATTTTCATCAATAATTTCATCTTCGAATTTTTGAAGTTTGACTTTTTCTGAAAAAGTCAACTGTTGACTTTTTGCCCAAAAAGTTAACCCCGACACATTTTGTGTTTAATGTTTATTTTCACTAATTTTGACGTTCCGGACTCAAATATTCAGTCCGCGTCGCCAAATTCCACTTCGAACTCACATTTGAGTGTTAATATCATTTCATGCGTTTTATTCAATATATTACTCACTTAGTTAGTTTAAACTAACTAATTAGCTTAAACCAAAAATAATTTACATCACATCACATCAATGCAAATAAATATTTTTAACGTATAATATATTCACATAATATCATCTTATTAATATCCATCAAGCTACATGCTAGTTCTCGGGTATTACAAGTACATGCTTGAGCATAGCCCTTGATGGTGTGCGCAACCCATATGGGCTGAGATGTGTGAACAGTGGAAAGCTGAGAGCTGGATAAAGAGACGCAAGACTGTCGCCTCGAATAGAGCCTCAGGTGCACCTGAAGGCGACAAGGCAAAAGGCACCTATAGAGGTGACAATATATCACAGTTGTAGTATATTGCTGCCAGGGTACGTATGAATAACAAACTTGTTTTTATTTTATTTTTTATGTTTACAGTCATGATTTGTAGAATATCACATGAGCATGTTTTGTAGGAGGCTTAGTCTCAAGGTCAGCCTATCCATTGATTGGATGTGTACGTGGCCACCCGCGATGGTCTGCTAGAGACTGTCCAGATAGCAGTAATAAGTTTTTATAACTTTGATATGTGTTTGCATATGGATAGATGTTTATATATACTATTGTGCATGTGTTGTGTTGGGATATAAAATATGGATGGATATTTATATAGATGTTTATATATACTGTTGTGTGTTGGGATATAAAACAGGTACAAAACAGGTACAATTTATTTTTGGAAAATCCACAACACAGATAATGTTTTTTTAAATTAAGTATCAGCGACCGCATGCGGTCGCTAATGCCTATCAGTCATCGCTAATGGCTTCAGGGTGTTAGCTACCGAGGTGGTCACTGACACGTGGGCTATGCCACCCCTTAAACCTGACTCATGGTGACTCAGCTTAGCGACGAAATCGGTCACTATAGGCGGTCGTTGATACATCGGTCGCTAATAGTAGTCGTTGGTGCTTTATTTGTGATTTATGGAGATAAGCAGCAAATTTTTTGTGCAGGTTTGAATAAAGAAAGCGGGGTGATAAGATAGAAAAATAAGAGAACTAAGACTTACAGTTTCTTAGTGGTTGAGAAGTTAAGATGAAACTAATTACGTAGGTCTAGGAAAGAAGATAGTTGAGAAATTAAGGAAACAGATGGAGAGGAGAGAAAAAGTGTTGTGTAGGGTGAGATGGACAAAATCTAGCAAAATGTGTTAAACAATTTATTTGTTATTTTGTTAACTATTGATTTTATTTGGATGGTTGAGATTTTGGGAACTCCAAAATTTAGATTATCTAGGAACTCGAGAGGACTCTAGATTTGAAAGGTAATGCTGATGTCTCAATTTTTTTTTCTTAAATAATCTTAAATGTTGTGGGCTTGAATATTTTAATAACCAATCACAAGAGATATATTTAATTAATGTAATGAACACATCATTTGAGTAATTTGAAAGACCTAATATTTGAGACCCCTAATGTTACTCTCAATTAAAATAATAACTTTTTTTTTTCTTGTGTGAGATCAAATAATTTGCCAATTAAAATAATTTATAGTAATATGAAAATCTAAATGTCCAAGACTCCTAATAAAGTTCAAAATGTTTAAGAGTTAAAATTAGATACACCGGCACTGTTTACATGAGTAATGTAAGAATTAAAATAGGTGTATTTGATGAAATTACCCTTATTTTAAAAACAAGCTCGCCAACCACGTGCGAAACATGTGTGGCATCGATTACGGTTTATTATGGCAATTATTATGATAATTAATTAAATATATGGTAAATATTTAATTAGAATTTTAAGAAGATATTTATAGTTATTAAATTATTAAATATTTATTTAAATAATTAAATTTTGAATCATATATTGTAGGTTCCTTTGAACAATTATAAAGTTAAACAATTGAACGGAATGTAATGTATATTTATTTAGTTATGATTATGAGAAAATAACTATTTTAATTTTTTTAAGTTTATTGTAGAATTCTATATTAGTGTTTATATTGACACGATTTGCTTGAAATTCTAATCCAAATTGAAGTATAAAACTCACGTTTTAATAAAGTTATAACTTAGTTATGACAATTAGTTAGTTTTGAATCCACTATAATTTTTCAACTAATTTTACAATTATTATGTTTCAAAAAAAAATTTACATACATTATTAATAGAATCATTTGATAGAATTTCAAGTTTAATGAATTTAATTTAGTAAGGATATTAATATAATAATAAAATGTATGATTAATATAATATAATATAATATGGGTTTGTAAGTTAAGAAATATTTTTAATATCTTAATAAATTTGTAATAATAAAATTATCCTATATAACAATATATAGGATAATTTCTCATAATACACACCTTAAAGTAACAATATCCTTCCAATATGCGCCCTCCTGAAAAATTCAGTGGAAAAAATTGTCTTATTTTTATTTTACGTGGAGACACATGTTAAGATTTATTTTAGAAAATTGGTCAGAATCATATTTAGGGTCCATTATACTTGCTTAATCAAATATTAAGGAGCAAGATAGGAGAAATTAAACTTCAAGCAACATATATATCGGTCCGACATGCAATTAACTCTACAATATATTTCACCAAAGAGGTTTGTATATGATGGAAGTACTTTCACGCGTGCTAGTCTATAGAAATATTTTAGAAAGAATAGAAGAAACGTATACCAAAAAGGGTATATGCTTGTTCAGAGAAAAAATAAAAAATAAATAAAGAAGTAGTACCATGTTGTATGGAAGGACTCTTTCAAAAGTCATGAAATTGTTATGTGAGCGAAGGAAAGCTAAAGGTGATTGAATGAGAACAGTGAGAAGTTGTTGAAACTTTTAAGTAGTGGAACTGTAGAAGAGAAGACTCAAATCATTACAAGGTAGATCAATGTGATGAGTAGATATGAAAAGACGTTACAAGCAAATGGTCTGGCTATAACGGGGTGACGGACGAAGGGGGATTGTGACTCAAAATTTCAACCCAAATTAACATTACATTTTATTTTTTCTAAAGGTATTTATTAAATTGAAAATGATGTTTACATCAAATTGAAAATTTGAAATACAATCATTAATTTTACTTTTTTGAGAAATATAAATCTTAGTTTTTGAAAATGACAACAAAAATAATAATAATAATAATAATAATAATAATAATAATAATAATAATAATAATAATAATAATAATAATAATAATAATCGGTTCTGGCCATGCTAGATGTTCAGAAGCCGTTCGAAATCAAAACGGACACTTTCAAGCCTCTTGACTTACTTTCTATTCTATTAGTCAAGGGCAGATGAACAAGGTTCTCGTTCCACACAAAAAAGATTTCATTGAATAAAAAATAAAAAGAAAAAAGAAAAACCCATTGAACTTTCAAGTTGTTATCAATTTTATCATGAAAGAATTTTAGTTTATTTATTTTTTTAAAACTGTATTAAACATCGAACTTCAAAAATATAACATAGAATATAAAAAAAAAGGAGTGGAAGTGTTCATCAAGTATGGTAAAAATTAAACGATTCTTTTACCAAGATCAATTCCGGAAATTAATGTTTTTTTTAAAAAAATAAATAAATTGGGATTGGTATTTTTTACGAACAGGTATACTAGTAAGATAAATACCTTACCTAACCAGTATACCTGTTATATCAGTTATGTGCACTATACGTATAAAAAGTGGGTAATTACGTACGCGTTTCTGGTAGGGTTTGGTTTAATGATTTCTCAGTACTTTTTGGTAGGGTTTGGTTCTTGGCATGAGGTTGACACTTTAAATCAATGGAAAAAATACTACTACTTCTTCTATTAATGAAACATTGGCATCAATTGTACTACCCGTGATACAGTGACATCTTTTCACATACTAAATTTTTTTGTGAGGTCAAATCTCACCTCCCATCCAATATTCAGGACATGCATGGATCCTCCTTTTTCTTTTTCTTTTTTCTCAAGATCTCTCTTTCCTTTTGTTTCTCTCCTTCCTTTTCTTCTTTGGGTAAACTGATATTTATACGTCTTACTATATGGAGGACTGAATAATTGGAATCATTATCTGCTATAGATTTGAATTTGGCAGTTTGAGAAAAATTGGATTCATGAATCTGTCTATTTGGGTAAGAATCTTTTTATTGAAAAAAAATAAGAGAATAATTATGATCAAAGAAACTATTGTCTAGGGTTTTTTTCCCTAAGCCGTCATATTAAAAAACAAAGTGATACAAAATGTGGCAATTTTTAAAGGAAAAGAGAGGGAGACAATAGAATTATTGCATAAACAGTTCGCATCCTACTATTCTTTAGTACAAGCGCAACAAACTGAAGTGAACTACCAGAAAGTTAACACAAACTGTCCAACTACTGAGAACAATAATTCACAGTTGATTGTAGCCAATAATTCACCAAAATGTTGGGGTGACGGATTTCTACATTAGGGAAATTATTATAATTCAATACAATAGAATTTGAAAATAAGAAAGAGAAAAAGAGAAGAAGTGGTATTAATGTTAGAATTTGAGCATTAATGAAGTTTTAAACACGGGTTTTGAAACTAGAATTTAAGTGGGTTCCATTAATCATTTGAAATGAATCCACATATAAATGTTTTTTACTCCATGAGTAGATTAAAATCAAATATCAGGAATCTCAAATCCATGGGATAATGAATGAAAAATTTACTCTCAAAGATCATCCATTAATGAGGATAAATAAATACTTGTGGGAAATGAGAAATTCCACATCGACTATATCGACTATGAACTAAACATTAAATTGGTATATATACAATAAGATTGCTCTTGAGTTTGGGCACCCCACTTTTGTGTAGGGGAGAGGACCTAGTCAAGGCTTGGTTTGACCTAGTTAAAGCTTGGTTTGATCACGCGCTGCTGACCGGTCGGACTCAGGGTCATAGGTCGTGGGTTCTTGTATATATATATCTTTTAGGGCAATGCTTAGTCCCTTTTTTATTAATTAGTTTTGGAGAAGCAAGGCAAGAGGCAAGAAGAACCGAAAACAGAAAGTCAAGCACAGCTGCGTTTCACACCAGCGCAGTAGCATTAGGGTTAGCGCAGCTGTGCTCCAACCTAGCGCAACAGTGCTCGACTTGACTGCTTCATACCCGTTCAGTTTTACCTCTTCAAATGCATCCAGTCAGTTCACAATGGTCGTGTCTGATGTGATAAAAATATGTAACTGCAAGTGCACAGTGTCAAATTGAAGAACTGGCAAGTACAGGTCGAACCCACAGAGAGTAGATTAATTTCAATGTATCCTTAATATCTATTTTAGGCGAATTAGAAATAAATATGGTGGAGATGATTAATTAACTAAATAATGTAAATTAAAAATTAATGAAAACTAGTAATGAGAAAAGCTACCTAGGAATCCGAATCCACTAAATACTAACATAATAAATAATTTCTTATTTTCCAAATTAATTCCCAAATCATTTTCCCTTCCCTTTAAAAAAATAATAATTCATATAATTAATATGGGCAAGTATAAGTTATCAAAAATTCACAGATTAACTATAACTTATCAAAACCTCATAATCAATATAAGCATCATATGCAATTAATGCGAAGGTAAATATGAAGGCGAAAACAATTAGGCACTAATTTCGGAACAGAAAGAAAATATTAATTATGAAATACCTAGTTTCATCATCATCCTAGATATTAGAAATTTAGCTAGCCATGGAAATTAAAACCAACAAATTCAAAATTAAAACTACTAATAATAATTGCATGAAATAAGAACAATAATTAAAAAGAGAATTTCTATTAGATTAATAAAAGAAAGTTACAAATACTTCCTGACACTAGTACCAAACATGATCGGAATAAGAGAAAAACCAAAACTCTCAATTGCTAAATAACTCTCTCCCTTCTACACCAGCGAAAAACTAAGGAAAAAAAAATAACAAGTGATGCCTCTCTCTCTAAAACAAGAGACTTATTTATAGAAAAAATTAATTTGTGCCCTAATTGAGATTCATTGAACTTGGCCACTTTTGTTCTCTTTTTTTCCTCTTCTTTCCTTTTTGATTTCAATATCTACATGGTAATCTCCCAAAAGTCATTTTTCATGTATGTTTCAACTTCCTAGTGCCAATCAACTTCACAAAGAGATCTTCTAGATAAACTTTCTTTTTCTTCATTGGATTTGACTTGCACACCAAGATTGTTCCACCTCCTTCATTTTCCTTGGAGAATTCTTTTTGGATATTTCTTTACATGAATAAGAGTATTAAATATTGCTTGATCACCAAGATTTTAACTTTATCACAACAAAATATAAAATCCTACAAAATAAAATAAAACATATTAATTTAATAAACTAATATAATTAAAAGGACAAAATTAGGGATAATAAAATGTATGAATTATGTGCTTATCAAATACCCCCATACCTACCTTTTGCTCGTCCTCGAGTAAAATAAAAATAAAATAAAAATACAAAAATACCTCATTTTCGTAGGAAGCACGATTGCACTTAGCATGTGCAACAAGCCTTTAAACCCCAAGGTTACCCCAAGTGGACGAGTTGTGTCTCGTGAGGGTTTGCAGTAAATATACCCACAAAATTCAAAATTCAAAACAAAATATTTTTGGGTTCAACAAATTATGAAATTGAAAGAAAACTTCTAAGTATACATGGGCAATATACATAAGCAAGATTAAATTCAAAATCACACTTTCACCTTATCAAAAATACTCTATTTTCAGTCTAGACATCATCCTTCATAAAATTTATTCCATGTGATGCATGCATTGTGTATATGATGTAACTCTTAGTAGGAATTTTTACCATAAAAATCAAGCAAATTCATTTTTTTTCTTTTTTTGAATTTTTTTTGAATTTTTCCCATTCTTTTTTTTCCTTTCTTTTTTTTTTTTGAATTTTTTTCCCTTAACTTGTGCAATGTCACATTTTCTTAGGCTTTTCAGAGTTACCCATGTAGCAAGCGTTGGACCAATGACTCCCAAACCAATTGGTTTAGGGCACTAGGTGTAGAGACACCCCTAAGGGCTTACTAACTCGAGTAACAAAGGCCACATAACTAGACTAGTCAGGCTGCCTATATCCATCACACTTTTCAGCGTGAATATCGATGCTTCCTGAGGCTTGGATACCTAGTTATTTCGTTCAATGGACATTGAAGCAGTTATTTTTTTCAACTTTTTCAACTTTCTTTTTCTCAATTTTTTCCTTTTTTTCTTGAAATTGCTCAAAACATAGTTTATATCCCACAACTAAGAGTTAGTGTGAATGTAAAGTGCAAAAATGTTTAGGAACTCAATTTTATTCCAGATGGTGCATCGAACTAAGATTTTGTATCTCATCAAAGGTTCAAGAGTTCTAAATCTTTTAATCTTACTCATGAGTTTTTCTCCACATAAACTTATTAGAATTAATTCAATCCACAAAAA
Organism: Aralia elata; assembly: GCA_034770075.1. Lineage (NCBI taxonomy): Eukaryota > Viridiplantae > Streptophyta > Magnoliopsida > Apiales > Araliaceae > Aralia > Aralia elata. The sequence goes on along the minus strand of CM068378.1, from coordinate 89,605,950 downwards.
CAAAATTTTTATTTTTTCAAATTTTCCATTTTTTTGTTTTTCTACAGAAAGAATTAATTTCCTAAAAAGAAGAAAAATAAATACTGGAAAAAAAAATCTAATAATAAAAATGCAAAACTCCCCCCATACCTAAATCATGCATTATCCTCAATATATGCAAATGAAGAAAGAGAACAAAGAAATGAAACAATTGTACCGTGTACGGTGGAGCAGAAATCGGACGACAATACTGTACAAAAATAAAAATATACGGACAACTTACAAATACAAGTACAATGCAAGTCATTTGGACTAATGTGGGTCAACAAGATACACCACCTCTTCTGATTCATTTGGCATTTCTAAAAAGTGTTTAAGTCGTTGACCATTCACTTTGAAAATTTCACCACTCTGTAGATTTTCAACATCGACTTCCCCATGAGAGTAAACTACCTTTACTACAAAAGGTCCATCCCATCTAGAACCCAATTTGCCAGGAAATAGATATAGCCTAGAATTATATAAGAGAACTTTTTGACTAGGTGAAAATGATTTTCTCAAAATTGATTTATCATGTAACACTTTTGTTCTTTCCTTGTAAATTTTAGCATTTTTATAAGCATCATTCCTAATCTCACTTAACTCAGCTAATTGCAATTGTCTATGACTCCCACCAGTGGACATATCAAAATTCAATTGTTTTATTGCCCATAAAGCGTGATATTCAAGTTCAATAGGTAAGTGACAAGCTTTTCCAAACACAAGCCTATACGGTGACATTCCTAAATTAGTCTTAAAGACAGTACGGTAAGCCCACAATGCATCGGACAATTTAAGAGAATAGTCTTTTCTATTGGAACTCACTGTTTTTTCCAGGATTTGTTTTATTTGCCTATTTAAGACTTCTACTTGATCACTTGTTTGAGGGTGATATGGTGTTGCAAGCTTGTGGGTGATGGAATACGCTTTTAGCAAGGATTCAAAAGGCTGATTGCGAAAATGTTTTCCTTGATCACTGATTATGGCCCTAGGGGTACCAAAGCGAGAGAAAATGTTCTCTTTCAAAAATTTGACAACAACCTTGTTGTCATTGGTCTTGCTTGGAATAGCTTCTACCCACTTAGACACGTAATCCACTGCAAGTAAAATGTACAAATTTTCAAAAGAATTTGGAAACGGGCCCATGAAATCTATTTTCCACATATCAAATAATTCAATGACGAGAATGGGTTGCATTGGCATCATATTTCTCCTAGTGATCTTTCCTAATTGTTGACACCTATTGCAACTGGCACAAAATTCGGCGGCATCCCTGAATAGACTAGGCCAATAGAAACCACACTGGAGGACCTTGGCGGCCGTCTTTCTGCCTCCAAAATGTCTTCCACAAGCTTGGTCATGATAAAATGACAAAACACTCCTAAACTCATGGTCGGGTACACACCTCCTAATGATTTGATCAGGGCAATATTTAAACAAATAGGGGTTGTCCCAATAAAAGTGTTTGACTTGTGAAATAAATTTGGACCGGTCTTGTTTGGACCAATGGGAAGGAATCTCATTAGTAACTAAGTAGTTCATAATATTAGCAAACCAAGGTGTAGCAGATATGGAGAAAAGCTGCTCATCTGGGAAAGATTCATTTAAGGGCAGGTCAGAGGTGGACTCTACAACTAAACGGGACAAATGATCAGCTACTACATTTTTGGACCCTTTTTTATCCTTTATCTCTAGGTCGAATTCTTGGAGCAATAATACCCAACGAATTAAACTCGATTTTGAATCTTTCTTGGAGAGAAGATGTCTGAGGGCAGCGTGGTCAGTGTAAACAATGATTTTAGACCCAATAAGATAAGATCGAAACTTTTCTAGGGCAAAAACTACAACTAGGAGTCCTTTTTCAGTAGTTGAATAACTCAATTGTGCATCATTCAAAGTCCTACTAGCATAGTATATGACATGGGGAATCTTGTTAATTATTTGCCCTAGAACAACACCAACTGCATAGTCAGATGCATCACACATTAACTCAAATGGTTCACTCCAATCGGGTGATTTGATGATAGGAGCTAAAGTCAACTCCTTTTTGAGTTGTTCAAAGGATTAGAAACATTTTTCATTAAATTCGAATGTTGCATCTTTACTTAGAAGATTGGTCAAAGGTCTTGCTTTCTTACTAAAATCTTTAATGAAACGCCTATAAAATCCTGCATGTCCTAGGAACGAACGAATTTCTTTGACTGTCCTAGGTGGTGGAAGATTGGCAATGAGGTCGGTTTTGGCTTTGTCTACTTCAATTCCCTTTTCAGATATGATATGATCAAGAACAATTCCTTTTTTTTTACCATAAAATGACATTTTTCTCAATTTAGAATTAATTTTGTTTCCTTACTTCTCCTTAGAACTAAGTCAAGATGGTGAACGCACTCATGAAATGTAGACCCAAATATGGAAAAATCATCTATGAAAATTTCTAGGAATTTCTCCACCATATCAGAAAAAATACTCATCATACATCTTTGAAAGGTGGCAGGGGCACTACATAGCCCAAAGGGTAGACAACGATATACAAAAGATCCATAATGACAAGTGAATGTGGTCTTTTCTTGGTCTTCTGGGGCTATGGGAATTTGAAAGTATCCCGAGTATCCATCAAGGAAACAATAGTAAACATGACCAGCTAACCTTTCTAGAATTTGGTCTATGAAGGGTAAAGGAAAATGATCCTTTCTTGTGGCAGCATTGAGTTTTCTATAATCTATGCAAACCCTCCAACCAGATTGGACACGAGTGAGAACTAACTCATTAGCTTCATTTTGAACAACAGTTAAGCCAGACTTTTTAGGCACCACCTGAACAGGACTTACCCAAGAGCTATCAGAAATGGGATAGATGATCCCATTATCTAGACACTTAAGAATTTCCTTCTTAACAACCTCTTATAGAACTGGTTCAACCACCTCTGTGGGTCTCTCACTGGTTTAGAGTCATCTATCAAGTGGATCCTATATTGGACAATGGTTGGACTAATCCCCTTAATATCTGTTATGCTTCATCCTATGGCTACCTTGTTTTCTCTAAGGATGGTCAATAACTCTTCCTCCTGTGTGTTTGTTAAATCGGAAGTAATGATCACAGGAAGAGTTTTGGAGGGACCTAGATATGCATATTTAAGATTATCACGAAGAGGTTTGAGTTCTAACTCTGGTGGACTCTTTTCAAGAGGTTCTGAAGAGTGCAAGATTGGCTCAGACACGGGTTCCCATTTAGAGTAAGACATTGATGTAGATGACTCTAACGTTTCATTCACCTCATTTACATATTCTGTCTCACCCCAATTTTTACCAAAATGATTTAGATAAAAATTAAGAATTTCATCTTCCCCCATAAGTTCATTTTCAGACATTTCATTAATCATGTTCACTTCAACGGGCTGGTCAGAAAAATCACTAGGTTGTTTTCCCACATTAAACACATTTAAATCAATTGTCATGTTCCCAAATGTCAATTTCATTAGTCCATTTCTACAATTGATTAACGCATTATAGGTTGCTAGAAATGGTCTACCTAAAATGACAGGAATTTGACCCTTTGGATTGGCCACAGGCTGGGTTTCAAGGACAATAAAGTCAACAGGAAAGACAAATCACCAACCTTAATGAGTACATCCTTAACTATTCCCTTTGGCACTTTAACAGAACGGTCAGCTAGTTGGAGCGTGACACTTGTCTTTTTCAAATCCCCTAAACCCAAGGTTTGGTACACGGAAAATGGTAAAATATTCACACTAGCTCCTAAATCAAGCAAAGCTTTTTCAATTAAGGTGTCACCTATGATGCATGAAATAGTAGGACAACCGGGGTCCTTATACTTCACAGGGACTTGGCATGACATGATAGAACTAACATGGGTTGTTAGTGTAACGACCGTGGATTCTGGATAGCCTTGTAATTCAAATTTATATATATTAATGAATATTATAAATTTTAGTAACATTGTTATGTGTTACGTGTTTAAAGGTTGTGTGACAACCTGGATTATGTGAATACATGAATTTTACGTGTTATAATTTTGTATAAGTAAATAAATTAATTTCGCAGAATCTCGCTAAATTACTATTCACGGGCACTATTCACGCCATAATATTTTTATGTATTTTTTTATTTGTATTATTTTTGTTAAATCATGTATGTGATAAGATAATTTTTTCAAGCGTTGGAATATTTGTTTGAGCTCGTTGGTGATTTATATCTTATCCGAAAGGTTATTATGGGTTATCCGAATAAATGGATAAACCCTATATTTATTATTTTTATCCATCACAATATTTTATGGGATGACCCATTTTAATTTTGGGTAGAGTTATTAAGAAAATTGGGTACAAATAAGGAAGAATTTGGTCTTCTTCTTTCAAGCCATCCGAACCTTTTCTCTTCTATACTCTTGGTTATTTGGAGCATTTAGATGGTAACAGATGAATAAGGATGAAGAGGAGGTAGAGTTTTGCTAGAAAGCTAATTTCTCTTTCAAGCCATCCAAACTCCCTCTTCCTCATTTGCTCACTCTCTCTCTCTCTCTATACACAACTCTTCCTTACTCTGCAAATGGAATGAGTAAGGCTAGAACCGGATGAAATGAGGAACGATAATTTGAGAGAATAAGACTTCTTTGAAAAAGAAAGAATAAAATGCATGTGAGCATGCCTCAAATTTTCAGATTTCTAAGCATGAGGTTTGAGAAATGGGTTTTCCAAGGACCCATCTTGTCCGATTGTCCCATTCTCTCTTCCCTCAATTGTTTTGTAATGCTTGGTTGTCTCTACTCTTAATATAATAATTCCCCACTTCTTCTAGGCTTGCACCTTAATTGGTTGATTAAAAGCTCACTTATTATCCCGAAAGTTCCTCTCTTTGATTTCCTTAACGTGGTGATTTTTTTCTTCTTTCTTAGGTAATAAATAATAGTCTCCCACTCATTCCTTTATTAATATATTAAAGTAGTTAATACCCACTTCTTCTATATTCCTTCATTATTTTACTCATGCACTTGTTTTCCACTTCCGTAGCCCCTCCATTACCTTCCCAAATGCTGAAATTTCTACCCATTTCTCACATGGGTCAAGTATTGGGTCAAATATTGGGTCTTGGGGTGGGCTATTTATTTGGGCGACCCATATCAGACATTTAGGCTACTAATTAAAATTATCAATGGGCTCTTACAAAATCCTACACTTGGATTTTAACACTAATATAACATTTCATTTAGCTATTTATTAACCCACTAATTTAATCCATTAATGGACTCATTTAATATAGGTTAGCTATTTATTAACCAATTAGTTTACCAAAATCATGTACCTAAATGTACATGTAACCCACATTTATTTGGGTAACATATTCACACAAAATAAATTATTTTTATAATAATTTTCATCAAACTATTTATTTTATTCAACAAATAGCATTTTTGGCGTGAATAGTGCTCACGTGAATAGTACCCGTGTGAATAGTACTTTAGCGTTAATTTTCAAAATCTTTCTATTCGCATCTACGAAACCACAACACTTATAATCGTCGTATGTGCATAATCTAGGTTATAATATAACCTTTAAACACTTAACACAGAATAATATTAATAAAAATCTATTTTATTCAATAATATTCATAAGCTCGAATTACCAAGCTACCCACGATTCGTGACCGTTAAATTAATTAACTATTAACACTTTCGTTCCAAATATATGTATATATTTCATATTTATATATACATATTAAGTTCACCACACAAATCGCATAAATATAACACACACACACACATACACACACACACACACACACACACACATATATATATATATATATATATATATATATATATATATATATATTTACATTCAAACTCTATACGTCTCATAATAAGAATTTTATTTATTAAATTCTTATTTCAATTTTATTCTCGAAAATTTCGGGTTGTCACAGATCGTGAGCACCTGATCCGAGGGTTGAGATACCCGGATTTGGGAGCGTCACAGAACATATTTGCTAAAATTTAAATATGAGTCATATACCTAATGCAGTAATAAGATATTCTAAAAAATTAAAAAGATATAATAAAATTATAGCTAAAAATATAAAATAGTATAAACAAAATGTTATACATCTAAAAGAAGCTTTAAACCAGAACCTCATAAGTTATGAAGATTATTTAGAACAACGTACAGACTTAACCACAGAACATTGGGATATAGAAAACTATAGTAGGAATTCTGTTAATAGATATACTAAGTTATTAAGTACATTAACTATATAATCACCAGTCGTCTCATAAAATGTCAATTCAAGATTTACCTACAGAAAAGGAACTAATAGCATTAGAACAGAAAATTATTAATTACTTCAAACAGAAAGTAGGAAATCTAACGAAAATAAAAATACACATATATAATATACTTAAAAGTTATTTAGAAGTTAATAAATATAATAAGTCTACAGAAGAAATAATTATTATTAATAGATCTTTATTATATCGTCCAGATACTTTAAAACAAGAATGTTTATAGCTAGTTAAAGAAGGTTTATTAGAACCATTCTAGTACATAGAAGTAAACCAGATAAAAAATTAGTAATAAAATAAAATAAAAAATGTATTAAAATCTTACCAACAGGAAGAAATAGCAGAAGAGTTCAAACAAATAGAAAATGATAGACTTTTACAAGTACCAACAAAAGAAGCATCAGAATCAGATTTATTAGAATTCGTAGATAAATATTTCATAAATAAGACAAAAGATACAACAAAGGTAGACTACAAAAGTAAAAATACAACTATAGATGAAGATAGTCTAGATAAGGAATTTGCAAACTAGAATTGTAGAAATCTACAGCTAATCCAGTCGCAACAATTAACCAAAAAGGATTTAACCAATAGTATATCATTAGAACAGTTTACTAGAATTTTATGAAAAGCTTTTAATTTTATTAGCAAGAATATAAAACAAGTTGATACAGAGTGTTCAGAATCAAATTCAGTACAATAGTTATACTTCATAAAAAATTCTAACTTAAGTACCAGTTTAGATAAAAGTATCTATCCATGGCCAGACCAACCTGGTACATCTAAGTATATAGATATTCAACCATCCTTAGTAATAGTTTATGAATCTTAATAATCAGTATAGTTATCAGATCATAATAATAGCTTAATAATTTTAGAAAAAGTTTCAGCACAGTTAATAGTATCTAAGTATACATTTAGTCCAATTAAAGATTCTAAAATTCTAAATCTAGAAAATAATTTAATCATTCATCAGCCAGTATTATTCAGTCCAGAACAAATTTTACATAACTAAAATATTAGTATAGATGATACTTTTAAAATTACTAAACATCATCAAGATAGATTACTTCCAAAAACTATAGAAGCATATATAAGACCTTACCAAATTTTAAAAGCTAGTAACAATTTTAAATTTAGACATAGGATAGTTAAATATTTAACTATTGAATATTTCCAAAGACAACTTAATAAATCAGCTTATACCAGAATAAGATTTTTTATAAAGAATGTCCCGGAAAGAAAAATAAAAGATTTTTTCCAGTAAAGAAAAATAGTAAAAAAATATAGAAAATCTTTAAAATATTTTAATAAAATAGATTCAGCCAGATCTTTTAATCCAACCCCTATTAATCTAGAAGAGAAAGAAGACGGTATTATCAAGCCAGTTTTAACAAATAACTTTATTCTACCAGTTATAAATGATATTCCAGAATTGAATCCACTTATAAAACCTAATATACTTCAATCTTAAAATTAGATGTAGTTCTCTAATCTGTAGCACAGGTTACTAAATTTCAGAACATAAACAGATCCTAGTTTTCTTCTAAAAATATAGGATTTTTCCACATACAGAATATCTCCCAGAAGAAATTATTAACACAGACTTTTAAATTTTTAGAAAGCCAACTTTATTAAAGTAGCTTTGTCTTTTCATCTAGAAAAGATTTATTCAACAAAATAGACAAATATGAATAGGTTTTTGAAAATTCTTTTTGATAGAATAAATCAAAGGAACAACCATTATTAGACTGTTTGTAACGACCGGGAATTCTGAAATTTCCTTATAATTCGAATTTTTGAATATCAATGAATATTTTATATTTTATTAATATTATATTGTGTTACGTGTTTAAAGGTTGCGTGACAACCTGGATTATGTGGATGCATGAAATTTTACGTGTTATAGTTTTGTTTAAGTGAATAATTGATTTCGCGTAGCGTCGCTAAATCACTATTCACGGGGCACGTTTCCCGAGGCACTATTCATGCCAGATTTTTTTTGTGTCTTTTTCGACTTTCATAAATTTCATAAATACGTGTATGCGTACGAATAATTTTTCCAAGTGTCGGAAATTTTATTTGAGCTGATACGTGATTTTATCCGTATCCGAAATGTGTTATATGGGTGTTCCGAATAAATGGACAAATCCCATAATAATTATTTTTATACATCCCAATAATTATGGGAGTATCCATTTTAATTTTTGGTAGAGTTATTTACCAGTTTTGGTACAAAAGGGGGAGTTTTCGGATATATTTTTGGTATTTTCGGGTATTTATTTTGGCTTGTTATTTCAAGTGGGAACCACCAAACCATTTTCCACCAATCAAATGAGAGCTTGGGGGAGAGCATTGCCGGCGCCACCCTGAGCCATGAACCCATTTTCCCTTAATTTCCTCCACTTCTCTAATAATCCTTCATTCAACTCTCAATCTATTCCATTCCATTCCAAGTTGCTCAGCTGATAGAGATAGAGAGAGAGAGAGAGAGAGAGAGGGAGCTCGCCGGAAGAAGAAGGAAGAGAAAGAACTCACCGGAGTTCGCCGGAAAGAGGAAGAACTCGCCGGAAAAGAAAAGAGGAAGAAGAAGAAGGCACGGGTGGAGGATTCAAGCAAGGAGAACCCCCAAAATAAAGCCTAGCCGAGCTTCTTAACATCTAGGAAGGATTTACAGAGGTAAACAATCAACCAAATCCTTTCCATTCGATTCCTTGCCAAGTTTTTCAAGTTTTTCTTAGTTTTAAGCTCTTAAGCTTGTGGGTCGGATTTATGGCGATTCTTAGTGTTTTTGTTTGTTATGATTGTTTGTAAATGTTGTTAAGAGACTATGTAAGCCATTAATAACATCAAAGTGGAACAAAAACGCAAGAAATCCTTACCTTGGCTTAATGGAGCAAGAACAATGGACTTTGGACATGAACTTGGACATTCGGACTTTTTAGAGGACTATAGAGCTATGATTTTGTGTTTGTTAAATTTATTTGTTGCTATGGTATTGTAGTTCAATGGGTTACGAAGCTAACCCAGTTGGAATGGACCAAAAAGGAGTTAAAACGAGTTCGTAGTAATGATTCTTGTAAAATATATCAAGAACTCGAAGAACAGAGTATGAACCTTACACTTTGGCTTAGGATTTGACCATGTTAATGTTAATGGGTAGCTCTGCATTTTTGATATGTTGTAGCCCCATGAGTTAGGAGTCCATAGAGTCCGGAATGGACCTATTTGCCTGTGTATTGAAGGAGATATGGAGGTTGGAGTGGCCGGAGGTCGGAGTCGCGTTCTGGAAACAAACCCAGAATCCGGCTACTGGAGAGTCGTGCCGCAGCGCCACCAATTTGCCCTGCAGCTCACGCTGCAGCGAAGGGCAAGTGGGGAAAAACCGGGACTCGCGCCGCAGCGTGAGGCCCAAGCCTTAAGGCTCACGCCGCAGCGTGAAGCCCGGTCATGGGGAAGACACGGGACTCACGCCGCAGCGTGAGGTCCAGTGCATGAGCTCGGCGCTGCAGCGCCAGCTCCGTGTTTGGGCCAGGTCGGGTTAGTCAGACCGGGTCGGATCGGGTCGGACCTAATGAATCCTTTTCAAACGGGTCCAACACTTATATATTTCCTTGTATTAAATGATTAGACATGTTAACTAAGCATATTTTGTTAAGCCCTAAATGCTTAATTATTTATTAAATGTCAATCAAATTAGTATTGTCTTAAGGCAGAAATTGTATAATCTATTTCCCGGTGAGCGAGACCCCCGACTGGGTAGTCGTAGTGGCAATCAATGTGTTTTAATGATGCAGCGTCCGTTTTGAACCATTATTTGGAATATGACTAATTGTTATGTAAATATGTACTTAATTGTGTAGGATATTAAGGAGCGTGTGTTATAATATTGTAGCAGCGCATCAGGCAAGTTCCCTAACTTCATTCTTTCTATATATTGAACGCAAGTTTTCTTAACGCTTGTCAAACCCTTGTGTTGGGCAAGTTTTCCTTAACCTTACTCGAATTATATTTTGAGCAGGTTTCATATTTTTATACAAGTGTTGTATATTGTTGCAAGTTTCATGACTCAAATGGAGTTATTACTTTTGAATCATATTAGTGGATTAATTATTGTCAATTACTCCACCTCCAAGATAATTATTGATATTCGCAGCTTATGCATTTGAATTCATTATTTGTTGTTGGATTGTGAAACGTTTAAGTTCTTCATTCATGAACTGTTTAGGGAAATAGTCTATGCCATTCGTTTCGGCTAGACATGTACAGGTTATTATTTTAAAAGCTATCCAAACCGATTGTCGGTGCGGATTCTTGGACTGAGAGAGCAACCCTTATTAGGGGATTATAATGTGTCGGTTATTCGATGCAGTCAGAGTTAAATGTTGTGCATATACATGGTGTACAAGAGGCTGATCCCCTCGAGTACAACTGACGGGGCCAGGTTTTAAAAGAGTTAGTCGAATGATTGATTCTTTGGCCAAAAGTTCATGGTCGGTTGGACCACTCAGCAGTAAATAATCATTTTTCATTGTTTCATTTGGACTTTGATTATATCATTTCAGCTATTTCATCAATGTTCATAAATTGTTGATCTATGCAGCTATTATTCTTATCCATTCATGATATATCTCCTTTATTCATTTTAAACTTGCTGAGCAAAGTAGTTGCTCACCCTTGCTATATCATGAACCTATTGCAGCTAAGCCGGGGAGTTCCAAAGCGGACAAAGGCAAAGGAAAGCTTAAGGAATAGTTATATGTACTATCCTATTATGTAATTCGTGGAATCATTTTGTATTATTATGGTATTCTGCGAAGTATTTTATTTAAGGTTTTAGACCTTGGGACCATAGTAAACCTTTTGTAATGAACAACATATGTTTATTTTATTCCGCATTAGTTGATTTATGTTGTTTAGAGGTGTATGGATGTATTTTATCGTGAGCACCAAATTCGAGGTATTGGTACCTGAATTTGGGGGTGTCACACTGTTCATAATTTTCTAAACTACTTTGCAGATGACAGATCCGCCAGGATTGCCTTCAGGCAACAACATGCATCAAGGTTTACCGCCTAAAAGCCTAGTACTAAAACCAGTTTATGCCAGTACACACATCATGCATTTAACAACATGCATATTGTTGGAAATTTAGCAATATTAACAAGATCGACATAACAACAAAAATTGGAACAACTTATCTGCTATAATAGGAATGAAGAACCGAGGCGTAGCAAAGCTACTGTCCTAAAAAGTGATTCCGCCCCCACCGGTAATAACCTTCGGTACAAATGGGCTCCCGGCGTTCACCCTCCAGGATTCAACGGTAAAACCTCCAATTGTGTGTACTCACAGAAAGAGGTTTTGGACTTGTCTTTGTGGTTTGCCCAACTCAAGGAATAATAGAAGAATGCTTAATGAAGAAGAGAGTTTTTTTCATATATATGAAGTTGTAGTGCTTAAAATCAAGATCTGCTCAAGTATTTATAGGACAATGGGGATGAGATCTGAAGCATAAAACATGTTTTCTGTGACTTAATCAACAAAAAACATGTAAGTTAACTTAATCTTGGTAAAGCATGGAAGAAGTTTCAGGAACAAAAAATGTGTTTGAGACTTAATCAACCAAAAAAATGGAATTCAAATATATACTAGTGTACCAAAGAAAAGTTCTCAAACTAAACAATGTGGGACTTTGGCAAAACTAAGGCTTTTGAAGCACAACCAACAAATGAAAAGTTCCCAACTAACCAATGTGGGACTTTGGCAAAACTAAGGCTTTTGAAGCACAACCAACAAATGAAAAGTTCACAACTAATCAATGTGGGACTTTGCCAAAACTAAGGATTTTGAAGCATAACCAACAATCCTCCACATGATTCAAAATTATGAGGAAGAATTTAGAAGAAGTGAGAAGGGCAATAGATTTTAGATACATCATGTCGATACCTTGTGGGTTTGAATCGACACTTAGTGGAACAAGCTTATGATTGTAGATTATAGGTGAATAAAAATCTTGAACCCATTATCTGTGATACAAACAGTTAAACTTGCACACATACCAAAAATTTCGAATCCACACAAGTCTGCGGTTGGGCGCGTTCTAGGCCATGCGCCATATCCCAGATTTTCATAAAGGCTCTAGAGAGTTTGCCATAGGCTTTCATAGGAAGCGGCCTACACTTCCACCTTTATATAGGTGCACCCATCAAGTGTAAACTGACATACACCACCCTTTAGGGCTATGAGTTTCATTAAGAATCTAAACGATTCATCCTTTCACAATTTGTCAGTAAGCACATGCACACAACAAGGGATATAAATAATTGCAGTGCTATAATTAAGTAATTCCGTGACTTGTTGTTACCCATTGAACCCAATTCATGGGATCTCCAATCACATGGGTTGGGTTTCCATCACGTATTACTTACTCAAAATATTGGCAATAGTCCCATCCCTCTGGATGCTTCTTGGACATTCTTTTTAATCAATCCCTTTGTAAGCGGATCCGCTAGGTCCTTTTCAGACCTCTCAAATTCCATGGAAATAACATTGTTACTGATCAGTCCTCGTACAATATTATGTGTCAAGCGAAAATGTATCTGTTTTCCATTATACACATGGTTCATTGCTCGCCCAATAGCAACTTGAGAATCACAATACAGAGATATAGAATGAATTGGTTTTAGACCACAACGTCAGCCAATAAATTCCCTAACCACTCTGCTTTTGTACCTGCCAATTCTAATGCAATAAATTCAGACTCCATAGTAGATCTAGCAGTACAAGTTTGTTTAACAGATCTCCGAGAGACAGCTCTTTCACTTAATGTAAACACATATCCACTAATGGAGTTTGATTCATCATTATCAGATACCCAATTAGCATCACAATATCCTTCTAAAATATTAGGAGACCAGTAAAATGTACACCTACATTAACTGTTCCTTTTAAAAATATCTCATTAGACGTGGCAATGTATTCCAATTATCTTGTGAAGGATTATGTGTATATCTGCTAAGTCTACTAATGACACATGCAATATCGGGGCGAGTACAATTCATTAAGTACATTACACCATCAATGATTCTGGCATCTTCAATTTGTGCAATACCAATCCCCTTTATTTTCTTTAAATGCACACTAGAGTTACAAGGTGTTCCTAATGACTCTTCATTAAAGAAATTAAATTTCTTAATAATTCCACATAATGAGACTGAGATAAAAACAAACCATGTGCATTTCTATTAATTCTCATGCCAAGAATCAAGTTCGTTTTTCATGTCAAATTTAGAGAATAAAAATGTTTTAATAGTTTTCACAACTTTCTCATTGGTACCAAATATCAGCAAGTCATCCACATATAAATAAATAATCACATCACAATTTTCACGTTTTGTATCTCATGCATATATCACATTTCTCATGTTTCACATCTTATGTATAATATCACATTTCTCATGCTTCACATCTCATGTATAAGTCGCATTTTATACATGCTTCATCTTTCTCATATTGTACATTTATACATGTTTGACATATGATATATGTTCCATAATACTCATGTTTTGCATTTCTCAAATTATATAGTTCACATAGAACAATTAACTTTAATCATCAACTGACTGTTAACAGTTATTATCACATCGTTGCACGGAGTGCACATTAAAATAATTCACAAGAATTTCACATAATGCTAAACATTAGCACATAACACATAACAATAAGTGTTGAAAAACTTGTTTTACAATTATCAATAAACTCATCAGATTTTAACTACGTTTAAACACCCAATAAATTTACATCTTCTAGGCAAAATAATTAGCTCTAATGTGTGAAAAGTCATAATGGATACACCCCCACATTTTAAGATTACCCCAAGTTAGGGCACGTTCATTCCATAATTGATACGGTGAAGAGTCTATCCGATCCTTCTATGTGGAACTCTATTAAAAGTTATTTTCAGAAAAGCAAGCTTCTTCCCACATATTAGAGGATAAGGTAAAGTTAATAAACATGATATTCATTATATCTTTAAGTGTTCTATTTTTCCTTTCAACCTCAGCTTTATTTAATAAACATTTCTCCCGCTTCATTTTTTAGAGGTAATGAGATAGATATGAGTATATCTAGAATTATCATCATTGTTCACCATCTTTGCCACATGAACCAAATTAACATAAAATAATGGTACATAAAACTAGAAGAAAGACTTCGTCAGGCTTAGGATACACAATATATGAATTTAGGAAGTAATTCAATTTAATTTACTACAACCTAAATCACTCCCACTAGAAACAACGGTACATGTGTTAATTATAACATGATAATTTAATTCCAAACACCAACAATTAATATTTCAAAAATATTATCAAAAGGAATTAAATGACATACAATATTACTCAATTAATATTACAAGTATGCTACAAACACATTAAAATACTTCCATAAAATTTACAGCAATATATTATCACCTCAAAATGTTACTGTAATTTTTTGATAATTATGTTAATTGCCACAATTAATTAACTATTGCATAATTAAATTGGAGATTAACTAAAATTATCCAAATATATTAATATTATGCCAATTATTAATATCTGCTAAATTTTCAGAATTTAATAATCACAATAACAATTTAATAATTGATTTTCATGCATAAAATAAATCATTTTTCAAGAAGAAAATTAAAAACTGTCGGGCGGGTCAGCCCGTCGGCCACTAGGTCGAATTTGTGTGAACAAGTAGCAGAGTCGGGTCTGGACCAAAATATGATCTGGCCCGAAAAAATGTTGGACAAAACTAAGGACTCGACCGACTGCCCGGCCATATAATCAACCTAGCCAAATTAATAACTTACATAGCCATTAAGAATTAGGCCCTTAGATAAACTTCACTAGGTAGTAATTTTATAAGGAAAACTTCCTTAGGTTTTTAACATTTAACCAATGTGGGACTAAGAGATAAGTAGATAACAAATGCCTTCACTTGGTAGGCCATTTATAAGGAAGGGTTCCTTAGATTTTTATCATTTAACCAATGTGGGACTTAGAGACAAGTACCAACCAAAGAACAAGTGGATGTCTATCCCACATCGGATATGAAGGGATATCACTCCAAGTTCACTAAGTATTTATATGATAGTCACTTTGTTTCATTACCAATTATTTGGACTTTTTCGAGTCCCACATTGTCTAACAATGTAATCTTACCCTACAGTTGTTTTATAAAAGAAGGGAAAGTATATTAGGATAAAGAACAAGGTATTAGATCATGTAGTGTCCCCTACATGTATGATTATCTTTAACATAATTCCCTTTTGCAGAATTATCACCATTCAATTTCTCAAAAAATCAGTAGTAATATAATCAAAAATAATAATCTTATCAAAAACAACATTAACAGTAGTAGCAAAAACTTTCACAATAGGATCCACATACTCATTCCAGATTCATCGTTTCTAAATAAAACAACACGTTTTTTTAGATCATCTCTTAAAATTTGTACCATGAAAGGGTTCAATTTTAGCAAAGTTTAAAGCAGATTTAATCTTGTCAATAATTCGAATCACTTTTTAGATTGTTGGAAATTTAGCAATATTAACAAGATCGACATAACAACAAAAATTGGAACAACTTATCTGCTATAATAGGAATGAAGAACCGAGGCGTAGCAAAGCTACTGTCCTAAAAAGTGATTCCGCCCCCACCGGTAATAACCTTCGGTACAAATGGGCTCCCGGCGTTCACCCTCCAGGATTCAACGGTAAAACCTCCAATTGTGTGTACTAACAGAAAGAGGTTTTGGACTTGTCTTTGTGGTTTGCCCAACTCAAGGAATAATAGAAGAATGCTTTATGAAGAAGAGAGTTTTTTTCATATATATGAAGTTGCAGTGCTTAAAATCAAGATCTGCTCAAGTATTTATAGGACAATGGGGATGAGATCTGAAGCACAAAACATGTTTTCTGTGACTTAATCAACAAAAAACATGTAAGTTAACTTAATCTTGGTAAAGCATGGAAGAAGTTTCAGGAACAAAAAATGTGTTTGAGACTTAATCAACCAAAAACATGGAATTCAAATATATACTAGTGTACCAAAGAAAAGTTCTCAAACTAAACAATGTGGGACTTTGGCAAAACTAAGGCTTTTGAAGCACAACCAACAAATGAAAAGTTCCCAACTAACCAATGTGTGACTTTGGCAAAACTAAGGCTTTTGAAGCACAACCAACAAATGAAAAGTTCACAACTAATCAATGTGGGACTTTGCCAAAACTAAGGATTTTGAAGCATAACCAACACATATTTCACGGACATTACAACATAACGGACAAACTCCAGTAAGAAAGAACTATTAAATTCTTTCAATAGGAAATTAATAGCTTTATTCTTATCCAGCCACAAAAAAGTTTGTTTTCAAACCATTACCAGGAATAGAACTCACTAAAGAATAGAAATGTGTCATTGCTAATCTTTGGATATCACATAGCATAAACCAGAAATAATTTTTAGCTTCTTTGAATGCTTGTGCCAGTTTATTCTAGTCAAAATATTTTAAATTCTATGTCATCGTTTCAGGCCATGTTTAGGGTATTTTCCACTCATGGACAGATGTTTGTTCCCAAATTCAGAATTATAAACAACCTATTTATAAGGGTTTTGAATCTTTAGAAACAACTCACCAGTTTGCCAGAGACAAATATAGGTCCAACCTATTATGTCACTCCAACCCTTAAAAATTATACAGAAGAACTTGATTATTTAGTTCTAAAAGACCCTAATCCAAAACAACCATTATTTTGCACTCATTGTGAAGCTATGATATCTAATTATTCCAAACTTAATAAATAGAAAGATGAACTTCTTACAGAAAATGCCAAATTCGCCAGAAAAATTCAGATTTACAGCAGCAAGTATATTATTTCAGTCCACAGTTAGCTACCCAAAAATTGGGAGAGATGAGTTCAACATCTTCCTCATTGAAGAGCAGAAAGGATATCACAAGATCTCAAACACTTGTGACGGATAGTAAGACATCCGCAATGGTCTTACCTACTCCATCTCCAATGGTAGATGGTAAAGAGAAATCAAGTCTGTTAATGGGTGCGGTTTTCCCAAAAAGCCGCTTAGTTAATCATAATCTAGTTCCTTTAGGTCCAGTTTTGAATTTAAAGAATCAGATTAAATCAGATATAGTTATCAGTTCCATGACTCCCAGTAAAGCTAAGGAAATTATTCAGCTCTAAAAACCAGTTCCAGAGCTTAAAGAAAGTTTTGTCACAGTCACCAGGAAGAAAAAAGCCAGTCCCAAAAGAAAACTTGTTCTTAGAAGGTCTAGAAGCAAGCTTAGTGAAGAAGACACACACGCAGCAGTAAACAACTTTCTCAACCAGCTTGAAAGTCTGAAATTCAAGACACAACAGTATTCGCCAGTCTTATCTCCACAAGATGCTAGTAATAAAGAAAAAGTGAAAGATTCTCCAGTCCATTTAGACTCTCCAAAAATATCTTCAGGAAGTAATAATGAAACCAGCCTTGATAGCATGACCAGACATAGCTTGGACACATAGATAAAAAGTTGAGAAAGGACACGAGTCATCTTCTACAGCTTATATTCAGCTCATGAGTTCGAAAATAGCTCTCCTTCTCATGATTCACTAGCCAGAGCATCTTCAGCTTTTGACGGAATAAAGTAAATACCATGGCCAGTACATTTGGACATTTATGTAATTATTGAATAAGTCCAACATGTAAATAGTCTTAGTCAATATCAATAGTGGTGCATTTACTCCATTATTGATAAACTTATTGTCCAGTTAGAGCATCTTTCAGGTGTGCGTCATTTTCGGAATAACTTTAGAAAAAGAGTGAAACGATTAAAGTTGAATATGGGGCCCAATGTGTACCCGGACTTTATCTTTTATTCTATTCTAATTAAATTTCATTTTTAAATTCGAGTCTTAGGAGTTGTATAAATAGCCAACTTGGTAACCAAGAGGAGCATCCTTTGGCATCCTCTGGCTTATGCTTTCATAAGTTCTCCCTTCTCTCTTTGTATTCTCTCTCTCCCTGGTAAACTCTTCCTTTGTAAAATTTTCAGTATTAATAAAATTATCAATATTCCAGCATCCTTCAAGTAGTTTTGATTTCCCTTCTCCATCCTTGTTAGTTAGTTTAAGGTATGACTTAACTCCCCACCAAAATTATTTAATTCATGCATGTACATAGTTTTCATTTTCAGTTTATTTCATTATTTTGCTTATATTAGTTTTAGCATATTGTTTATATGTCTTAGATTATTAGTTTGTTTATATTTCATTATTTTGCTTATATTTGTATGAAAGGCTTCCATGGAGTCTCCATGTAAGTCTTCTTAATCCAATCTTTGTTTTACTTTCAATTTCTATTTTAATTACTTAGCTTGTAGTTTGTTTATATATGTGCTTATAGCTTAAATTATTAGTCGTTTAACTGTCGTTCTTGTCTGATTTTAATCTTTCATATATTTCCTTCAGTCCCATCTCTCACATTCCCCATGTTAGCATGCATTTAGTTGGATCTTTAGGTGACCAATTGAGCTTATTCTTATGGTGTTATGTACCCTAATTTTATTCACCTTTTACGGTTTTACCATGCCTTTAGTAGGGCTTTTAGGGTGACCAGTAGATCATATTCTTCTTTTGTTATATATCATAAACTTCTCGGGTTTGCCTTTGCCAGTATGTTAGGACTTTTCATGTTTTTGTCCCAATAACATTTTAGATATCATTATATTGATTAAGAATATTGATCATTCATATAATTATGTCATGTGATTTGAAACACTATTTGAGACCAATAATATTTATAATCCTTTGCCTTATATATAGCAAATTCAGCTCTTTTTGTTGCTTAAAAGATATGCATTATTGCTTGGAATATTACTCTTATAAGATATTATATTATCACCTCCCTTAATTATAAAATAGCGGCTCACTTAAATAATGTTGGCATTAAGTTTCAGAACACAAATATTCTTATTTTAATCACCCCATATATAATTCTCTATAAATAAATAAAATAATTTTAAAAAAATAAATGATTAAACAGTACCTATGATTACTAATCTAGGATTGTAGTCCATGAATTTAATAATCCTCTGATATTGTTCAAGCAAGCAAAATAATCCTAGTCAATATTTTATCTTGAAAATTTTTGTCATATGTTTGTTTAGAGGAGCATTATACGTGAATTATTAAACTAAGGATAATAATGACTTAAAATTTTCAATTCTAAGGTCACTTAATGAGTGAGTAATCTATCTATATTATAAAGTGAGTTTTGTCACGGAAGTTTCCTGTATTCGGGTCACAAATTTTCTTATTTATTTATTTATTTATTCTTTTTACTCTTTTATCCCTGCAACTTTAGATATATTTCTATTTTGTCTTTTTAATATTAATTTTTAAAATTTTTCTATGTATTCCTCTAAATTTTATAAAAAATTTATTTTATCTCACATAATTTACATACACAACGCGTATGCGTTGATCACTAGTTAACAATAAAGGGACGTAATGTTAAAAATAGTAACATTTTTAGAATTTTATTTTATATTAAGACTACTGGTCTATAGTGTAAATTTAGTACTAAATATGAGAGTATAAATTCATAAGGAAATAAATAATACAATATCATAAATAATCCTTACAAATATTAAATACTCTTGTTGTTCCAAACTAGAGATATATTTATAAAATGATGATTTTCAAGATTTTTTTCCAACTTGTCCATAGCATTAAGAGTTTGTTCGTTTATATGGTATAACAATAACGGTTGTAGTGGTAGCAACTTTTGAAAAGTTAAGAGTTTGTTCGTTTTGCAAAATACAATTGAAAATACATTTACAGCTTTTGAAAAGTTGTGATTTGTTCATTATTATTAATTTATGTTGTTGGAATTATGATTCTTTTTCCACCAAAATTACAACGGTTACGACTGAAATGGTGTAAAATGACCAAAAAGAACATAATTTGTTATATCGTATAGATATATGCTAATAAATTAATTATGTAATCATACAAAAATAATAGTTTCTGGAATGAAAATTCATATAGTATGCAATGTAATTTTTTATTTGGTATTCTATTAATTATTATATTATAATAATAATTATAATTAGTTTATTAATATAACTAATTTAGTCACAATAATTTACTTTATTTTTCTAAAGTTTGCACCACCAAATCAAGTATTCAGTTACTTCAATCTTAAAAATTATTAAAGTTAATTTATATAGTCATAATGAAATAATAATCACATAACAGTTAATCTAAATAATAAGAATTATAATAATAATAATAATAATAGAATAATAATAATCAATGAGAAAAAAAGTATTTGCGAATATATTCTCACTTATTTATTTATATTTAAGCTAAAATAAAGTTTTTTAAAAAGTTTTATTAAACATACATTTATTTTATCTAAGCACATTATCCAGATTTATTTTTGTGATTTTATTGGACAAACTCAAGCCCAAATTAAATTAGTAAATTTTTTTATTTAAAAAAGAAGATAATTATTGTTGAGAATGAGGACACAAAATATAGTTGAGCATTAATGAAGATATTTATTATTGAGAATGAGGGGACATAATTATCCAAGCCCAATTTTTTTCCCTCTCTCTTCGCCATTTTTCCCATATCATTCCTTCCCCTGTTTCTCCAAATTAAACCCATCTTCTCTCTCTCTTTCTCCCTCGCCTCTTCTTCTTCTGCTATCTTCATGGCACCTCCCAATAATACACCTAATAATAATAGTATAATGATAATAACAATACTATCCACCAAGAATTTTTCACCATCACAAATTTCTCCACCCATCCCATCCTTATCATCTCTGTTCACTTTTTTAATCCACCCACCACATTAACTTTGGAAAGAAAACTTAAGATCGAAGAGTAATTAAGATCGAACAGTAATTTCTCCACCCACTGCATTAACTTTGGAAATGAAACTAAAGATCGAAGAGTAATTTTTGTTGATAATAAGCAAGCTTCCAATTCATGGCTGTTGCGTACATGGCAGGGTGACAAGAACATGGTCTAATTGAGGGCAAAAGAGGAAGGTAAAATGCCCAACCAAACTGTGTTTCTGTGCTCAAAGCAATTCACCACTTTCTTTGCATTGCGTTTCAGATAGAAAACACGGATGCTAGCATTGGACTCCGGCGTTAAAGTGTCCCGCGTTTGCACATCCGAACAAGATATGTGCGGTGTTTGCGATCTAAACACTTGAAACGCATCATAAGCAATTTAACCGACCATGCACTACCTACTAGAAATATAATAATGATCACATGATGTTATTCAATTAATTAAATATAAATGTAATTACATATTACAAACTTTATATCACTTTATAATGTAAATAAAAATCTAAATTTAATTCTATAATAAATAAAAAATATCTCTAATTTTAAAATGATAATATATGTCTTAAGTATACGAGTGGGTGTAATAGTTGATTGAGTAAATTGGTGGGTTACATCATAAATATTTTTATTTTATTTTATTTCTTAATCTTTTGCGAATAAAGATAATACCACATAATTTTGGATTGTTAAGTTGACTCAAAAATAAGTAAAATAATTTGATATTTTTTTTATTATATTTTGATATAGATAGACCGATAGATAGATAGATTATAGTTTGGTATAGATAGATAGATTAAAAGTATTTCAGATTACACATTGCATGGATGCAGTATGCAAAAACAATGTGATATTAACTTGCTCCCGGCATGAAGTGAGAGTATAACAAATTATCTACCCATCAACATTACAATTTATTCGAGTCAATGAGACTACTCAAAATCTCTCAAATGATACTATTCAAATAATTTAGACATTGTAATTTGTAAATATTATTATGATTAGTTAATATTATGAGTAGTTCAAGTTTTTTTTATTTAATTTCAACAAAAAATTAGTTAAAATCCGTCTTTACTGGAAAAAAAATTCCTGAATCCGCCCTTGGGTACATCCATATTAATAATTCACATCCACAGGACCACACATACGTTTAATTTATCTTTTTAAATTCCATCTTTCTCTATTTCCACCAAACAATAACCTCAGCAGTAATATGCCTATATAAATACTATTTCCACCAATATTACCTATGTTATTTTTAACCTTAGTGTGTATACAAATATTGCTTAACCACATTATACCTGCCATTGAAATATAGGCAGTTGTTTATAAACTAATTTCTTGGCAGCAACCGGAAGTTATAGTATATTCTCTCCTTTTCAAAATTAGCGTTACAATTTTTTATTATTTATTTTCGTTTCATAATTAGAGATACACAAGTTCACCGACTACATGCGAAACGCGGACAACGTAGATAATAATTTATTAAATTATTAAATGTAGGATAACTATTTAATTATGATTTTGAGAAGATAGTTATAGTTATTAAATTATTAAATATTTATTTATAAAATAACTTGCTGAATTATGTATTATAGGTTCCTTCAATCAATTATTAAACTAAACTTTGAATGGACTACAAATTTATTTAGTTATGATTAAGAGAAAATAATTATTTTAATTTTATTTAAGTTTGTAATGAATTCTATATTAGTATTTGTATTGATAAAATTTGCTTGAAATTCTAATCCAAATAGAATTTTGAAAACTCAAGCTTTAATAAGTTTTAATTTAGTTATGACAATTAGTTAGTAATGAATCCACTAAAAATTTTTAATTAATTTTACAGTTATTATGTTTAAAAAAAATTCATAAATGTTATTATTAATAGAATTAATCGTATGATTTGATAAAAATTTAAGTTTTAATGAATTTAATTTTGTTAAGACATTAATTTAATAATGAAATTCACGATTGATATTAATATAATTCAATCGCGTGACATATTAAGAGATTTTTTTTTCTTTCATACTTTAATATCTTAACAAAATTATAATAATAAAATTTATTTCAAAAGCTTAAGCTGTTAGATGGAGGGCCCAACAATGTATATCATGTTAACAATACCAGTCATGCAAGCTAATACAGATGGGAAAACTTTCTTTATTTTACTTTTAAATCTTTTGCAAATAAGAATAATGCAAAAAAAATAAAAATAAATACTATTTAAGTATTTAAGTATTGAATTGTTTATTGGTGTATTATTGGTCCATATCAATAATGAACTCGCATGCTATCCACACATACGAGCAGTTTATCTTTCTTCTATCTTTCTCTATTTCCATTAGACAAGAACTTCAGCAGTAATAGGCCTAAATATGGCTTTCATCAAATTTTTTCTCTTTCTATTTTTGGTAATTATTTCATTATATCATCTTTATGCTGGACCTGCCAATTCTTTTCATCCCCTATCAGCCGATATTCATATGCTGAGGAGTTGTAACATTGATAAGATATATCAGTTTGGGGACTCCTTATCGGACACCGGAAATCGGCTCAGGGAGAACCCTTCCGATCAGTGCTCTAAGTTTCCCTACGGTGAATCGATTTTTAAGGAGCCTACTGGCCGTTGTTCGGATGGATTATTGATGATTGACTATATTGGTAAGTAATTCTTTTTATGTCCTCTTTTATGTTAGGAGAATGATATATCTTACAATTTTATGTATCGATTTTTTTGTTGACAATGTTGTTAATATTTTAATAATATATGTGATGTGTGTAGTGGGTCAATCTTATAATTCTATCTAATCTTATATGATGAAAGTCTAATCCCCTGGGTAAGTGTTCTCGGTTGTTCCCTTCGTTGTATCTGACCTGCACAACATGTTCAGTTAATGGCTTTTGGCCACTGGGAACGCTTTCAGTTTAAGTGTTAATATGTGGGAAAGAAATATAAGATATCAACTATAGGTTTTCAAGTGTTAAAAGAGTGTGTAATCTTATCAACGTTGTAGAAGAGTTCCTTTTATAGTCATATTTAGAGAGTGAAATTTGTCACTTTGACACATCCCATCTATTGGTAGCTGGGGCACTAACCCACGTGAGTCAGGCGGCCACAATCCCATCAAGGTGCTGCTGGGATCACCCATAGCCTGTGGGCCCGAGGCTATACCTTTGGCACTCGATTCCATGGTATATGTGTGGGCCCTTTGAGCCCTAAGTTTTGGATGTCCATTCTTCGGGTTTGATGTTGGGGGGCTTAATTAAGCCCATATCCTAACACCATAAATTACGTCACAATCATAAATCAGTAAAAAAAATTCTCAATACATATCGGGACTCTTTCTATTATGGTTGGAACTTGAAAAACTTGTAAGAAAAGAAAGAAAGGAGGGAAAAAAAAAGAAGACAACTATCTTAATGGCACTACTAGAATAAGGGCTAGCTGTCAGGATAAGTTTAATTATCTATGCCTTTAGAGGATATTTTTGGAATTCCAAAGTTAACTTAGTGATAAAGAGCCAAGTGATAAATGCATAAAAATATACCTCATGGATTGAATACTTTATAAATCAATAATCTTAAAAAGGATTACTGAAACATATTTTATTATGCATACTCGATACGCGTGGTTTTTGGCGTATATTATTGAATTCAAAATCAAATAATTTATATAGGTGATTGTGGTGTATATATGATGTGACAATGAAAAAACATGGTTTATGTTTAGAACTTTGAAAACTCAAGAAAAACATTGCTCTTGAAATTAGATTTTAAAAAAGTATACATAATTAGATTTTTTTTCCATTAAATTTTATTTATATGTTTTTCTTTTCCTTTCTTTTCATTTATCTCGAGTTTTGAAAATTCAAAACACATCCTTAGCAGAAAATAGATCAATCCTTTTGTTTATGTCTAGAATACACTTAATTAGGGCTGAGCAATGAATCAAATTTGGCCTTGAAATCACACTAAAAATCGACCAAACTGCACTAATTGAGCTGCACCAACGGTTCTGACGCATATGGTAATGTTAGAATGGTTGAAAAACAGCACATGTAGTTTGGGTGCGATTGCAAGGCCTCATATCGGGTGGAGGTGCCACCCAAGCTCAAGTTACATCCAGTCTTCCATGTGAGTTGTTTCAAGCCGTATCATGCGGACGAGGAGGACCCCAAGGGAGGTGAATCAACTCGTGCACCCCCAACCGTTACTACTTCCTTTGACAAAGTGGCAGAAAGCATTTTAGCAGATCGAGTCATAAGGAAGAAGCATCACCCTCCCAGCCACGAGTACTTGGTGAAATGGAAGGGCTTACCGGAGAGTGAAACTAGTTGGGAGCCTAAAGAAGCTTTATGGCAATTCAAAGACAAGATCAAGGCTTTCCACAACGACTCGACGAGGACGTCGACGGCAGAGGTGGGGGAGAATGTCACGCCCCACTTAATTTTGACCGAGGTTCCACCCAACACAAAGGCAGATTAATTATTTAATGCAGTACATTAGAGCTTTGCGTGGGAAACCTCTAGAATATTCCACACTTTTCTACACTTTTCTTGTATATACAATACTTTCCTAGAATCTTCTAGACTTTGGTAGAAAGGTGGAGGACTTGTACATATCTAGAATATTCTATCTAGAATATTCTAGGACTAGGATTATAATATTAGTTTCTAGAACCTTCCCTTAAGGAGGTGGAGACCTATAAATAGGAAGATGGTCTCATTTGTCCAATCCATCCAAGGAAAAGCATTCTCCAAGCATTCTTGTAAAGCTCTCTTGTGTAATATAAAAGCTTCTTTACATTAAGTGATATCTTGTTCCTTCCTAAGTTTCCTTTCAAGATTCTCTTGGTGTTCATTCGGCGTTAAGGCTTACTTAGCAACTCTCAGGGGAGAACGTTGTCTAAGGCCGCACAGTTGGGCTTAGGGATTTCTAAGGCCGTGACACAAGGCTACAGTCCCTGCTCGAACCTCCTCGTCTTTCTCTCGTTAGTGCTAACCTGATATGTTGCGAACCTTGCCAGCTCATTAAATCTCGCAGCATACTTAGCCACCGTCATCATTCCCTACTAAAGCTCCAAAAACTGGACCTCCATCTGACTCTGCGTACTAGGTGGAAAATAGGTTTCAAAAAATATTTCTTTGAATCGTTCCCATGGAATAACTCTTTGTCCTTCACGACATTTATTCGCTTGCCACCAGAAACTCGCTTCCGCTTTCAGCATAAAAGTAACGAATACAGTCTTTTGATCCTCCGCCACTTTAGCAACCGCAAACACCTTCTCTATCTCCATAACCCACGTTTGGGCTTCAATCGGGTTGTTAGTCCTTTTAACTCTGGAGGTCCTACGACTTTAAAATCCTTGAAAGTCGCGGTCTGCGCTGGGGTTTGATTCATAAGTGCGCTCATTAACAAATTCATGAATTACTGCATCGGATTAACGTCAGCTTCACTGGTACCCTTAAAACATCCCTCGGGGGTTGGTGAACGTGGTTGTCTTCTTCTTGACGGCATCTTACTGTTTAAAAATTTACGTTATTAAATCATTATTCATTTAACATTTAAGACTTATCTTAAACATTTTAAGCAACACATAGCTCATAACACATCTGACAAACTTTAGTATTTTATTCATTCATTATCTTCAAACATAACAAAAATAACATTACTGTTATTTACATCGCTTACTCTAACACAATAAAATTCAAAACCACATCATCATCATATCCCATTATTATATCAACAATTAGGATTTACATTCTATTATTACTCATGGCTAGCTATCATAATATATTATCGCGTTTATTGCAACCTACTAAGCATCCCACGACGCACAGCTTCTTCACCCTCTTGCTCCATGATACGAATCATCGTCCTGCGATCCATCATGTACCACGGTAAATCCTCGAACTACACTATATAGTGAAAAACTCGATCCTGTGCCCTATTCATCGCTGTGTGGAACGCATAGTCCATCTCATCCATTCTGACCTTCTTTGACTAAACCTCATCCTCAACACGATCTGCTCGATCGGCAGCCCTCAACCACACATCCTCGGCTCTCGCCCGTTTAGCTGACCCCTCTGTCAATTCATCCTCCATATCCTCATTCTCGACCATTAATTCTGCTCTTTGATATTTCAGCTGAGCCAATTTCTGATCAAGCTCCGCCACTCGAGCAGTGAGATTCTGAATCTCCAAATCCTTTTGTTCTATAATGGTTTGATGCTCTGCTACTTACTCCTCTAATTTCTCAACCCTATCCTGCAACTCAATGTTGCGATCATACACCCCATCATACATTACAGCTCCCAACGAGGAAAATGGTATCTCAACCGGATCCTCCTCCTCATCCTCTATCTCTAATTCCTCACGATCAGATTCAGGCTCATACTCAGGGCCATCAACTATGATCAATGGGGATGGCTCCCTTGACACTAACTATTCCCGGACTCTATGAATATCTCGTGGTTCATCCTTCCTAATCTGACTGGGCTCTCCTATCTCAGCCATCCTGTCACCAAACTTTTAAGTTTTAACCACTGTACGCGGAATCATAAGTATATTATCAACAAGTAAACACATAAGCACATAAAGTCTTCTCATTATATTATTATTATCTTTAATAAATTCCTTAATTCATTCCTTAGACCTCGATAAGAGTTTATCACCACTATATTTTCGATCTCCTATAAGGTTATAGCCTATGGTTTCCCCACCAAAGGTTCATAACCTAAGGCTCTGATACTAACCTGTGACGCCCCCAAATTCGAGTACTTCATTTCCACAGGTCTGGTGCTCACAATACTTCACATTTACATCTAACTACCCATAATAAAAGATAATATAAACCATTCATGATTAACTTAATAAAATATTACATAATACAATCCAAGTCTGATTACACAACCAATACAATCGCAGGTTAACTAACCTTAACTATTACATTATAGCAGCGAAATAAAATAATAAAAATAAGTCCATTACATAAATCAATTTATTTAAAAGTAAATTAGTCTTCATCATTTGTTCATCTTGCCCTTGCCTTTGCTCGAGGAAGGTTCATCTGACTTCCATTCTTAGCTGCAAATGATTATGCAAGAGTGAGCAAACAATTGCCCACAAGGGTAACAATAATATCATGCGAATAACTACTGAATAGGTTTCAACTAAATAATATAAACCTTTTCAAATTCAACCAAACACAGATGAAGAACTGAACGCTCAATAATGAACACGACTTTTGAATCAAGTATTGAATGCAAGTTCAAAAGTACATCTGAGGGTCGTAAGACCGTGAACTGTATCCTAGGTTTAAGTATTTCTACCGTAACCTTTAACAGTCTAAAAACTATATGGACCATCTATCTCGTACTACGGGGAATGAGCCTTTCGTACCATATATTGTGCACAACCATCTTAACGTTATTGCGTAACGTAATCCCCTATAATAGGGTTGTTCATCTCAGCACTGACATTTAAATCCGCACCAAGAGAAGTTTGGTTTGGATAAACTTGAAAGGAATGTTAAGTCTTTAGAACGTCCATCAACTATGGACTAGTCGAATCAGAAGGGTTCAATTACCAATTCAAGGTTTGATAATAAGTAATCTTGTTCAAGGGAACTATAACAATGATTGAATAACAATGATCCGCAATCGAATAGCTTTCATTTATCAAAATAATGCTTTTAGAAGAATTAAAAAACTTTAAAAAGAATATCAACATTACATCAATTATATAACCTTGTTGAACAATAAAGAAGCAAAGGTTAAGAACTTGCCTGCCACGTCTTCTAAAATAATGCTATTTATTTGTTCCCACGAGTAACCTAAACATTGAGGTCACACTTGAACAATCAACGATCACAGTTTAATTCAAACTAATCGTTTAATTACTTTATAACATATATTCCTATTGTTTTATTATCTTTACTACATGCATAACATGTTGCATTATATGCGTGAAATTATTTTATTTCAAAATCTTGAAAAAAAATTCATTTTTTGGCCGACCCGACCTAGAACCTAGACTAGCGCTGCTGCGCTAGGATTTTGCCTTGAGCCGGCTCTGCTGCGTTAGCCTGACTCGAGCCCAATGGACCCCGGCGCTGCTGTAACGACCCAAGAATCGGGGCGACCTCGGCGCTCGACTTCGGTCGTTAATAAACATCCACTCTCTAAGCTTACATCATTAATAGATGATGTAATCAATAAAAATTGCGGAAAATTTAAACTATTATAAAAATATTTCATATTCTGAAATCTCATTACAATACCATTCTAATCATGTTGTATAAAGCAGTCTACATCAATATAAGTACTAAAACTTATTATTACAAACTTTTCTCAATTCCAGGTTCCGTAACCATTAAACTTCTACACTTATGATCAAGGTTGAATAAATACCATGATCCTTACAAAATTTCATCTATGAACACAAAGATCAACTTCTGAATTTAATCGTTCCCTGAATAATCGCAGAGTTATTCAATAATCGTTCATTTGTTATATAATGTCCTTATACAACAATGTAATTCGTACTACTTTACCGTACAAGGTAACTTATATAGTTACTTCTTGATTCGAAATTTGAAAATTTCTAATTCTAATTTAATATAGAATAGTCTAATTCACATGCATCGTGTACCATCATCACAGCTAAATAAGTTCAATAAAGAAAAATATTTAGCAACCTTCCTGTATCCATGCATCTCTAGTCCTTAGCATCACGATACCAAGATAATTTGTCTCGTCTAAAATCTGCAAAAGTTTTATTTTTGCAAGTATGAGCACGACGGCTCAGCAAGAACTAACAATTATCACCTTTCATGCTTCACGTAACATATAAATTTACATTTCATTTATGCATCATAATTCTCATGCTATTTATCTTCTTCATGTCTCATAATCTCATATTATGCATCTTACTCATGCATTATAAATCTCATGCAATGCATCTACACATGCACCATACATCTCATGGCATACATCATGTACCTCATATTGTATATTCACAATAATACAAGTTCCACATAGAACAATATACTCACATAACTGCACAACGTGCACACATAATCATGCTCACAAGCAATTCACATAAACATCTGAATATTTAATACATTTAAACAAATCAACAAGGTACTGAAAGAACTTGCCTTAAGTGCTCCTTGCTAAATTACGACAATTCGTCCTTCAAATATCCTACATAATTTATTAACAATAAAATACCAATTAGTCACAATAAAGACTTCACATATATATTAGTTTACACTACTCTATTTCTCATTCTATATAGCTCGCATTTAATAATGCGGCCAAATCTCAAAAATATTCTCTCGGCTTCGCGGCGTTCGAAGACGAGACAACCCTCATCATCATCCAACTTATAATCATCATATGACCCAATATATCAATCCTCAAATTTTCGTTTTAAAAAGAATTATAAACTCGTGTGAACTATTTTAATCGATAACGAATACTATTATTCGTTTAATCATAACTTCTTCGTTACTCATTCGTTTTCGTTCACTCTTACGTCAAATTAAAGCTTATCAAGTCTACTTTAATCCCATATAGGCCATGATTCCAGCCCCTTCTTCAATCAAAACAGATTTTCACTTATTACAAACAACTTCAGATTACTATAAAAAAAACTGGTCAGTTTGACCCTACTTCGCTAAAACAGTCATAACTAATTCGTTTCAAAAGCTTTTTGAGCGATTCTTGCGCCCACGCGTCGCTAACTTCCGGAGCTATAACTTTTATGCTTTAATCATTTTCAAATTCGGAACACACAAGTCCAGAAAATTCTAACAATAGGCTGGTCCGAATCTGGTTTTCCAGATTGGACAGTTTTGACGCGCTTACTTCGCACCTTCATAACTCGGTCGTCCGAACTCGAAATTAGTTCATTCCGGAGGCTATGGAAAGCTTGGAACATAAACTACAACATATCTAAAGCCCACAATTTTTTTGTAACTCTAACTAGCCAAAACTGTGTCCCGAATCTCTATTCCCGAACTGATTTTCTCTGTTTGACAGTTTGGACATTTCTTCTCCCAAACGCCATAACTCCCTCATCCGAGGTCGAAATGCGTTCGTTCCAAAGCCCATGGCTTCCTAACTCAGTGTACTACATCTACGCCAAAATTTAGAATTTTTCATCTAACCCAACAATACCAGAATTGGTTTAACGGACAGTGTTCACGCAGTGTTCAATATCTAAACATAGTTCACTAATACCTTTGCCACGGATTCGTTTTAACGGCTTTTTGCTTGATTTCAACTGGGATATTCTCATAACCCATGGAAGTATAATATATTAACAACCACCAAAAATCTCAGATACGAATGTAACCACAAAAGGTCCTCTAATCAGTCCATAACAGTCCAAATGTCCAGAAACATTGTTTATTCTGTCCATCTTCTTTCTCCTTTACGCATAGGTTCGGATTTCTTCTATTTTTGTTCCACTTTAATGTTATTAGTGGCTTACATAACCTCTTAACAACATTATTAACCATCCATAACCATCAACAACAACAAAAACCGCAACAAAACCAATCACCAAGCAAAACAGCTTAAAAACCATAAAAGCTTGGAAATTTTAGTAAAAATCAAATGGAAATGGATTTAGATGAGATGATTACCTCTGGAAATCGATTCTAGATGCTAAGGAGAGTAGCTAGGGCTTATCTTGAAGTCCTTTCTTCTTCCTTAAGCTTACCCGTAACTTCCTCTTCTTTGAAACTTCTCTCTTTCACTCATTCTCTCTATAGAACCCTTCTCTCTTTCTTCTCCTTTGCTAAGTACCCGAACTCCTTCTTCTTCCTTACTATAATGAAGCTAACTTCCTCCTTCCTTTCTAGCAAACTGAACTTGGAGGGGTTTTGAAATGGAAGAATTGAAAATGGAATGGTGGCTTCGGGGAGGAGAATAGGTTGAGCACCCAAGTGTGTGGGTTTAGTTTTTGAGAAAGAATGTTAGGCAATAGAGATTTTCTATGCATTGTGCTTAGCACAATTCCACCTTTGGCCGACACTCCCTCCTTTATTAAATTCTCATTGGCTCAAATGTCTCTTCCTTAATTCTTATTGGCTCATGGCAATTGCTTGCACCCTTACTAAGTAACATGCAAATATTAATACACCCATTTGGTCTCTCTCTCCTCCCACTAGGCCACTACCCGTATAGTACCACCTTGCACCAAAATGCTGATTTTCTTTCTTTAATAGATCCCAACATGGGTCAAGCAATATGGGTTGGGTCATGGGTAAAACAATGGGTCTTAGGTTGGGCCATTTATTAGGACCACCCAAGTCAAACATTTGGGCTACTAATTAAAATCCTCAATGGACTTACAAAATCCTACACTTGGATTTTAACAATAATATAATATTTCACATTTATTAGCCCACTAATTTAATCCATTAATGGACTCATTTAATATAGGTTAGCTATTTACTAACCAATTAGCTTACTAAAATCATGTACCTAAATGTACATGAAACTCACATGTATTTGGTTAACATATTTACACCAAATAAATTATTCAAATAATAATCTTCATCAAACTATTTATTTAATCCAATAAATAGCATCTTTGGGCGTATATAGTGCCCACGTGAATAACAATTCAGCGATATTTCTCGAAATCACCGTATTCGCTTAAACGAAAACTTTCATACTTACTAATCATCGCATCCTCATAATCTAGGTTGTAATATAACTTTTAAATGCATAACTCATAATATTATTAATAAAACTCTATTTTATTCAATAATATCTGTCAGCTTGAATTATCAAGCTACTCATTACACCTCATAATAAGAATTTCGTTATTAAATTCTTATTATAACAGTTCCCGAAATTCGGGCTGTCACATTCTTCTCCTCTTATAAGGATTCCGTCCTCGGAATCACGAACATCGCACCACCTTATTCGGTTTGCATCTAACTCTTTCTGAAATCTTATCAGCTTAACTCATCTCATCAAATTGCTTCGATATAAGTTTTCACCTATCTCATTCATTTCGCTGTCTAATTCTCATACGTTAAATCTCGTGACCTTCATCTAGACTCGATTATAATTCGAGTATTATCCTTTCTTTCTTTAACCCATCAACATCATTTGCTACGGATCACCATAGGCCATCATCGTCATAGTAAATCAATATCATCGTTTACTAATATCATAACTATTTTGGGATATAACATTCAAACCCTATTCTAAGAATTCCATCCTAAAATTCCAACTTAATCATCTCTACTCATCATACTCATCATCCTCTATAAGGATTTCACTTCTTCTTGGAATTTCATCCTCTTCTTCTGGGAAATATTAATCCCGTAATTCTCATCATTTGCTCATATCATTCATTCATACAAATTTTTAACAAACCTTTACTCTTTCTTCTTCCAATAATTCATTTGGAATTGTCGCATTCCGCGACTACTTCTTTCTAGGGAAAATGACCCTTTTTTTTCACATTCAATTTCCCGAATAATAGGAATCTTCAACAATTGCTCAATAATTATGAAGTAACTTAAACAAGTGGGGAATAAAAAGAATTTCCCTTAGTTTCATATTTTGAAACGACATACTGAAAGGTCAGCAAGACCTTGAACAACGTTCGAAAATCATCTGAATACTTGTCAATCACAAGGACTGAAAATATTTGTGACAATAGGTGATCAGCCTACCGCACATCATTCTTCTGAAACGACT
The DNA here is from genome assembly GCA_034770075.1 of Aralia elata. Lineage (NCBI taxonomy): Eukaryota > Viridiplantae > Streptophyta > Magnoliopsida > Apiales > Araliaceae > Aralia > Aralia elata. Next base: position 89,571,987 of record CM068378.1, on the reverse strand, counting down.
ATATGCGTCTGTTTATCACCCACGAGGGGTCAATCGGTATTACTGACCAGAATTCATTCTTCTTCTGAAATGACTATTTATGTTTATTTATCACCCGCGAGGGGTCAATCAGTATTACCGACCAAAATTTTCCCAATATTAGGGTTGTTCATCTCAGTTTCATCGTACGAGTCCGTACCAAAACAATTTGATTTGGAAAGCAATTCTCAAAGAACCCTCGAATTCCATAAATATATTTCAACATTCGTCTAGCCGAATCAAATGGCTTAGACGTTTATCAAGAATTCGGACATCAATCGAATATTTTTGCCAACTCAGCTGGCCTACTTTTTCATATCTTAACGAAAACAAAAATCGTTTTATGACGTCATGATACCGCACCTTTAAATGGTACGTTGAGGATTTCGTCATTTTATGACTTTGTCATACTACTTCATACCATAGCGGGCTGACGATCATATGATCACATCCAACGCTAGGTTAATCTGCATTGATGACTCCATCGTTTATCATTGCTACACCACATTCTGTGATGCAAATGATTGCATAAAAATACATTTTGCTATTTTCAAATCATTTTGTCTTAGCCGAAACAATTAGCATAGACATATGAATAATAATACTTTTAAAAAAATCATTGGTCCAATAATTTGGCCCCATATATTTTTTTGAAGACATAAAAGTGCGAATATCAGCATGAAGTCAATAAATGTCGAAATCTAGCACAGCTAGAAGATTTGGAATATCCACGTCTCCTCATCAACTTTAATTTCTCCATCACTTCGCTATTTAATACTTTTATCTACTTCTAATATCACTAATGCTTATCACATCTGAAAATTCTCAGTTCTCAATCTAGAACCATTCTATACCCTAGTATAGTTCGTCGACTCACCACTCATTATGAGCTTAGGAACTTGCCACAATAATATGAGTTTAGAAGCTTGTCCTAGCAATACGTAGTCCAAGAACAAATCAAGGACTGTCCATATGCTTAGGGGCTCAAAATATACCATATAATTATGAGTCACAAACTTACCATAAGTATGAGTTTCAGAACTCGCACTTATCCTTAATATTCTTTACTATCAAATATAGATATGAGAAAAGAATCACCTTTTCATCATACATACATCGATACACGATACCAACATTTCAACAATTATCAATGTGATAAACTGAGTAGTTGTTAAACCAAGCACAAAACCCCTGCCCATACAAAGGCATGTACAACTCAGCTATCACACGAGCCCTCACTTGAAATCCCATAAAATCGTCGTTCTCTCTTTGCTCAATTACAAATTTTCTTTAATCCGTATTTTAATCATCTCTAACTCTTTTCGAGTCTTCCTCGTACTATTTCATAGTACCTTTTCTTCTATAGCGTCAAGCTATAACATTTCAATCATTCAACATATCATTTGTCATTCTGCGATTCAATCCGATCACGTCGTGATCTCATATCATAATCGTTTTACATCACGATTTTCCTTACCTCACGACCGTTTTATCATACGATCTTCTTTACTCTTCTCATCAATCAAATATGATTTTTATTAACGCTTTCGTCTTATAGATCTCGTCTATTTATCAACACTCGTTATCTCTATTATTGGAGTCAAGTAACTCCTGATTCTGATTTTTCTATAATTCTTCAAGATTCTTCTTTGAATCTTCTTGTTTATGACATAATCCATTTCTTTATGGATCTTCTAAATTTATTCTTGTTGTACAAACTCTATATGAGTTTATTCTTTATCAATTTGTCTTTCTACTCTCAGGTTATAGCCTAAAGTACTCTTACCTAAGGTTTACAACCTATAGCTCTGATACCAACTATAACGACCCAAGAATCGGGGCGACCTCGGCGCTCGACTTCGGTCGTTAATAAACATCCACTCTCTAAGCTTACATCATTAATAGATGATGTAATCAATAAAAATTGCGGAAAATTTAAACTATTATAAAAATATTTCATATTCTGAAATCTCATTACAATACCATTCTAATCATGTTGTATAAAGCAGTCTACATCAATATAAGTACTAAAACTTATTATTACAAACTTTTCTCAATTCCAGGTTCCGTAACCATTAAACTTCTACACTTATGATCAAGGTTGAATAAATACCATGATCCTTACAAAATTTCATCTATGAACACAAAGATCAACTTCTGAATTTAATCGTTCCCTGAATAATCGCAGAGTTATTCAATAATCGTTCATTTGTTATATAATGTCCTTATACAACAATGTAATTCGTACTACTTTACCGTACAAGGTAACTTATATAGTTACTTCTTGATTCGAAATTTGAAAATTTCTAATTCTAATTTAATATAGAATAGTCTAATTCACATGCATCGTGTACCATCATCACAGCTAAATAAGTTCAATAAAGAAAAATATTTAGCAACCTTCCTGTATCCATGCATCTCTAGTCCTTAGCATCACGATACCAAGATAATTTGTCTCGTCTAAAATCTGCAAAAGTTTTATTTTTGCAAGTATGAGCACGACGGCTCAGCAAGAACTAACAATTATCACCTTTCATGCTTCACGTAACATATAAATTTACATTTCATTTATGCATCATAATTCTCATGCTATTTATCTTCTTCATGTCTCATAATCTCATATTATGCATCTTACTCATGCATTATAAATCTCATGCAATGCATCTACACATGCACCATACATCTCATGGCATACATCATGTACCTCATATTGTATATTCACAATAATACAAGTTCCACATAGAACAATATACTCACATAACTGCACAACGTGCACACATAATCATGCTCACAAGCAATTCACATAAACATCTGAATATTTAATACATTTAAACAAATCAACAAGGTACTGAAAGAACTTGCCTTAAGTGCTCCTTGCTAAATTACGACAATTCATCCTTCAAATATCCTACATAATTTATTAACAATAAAATACCAATTAGTCACAATAAAGACTTCACATATATATTGGTTTACACTTTACTCTATTTCTTTCATTCTATATAGCTGCATTTAATAATGCGGCCAAATCTCAAAAATATTCTCTCGGCTTCGCGGCGTTCGAAGACGAGACAACCCTCATCATCATCCAACTTATAATCATCATATGACCCAATATATCAATCCTCAAATTTTCGTTTTAAAAAGAATTATAAACTCGTGTGAACTATTTTAATCGATAACGAATACTATTATTCGTTTAATCATAACTTCTTCGTTACTCATTCGTTTTCGTTCACTCTTACGTCAAATTAAAGCTTATCAAGTCTACTTTAATCCCATATAGGCCATGATTCCAGCCCCTTCTTCAATCAAAACAGATTTTCACTTATTACAAACAACTTCAGATTACTATAAAAAAAACTGGTCAGTTTGACCCTACTTCGCTAAAACAGTCATAACTAATTCGTTTCAAAAGCTTTTTGAGCGATTCTTGCGCCCACGCGTCGCTAACTTCCGGAGCTATAACTTTTATGCTTTAATCATTTTCAAATTCGGAACACACAAGTCCAGAAAATTCTAACAATAGGCTGGTCCGAATCTGGTTTTCCAGATTGGACAGTTTTGACGCGCTTACTTCGCACCTTCATAACTCGGTCGTCCGAACTCGAAATTAGTTCATTCCGGAGGCTATGGAAAGCTTGGAACATAAACTACAACATATCTAAAGCCCACAATTTTTTTGTAACTCTAACTAGCCAAAACTGTGTCCCGAATCTCTATTCCCGAACTGATTTTCTCTGTTTGACAGTTTGGACATTTCTTCTCCCAAACGCCATAACTCCCTCATCCGAGGTCGAAATGCGTTCGTTCCAAAGCCCATGGCTTCCTAACTCAGTGTACAATCTACGCCAAAATTTAGAATTTTTCATCTAACCCAACAATACCAGAATTGGTTTAACGGACAGTGTTCACGCAGTGTTCAATATCTAAACATAGTTCACTAATACCTTTGCCACGGATTCGTTTTAACGGCTTTTTGCTTGATTTCAAATATTCTCATAACCCATGGAAGTATAATATATTAACAACCACCAAAAATCTCAGATACGAATGTAACCACAAAAGGTCCTCTAATCAGTCCATAACAGTCCAAATGTCCAGAAACATTGTTTATTCTGTCCATCTTCTTTCTCCTTTACGCATAGGTTCGGATTTCTTCTATTTTTGTTCCACTTTAATGTTATTAGTGGCTTACATAACCTCTTAACAACATTATTAACCATCCATAACCATCAACAACAACAAAACCGCAACAAAACCAATCACCAAGCAAAACAGCTTAAAAACCATAAAAGCTTGGAAATTTTAGTAAAAATCAAATGGAAATGGATTTAGATGAGATGATTACCTCTGGAAATCGATTCTAGATGCTAAGGAGAGTAGCTAGGGCTTATCTTGAAGTCCTTTCTTCTTCCTTAAGCTTACCCGTAACTTCCTCTTCTTTGAAACTTCTCTCTTTCACTCATTCTCTCTATAGAACCCTTCTCTCTTTCTTCTCCTTTGCTAAGTACCCGAACTCCTTCTTCTTCCTTACTATAATGAAGCTAACTTCCTCCTTCCTTTCTAGCAAACTGAACTTGGAGGGGTTTTGAAATGGAAGAATTGAAAATGGAATGGTGGCTTCGGGGAGGAGAATAGGTTGAGCACCCAAGTGTGTGGGTTTAGTTTTTGAGAAAGAATGTTAGGCAATAGAGATTTTCTATGCATTGTGCTTAGCACAATTCCACCTTTGGCCGACACTCCCTCCTTTATTAAATTCTCATTGGCTCAAATGTCTCTTCCTTAATTCTTATTGGCTCATGGCAATTGCTTGCACCCTTACTAAGTAACATGTAAATATTAATACACCCATTTGGTCTCTCTCTCCTCCCACTAGGCCACTACCCGTATAGTACCACCTTGCACCAAAATGCTGATTTTCTTTCTTTAATAGATCCCAACATGGGTCAAGCAATATGGGTTGGGTCATGGGTAAAACAATGGGTCTTAGGTTGGGCCATTTATTAGGACCACCCAAGTCAAACATTTGGGCTACTAATTAAAATCCTCAATGGACTTACAAAATCCTACACTTGGATTTTAACAATAATATAATATTTCACATTTATTAGCCCACTAATTTAATCCATTAATGGACTCATTTAATATAGGTTAGCTATTTACTAACCAATTAGCTTACTAAAATCATGTACCTAAATGTACATGAAACTCACATGTATTTGGTTAACATATTTACACCAAATAAATTATTCAAATAATAATCTTCATCAAACTATTTATTTAATCCAATAAATAGCATCTTTGGGCGTATATAGTGCCCACGTGAATAACAATTCAGCGATATTTCTCGAAATCACCGTATTCGCTTAAACGAAAACTTTCATACTTACTAATCATCGCATCCTCATAATCTAGGTTGTAATATAACTTTTAAATGCATAACTCATAATATTATTAATAAAACTCTATTTTATTCAATAATATCTGTCAGCTTGAATTATCAAGCTACTCATTACACCTCATAATAAGAATTTCGTTATTAAATTCTTATTATAACAGTTCCCGAAATTCGGGCTGTCACAGCTGCTGCGCCCATTTTATGACTTAAGAACGGTGTGGCTGCACCAGTTCCCAAACCCATATTCTGAATTGCGAATTCAGACTCTGTTCGCCCAAAACTCCTAAATTTCTTCATCCAAATTACTAAATTAAGCAAACCCAGATGTTACACACTTAGAAAAACCAAAACCCAACACGTCTAATTTGATTGTAACAACACGCAAAGCTTCAACAACCAATTTAGAGGCCTAAAATCAAAGTTCTTCTTAAATTTTTATATTTTGACACACTTAGTGAAATCAAGCACCACGAATCCGATTCTAAACCATTTGGATTCATTCTTTTTGCAATGTTTTCGTTTCTCAGAATATAACCACTTTCAGCCATCAATTTAAAGATTACTTCATGATTCAACCATCAATTTTGATTATGAAACAGACCAAAATACTTACAACTAAAACAAAGTTTAATTCTTAAACATTTAAACCCAAATTACACGAATTTGATTACTTCTAAACTATCTACAGAAGCCAAAATAGATTATAGATGGCATGAATCAAACTAAACATATCCACAAACATATACAAATATCAATTCAACAATTCATCTACCAAAAATTATTTTCTTTTAATTAGAAGCTTTGAAAGAAAAATACCAATTAGAATGTTACCTTTGGTTCCTTCAAACAATCTAGATGATTAGAGAAACTTTGATTGAATCCTCAGAATTCTTCTTTCAAATTTAACAGAGAATTCCCTTCCAATTTATTTTTCTCTCTTCTCTTCTTTGTGTTTTCTTTTCTATTAACCTTAGCAAATAACTTAACGTATATTTTTAATTAGTTAATCAGTTGCTAAAACAAAAAGTCTAATTAGCAGTTACAAAAATCAAAGGCCACAAGGCCTTGTTTGGCTCACACAATTAGGGTATCCTTCTATTTATTTTAATATTCCTTTTACTAGATGATACACTTGTCATACCTTATTTAATTAAATTCAATTAATAATAAATCCAATTTAAACTCTAATAACAAAATTATTATAATTTTATTTAATAATCACTTTATTTAATAAATCGTTAATTCTCTAATTTAATTATTTAACTAAATTAGAATATTACCATACCATTAGCGTAATAAAATTACGCACTAAAATATAAATCATCTAATACAAATTTAACCAACATATTCACACATAATTAAATTATTTCATAATAATTTCCATGATTTATTTATTTTATTCAATAAATAATTAACCAGCTAAAATATTTATTTAATTCGAATAAATATTTATAATCAATTACAAAATTCTCGATCGTTACAACTGTCGTATAGAATAACAACATCAGCAGAATAATTCTTTATTTTTAAAGCAGCGTCGTAATGGCAAATTCAAACAATCTAGTTTCTCTAATTTCTCGCTTCAACGGAGAAGACTATGATTATTAGAGCCACAATATGAAGGTATTATTGAAGTTCTTAAAGGTGTGGAGCATTATTGAAGATAGTTATGAAGAACCAGAAGCTGAAGAGGGTTTGTCACAAGCCTAGAAAAATAGTCTGAATGATAAAAGAAAGAAGGATAGCAAGGCGTTCTTCCAAATTTATCAATCAATTGAAAGACCAATTTTTGAGAGAATTTCGAAGGTAGAAACTTCAAAGGAGGCTTGGGATATTTTAAAATCAATATATAAAGGTGAAGAAAAGGTAAAAAAAGAAAAAGAAAAAAAGGTACGACTCCAATTGTTGCGTTTAGAATTTGAGAAGTTGCAAATACAAGAAAATAAAACTATTGTTGATTATTTTTCAAGAGTTACTTCAATTGTTAATCAAATGACAACCAATGGAGAAGTATTACAAGACCAAAAAGTAGTTGAGATAATTCTTCGCAGCTTACCAAAACGTTTGATTTTATTGTGGTAGCTATCGAAGAGTCTAAAGATGTGTCAAAATTTCTTTGAAAGATTTGCAGGCTTTTGTAAAGGCACATGAGTTCCGTGTTAATCAAAGAAATCCACCTTAAAATGATCAAGTTCTCAATTCTAAAATTACGGGAGGTCGAGGTGGCTTCCATGGAAACAGAGGTAGAGGCTCTAACTTTCATGGCAATGGAAGAGGTTCACCAGGTAACAATAATTATTTTAAGGAAAAGTCAAATGAGTATTCAAATAATTATCAAAAAGGCAGAGGTCGTGGTATAAATCAAAGAGGAAGAAAAGGCTATATTGAATGTTTTCATTGGCTGAATGACACTTCTGTCCCTCTAAGTTGTCACATATTTTTAAAATCATTCATAAAGTATATTTTTCATCAATTAGATCCTTAAAGTGATATTTATTGGTATTTCTGTTCAATTTACCCGTTTTGACCCTAACCCGATTTTTCTAAAAATAAAACTTTATTTTCAGAAAAAAATAGAAATTTTTATTTTTTTTAAAATGAGTAAAGTTTCATAAAATATATATTCAAAAAAAGTAACTAAAAAACATTATTTTCATAAAACAAAATTAGTAATTTTTTATTTTTTAAAAGATTCATAAATTTTCATAAAAATAGTTAAGAATTAAAAATTTTAAACTTTAATTTTTTGAATCTATATTTTATGAAACTTTACTCATTTTTGAAAAAAAATAAAAGTTTCTAATATTTTTTCCTGAAAATAGTAATTATTTTTATTACTTTTTTAAAATAATATTTTATTTTAAAATATTAAAAATAATTATTATTTTAAAATTATTTTAAAACTTTTTAGTTTTTTAAAAAAAAATTAATTGGTGGAATTGGGGTCGGGTCAAATCGGGTCGGGTTGGGTCAAAATTTGGTCAAAATGGGTCTGGTTGAGGTCAAATCGGGTAAAATGAACGGAAACGTCAAAATTACTTTAAGGACTTAAGTGACAAAAAATGAACTTTAGGGACGGACTTTAAAAATGGGTGACAACTTGAATGAACATAAGTGTCATTCAACCGTTTTCATTGTCATAGGTCTGGTCATAAAATTAGTGAATGTTGGTTTGCACCATCTAAGAAAAAAGAATCTAGATTGGTGCATGAAAATGAATCAGTTGAGAAAGATTGTTCAGAGTCATTATTAATTTCTTGTCAAGAAAACAATAATCATGTTTGGTATTTGGATAGTGGTTCCAACAAACATATAACAAGGAATAAGGATCTATTTTCTACCCTAGTGGAGTCAACTTTTGGGCAAATAAAAATTGGAGATGCTATAACATATACAATTGAAGGAATTGGAGAAGTCACTTTCAAAACAAAATGTAGAAAGTTTTAAAAAATGACAAAAAAATTTCATTCCAAGCATCAAAAGCAATTTGCCAAGTACTGGACAACTTTTGCGAAAAGGATTTGATATATTTTTTTATGATAAATTATTTACCTTGTCAATAAATAATCAGGTTATGGCAAAGATTGGCTTGGCGGAGAATAATTTATTTACACTTCCACTCCAAGTGGAAAATTTTCATTGTTTTACTCGTTTTAATAAAGAAGTTTCCAAGTTATGGCATGACAGATATGGCCACTTGAATTTTGACACATAACGGAAGTATAAGAATTTACCAGCGTAAATTCTAAGAACACATAAACTGGAATCCATAGAGAAAATAAGATAAATAACTCTAATTTTATTAATCAATGAATAATAATCTGATTTCAACCCATAAGCCGAGTTTTTATAGCTAATAGACTTCCTTTCCAATCTATAATAGACTACAATTATGGAAACTAAATCTTAAAGAATATCTAACTTCCTATTAAACTTCTACTATCATAAAAGAATTCACTTCCTAATTAAACTCTACTACCATAAATGGATTTACTTCCTAAGAATAATAATAATTCTAATAATAATTATAACAAATTTATCCGTCAATCGCTCGAATCCATGATGCTATATCCGAAAAGATCAGAACTCCCGAAGCCATGACGCCATATCCGAAAATCCGAAGAGACCCGATCTCCCAAAGACTTGTCTGAACCCCGAACCCACAACACGCCTGAACGCGAAGGGTTACACGCGTTTCTTTGAAGCCTTCTTTCTATCCAACTCTTCCTCAAACTCTAATGCCATTTGTCCTACATCAGTCCTTCCCACCTGCGAAGAACTCGACCCCGAGTTGTGTTCTGGATAAAGCGGAACATCATCACAAAATGCATAAAGATCAGCAACATTGAAAGTATGAGAGATAGTCATATCCTTCGGCAAGTCGATCACATATGCATTATCATTGATCTTCTTGATCACCTCATACGGACCATATTTCCTAGGCTTCAGCTTGTTATAAGAACCGATCGGGAACCTCTCCTTTTGCAAAAACACCATAACCTGATCACCCTCAGCAAATAATTTTTGACGCCTCTTGGCATCGGCTGTGACTTTATACTTCGCATTTTTCTCCTCCAATTGAACTTTTACCTCCGCGTGAACATCCCGAACCTACTCAGCCATATGTTCGGCAGCAACACTCGTCCCAGCAACCTTCGGCAGACGGACCAAGTCTAATGCATGCTTAGGAACCTATTAATACACCAAGGCAAACGGAGATTGTCCAATAGTAGAATGAACCGCATTATTATATGCAAACTCAGCTTGTGCCAATGCCACATCCCACTATTTCGGCTTATCACCACAAATACTCCGAATCAAATTTCCACTTATTCAGTTCAGATTTTCGGTCTGACCATCAGTCTGTGGATGCATAGTGCTACTAAACTTGAGAGTAATATCCATCCGCCGCCATAACGTGATGCAAAAATGGCTAAGAAACTTTGAATCTCGATCCGAAGTGATTGTCTGAGGAACCCCATGGAGCCGAACCATGCCACTTCTCGAAAAAATAACTAACATGAGATGCATCCGACGTCTTCTGACAAGGAATAAAATGCCCCATCTTAGAAAACCTGTCAACTACCACAAACACAGAGTTCACCCCCCGCTGAGTGTGAGGAAGACCTAAAACAAAATCCATTGACAAATCTTCTCATATAGCCTTCGGGACTGGTAGAGGCATATAGACCTCAAACCTGAATCCGGTGCTACACGGTACATCCCATTCCATACAACATAATAGACATGAATGTAATTACTATATTATTACAACACGTCTTACTCTCAATCCCAGGTTCTATTACCATAACATCATTCCAAATACATAATAAGTCTTAGTATTACAACATTACTAATACAAATAAACTACGACGCCATCTAGGCGTTCATCTTGCCCTTTCTCTTGTCCTTACCGGAACCTTCGACCCACTCGGACTTAGCTGCAATGTTTAATATAAAGCAAGAATGAGCATTCAATTGCCCAACAAGTATAACAGTTGAATAACAATAATATCATAAATCATATCATTTCTCTTCGACAACTGAACAATAGTTGTGAAATATTCTGAAGAAACAAGAATAATACTTTGCTTTCGTTTTAAAAATATATTTTCGAAACGACATTGAGTGGTCATAAGACCTTGAACTTTCTTTTGCTTTCTTGAAAAGGTACAAAGCAATATAACTGCAAACTGTCTTACTTATGAGCACTTCTAGGTGATCAGCCTATTGTACTCTATGTTGATCAATACTCTAGCTGGAAACGACTATATGCGTTTGTTTAGGCGCTCGATGCCTTGTTAGAATAACTGACTAAAAATTGTCCCAAATATTAGGGTTGTTCATCTCATTCATGTCTCGGAATCCTAACCAAAACAATTCAGTTGGATAGCTCTACTTAATCATTAATAACATTTCAAGGATTTATTACCAAATCAATAAAACATTTTAATATCTGTCTAGCCGAAACAAATGGCATCGACGTTCTCTATAATAGTTCATATATATGTGAACTTGAAAGCTTCAACAATTTATGTCATAACATAGCTCGAATACTTGTGCAAATACTAAAAGATTTACGTAAGTAATGAATTCATGCAACCATATATGTGTTGCCTAAATTGGAACTTCAAACATCGCATGAGAGTCAAGAGAATATAATCAAATGAATCAAATAAACTTGCCCAACACAAGGGTTAGACAAGCGTTTAGAAAACCTGCACAATATACGTCTTTTGTATAAGATACGAAACTTGCATTCAATACTGAAAATGAATGAAGCTAGAGAACTTGCCCAACACAAGGGTTAGACAAGGGTTTAGGAAACTTGCCTTAAGCGCTTGCTATTATTTGACATTAATCGTCCTTCAAACATGTCCTACGCATTTAAACACGTATTCGCATACCAATTAGTCTCACAATAGACACCAAACATTGGCTTACATTAATCAACACATTATAATCATTATGAATAATTATTGCTACTACGACTACCCAAACGGGGGAGTAGGGGGCAGTGCCCCCTGAAAGCCAAACGAAAAATGCAACTAAGCTATTCACTTCATTTAAGCAAATCTCACGTGACTAAGTCATTTCATGCTTGGTTAACCAGTTAATAACATGCTTCATGTATTACTACTTAAGAGGTTCACATACACTTGCCTCAAGCTTCAGTTCATGAAAAGAAACAACTGGGCAACTCTGCAGCACGGCGCGGCCGCGCTACTTCCCCAGATGCACTTTTCTGGTTTATTTCTTACACTGCTCAACTTCTAAATGCTTGGGGTCATTCTACTATTATACTAACATAACATACATATGCTTTGGGGTATTTATAACACGTTGGGTCTATGTAAACATGCATCCAATCAACAACACAAAACAACAAAATAATTCAGCTCTGCAGACCAGTGCGGCCGCGCTGGTTTTATGCTTGGGAGTGGCGCGGCCGCGCCACTCTGCATCCAGGGAACTCCAGGTTCTGCTGCTGCAGAACCAAAAACCAACAATTTTGATTTCGTCCCCTTTGCTTCTTAGCCATTATACAACAAGGCTATATAACTTAAAACATATTTTTACAATTGAGCTATGCATCATAATATCATTAAATCAATTAATCATTCATAGTTCTCATGTTCCTTAGAGAAATCATTCGCTTGGACATTAAATCAAATAGCTTGTGGGCATGGCTTTAGAGTTCATAACTCATAGCCTATCATTACATGGTTACCCTTGACTTTACATATGAAATCAATTCCCATAGCTTCTAGACATATACCAACTATACACAACCAATGCATACCACCAAACAAAGTGATTACAACTTCATTAATACACAATAAAAGTCCTTAACAGTCCACTAATGTCCATCTCAGTCCATTTCTTGATTCCTTATGCATAGGTTCGATTCTCATTCATTGTTCCACTTTCACATACTATTAATAAGGTTTTATAGAGCTAATTAACCTCCATACATGTTCATACACTAACTAGCAAAATCAGTCACATAACTCCAACAAAGCAACCAAAGCAAAACTATACACTTAGAAATATTGAGGAAATGAGTTTGCTTAATCATTGCATACCTCTTGGAGCTTGTTCTAAGGTTGCTAAGAGAATTAATACCCAGCTGCTACACCACTCCTTCTTCTTCCTCAATCACCCGTGAACACTCTCTTCACTATTTTCTCTCAAGTTTTCAGTTTCAACACTTGGTAAAATCAAAGGAATGGTAGGCTTACAATGGCATGAGTATTTATAGAGGGAATGATCAGAGCTCCTTTGGCTGGGTAGAGGAGGTGAGCGTGCCATACATGGCAGCTCCCCATGGTTGGGAGAGTGAGCTTTGCTCCTCCCCATGCCCGGGTAATCCCCCTCCCTTCTCCCCAATTGCTTTATTCCCTCCTCGCTTCACCGAATGCAGATTTTGCTCCTCCCCAAATGCACCACGTTCTTCATTCTCTTCTCCCTCTCTTCTTCTCCTTCTCCCGTACTCTTCTTCCTTCTTCAATTGTGACCAGCTAATTACATAACCCATTTCCCTCATGTTGTGGGTCATGGGGTACGGGTTTGGGTCATGGACTTGACCCATGGGTTTTGGGCTTCAACTTGGGCCACTCTTGGACTCCAAATTTAATAATCTATTGGGCTTCTAATAAAAATTTAATTCGTCTCAAATAAAATCTCATACTTGGATTATTAATCCCTCTCATTAACGCTTTGGCGAAATTATGAAAAGTCATAAAATCGAAAAAGGCGTCTTTGGCGTAAATAGCGCTTTAGCGCTATTTCTATAATGATTTAATCAGCTCCAATAAAATAATAACAATCAAAAATTATCACATACACATCATATGTAGTAATAAAATATTCAAACACATAACACAAAATAATATTAATAAAAGTTCAATTTATTCAATAAAATTCATAGACTCGTGTTACAAAGCTACCCACGATCCGCGGTCGTTACATCAAAAGTACTCCAGACTATGTTTTCAATATTGGAAGTGGGGCTATTTCTTAGAGTTTAAAAAAATAGTCAATTGTTGCTCTTTCAACAACTGAAGCTGAATATATAGCTGCTGCATATGTTGGATGTCATCTAGTTTGGTTAGAAGGAATTTTGAAGTATCTCAAGCAAAAACAAGAAGTTGATCCAACTTTATTTTGTGATAACACTTCAACAATTTCAATTAGCAAAAATCCAGTTCTTCATGGAAAGACAAAGAATATTCGCATTCGATAGCATTTCTTAACGAAACTTGTGAATAATGAAATTATTAATTTCAAGTATTGTAAATCTGAGGAGTAGCTAGCTGACATTTTTACAAAGCCTGTTACTGGAGAAGTATTCAAGAGGCAAATCGCTAAGCTCAGATTGAAGAATAAATTCGGTTAACGAGGAGGCTTTGTTAGCAAATTAAACCAAATTTATAAATATCTTCTAGATTGTTCATGAATTATCTTAATTAGTATTAGTACATAAATGAGTAATGTCTAAGTACATGATACATGTATATACATGAATGTATTTAGAAGTGTCTTGAAACATGTATGGTTAGATTCATGTACATGTATTTAGTCATGTAGTAATTATTAAAGTGGCTCTAGAAGTGTCTTAGGAGCCCTATAAATAGTCTTGTATGTGAATCATTTTATGCAAGTGAAATAAAAGTGTTTTTGAATGTTCTCCAAAGTTATATTTCACTTTCTCTCTAAATTATATCCTCTTCCAAATTATTCAATACACCCAAGTGGTTTCATGTATGATTTGGGCTTCCAACCGCACCATGCTCTACGCTACCCTTAATTACTCCTACAATAATTGGAAAGCCTATTAAATTATAATCTTGTCCAATCATCTTACAGCATCAGCTATCGGAATACCCTTTCTCAATCCGTACAAGAATGTCAATGCAAACTTTACCCATGGAGTAAACTTTGCCGTTGGTGGTGCTACAGCATTGTCAGCATACAATTTGGCTGAAAAAAACATTATACTTTCTGGTACTAATAGTTCTCTTAGTGTACAACTTGATTGGATGGACACACATTTAGCTTCCCTCTGCAAATCAGATAAAGGTTGGTGATCTAAAATTAAATAAATCCCCCATTGTATGTATAAATGTCACACAATTTATTCTAAATTAGGACTTTAATTGTTTCCTTCCTAAATTAAAATTTGACAGGCTGCAGAACTGAAAAGCTTAAAAATGCTCTATTTATGGTTGGAGAGATAGGAGGTAATGATTATAATTTTGCATTACTACAAGGGAAAACCATTGAAGAGAATAAGAATTTAGTGCCTGAAGTTATTCAAGTCATAATGGATGCGGTTAAAGTATGTTGTTTGACAAGTGTTTTGTTAATTTACTTGTTTGTATTACTTCCTCTTTTATAAAAAGTAGTCTCATTTATCATTTTTTTTTGTTGCATTACACATTTGTCCTCTAAATTATTAGTCAATTTTAAAGTAGTCATTCAATTGGCAAAGTGAACATTTTCATCCTCATAGTTGACACTTATACTCAATTTTGTTCTTTAGGCTGATTTATTTTTAATTTTGAATTATGCGCTAGTCACTTGCATTTTATTTAGGATATAATTGTCTTTTAACTATATAAAATTGAAGTCTTCAAACACTTGATCATTACTTTGTTGCTGCTTGGTACAACCCTTTGAGGAATTTTATATAGTCAAAAGATAATAATGCCCTCAAAAAAATACACGTGACTAACACAAGACTCAAAATTGAGGAGAAATCAACTCAACAAATAGAATTAACATAAGTGCCAACTATGCAGATGAAAGTGTTCATGTCGCCAATTGAGGGAGTACTTTGAAACTCGCTAGCAACATGAAAGGACAAATGTGTAATTCATTTTTTCCACAAAATGAGTACTTTTTTACTAATAGTAATATAAAATAGCTTTTTGCCAATCTAGTAAATTATTAACAAATTATTTTTAGGAATAAATATTAGACAAAATTATATATCCTAACTATATATACGTTTTGCAAATGAGATTATTTTTATGATACAGAGGGAGTTCATTGCATGTCTTTCAATTTAAAAGATATATTTGTTAATGTTTTCCTAAATTATAGCGAGTCATCAACCTTGGGGCTGTCCGAATAGTTGTTCCTGGAAATTTTCCAAGTGGTTGTATTCCAGCATCCCTTACTATGTTCCCTAGTAATAACCCAACAGCTTACGACAAACATCATTGCTTAAAAGATCCAAATGACGTCACAGTGTTTCACAACGAATATCTACAACAAGCTATCGAGGCATTGAAAGAAGAATATCCCAACATCACAATTGTATATGCTGATTACTACAACGCCTTCCAGTTCCTTCTGAATAACGCACCATATTTAGGTACGAGTCTTGTTATATATGTTGATAAATTTATATTGAGTATAAATACTATTTTATGTGGATATATAAAATAGGAGGGAATTAAAAAATATCTCATCCTAATTTAGCCTATCTTATACTTTATAATCGTAATCCAACTTCGTCATTAAATATGTCAACATATAAATATAATTTTTACCTTTAGATATACCATTGACATATAAGTTATCCTCGTTGGACAAATCTTAATCAAAAAATTGAAAATATGAAAGATATATTTTTGTTTCATGTTTATATTTAAAAATAATAGTTGTTAGTTTAATAATAATGACATTGTGTCATTTTATACTACTAACAATAAAAAGATAATTCTTTTAGAAGAACAAAAAAAATTAATGATCAATGTTTTACTCCTTTCAAGTTGTCAACCAATTTCAAAGTAGCCCCTCAATTGTATTCCTTGGTTTAACAATTTCACAATTTTCTGTCACATGAATGAGATTGTCTTTATCATTTGATGTTGTAAAATGTCTAGTTCTCATGAAGTGATGATTTTACATAGTCAAATGACAAATAAACTTTCATTAAACAAACGCATTATCAATATGTAACACAAAATTAGAGAAAAACTATTTCAAAAAACAGAATTAATTGACTTAATAGTGTAAAAAATGAGTAGTATGTGATAATTTAGTTATATAATATAATCACCCTAATTTTCTTTATGATTAACAGAATTTGACGTTACATCTATCTTAAAAGCTTGCTGTGGGATAGGTGGTAGTTATAATTTTGACTGGACAAGGAGGTGTGGAATAGCAAATGTTCCATACTGTTCCGACCCTAAACGTTATATTAGTTGGGATGGAGTTCATTTGACACAAAAGGCTTATAGGAGTTTAGCAACATGGCTTGTAGAAGATATTCTACCAGAGATTAAATTGAAGACAACAATATAATGTTATTATGCTGTATTTATGGATTGTAATGACTAGAATTCTGCATTATTACTAAGGAGACCGAGGCAATGGTGCATTTTTTTTCTTTTTTTTCTGAGAACGGAGTATGGTGCATGATATTGTTCAAACACACACACACACACACACACACATATATATAATACCTTCAACATTAAACTATTAGCATTACTATTTTAATTACACACGCAGGACAATTAGTTACACTAATTATGTTCACAAATGAACTTTATCAAACTCATACATGACAAAAAATAAGTCTCAAAAACATAAAATAAGTTTAATTTTTAATTACGTCTTCATTGGATGTATAAGAGTCACGAGAAGCTTCTTCGTTGAATGTATATGAGTCACGAGTAGCTTCTTCTTTCAATGTATATATATGAGTCACGATGAGGTTCTTCAGTGGATGTATATCAGTCACGAGTAGTTTCTTCTTTGGATGTATATAAATTACGAGTAGTTTTTGTTTTGGATGTATACGAGTCACGAGTAGCTTTCTTTGGTGTATACAAGTCAGACTCAGGAGTAGCTTTTTCTTTGGATGTATACGAGTCGCAAGGAGTTTTTTCTTTTTTGGATGTATATATGAGTGGAGGAGTTTCATATTTTTGATGTATATGCATCACGGGGAGCTTGGTCTTTGAATGTATACGAGTCACCCTCAATTTATTCTTCTCTCTTCTGTTATCTCCCCCATGTTTAGAATTTTTCCACTTCCTTATGTTAAATCATATCAATTGCAAAGCTCCAGTGATCTGTTTTGTATAAATGCCGAACTAGAATCTCCCAACTCCAAGCGATTTGTTTTACCATAAATTACCATGACTTTGCATCCTTAGACAAATATTCATGGATTTGTTAGGGAAATTAAGAGAGTAGGTATGCCATGGAGATGAGCCAGCTGTGGGAAGAGCCGCAGAATCTTTTGGGGTTGGGGATACGGCATTCTCTCATTCCTTCCTCACCACTCACTTAAATCAGTAATAAATCAAGTTTGCATCTAATAAATATTAACATTATGTTTCTGAGATTTTAACGGCAAAGGAAAGACTAGAAAACTTACAGGTTTTCTTTCACATTGTTACTGAGTTTATAAATAATAGGAAAAAACCTTAAATTTTACATTTAGATTACTATTTTATGTTATATTAGTTTTGTTTTGTTTGCAACGTAGAGGGTACTTATAATAAGGATTACAAAAGATTTGTTTATGTTATATAGTTTTTAATTCAAATTTGACCATTTTTGGATGGAAAACTTAATTTGACAAGAAAAGTGGTCAGCTTTTCATCCATTTTTTTCTTTTCTATTTATTAAAAAAATCATGTAACAAGAGATTTAGACAAAATACTCAAATTTTCTGTCTATTTCTTTTCTTTACACAATCTAACTTAAAATTGTTTTTTGTTTTTCCTCTCCTCCATTTCATCATGGAGAAAGCGGAGGGCATGGGTACTATTTTAGGATTAGAAATAGCATTCTTTGTTATCGTGTAATAGTTATTATTATTTTATTAATATAACATTTTTAATTTATATTCAAAAGGATTACATACTTAGACATACAAAGCAATAACATAAAGGGCAAGACTTGTGTTGCTCATGTGTTACCTTATACGATTCGTGAAGGAGTACTACGGCTGAATATTTAACAAATGATATGCCATCAATAATAATTCAACAATAATTCTTTTGTTTCATTCATAGGAAAATAGGATACATCACTACTCTAAGTATTCGGGATAAGTACAAATACTAAAATATTTATTTTAAATTTAATAAACATTTATTCTAATTCTAACAACTTGATAAATATAAAATTATCATAAATAATAAATTTATGCTATTTCTCTAATATGCCCCCTCAAGCAAAACGTAAGATATCGAAATTTTTGCTTGCACTTGAAAGAACATCTACGTAAATGTAGAATCAACGAAATAACAAAACCTCCAACAATAGACAGCACGAGAAATCCTACATTGAAAACGGGCGTAACGTGCATAGCAATAATAGCAACCCAAAAGTAATGAGCTTTTGGTTTTGCCACTTGCAACAAATAAGGAACTTGTCATCCTTGTTATACATTTCTTGAACATAAAACTTCGTAAACATGCTTACCAATGTTGCACAAATTATCATGAATAAAAAAGAATTTTAGACTTAGAGATTTAGTTTTTGGCTCCATATGAAATGAAGATGAAGAACAAATTAAAAATGAATTATCAAGTGTTAATATCAAGATTTCATCGCGTGTCCAATCACCAAAATACGCGTTAAATCCTGCACAAAAACGAATCCATACTCAGAGAGCTGACGACTTTCGCCGCCGGGGGATAGCTCCGGTGTGAGAATTAATTGCAGGCTATCCAATGTATTAACAATGGAGGTTTAGCACTTTAGTAAGCAAAAAGTCATTACCTGTAAATTTAGGATTTAGCCTTGTATTTAAAGATGATCACACCACCTTCATCGTCATATCCCCCAACAGTAATACAATTCATAATCATGGTAATTACCTATGATTGGATAGAACACAATCTCCTTAAAGAAAGAAAGTCAGATATAATCCTGACTCTTTTCTTAGGAACCAGAGTTTAAATATAGTTAGAAATCACAGATTCCTTAAAGTCCTCGTACTGCCCAACATTAATTCCTACGTGGGATCAATACCTCCACGTGGACAAAACCCACTGAATCCATCGGGCCCAATTATTCATGTCCTAACATTGTCCCCCACTCTCTAGCTATTCCTGACTTATAGCAAGAAAGTACACACAAAATAAAGCAATTTTGACCCTTATGCATGGACCCAAATAGTCCTTTCTTGCTGCCCACACCATTCAATGGATCCCACCACCATTACTAGTCACATCTCGCGAAACGTGCATACTGAAGAGTCACATCAAAACCCCTTTCCCCCAAAATGAACCGCCTTACTATTCAAAAGTCCTTCTCTCTCTTTCTGCAACACTTTCTCAAATATTCACAATCACCTTTCCAGCGAAGCACCCCACTCACCCTACAAACTCCGATCAACAATGGTCGACACCACTAACTCAGCTAACATCTCCCCTGCTTCAATCACGACTGATCTTATCCCCCCTCCTACACAAACCCCCATCTCAGCCTCCTTCTGTAATCACTCCCACCCACATTTCTACCAATCCTTCATTCTCTTCACCTGTCGCCAACACCCCTCATAGCACCTCCTCATCCGCCACCCCATCACCAATCAGAACTGAGGCCGAGATGAGCATACTAAAATGCAGCAAGAATATTCATCAGAAAAGGTATACGTCCATATCAACACCAAATCTTCCATCACCGAACAAAATCTCACTGACATCCGCCAACAATACCTCATTCTCCTCACACATGAACTCCGTGCCCCGAACTTGGATTAAAGGATGTACCAACGACCCAATGGCTGGACCGTCGTTTCCTTGTACACCTTGAAGTATGGGGTCCGATTCCCCCTTCACACATTCATTCTTACTTTCTGTGGCTTTGTCGGGGTCGGATTTGCCCAATTGGTCCCAAACTTCTTCATTCATCTGATTTGCTTCATCGCCATCTACCAAGAATGCGGCATGGACCCTTCTATCGACTTCTTCTTTATCCTGTTCACGCTGGGCCGATCCAGAGAGGTAAGGTTCCGTCAAATCAATAAGCAGCCGAACAAAGCAGCTCAAAAATGATCCTTAATGAAGACTCCCACTAGCAACAAAGGTTGGCACTCCGACTGGTTTTTCATCAAAGGACCTGAAACCCCCCCAAATCCCCGACTGGGCCGAAACTTCTAGAGCTAATATCGTGCTAGACAAGCTCTCCCGAAGTCGAGCCGAAGAGTTAGTCCTGCTCATAACCAAGATACCCGAAGAAGAGCGGAGCATGGACCCCCTGATCGACCAAGCCTGGCTATACAACTATAAACATAAGTCAAATCCAACTCATTGACACAAAATTTCAAACTGTTAGAATCCCTTCCTAAACCTCTATTGTTTGCAGTTTCACTTATCAAGCCGAAGATAACTAAAGATATTGGCCAAACATCATCCTCGACATTAAATCCCGAAGACATTCCCCAGCCGACCCAAGAAGCGACCCCTCACCCTAATCAACCACCCAAAGCTCCTCTTCTGGTAAACCTGATCACCATCTCAATCTTCGGCACCCGATGCCAACCCTTCCCCCATTATCCCTACACCAGGTTTTACTGAAAAAAGCCCACTCGAAATAACACCTGCTGAAAAAGATGCCCTTTTCAAAAAGAAACGCAAACTAGTTAAGGCATACACCAAAAAACCACCTTAATACCTGATCACCGATCCTACCCAATCCACCGAACTTAACATCATCCGACCCGATTCAGCCAAACCTCCAGAACCTGTCGACCCCGAAGCCCCTTTATAGAAGAGGAAGGAACGGGCTGAATCATCCTCCGCCCTCCTCCCAAAAAGCCACACACATAACCACTTCCCAATCCCCAATAACATCAACAATCAACAAACAACCCCTTATCCGAATCGCCAACACTCTCGACCGAGGTACGAGAGATTCGGGAAATTCGAGCCACAATGTCTTTATGGCCCGAAGACCCCAAAGAGTACCCCATGAAGCTCTTTCAGTACTTCAATTTACCCAAGGACAGTGATAGATTTGAAGACATCACAACCGAAGAGCTGATCTATGTCAACTCCATGCATATGGGTTGAGTAACTAGAACTGCCCTCCACATTCTTTCCATTTTCTACATATACTATACACCAAGCTAATCAATTTTAAATTACAGTCCAATGTCGTCATCGCCCGAACCCATCGTCATCTTGAAAAGATGAAAAACAAAGAGGGAGAACTGAAGGCTTAAATTGCCGAACATCAACGCCGAATAGAAGCCATAAAATTTAGTTTCAAAAAATGAACAAAGCCTCCATGCCAACACCACCTACCACTGCGAAGAGCTGGAGAACGAAGTGAAGAAAATAAAATGGCAACTTTCTGAAGTAGCCGAAAATAGAGAACAACTTTTAGTGGAACGAACCGAAGACAAAAACAGAATGAACGTGATGGAGAAATCTATCACAAGCCTTTAGAATCGGCTTCAGACTGTTCATTCTCAATTGGCTGAACTGATGAAGGAACACAAGTTGTTGGAGATAAGTCATAATGAATTAAAAGCTCAAGGACCGCCATTAATCGAAGACACCAAACAGAAGCTGATCGCCGAATACCGTCGATCCCCAGAACTGACTGAAGAAGTTCAAAAATAATATGGCAACGGGTATTCGACCGCTCGGCAGAAGGATAAGGCCAAAATACTCGTAGCCGGGCTGAACCCCTCCATCCTAGAATCTTCAGATGACGAACCCGATGCTGATGATGACCAACCTCCCCAACAATAAGCTTTCACAACCTTTTCCCTTTCCATGTAATAGATCTTATATATGTAAAAAAGTCTGAATGAAATGAAAAATCTCTTTTATGAGAACGAACTGCTTTATTTTATTGATAAGTAGTTGTAATTACGTAAAAATAAACTAAAGAATTTACATTGCTTATTTGGTAATATCTTCTAAGCCTCTCAGCATGCCATGTGTTCTTTATCTCTGAACCATCCATTGCTCGAAGCTGGTAAGTCCTTGGCTTCGGCAGTTCAACAATTTCCCTGCATTTTGGGGGGTAGATGTTTCAGCCTCCCGAAGTACAAAATCACCGACTGCGAACCTCTGTACTTTCACCCTTTTATTAGAGTATCTGACCGTCCTTTGTTGGTAATTCGCCAATCGCACTATAGCTGACTCCCGAACTTCCTCCAACAAGTCTAAATTCAGCTGAAGCCCTTCTTCATTATATACATCTTTTTGCTGATTGACCCGCAAAGAATGAGAGCCAATCTCCACCGGAATCAGAGCATCAGACCCATAGGCCAACCTAAATAGTAAATCTCCTGTCGTCGTCTCGGAGTAGTCCAATAAGCCCATAAGACACTGAGTAACTCCTTTGGCCATTGGCCCTTAGCCTCATTTAATCTCCGCTTTATTCCATTAAGTAGGGTTTTGTTCGTAACCTCCACCTGCCCATTCGACTGGGGGTGTGCCACTGAAGTCCGTCGATGTTATATATTCAAATATACTAGGAACTCTTCGAATTTAGCACCCACAAATTGCCGCCCATTATCTAAAACCAATACCATAGGGATCCCAAAACGGAACGCCACGAACTCCTCAAAAAACTTCAAACATTCATGTTCTAAGATTATCTGAAATGGCTTGGCTTCAACCCACTTAGTTATATAATCAATGATGATTATTACGAAACTGACCTGCCCCTTAGCCTTAGGCAACGGTCCTAAAATGTCGATTCCCCAAACAACGAATGGGATTAGGGAAAGAACTGAAGATAACTCTACCGGGGGTTGATGTGGTATTGGATTATTCAACTGACACTTCAGACACTTTTTCACATAATTTTTTGCTTCTTGGAATATAATTGGCCAATAGTAACCCTGCCGAAGAACCTTGTATGCCAGTGACTTGGCTCCCATATGATCGCCACAGATCCCTTCGTGAACTTTTCGAAGTACGTACTCCGCTTGGGATAGGACCAAACACTTCAGTAAAGGTAAAAAGTACGCATGCCTATATACGTCACCATCGATTAAGACAAAATTCGAGCTCCTGTATTTTATTTTCTTTGCCAATAATCAATCTGAAGGTAACTCGCCATCGGCCAAGTAGCTTATATATGGGGTCAACCAACAATCCAAACGTTATACAACCAGTACCTCTGAAACTTGAATGCTTGGAAACTCCAGAACCTCCAGAACCTCCAAATAGACTGATCCATTAAAAGTACCTGTATCCGAGACAGCTAACTTGGACAATGCATCAGCAATCGTGTTATTGGACCGATCTACCCTTTGGAAAGTAAACGAGCTGAAATAATGTAATCGGTCCTTAACTTCTGCCAGATACTTGGACATCCTTGCCCTACGAGCTTCATATTCCCTCGATATCCGCTTAAATACTAATTGAGAATCGCTGAAGATAACAAGTCTCTGAACCTCTAAACTCCTTGCCAACCATAGTCCGGCCAAAATTGCTTCATACTCAACCTCGTTGTTGGTCACCTAAATCCGAAGCGAATAGCCTGCTAAACTCTGAATCCCTTAGGACTTGTTAAAATCACCCCTGCTCCACTGGTATCCGAAGTTGAAGACTCATCCACATATAGCGCCCAAGAAGCCTGACCTTTTATCCCCGTCCGAGGATGATAATCCAGATGAAACTGAGTCAGTTCCATAGCCCACACAGCAAGCTGACCCAAGACATCTGGCTTGTGCAACACCTTTTTCAAAGGTTGGTCCGTATATATCACCAGCAGCTGACCCTGGAAATAATGTCGAAGCTTCCTGCTGTCAATGATCAACGCATAGGAAAATTTCTCCAAGTTCGGATATCTTGTTTCTACATCCCGAAGAGCATGACTAACATGATAAACGGGGAATTGTTTTCCCCCTATTTCCCGAATCAAAACTGCCCCGACCGCTAATGAGCTAGCAGCCAAATACAGGTACAAAGGTTCCGAAGGGATTGGCTTCATCAGTAACAACGCAGAGGATAAGTATTTTTTGATCCCTTAGAACGCATCCTCACACTCAGAGTTCCACTGAAAGGTCTACTCATTCTTTGGTCCTTTCAGAGTGTCAAAAAAAGGAAGGCACATTTTCGCCGATTTTGACATGAACCTCTGAAGCGCAGCGATCCGACCCGTTAGCCTCTGTACGTCTTTGAACGTCTTCGGAGACTTCATGTTCATGATAACTTTGATTTTTTTGGGATTCGCTTCAATTCCTCTCTTGCTTACCATATATCCCAAAAACTTCCCCGACCCAAGGCCGAAGGTACATTTGGTAGGGTTCAGGCGGATATTATGTTCTCTAACGGTTTAAAAATAATCTTCAAGATCATCCAAGTGGCCTCGAACAGAAGAGCTTTAGACAATCATATCATCTACGTAGACTTCCATATTCCTCCCCAACTGCGTTCTAAAGACATAGTTTATCATCCGTTGATATGTGGCCCCAACATTAAGCAACCCGAATGTCATCTTCTTATATGCATAAATTACCCGATGGGTGATGAAAGCCGTTTTCGGGATATCCTTCTTGCACATCGAGATCTGATGATATCCTGAAAAGGCGTCCTTAAAGCTCAGCATCGCGAACCTCGAAGTCGCATTAATTAACTGATCAATATGGGGTAGAGGATAAAAATCCTTCGAACACGCCTTATTCAGATCTGTATAGTCAATGCATACCCTCCACTTACCGTTTTGCTTCTGGATGAGTACCACTTCGCCAGCCACTTCGGATAATCAATTTCAAAAATAAAATCCGCTTCTAGCAACTTTGTTATCTCTTCATCAATAATTTTTTGCCTTTCCGGAGCAAAAAATTCTCCTCTTTTGATGAACAGGCTTCTTCGTTGGATCTACACACAGTTTGTGCACTGCAACAGACTAGTCTATCCCCAACATATCACTAGGCTCCCAGACAAAGATATCGGCATAGATCCGGAATAATTCTATCAAACTTGTCTTAAACGCTTCCTGCAACCCCGACCCGATCTTGACAGTTTTTTCTTTCTTTCCCGGAATCAACTTAATTTCGTCCGTTTCTTCGGTCGGCAGAGCGAGGGGCTCCGTACTCCCTTCGATAAACGGTTCGACCTATATTGTCATCGCCTGCCTGTGCTTGTACCTCCCGACTGCCGAAGATATCAATGAAGTTCTGTAACACCTCCGAGCCATATCTAGATCTCCTCTCACCTCACCCACCCCGTTCAGCGTAGGGAACTTCAACTTGAAGTGAGCGATTGAGGTCACTGCCTACAGCGCTGTCAGTGTTGGTCGTCCTAAGATTGCATTATAAGCCGAATCCACATGTACGATGAAGAACCTAATATTAATTTCTACTTGTTGAGGAGTTGTCCCAAAGATAACCGGTAACTCAATTATCCCTGCTACCCGAACCAGATCGTTGTTAAATCCGTACAGCGGGGGCTCTTACCCGACCTCCATTTTACTCCCTTCCAGATCAAGTCTCTAATATGCATGAGTATATAGTATGTCGACAGAAGATCCATTGTCAATCATAATTTGCTTCATATCCATCGATCTGACCTGTGTAGTAATAACCAAAGCCCTTTCATGCAGTTCAATAGATTATGACAAGTAATCATCATCGGTGAAAGAGATTAGCGTGCTAGGGTATAGCCGATCCCTCCTAGTAGGTTGTTCAGATATAGACAGAATCGAGTTTAACGTTCTACGTCTCTTCTTTCTGGTAACTTTTTCTACCGTTCCTCCTGTTATCACATCCACTATTCCCCGAACTGTTGGAGCCTGCCTGGTTTGAGTCTGTATGTTCGGCTCATTGTTTTTATTGCTCGTTGTCACTGCTGATCCCCCTCGCCTTACGACATACTGAACCAACTCCCCACTCTGCACCTTCTTCTTAACTAGGTCTTTCAAATTATAACAGTCCTCTATAAAATGTCCCGAAGTCTGGGGGTAATTGCAATAACGGTTATGATTTCCACTATAGGACTTTGTACTCGTCTGACAAGGTTCGAAGCATGGCTTGTTCTGGATTTCCTCCAATATCTTTGCCCGATTGGTGTTCAGGGGAGTGTAGACTTTATTAACGTTTTTGTTTGGAAAGGGTGGTCTACCTCCTCCCAAACGTCCTCCATTAAAGCCTCGCCCCGGCTGATTATCTGACCCGAGAGTATTATTCTGATCCCTATCCCTTGATCTATCTTCCGAGCGCACCTGTGGCTTCAGGCTCCCAATAGCTTCCTCGAGGGTGATAAACCCATCGGCCCGACTATAAGCCTCTAACAGATCTCCAGGGGGATTAAGAATGAGATCTTTAACCAACTTCTTGGACTTCGCAATATCTAATCCAGTGGTAAAGAACCCCACAGCCTGTTGCACATTCAAGTCGGTAACGGTGCCGACCACTTCCGTGAACCTCTTCACATATTGGCCGAGGCTCTCTTCAGAATGCTGTTTAACTTGCATCAATGACGTTGTCAATTTTTCCCTTCGCTTCATAGAACCAGTCACATAGTTATTCCCATGAACTGATAGAGTTCGGACTGAGAGACGCCATCTATTCTGGAGCCCCGTGCTTTAGCGTAGTGATAAACATGTAACATTTGCCGGTGTCGAGATGGTCGTAGTAATCCATAATTTGATTATACGTATGTGTGTGGTCATATGGATCCCTAGTGTCATCGTACGTCTCCAACGACGGTATCTTCTTGGACTTGTCAGCCTTCACCCGCTTTATCTTCGGGGTAAAAGGCGACCTGGCGTTGTTTGATAACTCTTTCGATTGATCAGCTGTCGTCAGCCTCTACTCCACCTCTTTCAGTGTTCTTGCCAGGGTATCGGTCCCATTTTCCCGGAGAGTCGGCTCAAGCCTGACTCTTGAATTATCCCTGGAGCGGCTCCAATGCCGGCTCCAGTCTGGAGTGCGGCTTTTCGGCCTGCTATTGTCCCGCGAGCGGCTATTATGCCTCCTGCGGATCGGTGAGCGGCTTCTTGGCCTGCTCAAGTCCTACGAGGGGCTTAGGTGCCTGTTACGGATCGGGGAGCGGCTCTGACGCCTGCTCCGGTCCTACGAACGGCTTCGGTGCCTACTGCGGACTGGGGTGCGGCTCGTCGGCCTGTTATCGTCTTGTGAGCGGCTTCGGTGCCTGCTACGGACTGGTGTATGGCTCTTCGGCTTGCTATTGTCCTGTGAGCGGCTTCGGTGCTTACTGCGGATAGGGGAGCGACTCCGCGGCCTGCTTCTTTCTCGTTGAGAACCATCCAGACGATGTGTCCTGGATCGGTCTCATGGCGAATCTTCTTGACGCCGATGATGAATGGAGAAAACTTCTTCTCCGTGTAGCAACGATGCCAACTGCTTATCCAATTTTATCTGCTGAAGGCGTAGGGCCTCCATAGCATCTTTGTTCTGTTGCACCTTTCTGGCAAGGATTAACTCCCTTTTATCTCGACCTTGATCTGGCCTAGAGTTCTGGTCATCGGCGCCATCGTCATGGCCCCTCATCCTCTGTGTGGTTGAAAATAATTTCCTTTTTACAATTGTCGTCCGGGGGTCGAGTTGGCCCACCGAGCGACTTTGGGGACCCAACCTATCTGAGATACTCTTCGATGGTCCCAACCTATCTTTTACCGAACCTCTGGGTTGAGAACGATCATAGATTCACCGTATGCTGACACCATTGTTCCCTTATTTGACACCATGATTTATGATTGAATGCTACTGAGTGATTGTATATTATGTTGCACTAGGCCCTTCTTCTAGCGCCAATGTTAACGCCAAGATTTCACCGCGCGTCCAATCACCAAAATATGCGCCAAATCCTGCACAGAAACGAATCCACACTCAGAGAGCTGACGGATTTCGCCACCGGGGGATAGCTCCGGTGTGAGAATAAGTACAGGTTGTCCAAGGTATTAACAATAGAGGTTTAGCACTCTACTGAGCAAAAAGTCATTACCTGTAAATTTAGGATTTAGCCTTGTATTTATAGATGATCACACTGCCTTCATCGCCCTGTCCCCCAACTGTAATAGAATTCCTAATCATGGTAATTACTTATGATTGGATAGAACACAATCTCCTTAAAGAAAGGAAGTCGGATATAATCCTGACTCTTTCCTTAGGAACCAGAGTTTAAATATAGTTAGGAATCTCAGATTCTTTAAAGTCCTCGTACTGCCCAAATAAATTCCTACGTGGGGTCATTGCCTCCACGTGGACAAAATCAACTGGATCCATCAGGCCCAATTATTCATGTCCTAACATCAAGAACATTTGAATGAAAATAAGAACGTACTACCACAGACATAAGTAAAAAGAATCGAATAACTGGGATTTATAATGCTAGATAGAGTCATATCCACAAAAAAAGAAAGTAGCTCTGAATTTGTAACAACATAATTGTGGACTTCTAAGGTCTCAAGAATATAGCTATTGGCTCACCTTTGGAGGTTGGTATGATATGATTTGGTGTGGCACTACTTCGTGCCCAAGAAGCAGAGTGCGTAAAGAATTAAAAGAAGACAAAAAAAGGGATATTACCCTATTATGGTTGTTGACTTTTAAGCATTACACTACTAAACTTTAAAAATATGTAATTAACCAATTGAAATTTTTAAAAATTATTAATTAAGTCATTCCGTCAAATTAGTTGGATGAACGTCAAATTTGAGCTTCTATTTTCAAATGTGGATTTTTAAAAAAAAAATCTTAAAGCCACGTAAATAGTGATATGACCTATTATGTGCCTCCTACATGAACTGACTATGTTTATGCATATAAACCATTTCCAGTGGCTTAAATACAAAGCAAAAATTAGGGTTTTGTAACTTACCGAAATTGGGATCGATTGAACCTTGATTTGCTCTGAAAATTTTGGGAGTTTTGCTAGATAATTGGTCCCTTGTGTTGTTCCTATTCGAATCTGTATTTCTAGGGAAGATGGGTCAAAAGGAAGAAGGAGGATATGGTAGCTGATAGGTGATCCTTACTTGTTACTGTGCTTATTATTTGAATTTGAAGAGTAAAAGTGAGGTTTATTTTTGGATTGCTTAACGACAGCTTCCCAGTAGCAAGTGTGCACCATAGATTTATTTTTTTCCCTCCTTTGAGATCTCTGATGTCTCAAATAGAAGAAGAAGGTACATAAAATCAGAGAAAAAGAAAGAAGAAAGAATAAGATGATGGGTTTCTACAATTCTCTCTCCTCATGGCTGATCAAAGTTGTTGCTTCATCCTCCCCCGAACCAACCAGGTTCCTACTTCATCTTATTCAAGAACTAAACCCAGATGAGTAAAAGATTTATTGAAGCTTTTATATTATTCTATTGTTAAGTAATAAATATTTTGATTTTCTAATTTTATTTTTAGTTTTTCAATTTTTTATTGTTCTTTTACCAAGTCAATAATAATTTTGATTTTTTTCATTTATTTTGTACAGACACGTAGATAAAAGTAGATGTCCATTCAACTAATTTAATAGAATGGTTTAATTACTAATTTTTAAAAAGTTTAGTTGGTTAATTGCATATTTTTAAAGCTCAATGGTATAATGTTTAAAAGTCGACAATCACAATGGGGTAAGACCTTTTTTTGCCATTAAAAGAAGGGTGCATCAAACAATAATAAAAATGAATTCTTTTAAACACATATTCATCTAACCCTTCAACCAAAAAATGCAGTGAACTCAGATTCAGAGAGTGATCCTCTCGCATTGTTTAACGCAGATAAAATTGATTGTGCTTCTGATACATAACTCCAGATTGAGCAGGTAGCTTTTGTAAACAAGCAAGTTGATCAAAAAGATCATCGGTATACTAATTAGATGTTGTGTCATTTGAAAACTCGTAATTATCATTTTCATAGATCAAAGTGCTTTCTTCAGAAGTTGGAAATGGACCATATATATTGTTGGCCATAAAAGGAGGTATTTTGTTCGAAGAGACAAATTTTGTCAATAACGACCCCGACGAGTTAACTTCTGCAGCAACTGTGATGATAAATGAGCTATAACTCCAAATTGGTTTGAAATGGAAGCAAGAACAATAGAATTGCTTCTGCTGATAATTGATATCCTCATTATTATAATGCACATGCTTAGAATATGATAATTGATATCCTCATTGTTATAATGCACATGCTTTGAATATGACTTAAAGTTGAAAAAAATAAAAATCAAAATATATATAAGTAAATCATCAGCCCAATCAATAGAATTGAGCATAATTGTCGATTAAGAGGATAAAAGAGTTCATTTTATCAATTGAGGGGTTGCTTTGAAACTGGCTGACAACTTGTAGGGAGATAATTTATCAATAATTTTAATAGTACGACCCGCATTACTTTTTCTGTTGTTTGTGTGCGTCTATTTGTGCACATAGAACTCCTCTTAAAGTAATCCTATGTAAATAAATTTGCACATAATAATTGTACACAAATTACAAATATTATTACTTCATGAATTGAATAGTATAATTTTAAGATTTTGTGAGGGTCTCTTTTGCATACTAAAGAGTCCCTCAAAAGAGACCCTCTCTGAATATTTTTTTTCACCTTATGCTTATATTTTCATTTGTTTTCTTCCATTATAGGTTTTCTTCCCATTTTAGAGTCTTGTTTCTCCTAATTTGGTTTGTCCAAATTATAGAGTTTTTATACTAAACAAATGTTCTCTCCATTTATTGAAATTTGTTGATCTACCGTACTTTAATTGGTCCTACCCAGATCTTGTTGCTAAAAGTCGAAGTTTTTTCATTGTCCGATGTGGATTTGCTCAAATATTAGTGTACTTTTTGGAGTGTTTGTTGGGGCTGATAACCGAAGGTGGTTTTTTCAAAGGGTGTCATAGTGAATTTTTAATGCTTTTAAATCTAGGAGGATTTGAAAACTTTTTGTTTATAGAATTATTTTGACATGGCTTATAAGGTAGCCAAATATGCCCAATGATGTATCCTCTTTGATGTATTGCCTACTAGGTTTTTTATCAATTAAATGATTATTTGCTTTAAATAAAATACTATTTTATACCATCAAAAGATAATTATATTCTCATTATAATACACATGCCTAGAACATTAATCAAAATTGCAACAATATATATATATATATAAAAAAAAAATCAGCCCAATCTATAGAATTGAGCAAGTTGATGCAGGGGAGCATGGCTAGGCAAGTCCTGCTAACGGAATATTAGATCCGTACCAAACGTCTCCGACACCTGCATCATAACTTTCTAGAATAGCTCGTCGTCCAAGCCAGTGCCCGTATGAGATGGTCTAACAGGTTCTCTCAGACGCTGACGCTGGCTAAAGCTTACGGAAATAAAAATAACTTTACTAATAATTTATAAAGCAATATAAATTACGTAATAACGAGAAACATGATAAAATGAATACCTCTATATAGTGTATATATTGGTACCCTCGGCTGATCAGCACTCAATACCTACTAGTAGTGCTATTGGGGGATCCTGAGACGTGACCCAAAAAGCCATCTCATTATCCTAAGATAAGATAATCTCGAGTGGGGGATGGTGGAATCTAATGACTCAGAATCTCCCCTAGTAGCCTATAACTCAGCTACACGCTAATCTTGGAGCTTTTAAAATCGGTCCTATAATTTATTATATATATATATATATATATATATATATATATATATATATTAGTTAACAGAGCAGATCAGAGGCATACCCCATTATTTAACATACCCCCTTATCTAGCATATCTATTTAAAGCCCGTTTATTTCTTTGCTCTCCTCACATGTTATCAGCCAAAACAAAACCCCCCCTCTTTATTTCTTCTCTCTCCTCACATGTTATCAGCCAAAACAACCCCCCTCATCCGATTCACTGCAAGCAACAAATCTAGGTCGAAACCCTCTGCTTCAATTGTGCCTGTAAGAGTTCTAGGTTTCTACTATTTGAGTTTTTTTAGTGGGTTTATTTTTTCAGACGAATCTAGATTTTATTTTGGGGGATTTAACCTAGATTTAACCTTTAATCTAGGTAGTATGGGCGTTCAAGGGGCATAACAGTTTCTCTGTTATGTATCTGTATTTGATAGAGAAACTTAATAATATCCAAAGTTCGTTTTGAGTCTATTTAACTCAATTCTTATTTATTTATTACATCTTGAAAATTGGACATATTAAATTGATGTGAATTTCCATCTGAAATATATTGTTTCGAAATATATCTGAAAGTTTGTTCAAGGGGCTTTTTGTTTGTTTGTTGTTGTTGTTGCAGGAAGTGCCACACCATCTGGTTAATATATTGCACCCTTCTGAAGGTATATTGTTTGCTTAACCAAAATGTAGGTTTTTTTATTGTACTTTAAATTATCAGAATTCTATTTTTTTTCACATGTTGCTTTGGTATAATTTGTCAATCTATTGAGACACACTGGATAACCATGCTTTAGTGAGATTGGGATGTATTATTTAAATTATTAGTTATCAATAAAAATGTTAATGATGGTATACCCCCTTATTTATTATAGAGCAATATTAAATCTTCTTAGTAGGGCAGTTATGACTTGTGAGAATGAAGATGGACAGTTGTTTGGCATTTCCTTCTCTTTTCTATTTTTTAATAATGGTGACACGCTGACATCTCATTTGAATATACTAAAGCTCATTTCTTATAGGTCTGTTGTTCTTTGTGCATGTCAAAAATGATTATCATCTGAATACGCTCATTAAACTAGATGTTATCATTTTATCATCATAAAATGAACTTTGTTGCTGCCTAGATTATCTTTGGTCTTATTCTTCAAGACTACAACTGAAGTTTGACCAGCCACTGTGTTTAGTTTGTCCTCTAAATCTTATTTTATGAAATTTGGTTTTTTTTTTGTTGTTTGTTGTTGTTGTTGTTGCAGGAAGTGTCGCACCATCTAGTTGACATATAGCACCCGTCTGAAGGTATATTGTTTGCTTGACCAGAATGTAGGTTTTTTTTAATGTGCTTTAGATTGTCAGAATTCTATTTTTTCACATGTCGCTTTGGTATAATTTGTCAATCTATTGAGACACACTGGATAACCATGCTTCAGTGATATTGGGATGTATGTTACTAGTATTTAACTTATTAGTTATCAATAAAAATGTTAATGATGGTATTGAACATAAAATCTGAAGGACCCTCTAGAAATAATTTGTTCAAACAACCAACCAGACTCAGGCCTTAGGGTATATTCTAATAATAAGGGCCAATTACACACCATGCTTATAATAGGCTAATAACTAATTAAATAAATAGTCAATCAAGTAAAGTCATATGATATCCAGAATACAAATTTTGGCCTCCATTTTTATTCTTGTGAAGGGATAAATTAAGCTCATGTTATGACAACTGATAGGCATCAACTAGGAAAAAAAAGCATGTGATGGTGGCAAACATATTTATTTGATCTCCATGGGACATCACACGTAATTAACACCATCTTCTTGTTCATTACCCGTTAAAGCCATTCTTCATCGTTTCTCAAAATAAAATCGAAAGAGAGGATTGCGGCCATGAACGCACTATGCGATTGTGAGAGGCTAGCTCAACTAAAAACAACATGGACTGAGACAAACTCAGGAAGAAGTTTTTTATCATGTCCGAACTTTGGAAAAGTAAGTGTGTTAGGGTTCCAATTTTGTCTCTTATCTCTTCCATTCTATTTACTTTCACATAAAATTGAAAACTTCTTTGTTTACAGAGCAATGCTTGTCGGTTTTTTGGTTGGTACGATCCTCCTGTGATAGATCAAGGCAAATAATCCCCGGCTTACTTTGAAAGATTAACATAATGGAGCAAGAGATGGAGAACATGTGTGCAATAGGCAACAAAGGAAGAAGAAAATTAATTATTGCACTTGTTTGTTCTTGGTTATTGTTTTTAATAATGTTATTGTAAATTGGAAGTGGATGATTGTTGGTTGCTTGCTTAGAGCAATGAAAGTTGTTGGATGTAATGAAAACTTTTGATGTTTTCCCAAGTTTATTTTTAATAGAATTTAATTCGGTTACCCTTGTTTGGTTAATTTCTTTGATGTTGGGTGTAATGAAAGTTTTAGAATTGTTGCACTAGTATGAAAGTTGTTCTGTCAATTTTTTTCAAACCAGTATTGAAATCTCTGTCTTTGGGCAGTTTGTGCGTTAATGGGAACTTAATCGCCCATAGCAATTCCAGTTTTTATTTTTTCTTCCAAATGATTAAAGTTATAAGATGATGATTAGATATGTTTCAAATGGTTATAAGATGATGTTTAGCTACCTAAAAACTAAACAAAAGCTTTCTCTTTGTGGCTATGCAATGTATCAGTAAATTCTCCATCACAAGCTTTATGTATTGAGCTATGAGTTAAGTCATTCCCTAACCATTCTGAACCTAAAGTGGAGTAAGGTTCCAAATGCATGTCTATGTCCTTGCTTTTGTAATCCCACCGAATACTCATAGTTACCAAACATAAGAATGCACCATGAAACCTAAAAATATTATAACCAAAACCAATTTCAACCAAAATGTAGCAAGAACACACAACCGAGAAGCATATACGAACCGTACTAACACATTTTAAATTATTTTTATTTCCAAATGTAGCAACTATGTGAGACGCTATCCATCTCACCCAAGCATAAAATTGGTACAAAACTGCATCAGAATAAGTTGTCACTGAGAAGATTATACAAAAATATTGAAAGATCCGTCGAACAATATCAAGTGTTGATTTAGTATTTCCTTTTACAATATCCTTACACAGTTGTCTAGCTGCTCAAAAATTTGAGTTGCCCAGGTCCCTGCATGATAAAATCATGATATGACATATTAGACTCATGAGCATCACAAAGCAAAAGTGAACTAATAAAGGAAAAGAAGCAGCCATAACAAATGAAAAGGTATCTGTAAGAAATCTCAGAATTCAGAATTCTCTGTTATTATAGCAATCTTAGTGCCACCTGGGGGTGAATCATTATCATTATTATCTACACTTGGATCATGAGTAGCATCATCATTTGATGCTCCAGTTCTACATTTAAACAAATAGCAAAGTCAAAATAAGTAAACTTGCTTCCCGATTATTAAGCACCGGACAGTTTCTTTTATCGTGTGCCACACCAACTTTGCCACATCCATGATAATGTCTACCCTTGGGATTTTTTGTTTTCCCCAAAGCCCTTTCTTTGCCACCCTTAAGCCTTTTGCCACACTCTTTTGCTCACACTTAGTTCGACTCAATGTAACTATGTTTATAAGTAGAAGTCATGTTAACTGACTTGGATACACTCATTCCACCACACTCCATTTCCTTGTTTCTTTCGGAATCATTCTTCCCAATAATTTGATTGATCTTTTCATCCACATTACCTAAACATTCTTTTAAAATATTTATGGCTTCTTCATTTGTGAGAGCCCTATCAATCAAATCTAAAGAATGTTGAATCAATTAACTCTACAAGAGAAAGTATGGTTTGTGATCTTTTATCGTCACACCATTATAATCAATTACACCACTTGATTTTGTTGTCTTTCTCCACCTCTTTAAAATGTATTTTGTAGGAAATTTTTCAAGATCATGATACTTATTCAAGTAAGTTATCACATGCCGACATAGGATTCCCAAACTCTCAAACTTTTTGCAACTGCATGTTGCATAATCCAAAGATTTGTCATAATGAATTTCTCCTACATTAAACTTGTTGACATTCCTTCGGTAAATCTTATATACATGGTAGTTGACATCCTCCTTCATAAGTTCAAACCTATAATTCAAGCTCTCACACAACTCATCTTCAAATTTATAATACATAAAGTGCGTATAAATGCCAACCATTTGAATTAAGAAGTTATGGCCAATTTTCATTTTCGGCCTATCAATCAAATCTTTGTTATCCGAGCCCAACTCTACATATCGTTGATGTTGAAGGCCCTGACCAAATTGAATCATAAAATTAACTAAAGAATTTCTTTTGGAAACAAATTTTTTTTAAAATGCATGAGAACTCTCTCCTCGTTGGCTACTTGACATGCCGGTTGAGAAAACATGATTCACATGTGCGGGTACCCATCTACAACGGATGTCATACATTGATTGTAGCCATTTATTAGCATTCAACCCACTTTTCTCCATCAGCTCCACCCAAGTGGAGTTAAACTTTTCACAGTCTCTGAATTCCAAATGCAATTTGAAAACTCTTTATAATAAGCACTAAATTTTATTGAGTCAATCTTCTCTAAAAATTTGGTCAAAATGTGCCAACTACAATACCTATGAAATGTCTAAGGATATGTGAAATGGCATTTGTCATAGTCGGATCCTGATCAGTGATAATCATCTTAGGTTTATCACCTGGTATTACTTCCAAAAAACACTTGAAAAGCCAAACAAAAGTATCTATGGTCTCATCACTTAAGAAAGCACAACCAAATACAATAGTTTGACCATGGTTATTAACCCCCATTAGTGGTGCAAATATCATTCCGTAACGATTAGTATTGTGTGGTATCAAAAAATGACAACATCGCTGTAAAATCTATAAGCCCGTCTAGAAGTTGCATCGGCCCAAAAATAACGAGTAATCCTTTTTTTATCGTCTGTGTCAATTGTAAAAGTGAATGAAGGATTCTTTTGTTGTTCTAACTTCAAGTACTTATTCAACATATCGCCACCATGTCCCTTCAACTTATTACGCTTGTCTCTTTCAAAGTTATACAAATCTCATTGCATGCAATCAATATTTTCAACCCCTCCCGCCTGCACCACAAGAAATTTGTATTGTTGGCATTATGGTATATTCATCATGCCAAGTTGTTGACTCAAAGATTTTTGGGCAATTGACACATTACGGTGCGATCGTAAAAGATGCCTCTTATGTGGGGTTAACAATGGGTGACAATGACCCTCCTCAATTATAGTAACTACGTATAAGTTATTTCTTTTTACCAATACAATTCTTGCACTACAACCTTCTTTTGTAGATCCACGTTTTCTTTTTACATCCACGTCGGCTAATAGTTTGCCCTTTCCTTGCTTATAACACGCATATTCCTTCCTACAAATCTCACCGCTTCCCACCCTTTTTTTCTCATTATACTTTCGCACACTAAAACCAGCACGCATTGCATATGTATTGTAAAAAGTGTGAACATCGTCTAATGTTTAAAATTATTGACCTAACTTAGGCGTAAACTCATCGGCTACTTGAGGATAGTAGACAAAAGTTTTCGCATTGTTCACATCCAACCCCTCTGCACTCAAGTCATCCATTTCCAAATTTTATATGTAGTCTAAATTCATTTTTGCATTATCCCCATAACTCCCTATTTCATGGTTTATGTCATCCATTTTTAAATAACCTGCAAATAATGTATGTATGCATAACCAATTTAAAAGAATGATTAGGTCCAAACTCAATAGAAATAAATTAATTGTTCTCATCCTAGTTTCTTGTAACCAAGGCTTAAAATAAATTAACTCGAAAAAAATAGATCAGAATAAACTGTATAAACTTTAGAAAAAGAGCATATTTTGGCTATAGAAAAGTTGAAATCCATGTCAAAGCATTTGTCAAAAATGTTTATTTATTCTCAAAAATAATTCAATACAAGTTATCATCATCACAAGTTCACCACAGATAATTATTTAAAGATTGAATGAAATTGCTTACTGTTGTTTAAGACTTTGAATACTCATATAATACTTATAAGCATCCAACACATGCTTCTTATTCAACTTAAAAAAATATTAAGAAAAAAAATTCAAAAAACTGTATTTCACTTATGAGCAGTGGTCAACCTACATACATAAACATTTTTACTGATCAAATTCTCCACCACAACTTCAACAAGATTATACAATATTCTTTTCTTTTAAAAGAAACAAGTTTATACAATATATTTCAGATGGAAATTCACATCAATTTAATTTGTCCAATTTTCAAGATGTAATAAATAAATAAGAATTGAGTCAAATAGACTCAAAACGAACTTTGGATACTATTAAGTTTCCCTATTAAATACAGATACAAAACAGAGAAACGGTTATGCCCCTTGAACGCCCATACTACCTAGATTAAAGGTTAAATCCCCCAAAATAAAACCTAGATTCGTCTAAAAAAATAAACCCACTGAAAAAACTTAAATATAAAACCTAGAACTCTTACGGGCATAATTGAAGTAGAGAGTTTTACCTTAACAAATCGGTAAAACGAGAGATGGTCGGAAGAATTTAGGAGAGTAAACTCTGACCGAATCGGTGAAACGAGAGAGTAAACTCTGAGTTTCTCTGAGTCCTCTGAATTTTTCGACCTAGATTTGTTGCTTGCAGTGAATCGAATGAGGGGGGTTGTTTTGGTTGATAACATGTGAGGAGAGAAAAAAAATAAAGAGGGGGTTTGTTTTGGCTGATAACATATGAAGAGAGAGAAGAAATAAGGGGGCTTTAAATAGGTATGCTAGATAAGGGGATATGTTAAATAAGGGGGTATGCCCCTGATTTGCTCTGTGTTAGTTAATTAAATCATTTTATTAACTACCTAATATTTAAAATTATTTATGATAATTAATAACAACTGTTACCCCGTATAGCTAATGCTACGGGAGACATAGTAGAGTCTTTCGGCGTATGGGCTTCTATTCCAAAACTCGAACATGGTAGAAGATCGGTCCAAGCTCATCCACATGGCCTAATAAATATATTAATATAGCATTTATTTAGTCTGCTTATGAGAATATTAAACTAAACAACTAAACCACATACAAACGGACTTCAACTCCTCAAATGACTACGAGTTAGTATTATGCACTACTCGGAGCTTGTTACGATTATTATTCATCTGCTTGGACTTCTTCTTAAAATCATCAGCATCTCAGTACGTACACATAGCCTATCATGATGCATTAGATACAATCTAGGGCTGATGATCATGTATAGTACTATCGGGTTAGTCCTCAACAGCCCATGCGGCTCTCTGTTTGATCTCGTTCAACTAACCTGAAATTAGTATGCCCTCAAGCCAATCACATTAGATGTGATAAGCATTTACTTTGAAATCTTGTTCATTTATTAATAAAAGAATTCATTTAATTAAAGGCATTTTTTATCCATGTTAATTGGTTAAATTAATAAATGTGATAAACCCATAGTTTTGGAGCAATTCTTTTAGAATTATAAAGAGTTCATGCTAATGAGATCTAAATTCTAGATAACTCAAAACTAAAATGTTAGTAATACTTCGATCACTAATGTGGGGTTACTAATTCTGGATAGATTAATACATAATATGTTTGCTCTGTTGAAGATGATGATTGATCTCATAATTATTTATGTGTAGCACTAAAACAAGTATATATGTGCTTATTAGAGAATAAGTTCACTGAACGTGACTCGCCTAAGGAACACCTAATAGAGTTTTACTTGTCTGACAATAGGAGTTCTTATAGTGATAGTAGTACAAATGATCCTTAGACTTGAGATTATCATAGTACCTTGTATTCTGAGTTATACTTTGTCATATTCCTTAAGACTTTTTGGGTATATCAAAGGGTATGTTCAGGTATAATAAAATGTACATGGAGGTAAGTGAATGATTAACAAAGGATCTACCACTTCTAGTAAAGGGAAAAAATGTCTTATGTGATTCGATAGATGACAACTCAGAACTCATTGGCCAAGGTGAATGAAAATTAGAAAGGAGTTTCTAATTTGCATTAACTAGAGTTGTGCATTTTAGAATCGAAATGCATATGATTAAATAAATAAGACTTGTCAGTAATTTCATGTCTTATGTTTAATCGGGACATTGTATAGCAGAAGGATTGAATTGTACGGTAACTATTTACGGAATAGGTTTTTTGTGATTAAACGTTGATTTCATATTATTCAGATAGTCATGATATGCTGAAAGGTATCCCTCATGATGTAGAATAAATATTATTTATTTATATTTGAATTAAATGAGTTTAATTCATTATAAATAATATTAGAACGGTTCTAATTTATTTATTCTATTACCGGTATAATATTGAACCTAAAGGGTCACACCATGTAAGAGAAATATTATTTTAGAAGTAATTGGCTTAATAACAATAATTTAGTATTTGTAGAAATACTAATATTTATAATTAAGTATTTGGAGAAATACTAATTATAGATTAATAAGAAGAGTCTTATTATTATTATTATTATTAGAAATAATTTAATTCCTAAATATTTTGGGAATTAAATTAAAACCCGAATTTTTAAAGAGTTTAAGAGGAGGAAAAGTCTATATAAGGAGAGGCATTATGATAGACTAAGGGTAAAGGTTACTATGATTATAGAAATACTACGTAATAACAATTCTCTACAATCTAAAGAGTTAGGAGTGGGAGCGAGAATTAGGGTTATCCACCCAAGGTTTGAAGAAACCTAAATTTACTTTTTCAATCAATATGCTCTTGGTGGATTACCTTTAGAACGCTGCACACACTGAGTAATTAACGTTTGATCCAGGGATTTGAAGAAGTACAAAGGAGCAAAGGATTGGAATTTGAAGGTCAAATCAAAGGGTTGATTCATCTTCATAAGGTATATATCGTTTATCCCTCCTGGATTAATAATATCACATCAAGGTGATCCTGGGATTGTAGTAAAAATTTTAAATATGATTTATGTCATGCTTCTGCTTTATATACATATGATTGTATGTATGTTATTAAATCTGCAAACCAACAGTGGCATCAGAGCCATTCTTATGCGAATTATTAATTATTTTGATTATATATATATATTGATATATGTTTAGAACAATTTAATTGAGCATAATTGTTGGTATAAAATCATGTTTTTAGGAATGAAACAACAAAAATCTGATTTAGAACAGAAAAATTGCGATCTGAAAAGCCAAAATTAGATTTGAGCAGTGTCGTAGTGCTAGCGTCATGGCGCTCACCCACTAAAGCACTAGCGCAGTGCTTGCCCAAGGCGCTGTGGCACTAGGGCTTCAACCAACCTAGTTTTTCCTATAATTTTGAAAATTTGAAATAAAGGAGTTTATCTTAATTGAGAATTGGATTTTATGTAAACTTTTATTGCCCATTAAATAATATCAATATATATATATATAATGTTTAAATTTATGATATAAACATTTTATTATGTGGCGACATGTATGATAATAAAGATGATGATTATGGACCATTGACTAGTGAGATTGGATTTAATTTTTAATGGATGCTTGAATAAATGAGGTTTTCGTAAATGGGGTCTGCATATCTCGCCTCTCTAATTTTTGGATATAAATTTTATCTCCCTCCTATGTATTTTTCCTTGATTCCTTTGGTTCACTTGGCAGCTCGAACAAACCAAACTAGAATTAAGTCTATAATCATCCCAAGTAGAATATAATATCCTATATGTGTATGCTAATTATATATTAATATATTATTATACATGGAGATGTATGTTTAATATGACGCGTATTTATATATATATTTGCATGCGCGTTAAACAAAATGAGACCATTAATAACAAGAACCTTCAAAGAAAAATATTAAGTTAATTACGTTCAAAGGACATTAAGAATATCAGACATAGCCTTCTAGCATGGTGAAGCAATAGAGTATCGAGTATTTTATATAAGTTTGTTGTGCACACATAAGGCTTATATTATTGGAGATGTTGCTTTATCACATTAGATGTTTATAAGGAAATGAACAATACATGTTTTATTGTGCACACACAAGGACTTTATTTTTCTCTTCACTTATATCAAAATGTTAAGTCTAACTTAATTAGATAATATTGGTTCGGATGTGCACACACTTGACCATTATCATCTAAGAGACAAAATAAAAGGAGTAACATGGAGATAAAATTGAGAAAAGTTGTCTACTTATTGAATAAATCTATAGTTTGTTGTGCACACACAAGGCTATATATTTATGGCAATAAGATCCTTTCTCACTAGTGGATTTTTAACTAGATTTGCCGAACTGTATATGGAGGGTCATATAGTTTAAAGAAAATAGTGGGAGACACCATTTTAATAAAGACCTAAATTAATCTGGTGATTAATAAAATGAATGCATGCTAATGTTGTTAAATTATAAATTTTATTTACATAATTTTACAATGTCTAATTCACTATCACTACGGAATATATTGGATGTTAATAAGTTAATCGAACTGAATTATATGAATTGGTTAAGAAATTTGAGAATAGTTCTCAGGCTGAAAAGCTATCTTATGTCCTTAATTCGCCTGTCCTTGCAATGGTTGTAGATAATGCCTCTAAGAAAAAGATTGCTACTTTTAGAAAGTGGCAAGATGATGCACAGGTGGCTCAGTGCATCATGTTCGCCTCCATGAGTAACAAGTTACAGCGTCAACACGAGAAAATGGATGCACCTACCATTTTGTTGTACCTTCAAGATTTGTATGGTGAGCAGAGTAGGGCGGCCAAATATGAGATATCTAAAGAGCTCTTCCTATCTAGAATGATTGATGGCACTACAGTACAGACACATGTCCTCAAAATGATCAATTTGATTGAACAATTGGGACAACTGAGTTTTGTTATGGATGGAGAATTGAGCAAAGATTTGATCTTGCAGTCACTCCCGGACTCTTTTTCACAATTTGTTATGAATTTTCACATGAATAAGCTAGATATCAGTCTGCTTGAATTACTTAACATGTTGAAAACTGCGGAGAGTCACTTTCTAGCAAAGAAAGACCAAATCTTACTAGTAGATGAGTCTTCTAAGAAAAGAAAGAGGACCAAAGGATTTTCTGAAAAGAAAAAAATTTAAAGAAGGCAAAAGGAAAGACAAAAACCAAGGACAATAAGAAGAAAACTGATGCGGATAGAAAATAAATTTATTTCCACTGCAATAAGCCTAGACACTAGAAAAGAAACTGCAAGGAGTATCTTGTAGAGGCTAAGCAGAAGAAACTTGATGAAGCTTCGGTTACAGATACAAGTTTGTTCATGATTGAAATAAATCTTTCTATAAGTCAAAGTTCTACTTGTGTATTGGATACCAGCTGTTCTTCTCATATATGCAATTCCTTGTAGGGACTAAGCAAAAGTAGAAGGATAAACAAAGGAGAAGTAACCCTGCATGTGGGGAATGGAGCAAAGGTTATTGCATTAGGCGTAGGGATTTATAGTTTAGTGTT
Source organism: Aralia elata (assembly GCA_034770075.1). Taxonomy (NCBI): domain Eukaryota; kingdom Viridiplantae; phylum Streptophyta; class Magnoliopsida; order Apiales; family Araliaceae; genus Aralia; species Aralia elata. The sequence continues at coordinate 89,527,957 of CM068378.1, read as the reverse complement.
GCCTACAGGCAAGTCTATTAATTTAGTAAATTGGTACTATATTCCAGTTCTTATTAGAAACATTATTTTTATTCTGTTGTTGGACAAGGAAGGTTTTGATAGTATATTTAAGAACAATGGTTGTTCTATTTATAATGATAATGTTTTGTTTAGAATGGGTAGATTAATTAATGGACTTTATATACTTGACTTACATGAAAATATTTTACAAATTGAACAAACTAGTAAAAGAAAAAGAGATGATGTGAATTATATATTTATGTGGCATTGTAGACTTGGTCATATTAATGAAACAAGGCTAAACAAGTTGCATAAAGATGAGTTTTTAGAGTCATTTGATTTTGAATCATATCCAACTTGTGAATCTTGTCTCATGGGTAAGATGACTAAATCTCTATTTAGTGGACATGGAGAGAGAGTTATAGGGTTGTTAGAGTTGGTACACCCAGATGTGTATGGACCTATAATAACACATGCTAGAGGAGGGTATTCATATTTCATTACATTCACTGATGATTATTCGAGATTTGGATATGTGTATTTGATAAAATACAAGTCTAAATCATTTGAAAAGTTTAAAGAATTCAGAAGTGAAGTAGAGAAATAAACTGGCGAGAATATTAAGACTCTTCAATCGATCGAGGTGGAGAATACTTGAGTAATGAGTTTCTAGATCATTTCAAAGATAGTGGTATTCTATCACAATGGGCGCTTCTTGGTATGCCACAGTTAAACCGTGTATCTAAAATGAGAAATCGTACCTTGTTGGATATGGTGCGGTCCATGATGAGTTTTACCGATCTTCCAGTATCCTTCGGGGATTATGCCTTAGAAACGGCTACATATCTACTAAATAAGGTACCCTCAAGATCCATCCCTAGGACTTCATATGAGTTATGGACAGGGAAGAAACTAAGTCTTAAGCATGTTAAGATTTAGGGTTATCTAGCTTATGTAAAAAAGTTTCAAGATGATAAGCTTAGGACAAGATCTGACAAGTGCAGATTTTTGGGATATCCTAAAGAACGTTTAGGATATTATTTTTATAATTCTATTAAGCAAAAGGTGTTTGTTGTGAAACACATTACCTTCTTGGAAAATGAGTTTATCCTTGAAGGGGCTAGTGGGAGGAAGATAGATCTTGAAGAAGTTCAAGAACCATAAAGCACTATAAGTCAAATGGAGGAACAAGTAGATAGACCTATTGTACCACAACTGAATCGTAACTCTGGAAGAGTACCGAAGATACCTGAAATGTATAGATTCATTATAGAGGATGATGATGAGGTAGGCATCATAGAGGATGATGATCCAGTAACATACAATGAGGCTATGAGTAGTAGAGACTCAGAGAAATGATAAATGGTCATGAAATCCGAAATGGACTCCATGTATGAAAATCAAGTGTGGACTTTGGTTAACCCTTCGGAAGGCATAAAGCCTATATGGTGTAAATGATGGATATTTAAGAGAAAGACTGGAGCAGATGGCAAGGTGGAGACCTATAAGGCCAGACTGGTGGCAAAATATTTCAAATAAAGGCAAGGAGTTGACTATGATGAAATATTCTCATCGGTAGCAATGCTCGAGTCCATTTGAATTTTGCTTGTGATAGTAGCTTACTATGATTACGAGATCTGACAAATAGACATGAAGACGGCCTACCTCAATGGGAGATTAGAGTAGAATGTATATATGATACAACCAGAGGGATTTATCTCAAAGGATAGAGCAAATCAAATATGTAAGATACAACAATGTATTTACAGATTAAAGTAAGCTTCTCGAAGATGGAACATCCATTTTGATGAGACAATCAAAGAGTTTGATTTTATCAAAAACGAGGATAAACCATGTGTGTACAAGAAGGTCAATGGGAGCGCTGTGACATTCTTAGTATTATATGTTGATGATAAACTACTAATAGGGAATGACATACCGATGCTTCAATCAGTAAAAATATGATTGTCTAAACACTTCTCCATGAAAGATTTGGGATAAGCATCCTACATTTTGGGGATAAAGATCTATAGAGATAGATCTAAAAGGATGCTCGGCTTAACCCAAGGAATGTACATTGATTCTATGCTAAAGAGGTTTAGCATGGCCAACTCCAAGAGAAGACTCATGATGATAATCCAGGGAGTACATCTCTCCAATAGAATGTCTCCAAAGACACCGAAAGAGAGAGGTTGCATGAATAAGATACCTTATGCATCGGCGATAGGATTTATCACCATTGGGATGATATGTACGAGACCTGATGTTGCTTATGCACTAAGTGTGACAAGCAGAAATCAGTCAATTCCTAGAGAAGATATATCACTGTAAGATAGTAAAGAACATCCTAAAGTACTTAAGAAGAACTAAGGATGTGTTTGGTGGGTCTAATTTGAAACTAGAAGGCTATACAGACTCAAGTTTTTAGACTGACCAAGACGACAACAAATCCATTTCAGGAAATGTGTTTACCTTAAATGGTGGTGCAGTGAGTTGGAAGAGTTCCAAGCAGCAAACGGTTGCTGATTCTATGATAAAGGCAAAATACATAGCTGTAAGTAAAGCTTCAAAGGAAGCTGTTTGGATGAACAAGTTCAGAACTTGTAGTAGTTCTTAATATACGAGGATCAATGCATGTATATTGTGACAACACTAGGGCTGTTGCACAAGCCAAGGAACCTAGGTCTCATCAGAAATCCAAATATATGTTGCGGCGCTTTCATTTGATTAGATAAATCATTGAAAGAGGAGATGTCACCTTAGAGAAAGTAGACTCTCAAAATAAAATTGCTTTTTCATTTACTAAAGCATTATCTCAGCAGCAGTTAGATCGCCCTTAGAGAAGATGGGTATAAGATACCAGGCAATTGGCTTTAGTGCAAGTAGGAGATTGAAAGTAGCATGCCCTCAAGCCAATCACATTGGATGTGATAAGCATTTACTTTGTAATCTTGTTCATTTATTAATAAAAGAATTCATATAAATAAAGGCATTCTTTATCCATGTTAATTGGTTAAATTAATAAATGTGATAAACCCGTAGTTTTGGAGCAATGCTTTTAGAATCATGAAGAGTTCATGCTAATGAGATCAAAATTTTAGATAGCTCAAAACTAAAATGTTCCTAATCGTTGGATCACTAATGTGGGGTTACTGATTCCGGATAGATTAGTACATATTATGCTTGCTTTGTTGAAGATGATGATTGATCTCATAATCATTTGTGTGGAGACACTAAATCAAGTAAGTAGGTGCTTATTGGATAATAAATTCACTGAACGTGACTCGCTTAAAGAACACCTAATAGAGTTTTACTTGCCTGACAATAGGAGTTCCTATAGTGATAGTAGTACAAGTGATCCTTGGACTTAAAATCATCATAGTACCTTGTGTATTCTGAGTTATACTTTGTCATATTCCTTAAGACTCTTTGGGTATATCAAAGGATATGTTCGGGTATAATAAAGTGTATATGGAGGTAGGTAAATGAACAACAAAGGATCTACCACTTCCAGTAAAGAAAGAAAATGTCCTATGTGATTCAATAGATGACAACTCAGAAATCCTTGGCCAAGGTGAATGGAAATTAGAAAGGAGTTTCTAATTTACATTAACTGGAGTTGTGCATTTTAGAATCGAAATACATATAATTAAATAAGTAAGACCTGTCAATAATTCCATTTCTTCTGTTTAATCGGGATATTGTATCATAGAAGGGTTGAAATGTACGGTAACTATTTACGAAATAAGTTCTTTGTGAATAAACGTTACTTTTATATTATCCGGATAGTCATGATATGTTGTGAGGTGTCCCTCATGATGTAGAATAAAAATTATTTATTTATATTTTAATTAAATGAGTTTAATTCATTATAAATAATATTAGAACAGTTCTAATTTATTTATTCTACTACCGATATAATGTCAAACCTAAGGGTCACGCCATGGAAGGGAAATATTATTTTAGATGTAATTGGCTTCATAATTATAATTTAGTATTTGAAAAAATATTAATATTTATAATTAAGTATTTGGAGAAATACTAATTATAAATTAATTTGAGGAGTCCTGTTATTATTATTATTATTATTATTATTATTATTATAAATAATTTAATTCCTAAGTAGTTTGAAAATTAAATTAAAACCCTAATTCCTAAAGAGTTTAGGAGGAGAAAAAGTCTATATAAGGAGAGACCTTATGATAGATTAAGGGTGAAGGTTACTGTGAATATAGAGATACTACATAATAACAATTCTCTGGAACCTAAAGAGTTAGGAGTGGGAGCGAGAATTAGGGCTAGCCATTCAAGGTTTGGAGAAACCTAAATTTTCTTCTTCAATCAATATTCTCTTGGTTAATCACCTTTAGAGCGTTGTACACACTGAGTAGCTAACGTTTGATCCGGGGATTTGAAGAAGCACGGAGGAGCAAAGGATTGGAACTTGAAGGTCAAATCAACAGGTTGATTCATCTTCATAAGGTATATCTTGTATCCCTCTTCGATTAATAATATCACATCAAGGTGATCATGGTATTGCAGTAAAAATTTAAAATATGATTTATGTCATGCTTCTGCTTTATATACATGTGATTGTATGTATGTTATTAAATCTGCAAACCAAAACGGTCGGAGTTGTAATGACAGAGTCGTCGGCCGGCTGACATACGTCATCCTCATATCTATAATAAGTCTATACAAAAATAATAACATAATAGAAAAAAGTAGAATATTGTGTAACTACTATTTACGTATACGATTTAACTTATGTAAATTTAACTTACGTGAAACTCACGCAACATATTCTCCATAAAAGGAAGCATCATACTGCCCATACTGGCTATAGTGCATGCAGCCAGTGGGAATGTGTGTCAAGCAGATGGCATGGAGGGTCAACTTAGCCACAGGGTCCAATAAAAATAAAACCCTTGTGTTTGTGTTATACATTGTGTTATCAAATAAATTAACAAATTTAACATTATACTAATGACACATACTGAGCAGAGTTGACATCTACAGGGCAAGTGTGTGGAACTGCCGACGGACAGCCAAATAAATCGATGTTAGTCCCTTGAGGACATTGACGACTAATACTTGTAAATATAATACATACATTGTGTAAATATAACACTTATATAAATAAAAATATAAACAAAATGAAATCGAATTAATGTAAAATAAACTTACTAGATGATGAAGACCCGCCCTGACTAGCATCAGCAGATCATGTATGGCCATCATCGCGGCGACCACCACCGCTATGTCTAGCCATATATATGCTACTAGAATAACCAAAAGAACATAATTAATTAGAGTTACAAAATTAAATAATCTTTGTTAATAGTGTGAATTATAAATAATACATAAAGAAGTTTACACTTACTACATTGATATGAGAAAATATTTTAAACTACGTCAGCAAACCCATCAGAATCAACATCATTGTCATCATCTGATTCTGTCTTCCTCTTCATTATCAGCTTCTTCGTTGTTATCATTTTTAATGACGACATACTCATTGACGACCACGTCTTCTTCGACTTCCTCATCATTGGGTACGTCAATGCCATCATATACGAGCACATCGTCATCATTCAGTTGTGTGCTTTGAACATCCCCATGCAGACTGGACATTATAACTTCCTGTGAGTCGACTATCCACAGATCATCTCAAGTGCCAAAAAGTCAATGATAGTCCACAACAAGGCTTCCTTCATTACAAAGTTTTTCTTCACTGATTTATCATAAGTTTGAACCCCATCTCTCACAACATCTTAAGTTCATCGACTAATGGCCTGAGGTACACGTTTATGTCTTTTGTAAAACTCTTATCCCTCAGTATAAGTAAAGTCAAGAACGAATACGGATCCCTCATGTAAATTAACGGTGGCAGATTGTAAGCAACTGATGAGTCGATTTTATACTTATAAATTAATTATTTTTAACTTGATGATTTGTGAGTTTTTGAGTAATTTATGTTCTTTTTATGTGTTTTTATCTTATTGTTATGAAATATGTCTTTGTACCACTTTTATGTATTTTTACTTTGTTTTGCAGAAAAAAAGAATAAAAGGGTATTTGGATCAATGTTCATAATTTATCATTGACATAGCAGCCCATTGAGACCCAATTTCGTCCTTCGTCCTTCGTCCAACCAATATCTCTCTAAGCTCAAAGAAGAAAAGTTATAAATCTATTTCTTAGCTTTCCGGATCATCTTGAAACGCCTTAATCAGAGCTCGGATGAGAGAGTTATGACTATTTTACCAACGAACGTCGAAGCTGAATATTCCAGAAAATTACTCGGTTAGACAGATTGACCTCTGGAGCTTCATTTACGATTTCGATGGTGTTAAAGTTTCCAAATGAGAATGTGTTCTTATTAAAGATTTTAGTAGACTTCTCAAACTTTCCGAAATGGTATGGTGAGCAAAATTTCGAGTTCATTTGGGCCTCCAAATATTAATTTTTAGATAGCTAATCCGAATCCCGCATGGACTGGATTCCTGTTCGGACTAGTTGGAGTATTTGGACCATAACTTGAGCTTTCCAACTCCAAATCAGGTGATTCAAAAGCCCAAATTCATTAGAAACTCTAGGGCTACAACCTTTGTTCTTTGCCCAAGTCCAAATTCGGTGGTTTGCTAATTCAAAATTGGCTTACAAGGTGCTGATCAGTTAGTTGACAGATTTGGATTTTTAGCACATCACATGGGCACGTTTTTGGCTTGATATTTGCTTTGGATGGCTGATGCACATGATTTAGATTAGTTGTTGGATCTTGACCATCTTGTATGCTTGAGGGCCTATAAATAGCAAGAGGTGTTTCAACACCAACACACCAATTCACACACTAATTCACCACCAACTCATACACCAATTCCTTGTATCCATTCTCCATATTAGTTTGTTAGTATAGGAGTAGGGAGAGGAAGTAGACCTCCAGGGAGAGGCTACTCTCCTCTCCATTTTTATAGTTCAAGAGCAAGCAAGAGATCAACATTTATGGAAGCGAAGAATCAAAGGCGAAGGTTTGGAGATTGAAGATTGTGATCCGAAGTGACAGCCGGATGTCAAAACATAGTTTTTCTTCTCTAAACTCTTCCTTTATTTTTTATATTCTATTATTTTTGAATATCTTGTAAATTATATTTTCCTATTTGCTATGAACTCTTCTCTTTTATTTTATTTAGTTTCAATGGGATGTTGAACTTGTTATACATTATTTGTTCCTTCTTATATGAAGTTCATTCTCGATAATCTATTTTAACTGTTGAATGATATTTATTCCGATTGACTTAATGTGATCAGTTAAGTTAATTTGACTATTATCATCTGCTAGATTAAGGGACAGTATTACGTGTAATTGATATTGTTCCTAATCACAAGTAGCAATTAGTGATACATGATTGTGGTCAAGCTTTTGAGTATTGCTATGATTATTAAAAGCCAAGTTAAATAATCCGAGCTTGTGTGATTGTTGCTTGGAATAGTCTAATTTCCTAGATCTTAATGCTGCTGTTATATTAAATCTAGAGAGCTTGTTCTAGGTTGTATAATGGTTAGAATCTTGTGAAGAGCTTGTTTCATTGAGTGATAATTAAGGGGAGTTTCGGGTAGCAGAGCTTGTTGTTACCTAGGGCTTTTAATTTCATTGAAGGATAAATATTGCTATGATAAGGTGATATTGAACGGAAGAACTAGAGTCTTTATTTTATTCTTATTACTTTAACTTTGTTTCAGTTAATTAGTTAAATAAAATTTCAACCCCCCCTTTGGTTCACAAAGTATAAATTTAGACTAGTCATTCTCTGTGGGATCGACTCTTACTTGCACTACTACATTAATATCTTTTGCAGTAAGGTTTTATTTTTGGGTGCTTGCGACAGCACACCAAATTTTGGCGCCGTTGCCGGGGAATGATTTAAGTTTTATTTTGTGCTTTTGTGAACCTTATTTCATTTTAGCAATTTTCTATCTTAATTTAAACTCGTATTGTTTTTTAATTTTGCAGGGACTCTTGTTTTGTCCGCGACGATCTCAAGGTCTCAAATAAGAAATAAAGAAGTCGGCTGACGACTATAAACCAAGCGCTACTTGGGAGGCAACCCAAATTTCACATCCCTTTAATCTAATTTTATTTCACTTGATTTTTTTTTTATCTTTTGTGTTAAGTCATTCTACAGTTCCAACGCCCCACGATTATTGACATATTTCCAGGGAAGTCATTTACATTTGATTCGTTAATTGTTTACATTGAGGACAATGTCAGGTAGTATTTAGTATTTGTGTTTTTATTAGTATTTAGTATTTGTGTGTTTTTATAAAAAAAATTGTGTTTTTATATATAAAAAAAATATATATGAATTTTTTTTAAATAAAATAAAAATTTAGGGTTAATATTTTGTGTTTCTTGAGCATTGACTTGATTTAAAACTATGACCAATGATAAATAAAAAAAGACAAAAAACTTGATTGAATAAATTGTAACTCATGAAAAATGGACAAATATTGCTTAGTCTGTGTGGTTAACTTTTTTGTTGGTTATTACATTGCTTGTGATCCCTACCTCATTTGAGCACTTATCCATTTGTAATGAACTAGTGGTAGACTTTGAGAAGACTTATATATGACCGAATGCTTGTGGGAGATATCAATAAACTCTATAACTCGTCTAAACATCACTCGAAGCAATGTAATCAAGTTAATTTGTTGGTCATGTGGTGAGTTGAGATGGAGCGTAAAACGCACTCACTCATAAACACGTGCTTAGGGGAGATAGAGCGTAAAACGCACTCACCTATATAAAAAAAAGAAAAGAAGAAGAAGAAGAAGAAGCAATTAATCGCAAATCTTGCAATGGGATGAGATGGAGCGTAAAACGCACTTGCCCATAAGAGATGACTTATGATAAGATGGAGCATAAAATGCACTTACCTAGAGTCTTTTGATCTCAATTTTTGTAATTTCTGATTTGTCTACATTAGCGGTGAGTGATGTGTTAAGCATGTAGTTGTTGGAGTTTATTTTCCTTCATAAGGTAATGTGGTTAGATAAGTTCATCCGAGTTATACTTGGTTTAGTGCGATTGGATACACACACACACGGAAATGATTTAAAGTGAGGTATGACTAACAAGCAAGTTAAAATCCTAGACGTTGCGATATTTTGAAAGTTTTTCGAAAGTTATAATGTGTTGACATCTTTGAGATCATTTTTCAAACTTTATGTCTCATTGCTCAAGTTAGGTTTTATTAGAAGAGTTTTAAGTCTTATTTTTGTATTTGTTTTGCTTGAGGATAAGCAAAGATTCAAGTTTGGGGGTATTTGATGAGTCGATTTTATACTTATAAATTAATTATTTTTAACTTGATGATTTGTGAGTTTTTGAGTAATTTATGTTCTTTTTTATGTGTTTTTATCTTATTGTTATGAAATATGTCTTTGTATCACTTTTATGTATTTTTACTTTGTTTTGCAGAAAAAAAGAATAAAAGGGTATTTGGATCAATGTTCATAATTTATCATTGACATAGCAGCCCATTGAGACCCAATTTTGTCCTTCGTCCAACCAATATCTCTCAAAACTCAAAGAAGAAAAGTTATAAATCTATTTCTTAGCTTTCCGGATCATCTTGAAACGCCTTAATCAGAGCTCGGATGAGAGAGTTATGACTATTTTACCAACGAACGTCGAAGCTGAATATTCCAGAAAATTACTCGGTTGGACAGATTGACCTCTGGAGCTTCATTTACGATTTCGATGGTGTTAAAGTTTCCAAATGAGAATGTGTTCTTATTGAAGATTTTAGTAGACATCTCAAGCTTTCCGAAATGGTATGGTGAGAAAAATTTCGAGTTCATTTGGGCCTCCAAATATTGATTTTTAGATAGCTAATTCGAATCCCGCATGGACTGGATTCCTGTTCGGACCAGTTGGAGTATTTGGACCATAACTTAAGCTTCCCAACTCCAAATCAGGTGATTCAAAAGCTAAATTCATTAGAAACTCCAGGGCTACAACTTTTGTTCTTTGCCCAAGTCCAAATTCGGTGGTTTGCTAATTCAAAATTGGCTTACAAGGTGCTGATCAGTTAGTTGACAGATTTGGATTTTTAGCACATCACATGGGCACGTTTTTGGCTTGATATTTGCTTTGGATGGCTGATGCACATGACTTAGATTAGTTGTTGGATCTTGACCATCTTGTATGCTTGAGTGCCTATAAATAGCAAGAGGTGTTTTAACACCAATTCACACACTAATTCACCACCAACTCATACACCAATTCCTTGTATCCATTCTCCATATTAGTTTGTTAGTATAGGAGTAGGGAGAGGAAGTAGACCTCCAGGGAGAGTCTACTCTCCTCTCCATTTTTATAGTTCAAGAGCAAGCAAGAGATCAACATTTATGGAAGCGAAGAATCAAAGGCGAAGGTTTGGAGATTGAAGATTGTGATCCGAAGTGACAGCCGGATGTCAAAACATAGTTTTTCTTCTCTAAACTCTTCCTTTATTTTTTATATTCTATTATTGTTGAATATCTTGTAAATTATATTTGCCTATTTGCTATGAACTCTTCTCTTTTATTTTATTTAGTTTCAATGGGATGTTGAACTTTTTATACATTATTTGTTCCTTCTTATATGAAGTTCATTCTCGATAATCTATTTTAACTGTTGAATGATATTTATTCCGATTGACTTAATGTGATCAGTTAAGTTAATTTGACTATTATCATCTGCTAGATTAAGGGACAGTATTACGTGTAATTGATATTGTTCCTAATCACAAGTAGCAATTAGTGATACATGATTGTGGTCAAGCTTTTGAGTATTGCTATGATTATTAGAAGCCAAGTTAAATAATCCGAGCTTGTGTGATTGTTGCTTGGAATAGTCTAATTTCCTAGATCTTAATGCTGCTGTTATATTAAATCTAGAGAGCTTGTTCTAGGTTGTATAATGGTTAGAATCTTGTGAAGAGCTTGTTTCATTGAGTGATAATTAAGGGGAGTTTCGGGTAGTAGAGCTTGTTGTTACCTAGGGCTATTAATTTCATTGAAGGATAAATATTGCTATGATAAGGTGATATTGAACGGAAGAACTAGAGTCTTTATTTTATTCTTATTACTTTAACTTTGTTTCAGTTAATTAGTTAAATAAAATTTCAACCCCCCCTTTGGTTCACAAAGTATAAATTTAGACTAGTCATTCTCTGTGGGATCGACTCTTACTTGCACTACTACATTAATATCTTTTGCAGTAAGGTTTTATTTTTGGGTGCTTGCGACAGCACACCAGCAACCATGACCACTGGCCAAACAAAGTAGGGCTGGCTAAAACTATTAAACAGGCAAAAGCCATCCGTACCCATGCCAAGCCTGACATTCCGAACCTCCTCAGCAAATTGTGAAAAACTTTAACAAACTTCTTCCATTCATTTCCATCTGCAGGGTGAGTTAGCTAACCAAGCACGTCGTCCCTTGTTTTATGCCAACTCATATGCTCAGCAGTGTGCAACGACATGAATAAACGCTGAAGCCTCGGGGTAAGATGAAAATACCGTAAGATCTTCTTAGGCACATGTTTCTCCTTCTCCCAACGTTTCATCATCTTGTTGATGAGTAAGTTTTATACCTATTATTTGGGTACTTTTAGGCTTAATAATTTGTATGTTTTTTTAATTATTTTATGTTATTTTATAGAGTTTTTATTTTATTTTATTTTATTGTTTTTATTTATTTTGTAGGAATAAAGGAGTTAAGTGGCAAAATCGTGAATATTTGAAGCAATTGGGCGAGAAAGGAAGCAAGAAGAGAAAAATGGACATAAAGTGTGGGTCGCGGCGCACAGACATAAAGGTCGCGGCGCTGGATCAAGAGTCGCGACACACCAATCATGGGCCGCGGCGCTCGAGGATTATGTGCGCGCGTGTGGCGCGTGGTGCGACAAAGCTGAAAGGTTTAATGGCTGTTTTTTTTCCAAATAAATGAGATATTTACCAATTAAAGCCAAAAGAGTTACAAAGACTACAAGGCATACCTCAATACAAATATTTTCACCTATGGTTATAAATATAATTGTAATTCTATTAGGGTTAGGTGGAATAACTCCTATAAGTATTCTTATATTAGGAGGAGGCATTATTATTCATTAATAGTTTTTTTTGACATTAGTTAGGGTTTCAGGGAGGCACCTGAGGGAGGCAATGATTGAAGAAAGGAAAAAAGCAAAACTGTGACAGAGTTTATTCTTCCTTCTTAATTTAATTTCTTGTACTTTAGTATGTGTTCTGAATTCGTTATATTGTTTATTTTATTATTTAATATGAATTAGTCTTTTCATTAAGAATTCGATGGAACCCGATGATAGTTTAATTTAATACTTATCCTCTCTTTGATTTAAATTGGGTATGAGTTGATTTGTTTATTATATCTTGTGTTGTTTGTTATAATTGCGTAATTAACAATTATTGGATGAATTTAGATGAAATCTGACGATAAATTCTAAATTAAGATCTGGGTGTAATAACTTGTGATTAGTAATTCAATTCAATAATATTGATTGATAATTGAATGCTAATTTTGTAGACAGGATAGGAATATACCTGAATACCGCAAGCAACGGGTGGAAAATGATTCTTAATGAATTATTATTATTGTTTCTCATAGGAATATAGGGAAATTTATAATAATAGGTATGCTTTATAATTATTCGAAAGATGATTATAATAATTATTAGTGATTTTTCGTTGACAATTCTGAATAATTGATTTAATGAAAGAAGGATGTTATTAATTAAATGATTCATCTGGAAAAATTGAGTTCTTAATATTTTCTCTCATTTATTGAATTCACCTTTTCTTAGTTATATAATTATTAATTAATTTACTTAAAATTCAATTGTTTAAATAGAATCAAATTGACTACAGATTAGTATTTGGATTAATTAATTATTATTATTCCTCATGGGATCGACAACTCTACTTACACTTCATTACTTGATTGACTGTATATACTTGCACAAAATTGTAGTATAGATTTAGCTCAACAAGTTTTTGGCGTCGTTGCTGGAGAATAGTTAATAATTATTATTTCAATATTTAGTTTACGTCGATTTGATTTTAGTTTAAATATTTCTTTTATTTTTGTAATGTGTTTTTCTAAGATACGCAGGTACAGGAACCTATGGCATTTTATAAGGTTCAGTGGTCTATGGCAAGGATGAATCAACTGAAAGCAGTAGAGATTAATGAAAGCAACGTATTATCTACATTGGCTATACAAATAGAAACGTTGTCGAAGAAGGTGGATGCCTTTGTAGCACAACGTATTCAGAACGCTTTGGTGATTTGTGATTTTTGTCGTGGAAAGCATCCAAGTCATCAGTGTAACTTCAATTAAGAAGCAGTATCGTATGGTGGCAATTTCGGCAACTACCCCAACGAGTACGTCTACCACAACAATTACAATCAAGATTGGGGGAATCATCCAAAGAAATTTTGGAGCGATAACAATCAAGTTCAAACTTTTGCTCCATGCCAAACATACAATCCGGAAGTTTATGATCATGCTTCTCCTCAGCAACAAGGTGAATCAAAATTCGAAAAACTTTTATCCAAGTACATAGCTGTGAACGAGGAAATGATGCAAAGGATCGAAAATCAAGTGAATCAATTGATCAACATCTTCACTAATCACCCTTCAGATATTAACCCAAGCGGCATAGTTTCTAAGGATGATGGGGAGACCACAGTATCGCTATACCATGGAAAATATCGATGATCCTGTAGAGGAGAAGGTAGAGAGCGTGGAACTGGTAAAGCAGGAAATAGAAGATTCTGATTTGAGAAGTGATACAAAGAATCAAATTCTTATGGTAATCCATGTGCCTTCTCCGCAATATAATTAAGAAAGGAAGTTGGATGAGCAAGTGCATGGGTACTCGAAATTGGTTAAGAAGCTTCCCGTCATCATCGCACCTGCGGAATCATGGGAACAAAAGCCTAGCACCGTGGAGTTCATGAAGATTAGTTTATTTAAAAAGAGCAAGCTAGGCGAATTTGAAGTATTAACTTGTTTGAAGGAGAAGCATAGAAATGTTACTTTACTACTGATGGACGTGTCAATCACTTCTCGATTGGGAATTGGATAGCAAAATTTGAAGAAGTCAGACTGATGACTGTAAAACAAGCGCTAATTGGGAGGCAACCCAAGTGTTTTTAAATTTATTATTAGTTCGCATATTTGAATTTAATTCATTTTATTATGTTATAGCTAGCCTAAATTAATTAAATAATGAAAAAAATAAAAAAAATAGAAAATAGAAATAGGTTGCATGTTAATTAGGAATTAATTGAATTATTAAGTTAGTTATGTTTTAGTTAGTAATAATGCGATAATATTTTTCAGGTACCAAGTTGGGAGATTGAGAGTTGAAGGAATTTCAAGGACTTCAATTCCCAATGGCTTGAGGCGTCATACATCCTTACGCACTTTCCTGCTTCACTGGTGTTCCTCGAATACACATTTATCATGATTAAGGAGGATGATGATGATGCTAGTGACGCTTAATTTTTCAGAGAAGTTTCTTAACTTATTTTTCTGGAATATTGAGAACAATGTACGTTTCAAGTTTGGGAGTATTGGTTGAATTTATTTGATACTTGATTTATTTGGTACTTAGGATTTTATTAATGCATTTTAGTTATTTTATAGATAGATTGCATATTAGATTGCATATTAGTAAATTTTGCATAAAAATAAAATTAATTTTGTTAGTGAATCTGTGAAGGCCAATGATAGGAATGGATTGGAAATTAGATATTTTTGGCTAATTTTTCGGATCATGCTAGTTTAGAGTTAATATAGGAGCCAGTTTTATAGTATTATGTGATTCTAGACGCTTGGATAATTCTACTGTTCAAGTCAGTTGACGTTAGAGAGGTTATATAGTTGAATATTTGTGAAAGATATGATTGAAACTCTAGGAGTTTATTGATCATCAGTTGACGTAGAGATAGACATTCATTTAAGTTTGGGGGGAAATTTACGGAAAGAAATTGAAAATTATGAAAAATGTTGAATATCATTGAAGTTGAATTGTTGGTGGATTGAGATGGAGCGTAAAACGCACTTATTTACAATAAAGTGAGATGGAGCATAAAATACACTTACGGGTTGAAAAAATATATATATTTTTTGTTAATTTCTTCCCCCGAATTGATGTGATGTCGTCTTTGTGGAAACTTGATGTGATGGTTTGGATTTTTGAGTTGATGTTAAGTATCTTTTACATGGTATTTGATTATATAACTTTATCTAGGTTGAATAGCTTGAGCAGTTTGGATGGTCTTATGTTAGGGATCGTGAATTGCTATTGAATTGATGATTATGTTGAGATTTTAGATTATGCATGATCTGAATTTGGCTAAAAATTATTATATGTGAGTCTTTGAGGTCGTGATTCAGAATTATCTTAAATTTTTGCTTATGAGTTAACTGGTTATTGCATATTAGAGTAGTTTTTAGTTTTGTTTGAGTTTTACTTGAGGACAAGCAAATATTTAAGTTTGGGGGTATTTAATGAGTAGGTTTTATACCTATTATTTAGGTACTTTTAGGCTTAATAGTTTGTGTGTTTTTAAGTATTTTATGTTATTTTATAAAGTTTTTATTTTATTTTATTGTTTTTATTTATTTTGTAGGAATAAAGGAGTTAAGTGGCAAAATCATGAATATTTGAAGTAATTGGGCGAATAAGGAAGCAAGGAGAGAAAAACGAACAGAACGTGTGGGCCGCGGCGCACAGACATAAGGGTCGCGGTACTGGATCAAGAGCCGCGACGCACCAATTGTGACACCCCCAAATTCAGGTACCAATACCTCGAATTTGGTGCTCACGATAAAATGCATTCATACACCTCCAAACAACATAAATCAACTAATGCGGAATAAAATAAACATATGTTGTTCATTACAAAAGGTTCACTACGGTCCCAAGGTCTACAACCTTAAATAAATACATCGCAGAATACATTAATAATACAAAACTATTCCACGATTACACAACGGGATAGTATATATAACTATTCCTTAAGTTTTCCTTTGCCTTTGTCCGCTTTGGAACTCCTCGGCTTAACTGCAATAGGTTCATGATATAGCAAGGGTGAGCAACTACTTTGCTCAGCAAGTTTAAAAGCAAGAATGAAGATATATCATGAATGAATAAGAATAATAGCTGCATAGATCAACAATTTATGAACATTGATGAAATAGCTGATATGACATAATCAAGGTTCAAATTAAACAATGAATAATGACTATTTACTGCTGAGTGGTCCAACCGACCATGAACTTTTGGCCAAAGAGTCAATCATTCGACTAACTCTTTTAAAACCTGGCCCCGTCAGTTGTACTCGAGGGGATCAGCCTCTCGTACACCATGTATATGCATAACATTTAACTCTGACTGCATCGAATAACCGACACATTATAGTCCCCTAATAAGGGTTGCTCTCTCAGTCCAAGAATCCGCAACGACAATCGGTTTGGATAGCTTTTAAAATAATAACCTGTACATGTCTAGCCGAAACGAATGGCATAGACTATTTCCCTAAACAGTTCATGAATGAAGAACTTAAACGTTTCACAATCCAACAACAAATAATGAATTCAAATGCATAAGCTGGGAATATCAATAATTATCTTGGAGGTGGAGTAATTGACAATAATTAATCCACTAATATGATTCAAAAGTAATAACTCCATTTGAGTCATGAAACTTGCAACAATATACAACACCTGTATAAAATATGAAACCTGCCCGAATGTTAATTTGAGCTAGGGTAAGGAAGCTTGCATTCAATATATAAAAAGAATGAAGTTAGGGAACTTGCCCAACACAAGGGTTAGACAAGCGTTAGGAAACTTGCCTGAAGCGCTGCTACAATATTACAACACACGCTCCTTAATATCCTACACAATTAGGTACATATTCACATACAATTAGTCACATACGGAATACCAAATATTTGCTTACACAACTCTATAATGTCCCATTCAAATAAGAAACAAAATATTAAACAAGGTTATACCCACTAGTTACGGTGTTACGACGCTTGCACGTCTATACGCCCAACTTGCCTATTCGAATGCCCAAGCGATACGTAATTGTGTACGCCTAACACGCCCATTCGATTCATCAAATACTCATTGGTTAATGCTAAGTATCATTATAAATCATAAAAACCACATCATGAAAGTTAGAACATCACTTTACATTGTCGGGAGCATTACATGTGCTTACGTGCATGCCCGACACCTACCGTTTGCGCAATAGCCCTAAAAACGGTTAATTTCAAAATTGTTCCAGGTAATAAATTTCAATTCTAATTACTGGATATTGTAGGTCTATCTCTAAGCTTTCCAGATCATCTTGAATCGCCTAAATCCGAGTCCGTATGAGAAAGTTATGGCCATTTTCGCAACGGACGTCGAAGCTGAGTCGGGCAGCGTACACGCGGGCGGGCGGCACCAGGCGCACGGCGTGCGGCAGCGCGCGCGCGCGGGCGCGCGGCTGGCCTGGTGGCCCATGTCAGACATCGCGGTTTTGACCCTCCTTCACTCCAATCCTCATAACTTCTTCTCTAGACCTTCAAATTGGTCCGTTCCGGACTCTATGGACTCCTAAGACATAGAGCTACAACATATCAAAAATTTAGAGCTATTCATTAACATTAACATGTTGAAATCTGTGACCAAAGTATCAAATCATGTTTTATTTTCGTGTTCTTCGTGTTCTTTACAAAAATCATCACCAAATCTTTGTTTTAATCCCTTTTTACTCCATTCCAACTGGGTTAAACTCATAACCCATGGAAGTACAATATCATAACAACAAACACATTAAACAAACACGAAATCATAGCTACAAGGTCCTCTAAATCGTCCAACAGTCCAAAGTCCATGTTTTGTCCATTGTTCTTGCTCCATTAAGCCAAGGTAAGGATTTCTTGCGTTTTTGTTCCACTTTGAGATTATTAATAGCTTACATAACCTCTTAACAACATTGACAAACAATCACAACAAACAAAAACACCAAGAATCGCCACAAATCCGACCCACAAGCTTAAGAGCTCAAAACTAAGAAAAACTTAAAAAACTCAACAAGAAATCGAATGGAAAGGATTTGGTTGGTGTTTACCTCTGTAAATCCTTCCTAGATGATTAAGAAGCTGGCTAGGATTGATTTTAAAGGTTCTCCTTGCTTGGTTCCTCTCCTCGTTCCTCCCGTGCCTTCTTCTTCCTCCTTCCTTTTTCCGGCGAACTTCCGGCGACCTCTTTCTCTTCCTTCTTGGCAGCTCTCACTCTCTTTCTCTCTCTCTATCAGCTGATGGGAAATGGGAGGAATGTGGAATTCAAGATAGAAATGGAATGGTTGCATTATTTGGGAGAAGTGGAGTAAATTAGGGGGAAGTGGAAGAAAAATGGGAAAGGTGGCCAATTTTCTATTGGCTAACAATTGTTTATTTGTTCCCACTTATTCAACATGCAATTCCACTCATTTGGCCTCTCCCTCACCATGTTACCCGCATACTCCCTCATTAGAACACCAAAATGCTGATTTTTGTGCTCATATCCCACATGGGTCAAGTCTTGGGTCATGGTTTGGGTCATGGGTTTGGGTCACCCTTAAAACCACTTGGGCTTCTAATTTAATTCCCATTGGGCTCCCATAAATCCTACACTTGGATTAATATCTCATTGCCTAAATGGGTTGACAATAATTAGGAAAAATCGAAGTTATCCGAGAAGACGTCTCTAGATGAATATTCCCAACGTGAATACTAACTCGTGAATAGAGATTTAACGATGCTACGCGAAATTAAATCTTCACTTAAACAAAACTATAACACGAAAAATTTCATGCATTCACATAATCCAGATTGTCACACAACCTTTAAACATGAAACACAAAATAATATTAATAAAATAATAAGTATTCAGAAATTCGAATTACAAGGCAAATTCCAGAATTCCCGGTCGTTACACCAATCATGGGCCGCAGTGCTCGAGGTTTATGTGTGTGCGTGTGTGGCGCGTGGTGCGACAGAGCTGAAGGGTTTAATGGTTGTTTATTTTCCAAATAAAATGAGATATTTACCAATTGAAGCCAAAAGAGTTACAAAGACTACAAGGCTGACTTCAATACAAATATTTCCACCTAGGGTTATAAATGTAATTGTAATTCTATTAGGGTTTAGTGGAATAACTCATATAAGTATTTTTTATATTAGGAGGAGGCGTTATTATACATTAGTAGTTTTTTTTATATTAGTTAGGGTTTCAGGGAGGCACCTGAAGGAGACAAGGATTGAAGAAAGGAGCGAAGCAAAACTGTGACAGAGTTTATTCTTCCTTATCGATTTAATTTCTTATAATTTAGGATGTGTTCTGAATTTGTTTTATCGTTTATTTTATTATTTAATATGAATTAGTATTTTACTAAGAATTCGAAACCCGATGATAGTTTAATTTAATACTTATTCTCTCTTTGATTTAAATTGGGTATGAGTTGATTTGTTTATTATATCTTATGTTGTTTGTTATAATTGCGTAATTAACAATTATTGGATGAATTTAGATGAAATCTGATGATAGATTCTAAATTAAGATCTGGGTATAATAACTTATGATTAGTAATTCTTTTCACTAATATTAATTACTAATTGAATGCTAATTTTGTGGACGGGATAGAAATATACCTGAATACCGCAAGCAACGGGTGGAAAATGATTCTTAATGAATTATTATTATTGTTTCTCATAGGAATATAGGAAAATTTATAATAATAGGTATGCTTTATAATTATTCGAAAGATGATTATAATAATTATTAGTGATTTTTCGTTGACAATTCTGAATAATTGATTTAATGAAAGAAGGATGTTATTAATTAAGTTATTCATCGGGGGAAATTGAGTTCTTAATATTTTCTCTTATTTATTGAATTCACCTTTTTTTAGTTATTGAATTATTAATTAATTTACTTAAAATTCAATTGTTTAAATAGAATCAAATTGACTACAGATTAGTATTTAGATCAACAACTTTGTTTACACTTTATTATTTGATTGACAGTGTATACTTGCACGTAAATTACTAGTATAGATTTAGCTCAACACTTGTATCGAGGCAACTTGCAGATATCACACTGCACCTTATCTCAGTCTTCCCCGTAGTATAACATGCAATCTTGCTCACAAGCATCGATCCTCTTATAACCATCACTTCATAGTAATTCGAGGGCAAGGTATGATTCTTAGGTAAGAACTCGGTGATAAGAGCAAACAAATCATTGATGTCTCTCTCACTACAGTCATGCTCATTCTTGAAGTGTAAGAGTTTCGTCACTGCAGATAGTCTGGTGTGCTTATCATTTCCATCGTACAATGGGACCCCAAATTCAGATAACATCTTGTAAAAGGCAATTACCGTATCATTTGGCTCTTGCTGAGCACTGCTTGACGAATGCTCATTTATACCCCAATCAATATTGTTAGGGCCATAAGTATCGACCAACATCTCCACGGCATCATAGTTATCTCCATCTGATTCCCCAGGAACTGGTTGGTCTACATTGTCGGTCATTTCCCTCAACTCGGCTGATTCCCCGCGATGAATCCATACAGAATACCCATTCACAAACCCACGAG
The DNA here is from genome assembly GCA_034770075.1 of Aralia elata. NCBI lineage: Eukaryota > Viridiplantae > Streptophyta > Magnoliopsida > Apiales > Araliaceae > Aralia > Aralia elata. The sequence continues at coordinate 89,507,238 of CM068378.1, read as the reverse complement.
AAAACAAGTCAAATTTGATGTCGTCGGCTTTCTTCCAAATCAGGTTTTTATACTTGACACATGGGTATCTCATCTTTCCGTTCGGATCATTAACATGTTCATTTGTAAATTATAAAATTCTGCACACCCCATCACAGTACTCAGTAACTAATCCCTTCCCATCAGGCGGTATTCTACGGTACATCTAACTCTAGTCGTCTAACATCTTAAATTGAACAAAAGGCACAATCAGACCAGGATTAGTGTATGTGCTCCATGCATGAATCCTACATATCTTTATTTCCAGTCTAAAGGGGTCATGCTTCTATCCCGTTCCTAGATGCGTCTCCTCATAAATGCCAACAACTTGGGCACGTTTCATTTGTTTCAAGGAAATTTTGGCAGCACCTCCCCATGGTCTCCAAGTACACAAAATAGATCATGATAACTTAGTCTAAGTATGCACTCGAAGAGAACATGCAGAAATACCAATCGAAAAGTCCTCAAAACAAAAAAAAACATACTCAAGCTGTTGGCACCGACCTAAGTGAGAGACATAACATATAGAAACAGTCTCATACTGGGACTATTCGGCATTCACTCTTAGTGAATGAATGTCGAACGGGTTTCTAAACTCCTAAGCAAACTACCTGCATGCGTGATTTGATTTAACTGGTGCTATTCGATATTCACTCATTAGGATTGAATGTCAAACAGGTTTCTAAGCTACAAAGTAAACTTAATTTGGTTTGATTTTTATTTAATGTAATTTATTTTTTAATTTTATTTAATTATATTTATTTTATTTATTTTATTTTATTTTATTATTTTATTATATAATTTAATTTAATTTATTATTCATTTTATTTTGTTATTTTATTTTATTTATTTATTTAATATAATTATTTATTTCATTTTATTTAATTGTATTTTTGATTTTTTATTTTATTTTATTTTATCATATTTAATTTATTATAGTTTATTTGAATTTAATTTATTATTTTATTATATTATATTTAATTTATTTTAATTTTATATACTTTATTATTTTATTTTATTTTATTTTATTTGTTTTAATTTAATTTATTATTTTATTTTATTATATTTATTTTACTTTAATTCATTACTTTATTTTATTTAATTTTATTATACCAAAATTTAGTTTATTATTTTATATATTAGAAAATTAACTAAGCAAATACTACTTAGTTTATTATATTATATTATATTTATTTTTGTAGCTAGGGGCAAACTAAGTAAATGCTACGCAGTTCTTTTTTAATTTTTAAAATTTCATTTTTTAAAACTTTTTTATTTATATTATATGAAAATTAGGTTATTATCTTATATATTGACCAATTAACTAAGCAAATACTACTTAGTTTATGTTATTAACTTATATTGTATTGTATTATATTATATTTATTTTATTTTTGTAGCTCGGGGGGGACTAAGTAAATGCTACTTAGTTATTTTATAATTTTGTTTTAATTGACAGTTATTATATTACATTATATTATTATTATCTTATTTATAATCCAAGGAAATTCCGTCAGAAGCACGCACCACAACGATTTTTGATCACCTGTAAATTTCAGGTAAAAGCAACTACATTCATATATAACTGTCGTCTAAAATAGAAACTTCAAATAACATATATATTCTCAAAAATGCAGATTCGCAATATATATGTTCCCATTCACAATATATTACCTAAATGATCGAATTCATGATATATTCTCAAATGATCAGATTCACAATATTTTTTCAAATTAGATTATGTATTCCAATGCCAAAATAAGTACCCAAAATGAAGTTAGAATACTTTATCTTGCACAATACCCAAATCAGTACCCCAACTCATATTCACAAAATCAGTACCAAAGCATTTGCAAATCTAAATAGCCAAATCAAACCAATAATATAATGAAACGCATTGTACAATATTACTCAATATTTCTAGCAATTTTGACTAGAAGATTAAAAAGATGCATGTAAATGAACGGATAGTGCAGTTTCTTGGTGATTGAAATAGAGGAACAACACAAGGGCATTATACAAGAACAAATTAACTCAAATTAATACTTCAAATCAAATCCAAAATAAAAACTAACCTTGAAATTATTCTTATGAAGAGCTACAACTGACCGGAACCCAGTGCTATTGTTGTCGCAGCAACCTCAGAACTGCCGCCGGAGGAGGAGGATTCAAATTCGGGGTTTAGGTGAATAGACGTCGCCTGAGGAGCTGGAATGAGGAGGTTAATTGTCGCTGAAGGAGGAGCAGGACGACGGTGGCGAGGCAGGGAGGAAGAGGTGGCGAAGCACGGAGGAGGAGAGATAGGGTTCCAATGAGAGATAGCGGCGGCAGATAAGTGATGATAGGGTTAAAAGATATTTTCGATGGAATTTCTGTCGAAAAGAATTCCGTTGAACTTGGCGTATTCTCGATAGAATTTCCATCGAAAATATTACTAATTTCGTCGAGATTTGAATGTGTTGGTGGCCGAGTACAATGCACGCCACTAGGGGCCCATAATTTCGACGGAATTCCGTTGAAATTGACTTATTTCCAAAGGAATTATGTTCGACGGATTATTCCGTCGGAATTAGTTTATTTTTGACATAAATATTTTCGTCGAAAATAAGCTGTTTTCTTGTAGTGTTTTTTGTTATCATTATACGATTATCAAATTTTACGATATCTCTTCCCTTTACTTTGTGTACTATATATAAAGGGTGCATATGTACATCATATAAAAAAGATTTTATTTCAACTAATAAGTATAAAATTATCTACAAAATTTAGACTGGGGATGATACCTCCAAACTTCTACAAAATTTGGACCGGGGATGATACCCCCAAACCTCACTATATTATTCATAACCTTAGAGTAATATGTCTCCCCCCCCCCCCCCAAAAAAAAATAAGGATTCTTGATTTTAGTTCATGATATCTCAAAACTTACTTCAAGTATGAGAATTTTCAGTGATCTTAATTTTTCATGACTATGATATTCATGCTAAATTGAATTATAAAAATGCTTAATACATGTTTCCACCAAAACTAAAGCCTTTACTGGAAAATATATTTGAAGTATTTTTGCCTAAACTATGTTAAAACTTCAAAACTTATATACGCATATTTGCTTGAAAATCTTAAAGATTTTCTAATAGTTTTAAATCTGCACTTCTATATACTGCTGTAATGAATTGTTAATTGAATTGACCGAAAATTGGTATCTCTATAAGTTTTAATGCAAATGAACGATTATCTGAAGATGATATTAATCTTTCGTTGCAGATATTTTTATTCTCCTCATTGATAGCAAAAAAGAGAAAAGAAAATATAAGCATGCTAACTTATGCTTATACATGACTAAGATGATTTTTATGCATGCCTAGAATTTCAAATGCTATATCATGCAAGAATGCCTTAGTCTTGATCAGAAATTATATTTATTGGCATTAAAAATAATATCTTCATGTTTAAATGATACATTTTTAAAATTGCTTGTCTTAGCTAAAACAAGAATTAGATTCATGGTTTGTTTAAAGAATCGAAGCCCAAATGTTGTTTGATTTTAATCTTTCATATATTTCCTTCAATCCCATCTCTCACATTCCCCATGTTACCATGCATTTAGTTGGATCTTTAGGTGACCAATTGAGCTTATTCTTATGGTGTTATGTACCCTAATTTTATCCACCTTGTTACCATGCCTTTAGTTGGGCTTTTAGGGTGACCAGTAGATCATATTCTTCTTTTGTTATATATCCTAAATTTCTCGGGTTTGCCTGTGCCAGTATGTTAGGACTTTTCATGTTTTTGTCCCAATAACATTTTAGATATCATTATATTGATTAAGAATATTGATCATTCATATAATTATGTCATATGATTTGAAACATTATTTGAGACAAATAGTATATATAATCCTTTGCCTTATATATAGCAAATTCAGCTCTTTTTGTTGCTTAAAAGATATGCATTATTGCTTGGAATATTACTCTTATAAGATAGTATATTATCACCTCCCTTAATTATAAAATAGCGCCTCACTTAAATAATGTTGGCACTGAGTTTCAGAAGACAAATATTCTTATTTTAATCATCCCATATATAATGATCTATAAATAAATAAAATATTTTTTAAAAAATAAATGATTAAACAGTACCTATGATTACTAATCTAGGATTGTAGTCCATGAATTTAATAATCCTCTGATATTGTCCAAGCAAACTAAATAATCCTAGTCAATATTTTATCTTGTAAAATTTTGTCATATGTTTGTTTAGAGGAGCATTATACGTGAATTATTAAACTAAGGGTAATAATGACTTAAAATTTTCAATTCTAAGGTCACTTCATGAGTGAGTAATCTATCTATCTATATTATAAAGTCTACTTACGACGGAAGTTTCGTGTATTCGGGTCACATGTTTTTCTTTTTATTTATTTATTTACTTTTTTAACTTTTTTGCCCTTATAATTGTAGATATATTATTATTTTATTCTTTTTAATATTAAAATTTTATATTTTTCTATTTACTCCTCTAAATTTTATAAAATTTCTCTTTTACCCCACATAATTTACACGTATGCGTCCGACACTAGTTAACAATAAAGGGAGGTAACATTAAAAATAGTAACATTTTTAGAATTTTATTGTATGTTAAGACTACTAGTCTATAGTGTAAATTTAGTACTAAATATGAGATTAAATTCATAAGGTACTAAATAATACAATCTCATAAATAATTCTTACAAACAAATACTCTTGTTGTTTCAAACTAGAGATACATTTGCAAAATGATGATTTTCAAGAATTTTTTTTACTTTTTCTAACTTGTCCATAGCATCAAGGGTTTATTCGTTTACATGGTATAGCAGTAACTGTTGCAGCGGTAATATCGTTTTACAAAATGCAGTTGAAAATACATTTGCAGTAATAGCAGTTTTTGAAAAGTTATGATTTTGTTCATTACCATCAATTTATGTTGTTGAAATTATGATTCTTTTTCGACCAGAATTACAATGATTGCGACTCAAATGGTGCAAAATGACTAAAAAGAATATGATTTGTTTTATCATATAGATATATGTTAATAAATTAATTATGTAATCATACAAAAATAATAGTTTCTGGAAAAAAAATTCATATAGTATGCAATATAATTTTTCATTTGGTATTCTGTCATTATATTATAATAATAATAATAATAATAACAATTAGTTTATTAATATAACTAATTTAGTCACACTAATTTACTATATTTTTCTAAAGTTTGCACCACCGAACTAAGTATTGAGTTACTTAAATATTAAAAATTATTAAAGTTAATTTATATAGTCATAATGAAATAATAATCACATAATAGTTAATCTAAATAATAAGAATTATAACAATAATAATAATAATAGAATAATAATAATCAATGATAAAAAAATATTTGTGAATATATTCTTACTTATTTATTTATATTTAAGCTAAAATAAGGTAATTTAATAAGTGATATTAAACATACATTTATTTTATCCAAACACATGATCCAGATTTATTTTTGTGATTTTATTGGACAAACCCAAATTAAATTAGTTAGTTTTTTTATTTAAAAAAAAAAGATAATTGTTGTTGAGAATGAGAACATAAAATATTGTTGTGAATTAATGAAGATATTTATTATTGAGAATGAGGACATAATTATCCAAGTCCAATTTTTTTCCGTCTCTCTTCGCCATTTTCCCCACATCATTCCTTCCCTTGTTTTTCCAAATTAAACTCATCTTCTCTCTCTTTCTCCTTCACCTCTTCTTCTGCTATCTTCATGGCACCTCCCAATAATACTCCTAATAATAATAGTATAATGATAGTAACAATATTATTCATCAAGAATTTTTCTCCACCACAAATTTCTCCATCCACCCCATCCTTATCATCTCTTGTTCATCTTTTTTTCATCTCTGTTCACCTTTTTACTCCACCCACCACATTAACTTTGAAAAGAAAACTTAAGATCCAAGAGTAATTAAGATCGGATAGTAATTTCTCCACCTACCACATTAACTTTGGAAATGAAACTAAAGATCGGAGAGTAATTTTTGTTGGTAATAAGCAAGCTTCCAATTCACAATTCATGGTTGTTGCATATATGGCAGGGTGGCAAGAACAGGGTCCAATTGAGCACAAAAGAGGAAGGTAAAATGCCTAACCAAGTTGTGTTTCCATGCTCAAAAAGCAATTCACCACTTTCTTTGTGTTGCGTTTCAGATAAAAAACACGGATGCTAGTGTTGGACTCTCGCATTAAAATGTTAGGGAGAGTGTGTATATATATAGTGCATTTCAAGAGCATACCCCCTTAAATGACATACCAAGCATACCCTCTTTAGCGACGGACCGAGCGACGATTTGGTCTGTCGCCGGTTCGTCGCTATAGCTTTTAGCGATGGGTCCGTCGCTATATGGGGTTCGTCGCTAAAAAGCTTTAGCGACGAACCGGACCTATGGCGACGGACCAAACCATCGTCCGGTCCATCGCTAAAGGGGATATGCTTGGTATGTCATTTAAGAGGGTATGCTCTTGATCCGTTCTATATATATATATATAATATAAACTTATCTCATGTGCACCAGATCACTACAACAAAAAAGCTTATCAGCGACCGCCTATCAGCGACCGCTAGCGGTCGCTGATAGATATCTGCGACCGACTCCGGTCGCTGATAAGTGTCGCAGATAATCTGGTCACTGGTGTGCACATCAGCGACCACTTTCAGTGACCGACATATCTGCGACCGTTAATAGCGACCGTCGTCGTCGCTAAGCTGAGTCATCCTGAGTCAGTTCTCATGAGTGACGTGGCACACGTGGCAGCGACCGGTAATAGCGACCGACGCGGTCACTAATAATGACTTTATATCAGCGACCGCACAAATGTTTTAGCGACCGCATGCGGTCGCTGATGTTGAATTTTTAAAAAAAATTGCAGTATTTTATGGATTTCCCAAAAAAACTGTACCTGTTTTGTACCTGTTTTATATCCCAACACACAACAGTATATATAAACATCCATCCAAGATTTATATCCCAGCATATGCATGCACAACAATATATATAACATCTGTCCATCCACAATGCCATAAACCAACACTATAAACATTAATAAAGCAATATGAACTAAAGAAATATATACAAATGTCATCTTTAAGTATCATACAATTGTCCAAAAAATGAATTTAAGAGTATAAAACTTTAAATATGAAGAAAACAAGCCTAGGTCCTCATGCATCATCGCCCAAGTTAGTAGGATCTTGTAATTAACAAAAGAATACAACATGTTATATATGTTGAACAGGTATTACTTATGCAAAGCAAAGTGAAAGAAAGGTAAACAATAGTAATTACCTCATCGTCATCCTGATGTTGTGCTGCTGTCGCCACTGCATCCGCTAACTCATCAGGACTCAGAGACTGCAGATGCCCGCCCAGTATACGAAGAAGATCACGATCTCGACAAATCGCTCTCACGCAGTCAGCAGGGGTATGGTAGGCTGGACTACCCGATGACTGTGTAGACTGGGTAGCAGAGTTGCCTGTGCCACTGATGGTCGGGCGTCGTCGTTGTCCTTGGCCTTTGACGTATTTCTTCTTAACGACTAACGCCCTCTCCCACAATTCTTGATCAATCGGCGGACGCGGAGTGCCCTCAGGATAACGCTCGTTCATTAAGCTCTTATACGTGTCCTGTCAGCAGGTTAACAATTAAATAGTTAAAAACAAATATAAAATGGTAGCAAAAGGTCATAAAAATTATATATACAACATATCAATGTTCTAAACACTTATTACCGCTATCTGGACAGCCTCAGGCAGACCATCGCGGGTGGCCACGTACACATCCAGCCAATTGATAGGCTGGCCCTGAGACTGAGCCTCCTACAAAACATAAAATCATATTAATATGTAAACATATGATATTTTACAGAAACCTGACTGTAAACATAAAAATACTATTCATTAAGCCAACAAGTTTGCTATTTATACGTACCTTGGCAGCAATATGCTGCACCTGTGATATACTGCCGCCCCTATACGTGCCTTTTGCCTTTCCATCTTCATGTGCACCTGAGGATCTGTTTGAGGCGGCAGTCTTGCGTCGCTTAACCCAGGTCTCGGCTCTCCACTGGTCACACATCTCCGTCCATACGGGTTGTGCGCACCACTAGGTGCTATGCTCATGCATATACTGCTCACCCTGGCCAGGATGGTCTATCTCTGCATTGTGTATGGCTTTTTGTCATTCCTTATTGAGATTATCTTTGGTACGGACTGCGCACTTTTGCCAGAAAAGTGTCTGAATAACTGATGCTTGCGCATCGTCCCATCTATACCTTTTCTGTAAATAAAACAACAATACTAATATTAAAATGGTGATATTACCATAATTAATATACTAAACAATATTATTTCATTAACTATATTATATGTCAGAATTTAAAAAAAAAATATATACCTGGAATTCAGCCCAAACTGCATCCTTGTGGGCGAGAGGTGTACTCGCCTACGTAATCGCTGGCGTGGGCCAGTTTTGTAAGCATAATTGTGAAATACACTTCACAATTTTACTATCTTGAAAATCACTACAATATACAACAATATGAAATAAAGATAAGTAATTTTAGTAGAATATTAAAAGCAATTGACATTAGTATATATTTATGGAAATTATATATATAAAATGCTTATATATAAATGATGCTTAACGTACGTGCTGTCCGGAGGAGGACGAATCTGTATGAGAATCCGGTCATCCGGATTAGCCGGGGCCTTCGGCACATGATTAGGGCCCCGACCCAAGCCGCGCTTTCGTGGCGCTGGTTCAGAAGACATCTGTTTCACCAAAATTTTAGGATGTTATTATAAGTTATGCTGTAATTGTATTAAATAGTTAACTACAACAAATACAAATGAAAGGTACATAAACATGACAAGGATATAGACAACATGTATATATGCAAGTGTATGTAATACAAGTCAAACTAAACATACATTTTAATGAGAATCGCTATCTGAGTCAGAATTATTTTGCTGACGTATTGGAGATTCATAACCATCATTTTCTTCAGATTCAGTGTCAGTGTCAGTCAATAATTCTTCCTCAGTATCAATGTCATCTGATACATGTACTGACTCGGGATCCAATTCATCGGGTTCATCTCCACCCTCTAACTGGATTACTTCATTGTTGTCCTCGACATTTATTATAGGAGGTCTATGAAGCATCTCCTCTTGGTAGAACTCTCCTTCTACTAATTGGACACGACTGCGCGCGGGAGTATGAATTACAACTTGCCAATCTGCAGGCGGTCTATCTCTTTTCCTAACAGGACTAGGAGTGTAGTATACTTGTACTGTTTGAGTTGGCAACACAAATGGTGCGTTGACGTACGTGGTCCTATGGAGGTCAATATCGACGATTCCATGTCGATCGACACGTATCCCTTTTTCTGAATCAAACCAACGGCATTTGAACAAGTTAATATGACCCCCATAAGTACCCTTGTACGACAGCTCAATGATTTCCTCCAACTCCCCATAAAAGGCACGACCCAGCTCATTGTAACAATCTCCTTGAACACACACTCCAGTGTTAGTTGTTCTTTTACCGCGAGCATATGTATTTGTATGAAATTCACAGCCATTTATTTTGTAACCATTGCGGCTGACTTGGTCCCGGTCTGGGCCCATAGCTAGGACTTGTATATTTAGAGGAATGGTTCCCTCATTAAGAGCCTACAAAAATTCTATTAAGTTAAATGAATTCATAAATTAATATTTAGCCATACGTGCTTATAAATTAAATTAACTTACTTTGTCCTTTAGCCAAAGTGCAAATTTTTGATCACGATTGAGTTGAATATCTTTATCAGTGATGCCGGGCTGATTCGCTTTTAACTCGTCATCATATGATCTATATAATTTTATAAACATTAACATATTTGAATGTATAAGATTAATTGCAGATTAAGATATAGGTCCAATGATTCAGAATCATTTTACATGTATACCTTACAAATTCGTCAATCTCCTCGCAATTGAGAAGAATGTAAGTATGTGCAGCATGTAATTCTTGCTCAGAGAGGAATATGCGATTCCCTTTTCCATAAGCGCGACCCGGTAGACCAAATACAGAAAGCCGACCATTCAGATCAACATTGCCCCCATCATCATGTCTCGGGACTCGATTGGCCTTTGTCAAAACTTCGTCGGGAAAATAGTCTGAGACAAACGTAGATATCTCATCAAAACTGTATGCATCACATATCGACCCCTCGATGTAAGCTCTATTTTTCACCTTCCTCTTAAGGTTTCCCATCACCCTCTCGAAAGGGTACATCCATCTATATTGAACTAGACCACCAACACGAGTTTCATAGGGTAGATGAATTTGCAAATGCTCCATGGAGTCAAAAAAATCAGGTGGGAATATTTTTTCAAGCTTACACGTGATCTCAATGATGTTCTTCTCAAGTACAGACATGTCCTTTTCATTTAACGTTTTTGAACATATGTCTCTGAAGAAACGACTAAGTTCAGTCAAAGCATCCCATATTGGTTTATCAAGCAAGTCCCGAAATGCTATAGGCATTAGTCTCTCCATGAACACATGACAGTCATGACTCTTCATCCCTTGCAATTTGCCACCTATGACACACCTTGCAATGTTTGAGGCATATCCATCTGGTAGTTTTAGAGACTTAATCCATGTGCACACATCTTCAACTTGTTTTTTGGACAATGTGTACCTTGCATGGGGTTTGACCATCCGACCATTACGAGATTCATATAGTTCTAATCCAGGACGCTTACAAATATCTTTCATGTCCAACCGTGCCTTATCATTATCTTTCGTCTTGCCCGGAACACTCATCACGGTGTTAAAGACATTGTCGAACACATTCTTCTCAATATGCATCACATCTAGATTATGACGAATTAAATTTGTAGACCAATAAGGCAATTCTCAAAAGATGCTTCTCCGAACCCAATTATGAGATACGCCAAACCCATCGATGATGTCAGAGGCAACAATCTTACCAAATGGGATAACCGGCAATCTCATCACACGATCTCGCATATCCGTTCCCGACAATCGCGGTGCAGGCATATCATTGTCTATTTTCCCTTTCCTGAAGTTTTCTCTATTTCTTCGAAACGGGTGATCTACCGGCAAGAAACGACGATGACAGTCAAACCAACATGGCTTTCGACCATTTGATAGATTGAAAGACTTTGTATTCTCCATACAATATGGACAAGCCAACTTCCCATGTGTACTCCAGCCAGATAACATACCATAAGCAGGGAAGTCACTTATAGTCCAGATAACCGCTGCCCTAAGGTTGAAATTTGTTTTCGTGGAAACATCCCAAGTCTGTACTCCATCCTCCCACAATACCTTTAACTCGTCTATAAGAGGTCTCAAGTAAATATCTAGGTTCTTTCCAGGACTCTTAGGACCAGGAATCACGAGTGAAAGAAACAAGTATGGCTGCTTCATACACATCCAAGGAGGCAAGTTGTACGGAGTTACAATCACAGGCCAGCAGGAGTACGGAACAGCTGAGTGGCCGAACGGGTTAAAACCATCAGTGGACAATCCAAGTCTCACATTTCTAGGTTCTAATGCAAACCCAGGATGTGATAAGTTGAAATATTTCTAAGCCTGCCCATCTGCGGGATGGTTAAGTTCTCCATCTTTAGCTGGAGATTCCGCATGCCAAGTCATATGTTCAGCTGTTCTTGAAGACATGTACAATCTCTTAAGCCGATGTGTAATTGAAAAATACCTTAAAATCTTCAAAGGTATTTTTGTCTTTTTTGTAGTCACACCCTCTCTAATAGGCTTGAACCGATCATGACCGCAAAAAGTGCACTTTGTCTTATGTTCATTTTCCTTATAAAACAACATGCAATCATTTGGACATGCATCGATCTTTTGGTATCCAAGACCCAACTTCTTCACCATTTTCTTACAATAGTAGTAGTTATCGGGCAATTTCTCACCGTCAGGCAACATACTCTTAATGGCCTTCAAGAGTGACTCATGTTGTGATTAGCCTTGATGTTAAGTAATGTCGCAACTACAGACAACGTAGTGTGTTTGGTGCAACCATGCCACAACGGCTTGCTACCTTCGTCTAGTAACTTAAAGAAGGCTTTGGCATCAGAATTCATAGGTTGCTCTCTCTCTTGTTCCCAATCAAAATTCGGCCCTGCAATATCATGAACCATTTCATTCATACGATGGGTACTGCTGCCCGGATTGTGTACTTGTGCGATACCACTATCTCTTCTCTGCTCATGTGCCCACTAGCATTCTTCGTAATTTTTCATGAACCCAGACACAAGTAAATGATAGTTTACCATGTCTCTGTCCATATAATTGACATTCTTACACTTTAAACAAGGGCATCTTATCTTGTTCTGACCATTCACACATTCTGGGTGACTAAACGCATAATCCAAAAACACTTGACAACCATTTCTAAATTCAGTTGTAGCACCTATCTGGGCACTTGACTTTCGTCGTCTCATCCAACTACGGTCTGAATAGAGGTCCATGATATCACGGTACCTGCTGCAGACAACATGAGCTTATTAATGTATAGCATGGTTAGACTCTATTAAAATTTCGCCAGAGTCTCCCCTATCATATGGACTATCCACATGAACGAGGGCATGCATATATAGCCATTTGTAGGCACCCAAGACACAACCCAATAGAAATATATTAATGTATAACGAATGAATGCAAAAGTAGTAAGAAGTACCATAAAACCAATAAATTGCTTTTCATTAGAAAAAACGAATATTCTATATATCCCTATAAATGTGTCATTTTTAATCTGATTTGTGTTTTTTGTTTTGCTTTACTAATCTTGTCTAGTTGCAGTTGTTTGATTTATTTTGGATTATTTATTTTAATTTATTTAATTTGTTTAATTTCATTTTATTTTATTTTATTTTGTATTATTTTATTTAGTAATGACAAACTAAGTAAATACTACTTAGTTCGTTATATTATATTATTTATTTTATTTTATTTTGATTTATTTTGGATTATTTATTTTAATTTATTTAATTTGTTTAATTTCATTTAATTTTATTTTATTTTGTATTATTTTATTTAGTAATGACAAACTAAGTAAATACTACTTAGTTCGTTATATTATATTATTTATTTTATTTTATTTTGATTTATTATGTATTATTTATTAGTTGTTTTATTTAATTTGTTTAATTTCATTTAATTTTATTTTGTATAATTTTATTTAGTAATGACAAACTAAGTAAATAGTACTTAGTTCGTTATATTATATTATTTATTTTATTTTATTTTGATTTATTATGTATTATTTATTAGTTGTTTTATTTAATTTGTTTAATTTCATTTAATTTAATTTTATTTTGTATAATTTTATTTAGTAATGACAAACTAAGTAAATAGTACTTAGTTCGTTACATTATATTATTTATTTTATTTTATTTTGATTTATTTTAGATTATTTATTTTAATTTATTTAATTTATTTAATTTGTTTAATTTCATTTAATTTTATTTTATTTTGTATTATTTTATTTAGTAATGACAAACTAAGTAAATACTACTTAGTTCGTTATATTATATTATTTATTTTATTTTATTTTGATTTATTATGTATTATTTATTTTAATTTATTTAATTTGTTTAATTTTATTTTATTTTTTATTATTTTATTTAGTAATGACAAACTAAGTAAATACTACTTAGTTCGTTATATTATATTATTTATTTTATTTTATTTTGATTTATTATGTATTATTTATTTTAATTTATTTAATTTGTTTAATTTCATTTAATTTTATTTTATTTTTTATTATTTTATTTAGTAATGACAAACTAAGTAAATACTACTTAGTTCGTTATATTATATTATTTATTTAATTTTATTTTGATTTATTATGTATTATTTATTTTAATTTATTTAATTTCATTTAATTTTATTATGAAATTAAATACACAAATCAATGAAAAATGGGGTATATTTTATTAACTTGATGGAGCAAGAAGAGAATTATTCATTAATTCAAATTGGCATTTCTGAGTTGTAACAGAACATATTCTAATGCCTAGTAATTTTGGTAAACAAGAGTGGTTAAAAGGATTTTTAGATCAATCAATATTCCAGAAAACTATAAAGTTAGCATCTTTAAGCACATCTAGGAAAGCTTGTCTATGCCTATTATCATCAAACATCCACTACACTTCACAGAAGTGGGTTGCTATACTAAATCAATTATCATCCATCCAACATGTACTCAGTAAAATCCTATTAATCAAATGAAACATTATATTACCTTAAAACAAGTGCAAGCAAACAATTACAAAACTAATTATATTTGAAACTTTACTTAATACATGAATACACATTCAGCCATACTACATGGTCTCAGAGCATTACTACACCACAAATCCCTGGAAACAAGGTCTTGAACATAACAAACCACAAATACAGTACATGGATATCAAATCACTGCCCTCTACCCATTTAATCAACATCATAATGATATTCTCATGCTTGTAGTTGAAAAATTAATAATGATAATAGTAGGATATTTATTTGAAGAGTCTATATATATGTCATGTTATTCAGCTATAATTTATCCCAACATTTGTACAGTAACAAACAACAACATGCAATCCTAAAAAGTTTGATTAAACTATACATATATCTAATGAATCTCACAATTAAACTAAACTCCAGAAATATTTGATAATCATTAAAAAATAATTACATTAACTAATAGTTCATTATGCATACCTGATCAGAAGGGCGGTGCTCTTCGGCGGCGACTACTAGCTTGGTCGGTGACAGCGGCGGCGGTGGTAGGAGCGGCGACTCCCTCTTCCCTTTTCCCTCTTCTCCTTCTTCTCCCTCTTTTCTCCTTTCTTTTTCCTCCGTCTACTGGTTTGCTCGACTGCCTGAATCTGATTAGACTAAAATATCATCAGCGACCGCTATCAGCGACTGCGTGTCGTCGCTATTTTAAATGACGTGGATGTTTTAGCGACCGCGGGCGGTCGCTGAAAGGATTTGGTCGCAAAAAGTTATCCCGCGAAATTTTGCGCCAAATTTAAGGCGGTATTTTTTGTATTTGCGACCGATCGGCGACCGACTGCGGTCGCTGATATACAATAGCAACCAATACTCCATGCGGTCGCTACTACCGGTCGCTATTAATAGCATTAGCGACCGAAGTATGCGGTCGCTAATACCCTTGGTCGCTGTTAGGCCATTTTCTTGTAGTGAGAATTATAAATGCAAAAAAATGTAGAAATGGATTGTAGTATGTCAAGGCTAGTACTTGGTATTATATTCTTAAGACAATTATGTCCTCCTTATTGGTACTTAGAGTTATAAGCACTTGTCTCCTACGATACAATGACAACGTGTGTTATAGCAGCACTACAAATAACACACAACGAACCAATGAATGCTCTAAATTCTCTCAACCGTACTCTAAATATGACTGAAGAAATGATGAAAAAATTGAATGAACCAAATGGCTGAACTCATATGATATTTATAGGAGGATTAGTGACCCTTTATGATTGGACATAATCTTTGTGAACCGACTAAACACATATGAAAAGGCATGGCTGAATAAGTGTGAATCAATCAAGTCAAGCGAAGCAAGCAAGTCAGGCACGCGTTTTGGAGCGCAGCTGCGCTGACCCTAGTATTGTTGCGCTGGTGTGTAACGCAGCTACGCTTAACACACTGTCTTCGCTTGCATTACTTCTGAAAAACAAATAAATAAAAATTGGAACTAAATCAAAAATTAATTGCCCAAAAAGAATTATATATACAAGGACCCACGAGCCCGAGTCAGGCCCGGTCGGTCGATCGGCAGCACACGTGTATAGTCAACCTAAGCCTTAGTTAGGTCATCTCCCCTCCACAAAAGTGGGGTGCCCTTTGGGGCCCAAACTCAAGAGCAATCTAATTGTATATATATCTATTTAATGTTTAGTTCTCAATCGATATGGGACTCTTACTTTCCATAAGCATTTATTTATCCTTTTCGCGGGTGATCTTTGGGAGTAAATTTTTCATTCATTACCCCATAGATTTGAGTTTTCTAATACTTAATTTTCATCTACTCATGGAGTAGAACACGTTGATATGTGGATTCATCTTTAGGCTCAAATTCTAACAATCCCCCACATGAAAGAAATTGACTACCAGCCTATGCAAATATTATGCAAACTCTGAGAGAGACAGAATTAAAAATCATCTGTATAGAGAGAGGTGGCTTCTGGCTTTGAACCTTCCCTTATAAAAGACTATCGGGTTTATTGGTTGTTCAGTGAACGTGAAGTCTTGAACTGTCCAACTATTTATGTAAATCCAGATAATAGAAATTCACACAGAATTTTTCCAGACATTATTTGATTTTCATGATTTTGTTCATGTCGGCCCTGAAAATTCCTGGATTTATGAGTGCTCTAGAAACTATAGCTTATCATTCTCATAGAATTGATCCAGTTCACACTCACATTGGTGATTTTTAATAAGAGTATCCTGTTATACCCTACTTGTTTATCAAGATATAAGAATTATTAAAAGTACAACTTATCCTAAAACCGCTGCAGATATCACTATCTCGTATCACAGGAATGAGTAGAAGAAATTAATTTCTTCATAGTGATTTGGTTGAATCGTTCATAATTTAGTTGTCCCTTTAAACCTAGATCTTGAGATCTCCAGTCAACTAGGTTGGGTTTCCACCATGACGATCCTTATTTATAGGCTTTTAAACTTATTCCCCTCGATGTTATTTTTACTTGCTCTCTAGTCAAACATTTAGTTAACGGATTCGCTATATTTATTTTTCAAATTTATGTACTCAATAGACATAATGCCATTAGAGAGCAATTATTTTATAATATTGTGTCTACGATGAATATTTCTAGACTTGCCATTATACATGTGAATCTGTGCCCTTCTAATTGTTGATTGACTATCACAGTGGATACAAATATCAAGCACAGGTTTAGGCCACATAGAAATATCTTCTAAAAAATGACAAAGCCACTTAGCTTCTTCTCCAACCTTATCCAATTCAATAAACTCAGATTCCATTTTTAATCGAGCAATGCATGTTTGTTTAGAAGATTTATATGATACTACTCCCCCACCTAATGTAAACACAAACACTACAAGAAAAAGGGCTAAGTTCGACGAAATTATCCTCGACGGATTCTAGTCCGTCGACAATAACCTATTTCCGATGAAATAATCCGTCGAAGATAATTCCCTCGAATATAATATAACTTCGACGGAATTTCGTCGGAATTAGAAGTCCCTCTTTAGTGCCAAGTTTTCCACCAGCGCGAAACCTAATTTCGACGGAATTCAAGTTATTTCCGAGGGAACTTCCGTCGAGGTTACTTTAATTCCGAGGGAATTATTTCCGACGAAAATTCCGTCGGAATTAACTTATAAAACCTAATCAGTGGTTGGCTTAGTGTATGTGCATGTTTGATGAAATAAAACAGGTTTTATAGTTATCTTGTATGTGAAATCTTAATTATTACTATATGTGTTGTTAGGATAAAGCAGGTTACAGGTACAAAAAAGGGGTTTAAAAACTTAAAAATTGTATAAACAAAAAAATATTTAAAAAAAATTGACTAATTTCAACGGAAAAAGGTAAAATCGACGAAAGTTTTCGTCGGGAATAAGGTTTATACTTATTTTAATAAATCCCTAATTCCGACGGAATTACCCCTTAGTACCGACGGAATTTCCGTCGATCTTAAGCCTAGTCCCAAGTGGCCAGAGACGTACACGTGGCCCATTAAAAATCGACGGATTAATTATGATGGAATGTAATCCTTTGGCACTAACTAAATCCCTGACGGACCGTCCATCGGCAATAAGTTCGTCGGACATATGTAGTTCCCGACGGAATTGCCGACGGACTTAAGGTCGAGGGCCTTTATTACGACCGAATTGCCGACGGAAAATTCTGTCGAAATTAAGTTATTTCTGACGGAATATGCTCAATGCCAACGGAATATTCCGTCGAAATTAGGTTGTTTTCTTGTAGTGAAAGTCACTTGTGGATTTAAAGTCTTTTGTATCTGATATCCAGTTCGCATCACAGTATCCTTCAAGTACTGCTAGATCTCTTAAGTAGTGCAATCCAAAGTTTTGAGTGTATTTTAGATACCTTAAAACTCTTATAATTATTTTTCAGTGATCTTGTCCAAGATTGCTTGTAAATCTACTCAATTTATTAACAGCATATGTTATGTCAGGACGTGTACAATTCATTACATACATAAAGGCTTCTAATTATTTGTACATACTCAGGTTGTGATATACTCTCTCTCCTTTATTTTTAGACAAATGTAGATTTATATCTACCGGTGTTCCCACAGGATTGCAATCATATTGCTTGAATTTCCTGAGTATTTTCTCAATATAGTGTGATTGTGATAACACTAATCCATCTGATGTTTTAGAAATTTTAATTCCAAATATTATATCGGCAACACCCATGTCTTTCATGTCAAATATATTATTTAACATTTTCTTGGTAGTTTTAATGATTTCATTATTACTACCCATAATGAGCATATTATTTACATAAAGGCAAATAATAGTAAACCCTTTCTCACTGTCCCTGACATATACACATTTGTCACACTCATTTATTTTGAAACCATTTGACATCATTGTCCTATCAAATTTTTCATGCCATTGTTTAGGTACTTGTTTTAATCCATAAAGAGACTTTATAAGCCAACAGACTTTCTTTTATTGTCTTAGAACAATAAACTCCTCTGGTTGTTCCAAGAATATTTCTTCTTCAAAATCACCATTTAAGAAAGTTATTTTTATATCCATTTGATGCATCTCCAAATTGTATATAGCTACAATGACTATTAACATACTAATTGAAAATATTCTGGTCACATGAGAATATGTATCGAAATAATCCAAACCCTCATTTTGCTTGTATCCTTTGAGTACAAGTCTTGCTTTATATTTATCTATAGATCCATCTGTTTTATTTTCTTCTTGAATATCCACTTGTATCCAAAAGGTTTAAAACCTAGGGGAAGATCTACTAATTCCCACATATGATTGTGCAGTATGGATTCTATTTCATTATTTATAGTCTCTTTCCAATATGAAGCTTAGGGACTTGCTACTACTTCTTTATAAGTTTGAGGCTCATTTTCTAACAAATAAGTTAGAAAATCCGGACCAAAAGCTTTTGATATTCTAGCACGTTTACTACGTCTAGGTTCATCAGTATCTTCTAAACCATGATCACTGTCACTAGCAGTATCATGAGTTCTTTTATTTGAACTTGTTTCCTGTTCATTAGAACTTGGCTATTGTGTCTTCTTATTAGGAAATATTGTTTTAAAAAATTTAGCATCTTTTGACTCAATAATAATATTTTCATGTATTTCCTCTATTTTTAATTTATTAACCAAAAATCTATATGCACTACTATTATTAGCATATCCAATGAATATACAATCTATTATTTTTTGTCTTATTTTTACCTTTTTAGGTGGAGGAACCATTACTTTTGCTAAGCACTCCCACACTTTTAAGTGTTTATAAGAGGGTTTTTGTCCTTTCCATAATTCATAAGGTGATGCATTAGACTTTTTTTTAGGTATTCAGTTGAAAATATAATTTGCTGAAAGAATTGTTTCCCCCTACAAATAGCCCAAAACTTAATAACAATGCATTCATCATTTTTTTTAAAAGTTCTATTCTTTCTTTCAACACACCATTTTGTTGTGGTGAATATGGTGCAGTTGTTTGGTGTATTATACCATGTTGTGAACAAATTGCAGCAAAAGGTGATTCATATTCCCCACCCACCTCTATCACTTTTAATTATTTTGATCTTTTTATCAAGTTGATTCTTAACCTCATTCTTGTAATGTATAAACATTTCCAATGCCTCATTTTTACTTCTCATAATTAAACATAATAATATCTTGTACAATCATCTATAAAACTAAGAAAATATTTCTTACCCCCTCTTGTTTATATATACTTTAAATCGCAAATATCTTTATGTACTAACTCAAGAGATCCCATACTTCTTTCAATTGATTTAAAAGAAGATTTTTGAAGCTTTGCCTCAACGCAAACTTCACATTTATGATTAAAGTTAATCTCACATTTTGGTAAATATTACATATTAATTAATCTACATATAGTATTATAATTAACATGTCCTAATCTGTCATGCCATAAATTAGATGACTCAATCATATAAGCAGAAGATGTATTTTTATTAATTTTGGAAGGTACAATTGTCATTAAATTTATTTTAAAGAGCCTATTGCTCATATATCCCTTCCCCACATACATCCTATTTTTTGTTAGGACAAATTTATCCGATACAAAGACTAATTTAAATTCCTTTTGACTAAAAAGAGATCCAGACACTAAATTCTTCTTAATATCAGGCACATGTAGCATGTTGTTAAGGGTGAGTTCCTTGCTAGATGTCATCCTTAAAACCACCCTTCCTTGCCTAGGAATCTTGGATATGGAAGAATTTCTCATGCATAATTGTTCTTCATTCTCAATATCTTGATATATGGAGAAAATATTCTTATCATAACACACATGGCGGGTTGCTCCAATGTCTACCCACCATTCCATGGGATTTCTAACCAAGTTTACTTCAAAAACCACCGCTGATAGGTTCAATTCGGAAATGTCTTCAAGAAGACCATCCACTTCTGTTACATTAGCATGTGCGGACTTCTTGTTTTAGTCTTTGCGTTTACGACAATCTTTTGCCCTATGTCCTGGCTTGTCACAAATATAACACTTACCTTGGAATTTTTTATTGGTTCCCTGTTGAGGCCCATTTCCGGAGTGCTTCCTCTTTTTGGACTTTGGACATTGTTGCAATACGTTGGCTTTAATTTCCATAAAGGTTTTTCCTACTTTCTTTTTGGAAGCACGGTTGTCCTCTCACGATCAAATCTTCAAGTTTCATCTCTTTACGCTTATTCTTGAGATAATTCTTAAAATCTTTTCACATTAGTGGTAGCTTTTCAATGATGGTTACTACTTGAAAGATTCACTCAAAGACATACCTTATGCATGTATTTCATGCAATATTACTTGAAGGTCTTTGACTTGATTGATGACAGCCTTGGAGTCCACCGTCTTATAGTCTAGAAATCTACTAACTATGAACTTCTTTGTGCCAGCATCTTCTGTTTCATACTTCTCATCTAAGAAATCCCATAATTCTCTTATTGTCTTGAGAGAACTATACACATTGTATAATTAGTTTCGGCACAAAAAATCAGCATGTTTCCAAGTATCTATTGCAGCAATCACTTGAACCTTTCTGATTTTTCTCCATGGTTCACAGGCACATTAAATATCATTAGTGCAGAAGACGAACAGATTATAGTTACAGATTCGGTAGCCATTTATTGCAAATATAAATTAAATATATATAATAAAATAATTGTCTTAAGATTGTTAGGAAAAGTTTATATATATATAATAAAGTTTATATATATAAACTTATCTCATGTGCACTAGAATTGTAAATGCAGAAAAATGTAGAAACTGATTGTAGTATGTCAAGGCTAGTACTTGGTACTATATCCTTAAGACAATTATGCCCACCTTATCAGTACTTAGAATTATCAGCATTTGTCTCTTAGGACATGTTGTTATAGCAGCACTACAAATAACACACACAGCGAACCAATGAATGCTCTGAACTCTCTCAAACGTACTCTACATATGACTGAAGAAATGATAAAAAAATTGAATGACCCAAAGGACTGAATTCATATGATATTTATAGGAGGATTAGTGACCCTTTATGATTGGACATGATTTTTGTGAACCGACTGGACACATATGAAAAGGCATGCCTGAATAGGTGTGAATCAATCAAGTCAGGCGAAGCAAGCAAATCAGTCGTGCGTTTTGGAGCGCTGATGCGCCATGTTGGAGCGCAGTTGCGCTAACCCTGCTGCGTTGGTATGAAGCGCAACTGCGCTTGACACACTGTCTTCGCTTATTCACTTACCTTGCTTCCCTAAAACTAGGAAATAAAAATTGAAACTAAATCAAAAATTAATTGTCCAAAGATATATATATATATATATATATATATATATATATATATATACAAGGACCCACGACCCCCGAGCCCGAGGTCGACCGGTCGACGATGGCGGCGTGCGCGTGTAGTCAAACCATGCCTTGGATAGGTTCTCTCCCCTCCATAAAAGTGGGATGTCCCTTGGGGCCCAAACCCAGGAGCAATCTAATTGTATATATACCCATTTAATGTTTAGCTCTCAATCGATGTGAGACTCTTACTTCCCACAAATATTTATTTATTCTTTTCACGGGTGATCTTTGGGAGTAAATTTCTCATTCATTAGTTCATAGATTTGAGCTTCCTAATACTTGATTTTCATCTACTAATGGAGTAGAACACATTGATATATTGATTCATCTCTAATGATTAATGAAACCCACTTAAATTTAGGCTCAAATTCTTACATAAAGTGTCTCGCGTTTGTACATCCGAACAAGATCTGTGCAGTGTTTGCCATCTAAATGCTTAAAATGCATCATAAACCATGTAACCGACCGTGCACTAACTACTAAAAATATAATAATGGTGACATGATATTATTCAGTTAGTTAAGTATAAATGTATTGACATATTACAAACTTCATATCACTTTATAACGTAAATAAAAACTTATATTTAATTTTATAATAAATAAAAAATATCTTTAATATTGAAATGATAATATATGGTCTTCAGTATAAGAGTGGGTGTAATAGTTGATTAAGTAAATTGGTGGGTTACGTCATAAATTTCTTTATTTTATTTTATTTTTTAATCATTTGCGAATAAGGATAATACCACGTGATCTTGGACTGCTAAGTTGACTCAGGACCAAGTCAAATAATTTGATATTTTCTTTGTTATATTTTGGTATAGATAGATAGATAGATTATAGTTTGGTATTGATAGTGACGAAGTCAAGATTTTTATTTAGTGGGGTCAAAATATTATGATGCTATAATTAAATAATTTTGCGGGGGTTCAGGGCAGCTCTCCCGAGCCAAATTTTTTAAATAATTTTGTGCTTTCTAGTTGCATATGTAAAACATGTATTTAGTTACAATATTGTTAATAAAATAAGTAGTGACATTATATATGTATATATATATAGCTTATTGACCCCCAAAACGCTTTTCTAATCACAAATTTATAAATAAATATTTATTTTCTTAATTGTTTTAAATATAATATAAATTAAAGTATTATTTATTTTAAGAAGATTAGAGAAACGTGCATATATAAAGGAGTAGAAGTGATATGACATTGAGAAAGTTAAAATAAAATAAAAAAAATTGACCTCGTATATTAGATTATAAAATTTTTATGGGGTCAATTTGTCCATCACACTTATGTTCTTTTTTAATTTATCATTATTATAAAGTAATTTTTTTTAAGTGATGTCAATTAACCTCAGACACCAGCATGTAGTTTTGTCTTTGGGTATAGATAGATATATTAAATAAATATCTAATGCTATTTTTAGATTGGAGGACAAAATGAAATAATTTTAAGTGTATATTTGGTTATTAGACGTGATGGGTGTTGTCATATAATGACAAAATTATCACATATATCCATTCTATTGGAAATGATTTTATTCCACTTTCTCCACATGAAATAAAAAAATAAATAGATGAAATGAATTTTCATTCCATTAGAATAATTTATCCTCCAAAATAATCATCAAATACACTATTTTTATTTCATTTTTTTCTCTATTGTATTTCCTCAATTTAAACTTAATATAATTAATATTTTGATTGAGATTTGATAACATAAGTATTTTGATTGAGATTTGAAGGCAATATAAGTGAGACTAAAAATCTAAAACGAAAGGTGAAACATCACCGACACTAAATGAAGTGACTGCATGTGGCCCATCCATATTAATAATTCACATCCACAGGACCACACGTACGTTTTATTTATCTTTTTAAATTCCATCTTTCTCTATTTCCACAAGACAATAACCTCAGCAGTAATATGCCTATATAAAAACTATTTCCGCCAATATTACCGATGTTATTTTTAACCTTAAGTGTGTATACAAATATTGCTTAACCACATTATACCTGCCATTGAAATATAGGCAGTTGTTTATACACTAATTTCTTGGCAGCAACTGGAAGTTATTGTATAAAATTTGTTATACCAGTCATACAAGCCAATACAGATGAGAAGTGTGGTGACAACTCAAGGCTGTGAGTCACAGCGGTGTAGTTTAGTAATGTCTTTAGTCTAGTATTTTTGTAATATTTGTAACTGCTAGTCAGCTTAGAAGATAAGCCACTCATTTTGTATGTAAGTTTAGTTTCCCTCTCATTTAATTAATCAGCTTAGAAGATTACCTAACTACTCATTTTGTATTTAAGTTAAGTTTTCCTATCATTTCAATGTAACTTGTTTCTCTGAATAATAATAAACTTATCCTTCAGATTCAGCTTGTTACAGTAACATTGATAAGTCATAAGAGTAGGTGTAATAGTAGATCGAGTAACGTTGTGGGTTATGTCAATTAAAAATTTCTTTATTTTATTTTTAAATCTTTTGCAAATAAGAATAATAATGCCAGTGGTACTGATCTTCAAACTTTTTCTATTGAATTATTTATTGGTGTATTATTGTTTATAAATAAATACTGTTTAAGTATTTTGTTTGAGAGTTGAGGACAATAATTGAGACTAAAAATCTAAAAACGAAACGTGAAACATTACCACTAAATGAAGTTACTGCTTATAGTCCATATCAATAATTAACTCACATGCATCCACACATAAGTGCAGTTTATCTTTCTTAACCATCGTTACCTATTTCCACTAGACAAGAACTTCAGCAGTAATAGGCCGGCCTAGATATGGCTTTCATCAAAAAATTTCTCTTTCTATTTGTGGTAATTATTTCATTACATCATCTTTATGCTGGACCTGCCAATTCTTTTCATCCCCTATCACCCGATATTCATATGCTGAGGAGTTGTAACATTGATAAGATATATCAGCTTGGGGACTCCTTGTCGGACACCGGAAATCGGCTCAGGGAGAACCCTTCCGATCTGTGCTCTAAGTTTCCGTACGGTGAATCATTTTTTAAGGAGCCTACTGGCCGTTGTTCTGATGGGTTATTGATGATTGACTACATTGGTAAGTAAATCTTTTTATGTTCTCTTTTCTATTAGGAGAACAATATATCTTGCGATTTTATGTATCGATTTTTTTTGTTGCTAATATTGTTATTATTTTAATAATATATCTGTAAAGCGAGTTAATCTTATAATTTTATCTAATCACATGTGATGATGTTCTATCCCTCGGGTCAATGTCTCTGATCGTTCCCTTCGCTCATGCCTATATTTGGCTTGCAAAACACGTCCTCCGCTATGATTAACGGCTTTTGGCCGCCAAGAAATGTCTCCGGTGTAAATGTTAATAAGTGGAGAAAAAAAATAAGATATCAACTAAAAGTTTTCAAGTGTTAAAAGAGTGTAATCTTAGGAGAGTTCCTTTTATAGTAATATTTAGATGGTGAGATTTGTTACTTTGGCATGTCCCATCTATTGGTAGCCGGGAGATCTTGGTAGCTGGGAGATCAACCCACGTGAGTCAGGCAGCCACAATCCCATCAAGATGCTGCTAGGATCGCCCATAGCCTGTAGGCCCAAGACTATAACTTTGGCGCTCAATTCCATGGTACATCTGCAGGCCCCTTGAGTCCCGAGTTTTGGATGTTCATTCTTCGGGTTTGGTGTTGGGGCCTTAAGCCCATACCTTAACGCCATGAATTACGTTGCAATCACAAATCAACAGAAATTTTTTATAATATATATCGGGACTCTTTTTATTATGTTTGGAACTCGAAGAACTTGTAAGAAAAGAAAAAAAAGAGGGAAAAAAAGAAAAATATCTTAATGGCACTACTAGAATATGAGCTACCTATCAGGATAAGTGGCGCAGTGGTGCAAGCCGCCCTGGGAACGAACCGTAAACCCGGACGACTCAGGATCGACTCCCACTAGCAACACTTGAAGGGCCACTAATATTGCTCCGTTGTGGCCACGGGGACGCGGGTGCAAACCCGTATGAAAAGGCTGACCCGGGTTCGGCGGGATTAGTCCGGATGCGTCCGGGAAACCCACGGTTAACAAAAACAAAAAAAAAAAAAAGTCTAATTATCTATGCATATTTTTGGAATTCCAAAGTTAACTTAATGGTAAAGAGTCTAGTGATAAATGCATAAAAATATAAATCAATAATCTCAAAAAAGATTACTGAAATATATTTTATTATGCATACTCGATACGCGTGATTTTTGGCGTATATTATTGAATTCAAAATGAAATAACTTATATAGGTGGTTGTGGTGTCTATATATGATGTGACAATGAAAAAACATGGTTTATGTTTAGAATTTTGAAAACTCAAGAAAAACATTGCTCTTGAAATTAGATTTTAAAAAAGTATACATAATTAGATTTTTTTTTTATTAAATTTTATGTATATGTTTTTCTTTTCCTTTCTTTTCATTTATCTCGAGTTTTGAAAATTCAAAACACACCCTTAGGCCTTGGCAGAAAAATAGATCAGTCCTTTTGTTCATGTCTAGAATATACTTAATTAGTGCTGAGCAAATAATCGAATTTGGCCTTGAAATCACACCAAAAATTGACTAAACCGTACCAATTAAGCCACACCAACGGTTCCAATGCATATGGCAATATTAGAATGGTTGAAAAACCGCACATGCGGTTTGGGTACGGTTTTGACATGCTCCTGCACCGCTTATATATTTATTTATTTTTAAGTTTTAAGTTATATATTATAACTTAAAAAAATAACTTTCACTAAAGATGGATAAATTTGGGATCTCAAATTTGAACATAGAAGTGATAGTTGATTTCAAGTAAATATTGAACCGTCAAGACTAAGTTATCCACAAGTTAACATTTCATTAGATTTGCTATCCTAACATGAAAATATACTAGGCAAAGGGATAATTAATTGCATATTACATGGGGACAGGGAGGTTATAAGAACAAGTGTTTTCCAATTTGAATTATATAAACAATGCAAAGGGATAATATTGCAATCACCACCACTACATTATGTTACACAGAATTATAATCCTAGTGTACTAGTTCTGGGTTTTGGGAGCAATAAATAAGCCCACAAAAATCTACTTCCTTTTTCTCTAGTAAAAAGAATCGAAAAAGAAAAAGGGAAAAGTTTAAGTTAGCAAAAATATAGTTGGGTCAATTGGTTTTGAAACCGAAGAAAATGAAACCGTACCGCAAGCTTCAAAAACCGCAACGCACCAATCACAAGTTGTATCATGTGCGGTTTTAGATTTGTTAAACCACACCTAAGCGGTTTCATGTGCTGTTTGGACTTCCAACAGCACCATGCTCTACGCTACCCATAATTACTCCTACAAAAATTGAAAAGCTTATTAAATTATAATCTTGTCCATCATCTTACAGCATCAGCTATCGGAATACCCTTTCTCAATCCGTACAAGAATGTCAATGCGAACTTTACCCATGGAGTAAACTTTGCCGTTGGTGGTGCTACAGCATTGTCAGCATACAATTTGGCTGAAAAAAACATTATACTTTATGGTACTAATAGTTCTCTTAGTGTACAACTTGATTGGATGGACACACATTTTGCTTCCCTCTGCAAATCAGATAAAGGTTGGTGATCTAAAATTAAATAAATCCCCCATTGTATGTATAAATGTCACACAATTTATTCTAAATTAGGACTTTAATTGTTTCCTTCCTAAATTAAAATTTTGACAGGCTGCAGAACTGAAAAGCTTAAAAATGCTCTATTTATGGTTGGAGAGATAGGAGGTAATGATTATAATTTTGCATTACTAGAAGGGAAAACCATTGAAGAGAATAAGAGTTTAGTGCCTGAAGTTATTCAAGTCATAATGGATGCTGTTAAAGTATGTTGTTTGACAAGTGTTTTGTTAATTTACTTGTTTGTATTACTTCCTCTGTTTTATAAAAACTATTCTCATTTATCATTTTTTTGTTGCATTACACATCTGTCCTCTAAGTAGTTAGTCAATTGGCAACGTGAACATTTTCATCTTCATAGTTGACACTTATACTCGATTTTGTTCTTTAGGGTAATTTATTTTCAATTTCGAATCATGCGCCGGTCACCTACATTTTAATTAGGATATAATTGTCTTTTAACTATATAAAATTGAAGTCTTGAAGCATTTGATCATTACTTTGTCGTCGCTTGGTACAGCCCTTTGAGGAATTTTATATAGTCAAAAGATAATAATGCCCTCAATAAAATGCACAAGACTCAAAATTGAGGAGAAATCAGCTCAACAAATAGAATTAACATAAGTGCCAATTATGGAGATGAAAGTGTTCATGTCGCC
Source organism: Aralia elata (assembly GCA_034770075.1). Classification (NCBI taxonomy): domain Eukaryota; kingdom Viridiplantae; phylum Streptophyta; class Magnoliopsida; order Apiales; family Araliaceae; genus Aralia; species Aralia elata. The sequence continues at coordinate 89,478,642 of CM068378.1, read as the reverse complement.
AATTGAGGGAGTACTTTGAAACTCGCTAGCAACGTGAAATGGCAAATGTGTAATTCGTTTTTTTCCCACGAAATGAGTACTTTTTTTACGAATATTAGTATAAATAGCTTTTTGGCAGTCTAATAAATTATTAACAAATTATTTTTAGGGATAAATATGAGATAAAATTATATATCCTAACTATATATACGTTTTACAAATGAGACTATTTTTATGTTACAGAGGGAGTTTATTGCATGTCTTTCAATTTAAAAGACAAATTCGTTAATTTTTTCCTAAATTATAGCAAGTCATCAACCTTGGGGCTGTTCGAGTAGTTGTTCCTGGAAATTTTCCTAGCGGTTGTATTCCAGCAAGCCTTACTATGTTCCCTAGTAATAACCCAACAGCTTACGACAAACATCATTGCCTAAAAGATCTAAACGACATCATAGTGTTTCACAACGAATATCTACAACAAGCTATCGAGGCATTGAAAGAAGAATATCCCAACATCACGATCGTATATGCTGATTACTACAACGCCTTCCAGTTCCTTCTGAATAACGCACCATATTTAGGTATGAACTTTGTTATATATGACGATAAATTTATATTGAGTGTAAATACTGATATATGTGGATACATGAGATAGAAGAGAATTAAGAAGGATTTCATCCTAATTTAGTCTATCTTATGGGTTTATAATCGTAATCCAACTCCGTCATGAAATATGTCAACATATAAATATCATTTTTACCTTTAGTATTAAATCCCTTCATTTAGATATACCATTGACAAATAAGTTATCCTCGTTGGACAAATCTTAATCGAAAAATTGAAAATATGAAAGATATATTTTTGTTTCATGTTTATATCTAAAAATAATAGTTGTTAATTTAATAATAATGACATTGTGTCATTTTATACTACTAACAATAAAAAGAGAATTCTTTTAGAAGAACAAAAAAAAAATTAGTGATCGATGTTGAATTACATATATATTACTTTTTTCAAGTTGTCAACCAATTTCAAAGTAGCCCCTCAATTACTAAAATAAACACTTGCCTCTTTATACTTGGCACTTATTGTCAATTTTATTCCTTGGTTTAACATTTTCACAATTTTCTGTCACATGAATGAGGTTGTCTTTATCATTTGATGTTGTAAAATGTCTAGGTCTCATGAAGTAAGTATTTTACATAGTCAAATGACAAATAAACTTTCATTAAACAAACGTATTATCAGTATGTAACACAAAAAGAAAAAGTATTTCAAAAAATAGAATTGACTTAACAGTGTAAAAAATGAGTAGAATGTGATAATTTAGTTATATAATATAATCATCCTAATTTTCTTTTATGATTAACAGGATTTGAGGTTACATCTATCTTAAAAGCTTGTTGCGGGATAGGTGGTAATTATAATTTTGACTGGACAAGGAGGTGTGGTATGCCAAATGTTCCATACTGTTCCGACCCTGAACGTTATATTAATTGGGATGGAGTTCATTTGACACAAAAGGCTTATAGGATCTTAGCAACATGGCTTGTAGAAGATATTCTACCAGAGATTAAATTGAAGACAACAATATAATGTTATTATGCTGTATTTATGGATTGGGAGATAGGTAATTGTAATGACTAGAATTCTGCATTATTACTACGGAGACTAAGACTATGGTGCATTTTTTATTTTATTTTTTTTCTGAGAACGGTGCATGAGATTGTTCAATTCATACTAGATGTTGTAAGAGTAAATTTTTTGACATGCTATGTTCTACTCCCTCCGTCCCATAATACATGACGTTTTAAATAATTTTATTTGTTCCAAATTATTTGACGTTTTATATAATCTAGAAGAATTAACTACAATTTTTCCAAAATTACCCCTCATGGGAAAATGTTACAAATGAGAGAGAGAGAGTGTACGAGATAAGTATGATAAAGGGTATTATAGACAATTAATACTATATTTAATGCTATACAATCATTTCCTTAATGGTTGTGTCAAACTCTAAAACGTCATATATTATGGGACTGGGGGAATAGTTAATTTATGTGTTCATAACCATGGCATACTATATTTTAGTAAATTTATTTGTTCGTATAATTGCATATTTTAATTTGAAATTAAGATCTTTTGTTTAAAAACAATGTTGTCACCCATACATTTGTATATTAATTATAAACTCACACAATAAGAAGGAACATGAGTAAATACTTGCATTTATTCGACTTGGGAATATGAGTATTGAAATACATGCACACTTCTGTTATCACCTCCATGTTTACGAGTCACCGTCAATTTATTCTTCTCACTTTTGTTGTCTCCTCCCCCAAACAGCTGCGCACAAATACTATTATTCCGTGTATTGAATAATAAAAAACGATGTAAATAATTAATAAATTTTATTAATAATTTAAATAATGGAACTTACAAATTATTTTTTTCTTCATGTTTATATATACTTATTTGTGCATAGTTTGTGTATATAAAATTAATCATACTTCAGCTTTTGTTTAGTATATACCAAGAAATATTGTGCTTAAGACATCATTTTGGAGGGTAAAAAGAGAGTATTAATAAATATGAATTCGAAAACCACGCGAAAGAAAAAAAAAAGTAAAATATAATAGAAAAAACAAATCATATTCTATAAAAGTAGTGTTTAATTATTAGTGGGAGTCATCCTTGGCCTATCATAAAAGCTATCATTTATAAAGACAACAGTACGCAATTTTATTTATCTATGTCTACAAAGTATAAATTTGTAAGTTTTTTTAAAAGGGCTTTGCAATCAAATGTCTCGATTAACAAAATTGTGCATTGCTTTTGAATAATTTGAAAATTGTAACAAAAAGTTATTAAATTTTAAAATTTAATTGGATAAAGAGAAAAAATTTGTTTAGGAGAAAGAATGAATATTTTATTTTATTTTACTTAAAAAATTATCCGCAAGAAATACTTGTGGTATCTGCAGAAATTTCTTACGGATAATTTAAGTTATACTTTAATTCCAATCACTCAAACATGAGATGAACGGTGCGAGATCAGCTGGTCCTAAACAGTGTCAGGGTCGTGTAACACAAGCCTGAATCACTCCACTATATAATACACGCGCAAACACACATGATATATATATATATATATATATATATATATAGAGAGAGAGAGAGAGAGAGCAAGGATCTTAGACACACCCTTAAAAAGCTCACCCCAAGCTCACCCTCCTTTTGCGACGGACCCGACGACGATTTGGGTGTACAACTGTCGTCTATACTTTTAGCGACGGACAATATATAGCGTCGCTAAAAGTATAGACGACGGTTGTACACCCAAAACCGTCGCCGGGTCGTCGCAAAAGGGGGTGAGCTTGGGGTGAAGCTTTTTTAAGGGTGTGTCTAAGATCCTTACTGTATATATATATATATATATATATATATATATATATAATATAGTTCCAACATTAAAACTATTAGCATTACTATTTTAATTACACACGCGGGACAATTAGTTATATTAATTATGTTCACAAATGAACTTTATCAAACTCATACATGACAAAAAATAAGTCTCAAAAACATAAAATAAGTTTAATTTATATATATATATATATATATATATATATAGTTTCAACATTAAACTATTAGCATTACAGCCATTACTATTTTAATTACACACGCAGGACAATTAGTTACATTAATTATGTTCACAAATGAACTTTATCAAACTCATACATGACAAAAAATAAGTCTCAAAAACATAAAATAAGTTTAATTTCTAATGACGTCTTCATTGGATCATTGGATCATTGGATCATTGGATCATTGGATGTATAAGAGTCACGAGTAGCTTCTTCTTTGGTGTATATGAGTCAGGAGTAGCTTTTTCTTTAGATGTATACGAGTCACGAGGAGCTTTTTCTTCTTTGAATGTATATGAATCACGAGGAGTTTTTTATTTTGTTGTATATGCATCAGGGAGCTTGTGTTGGAATTAAGTCGCACAAATTAAATAATAACATTTAAAAAAAAAAAATAACACAATATTTAACGTGATTTGGTTCCTCAATGACCTAATCTATAAAATCAACTTCAATATATTAATCTCCACGATACAACTTTTTGTACGGAATAAAAATTAAAAAAATTCTCTCTCACATAGCAATTCAAGACCCAATTACACTCTCTCTCATCTCTGTATGATGTTACTACCTCTTGGTTATGTTGTTCCTTTCTCTAAACACAAGACTCTATTTATAGAGTACCCGTAACTCTCTTTCTTAATCTAATTAGGACACTCTCACATAATAAATATACCTATTATAAATAGGACTACTTCCGAAATAATATTCCTATCAAAAATAAGATTCCTTCTAATAATAGGATTCGAGGAGTTACTTAACAATTTCTCACTCGATTCGAATCCCCAAACACTTCAGCTTCATCTCTGAACTTCACTTGATGGTTGCCCTTCTTTGTCTTCTTTCCACGCATAGATTGTCCATCTAACACACAAATTAATTTTTTATTCTTCCTACCTTGGAGGATTAATTTGTCTTCCTTGAACACGTTGCACGAATTTCTTTGACCCACATATGTATATCCATGTGAGGATAATTCTTCCAAAGAAATTATATTCTCACCACAACCAGGGACATAATATACCTTCTCGAGAATCTTTGTAGAACCATCATGAAATTTGAAACGAACACTTCTAACGCCTTCAATATTCACTCTTTCTTTATTCACTGTATTAACATAGTCAAATTCTCCATCTTCCTTCAAACTCTCAAAGCAATCTCTCTCCTTGCATATATGCATAGAAGCCGCATAATCCAATAACCATCCATCTTCATTATAATCACTCTTAATTGTTAAAACAACTTCTTCTTCAGCTTCACTGAGCAAATTAGCATCTTTAACTTTCTCTTTGTCCTTCAATTTTTCTTGATACTTCCTTAAACTCTTAATGTCCTCCCTTAATGTTCCGCATTGGTATTGGATATGTGACCCTTCTCTCCACAATAGTAGCATTCTCTATCACTGTAATCTCTTGACCTGGATCGTGATCTTGCTCTACTATTATCTCTCCATTGACATCTCCCTTGATTAGAACCCTCCACGGTTAGTGTTTGCTCACCAAAGTTATTGATCTCTTCTTCTATCAACTTTTGACTTTCTCGTAAAACAGAAACCCCCTCGTCTAAAATCAAAGTTGATTTTTCCACCAATAGTGTTTGCACCATCGACTTATAAGACTTAAGCAAAGATGATAATAAGAGCAATGACTTCTCCTCATCTTTTAATTTTTCATCCATATTCAACAATTGAGATACTAACCTGTTAAAAGCATTTAGATGATCATGGAGATTCGTCCCTTCATCCATCTTCAAGGAGTACAATTTCATCTTCAAGCACAATCTGTTGGTTAGTGACTTCGAAGCATAACTCTTCTCGAGCTTTTCCCACAATTGTTTCGGATCAGTCTCTTTCAACACATTATACTTTATCTCAGGTGCTAACGACGAACGTATTGTGCTTACCGCCTTCTTGCGAATTGTCTGCCAATTTGCATCTTTCACCTCGTTCGATTTTTTCTCCTCCAAAGCTTGATCAAGTTCTTGCAACACCAAAAGATCTTACACGCTACTCTGTCATAGTGTGAAATTTATTTTCCCATCGAAGATTGGAAACTCAAATTTACCCAAATTCGTCGCCATCATATTACGCGAAATAATTCCCTTTACCTTAGATCCAATCAACCTAGCTCTTGATACCACTTATTAGGAATTAAGCCACGCAAAATAAATAATAACACTTAAGAAAGAAAAACAACACAATATTTAACGTGGTTTGGTCCTCAATGACCTAATCCACAAAACCAACTTCAATATATTAATCTCCACGATACAACTTTTTGCACGGAATAAAAGTTGAAAAAATTCTCCCTCACACAGCAACCCAAGACCCAATTACACCCTCTCTCAACTCTTTAGGATGTTACTATCTCTTGGTTATGTTCTACCTTTCTGTAAATACAAGACTATATTTATAGAGTACCCACAACTTCTTTTTCCTAATCTAATTAGGACACTCTCACATTATAAATATACCTACAAATAGGATTACTTTCGAAATAATATTTTTACCAAAAATAAGATTATCTAATAATATGATTCGAGGAGTTACCTAACAAAAATAATTCTTGGCTCTTGACAAGATATATTGGATTGTTGAGGTAACGCGTAATAATAAGATCCCACATCGAAACATAAAGAGAAATATTAAGGACATATATGCTCTAATGGATTATAAACCTAATAGGTTAACCTTTTGGGTCAAAATGATGTTTCAGATGAGCATATATAGGCCGAATATTCTCAACAACTGGTATCAGAGTCATGGCTATGGGCTTGGGTCATGGATGTAACGCCCCCGAAATCTAGGTCTTACCTTAAACCCGGGTCCAGCGCGTCACGGTACTACTCATACAACATAATCTTACTACATTAATGTAATTATAATATTATTACAACATGTGCTCATCTAATTCCAGGTACGAAGACCTTTACTAATATATCAACAAATAATATTACTAAATTTAATAATATTACAACAAAATTTTAAATTCTTCTTCTTTATACATTCTTTACACAATATCTTCCCTGACTTAGTCATTCCTGAATATTCGTAAAGTTATTCAATAACTATACCTTCGTTATATAATGCCCTTTATACATCATCGTCATCCTTCTCGTTTACTATAACAAGTAATTAATATAATCGCATCTTAACTACCATAATGGATAACCTCCATTTCTAACTCAAGGTTCACATAATCTAATTCACATACATCGTATACCGTCATTACGGCTAAATAATTACAATGAGGAAATAAACAACTTTCCTTTTTCCATGCGCCTCTGATCTTTATCAACATGATATCAAGAGAATTTTGTCGCATCTAGAATCTGCAAAAGTTTTATTTTGCAAGCATGAGCACGACAGCTGATCAGCAAGAACTAACAGTTTTTACATTTCATATTTCACGTAACACATAAGTTTGCATTTTATTCATGCATCATGATTCTCATACTATGCATCATACTCATGCATCATCTTTCCCATTCTATGCATCTTGCTCATGCATTATAAATCTTATGCAATGCATCTATATATGCATCATACATCTCATAGCATACCTCATGCATCTCATATTGTATATTTACAATAATTCAAGTTCCACATAGAACAACATAGTCATATAGTTGCACAACGTGCACATTTTAATCATGCTCTCATATAGTTCAAATAACAGTGACAGATTTAGCGATCAATTCATGTACATCAATACATTTAAACAAGTCAACAAGTTACTGAAAGAACTTGCCTGATACGCTTGTCTGGCTTACGCTAATATTTTGCATCCTTTGCATGACCTACATAAGTAATAATGTGGGCATACTAGTTAGTTATTCATATAACTCTTTACCACTTTTATTCTAAGTGTTCATCATACTAGTTTATCATCTACATTCATTACATACAATATCTCTTGCTCTTATACTCAATTCTGAGTAATCTACATCATCATCGAATAATTTTCATTAACATAATCATTTTATCATCATACATTAACTCTAATTAATTACATTCTGTAATTATAACAACATCTTTGTTTATTATTATAACAATCTCCATTATTTGGAGTTACGTTCCAAAGATTATTAAAATCTTGAAAAATCTCTTTCTTACATCAAAATAAGTTATTACTCATCAAATTATATCATCCTCCCAAATTTCATCTCAATCCGAGTTATAAAACTCGTATTCGCAGTTTTTCTTTAACAAAACATTGTTTTTGTTTTTTATCATAACTCCTTCGTTACTCATCCGTTTTTGTTCATCCTTACATCAAATTAAAACTTAAAAAGTCTACTTTAATCTTATCTAAGCCTTGGTTTCAAGTCATTTTTCAATCAAAACAGGTTTTTATTTTTTACAACCAAAGTCAGATTACTATAAAATCTGGCCAGCTTTACCTTCTCTCGCTAAAACAGTTATAACTAATTCGTTTTAAAACCTTTTGAGTGATTCTTGCTCCCACGCGAAGCTAACTTCCGAGGCTACAAATTTCATGTTTTAACCATTTTCAAATTCATAACACACAAGTCCAGAAAATTCATATAACAGGCAGGTCCGAATCTGATTTTTCAGATTGGACAGTTTTGGCGCGCTTACTTTGGAACGTTATAACTCATTCGTCCGACATCGTAATAGGTCCGTTCCAGAGGCTATGGATTTCTTATTCAGTGTACTATACACCACCAAAACTCCAGAATTTTTCGAGAACTCAAACCAGTCCCGAAATTGCCTAAAGGGCAGCAGTCATACTAGTTTTCAGTTTTTAACCTTCTTTACGAAAACGCTCATCATAAATTCGTTTTAGCTTCTTTTTGATTCATTTCAATTGGGTTATTTTCATAACCCATAGGAGCATAACATACTAATTCTGAACTAAATTTTCAGACATGATACATAGACATAGAAGTCTCAAAACCAATCTACGGACAGTCCATTAACAGTCCTCTAGTCATCTTTCCATCCATTACGCATAGGTTTGGATTTTGTTCATTTTCATTCCACTTTCATGCTATTCATAGTTAGTTTAGCATTTGAACATCATTCTTGAGTTCTTCATCAACTCATAACAACTATAGCAACAACTAACAAAATATAAATATTAAGAGAAGAAGATTGAATGAAAGCTTAAGGTTTTCATGTCTTACCTTCTTTGTTTCTCTTTTGCTTAGCTAGAGGATGAACAAGGCTTGCCTTTGCTCCTCTTCTCTTCTTCTTTGATTCATCCGAACCCTTTACCTCATTCTCAATTCACAATCATTTCTTTCTCTCTCACTTTTGATTATTAAGAACTCTTAGATAATATTGGAAAATAAGAGTGAATGGAAGATGAAGGTTAGTTTAGTTTTTCTTTGCTAGCTCATTCTCCTCTCACTTGCCATGTCTGAACTTCCTCTCTTCCTCCTCTGCTAGTTCTCTTTCAACTTAGCTCTTCTTCTTTTGTTGTTCAAAATGAACCGAACAGGGAGGCTAGGAGTGAATATTATGTGGAGGTATTGGTTGGAATGACAAGTCTCTTGAAAATAAAGAATGAGAGGGATGTTTATCGGCATGCTTGTAATTCTTCATGCATGGGTTTGAGAGGTGGGTTTTCTCCAAGGACCATTTGTGTTGGTTGGTTCCCTCCCCATTTCTTCCAATTGGTTAGTAATGTTTTGTTGCCACCCCATTATTTAGTTATTAAATCCCCACTTCTCTTAAGCTTGCTTCTTAATTGGTTTATTTAATGCCCACTTATTCTCTATTATGCTTCTTCCGTAGCCCCCCTCCCATTCCTCATTTGCTTTTGCTTTCTTTTCTTTTTATTCCTTTTTTAGTTCATTTTGATTGGCTAAAGCAAAATGTTCCCACTTGCTTTTGTCTTTCTTTCTTAATTGCTTATTAAAGCATTTGATTCTCACTTGCATGATCCACCCGTAGGCTCCTCCCAATTCTCATAAATGCTGATTTTCCTTCTTCCATTTATTCACCCATTTGATTAATTTTGACATTGTAAATTGGATTTAAAATTGGGTTTTGCTTTGGGCTTAACTTTGGGCATTTAATTACCACATAATTGTGCTACTTAACTTCTTATACTTAGACTTAGTCCATTAAACTAGAAATTCATCTAGACATTCATTATTAGCCCACTAGATTAATTTTTTATTGGACTCATTTAATTGGGTTAGCTATTTACTAACCAATTAACTTAACACATTTATGCACATAAATGTACATACATCCCACATATATTTAGTTACACATTTACACCAAATAAATTATTTCAATAATAATCTCCCTCAAACTATTTATTTTATTTAATAAATAGCGTTCTTGGCATGAATAGTGTCCACGTGAATAGTACTTTAGCGTTATTTCTCAAAATCATTTTATTCGTTTCTACGAAACATTAACACTTGATAATCATCGCCTACGCATAATCTAGGTTGTAATATAATCTTTAAACGCTTAACGCATAATATTATTAATAAAAATATCTATTTTATTCAATAATATTCTAAGCTCGAATTACCAAGCTACCCACGATTTACGATCGTTACATTAACTAACTATTAACTCTTTCGTTCTAAATATATGTATATACATATTAAGTTCACCACATAAATCACATAAATATATAACACACGCACACACACACACACACATATATATATATATATATATATATATATAAAATTACATTCAAATCCGATACGTCTCATAATAAGAATTTTATTTATTAAATTCTTATTTTAATTATTATTTTCAAAAAATCCGGGTTGTCACATTCTTCCCCTCTTATAAGTATTCCGTCCTCGGAATCACCGTAACCTCCCTTACTCGGTTTTTCATCTATCTTCTTCCAAAATTTTATCGTTGAATAATTTCAATGTATTACTCAAATATAGGTTTTATATTACCTATTTCATTCACTGCCTCCACAAATTCTGGTAGGTTTTATTTCATAACCTTTATTAAACTCAATTATATCCTGAGTATTATCCTCTTCTTAACCCATCAATTCCCTTTTCTAAGGACACAATCATCATAATAATTTAATATCATAATTTATTAACTCATAAACATCCGGGATATCACACTCACCCCTTCTTCTAAGAATTTTGTCCTCGAAATTATAACATATTCATCTTTGCTCATTTTACTCATCATTCTCTCTAAGAATTTCACTTCTTCTTTTTGGAATTTCATCCACTTCTTATAGGAAATATTAATCCCATAATTATTATCATTTGCTCATATCATTCATTCATACAGACTTTCAACAAACATTTACGCTTTTCTCTTCCAATGATTCATTTAGAATTGTCTCATTGTGTGAATACTTCTTTCTAGGGAAAATTACCCTTTTCACATTCAGTTTCCCGAATAATAGGAATCTTTAACAATTGCTCAATAATTGTGAAGGAGCTTGAACATACAGGGAATAAAAGAATTTCTCCTAGTTTCATATTTTTGAAACAACATACTGAGGGGTCATCAAGACCTTGAACAATGCTTAAAAACCAACGAAATATTTGTCAATCACAAGGACTGGAAATATTCGATACAATAGGTGATCAGCCTATCGTACAAGGTTAAAGGAGGGTGGCTCGTATGGGCCAATACTCAAATTAAAGAGTATGGTTAAAGAAAGTCCCATATTGAAACACAAAGAGAAAGATTAAGGATATATATGCTCTAATGGATCATAAACCTAATAGGTTAACCTTTTGGGTCAAGATGTAATTTCAAATGAGCATATATGGGCCGGATATTTCGAACAACTTGGTCTTTAAATGTACACGAGACACCCTCAATTATTCTTCTCTCTCTCCTCCATGTTTAGAATTTTTCCAGTTCCTTATGTTAAATCATATCAATTGCAAACTCCAGTGATCTGTTTGTGTAAATGTCGAACTAGAATCTCCTAACTCCAAGCGATTTGTTTTACCGTAAATAACCATGACTTTGCATCCTTAGACAAATATTCATGGATTTGTTAGGGAAATTAAGAGAGTAGGTATGCCATGGAGATAAGCCAGCTGTGGGAAGAACCGCAGAATCTCTTGGGGTTGGGGATGCCTTGTCATGACAAATACGGCATTCTCTCATTCCTTCCTCATCACTCACTTAAATCAGTAATAAATCAAGTTTGTATCTAATAAATATTAACATTATGTTTCTGAGATTTTAACAGCAAAGGAAAGAGTAGAAAACTTACAGGTTTTCTTTCATATTGTTACTGAGTTTATAAATAAAAGGAAAAAACCTTAAATTTTACACTTAGATTACTATTTTATGTTATATTAGTTTAGTTTTGTTCGTAATGATGAGGGTATGTATAATAAGGATTACAAAAGATTTGTTTATGTTATGTAGTTTTTAATTCAAATTTGACAATTTTTGGATGAAAAACTTAATTTAACAAGAAAAGTGGTCAGCTTTCCATCCATTTTTTTCTTTTCTATTTATTAAAAAAATCATGTAACAAGAGATTTAGACAAAATACTCAAATTTCTGTCTATTTCTTTTCTTTACACAATCTAACTTAAAATTGTTTTTTGTTTTTCCTCTCCATTTCATCATGGAGAAAGCGGAGGGCATGAGTACTATTTTAGGATTAGAAATAGCATTCTTTGTTATCGTGTAATAGTTATTATTATTTTATTAATATAACATTTTTAATTTATATTCAAAAGGATTACATACTTAGACATACAAAACAATAACATAACGAGCAAGACTTGTGTTGCTCATGTGTTACCTTATACGATTCGTGAAGGAGTACTACGGCTGAATAGTTAACGAATGATATGCCATCAATAATAAGTCAACAATAATTCTTTTGTTTCATTCATACGAAAATAGGTTACATCGGTACTCTAATAAATATATGAGTTTGGAATATTCGAAATAAGTACAAATATTAAAACATTTATTTTAAATTTAAAATATATTTATCTTAATCCTAACAACTTGATAAATATAAAACTATTCTAAATAACAAATTTATGTTATTTCTCTAATACGTCTCCTCAAGCAAAACGTGGGATACCGCAGCTTTTGCTTGCACTTGAAAGAACATCTGCGTAAATGTAAAATCACCGAAATAACAAAACCTCCAACAATAGACAGCACAAACAATCTTAACGCTGCATTGAAAAAGAGCATAACATGCATAGCAACAATATGCATAGCAACCCAGAAGTAATGAGCTTTTGGTTTTGCACTCACTTGCAACAAATAAGGAACTTGCCATCCTTGCTCTACATTTCTTGAACATAAAACTTCATAAACATGCTTACCAATGTTGCACAAGTCATCATGAATAAAAAAGAATTTTGGACTTAGAGATTTAGTTTTTGGCTCCATATGAAATGAAGATGAAGGACAAATTAAAAATGAATTTATCAAGGACATTCGAATGAAAATAAGAACTACCACAGAGACAGAGTAAAAAGAATCCAATAACTGGGATTTGAGAATATTGCAACTTTTTAAAACTGCTAAACAAGAAATCGCATCTAAATACGTATTAAGTGGACTTGTTTTAACATTTATAATGCTAGATGGAGTCATGCCCACAAAAGAAGAAAGTAGCTCTGAATTTGTAACATCATAACTGTGGACTTCTAAGGTCTCAACAATAGCTATTGGCTCAACTTTGCAGGTCGGTACAATTTGTTGTGACACTACTTCGTGCCCAAGAAGCAGAGTACATAAAGAATTAAAAGAAGGGTGCATCAAATAATAATAAAAATGAATTCTTTTAAAAAGATATTCATCTAACCCTTCAACCAAAAAATCAGTGAACTCAAATTCCGAGAATGATCCTCCCGCATTAAACAAACGCAGATAAAATCGATTATGCTTCTGATACATAACTCTGAACAGATTGAGTAGGTAGCTTTTGTAAGCAAGCAAGTTGATCAAAAAGATCATCTGTATACCAATATATTAGATGTTGCGTCATTTGAAAACTCGCAATTATCATTTTTATAGACCAAAGTACTTTCTTCAAAAGTTGGAAATGGACCATATATATTGTTGGCCATAAAAGGAGCTGTTTTGTTCGGAGAGACAAATTTTGTCAATAACGACCCCGACGAGTTAACTTCTACAGCAACTGCGATGATAGATGAGCTATAACTCCAAATTGGTTTGAAGTTGAAGCAAGAACAGTAGAGTTGCTTCGGCTGATAATTGATATCCTCATTATTATAATGCACATGCTTAGAATATGACTTAAAATTGAAAAGGATAAAAATAAAAAATATATATAAGTAAATCATCAGCCGAGAATTGAGCAAAAGCGTCGACTAAGGGATAAAAGAGTTCAGTTTATCAATTGAGGGGTTGCTTTGAAACTGGTTGACAACTTCTAGGGAAATAATTTATCAATAATTAAAATAGTATGACCCGCGTTATTTTTTCCGTTGTTTGTGCACGTCTATTTGTGCACATAGAACTCCTCTTAAAGTAATCCTATGTAAACGAATCTACACAAAATAATTGTACACAAATTGCAAATATTATTACTTCATGAATCAAATAGTATAATTCTCTAATACGCAAAATTTGTTGATCTACAGTACTCTGATTGGTCCTGCCCAAATCTTGTTTCTAAAAGTCGAAGATTTTTCAATGTGGATTTGCTCAAATTTGAGTGTGATTTTTGGAGTTTTTGTTGCCACTAATAGTCGAAGGTGGTTTCTTCAAAGAGTAATCCATCATAGTGAATTTTTAATGCTTTTAAATCTTGGAAGATTTGAAAACTTTTTGTTTTTGAGAATTTGTTTTGGCATGGCTCATAAGGTAGCCAAATATGCCCAATGATGTATCCTTTTTGATGTATTGCCTACTAGCTTTTTTATCAATTAAATGATTTTTTGCTTCGAAAAAGAATACTATTTTATACAATCAAAAGATAATTATACCCTCATTATTATAATGCACATACCTAAAATATGATTCAAAATTGAAAAAAATAATAAATAAAAATATGTATATATAAATAAATAATCAGTCGAATCAACAAAATTGAGCATAAGCGTCAACTAAGGGGATAAAATAGTTCAGTTTATCAATTGAGGGTTTGCTTTGAAACTGGTTGACAACTCGAAGGGAGTTAATTTGTCAATAATTTGAATAGTATTACCCACATTATTTTTTCTCTTGTTTGTGCGCATCTATTTGTGCACATAGAACTCCTCTTAACTTAATCTTATATGCACAAATCTGCACATAATAGTTGTACACAAATTACAAATATTTTTACTTCATGTATCGAATAATATAATTCTAAGATCTTGGGAAGGTCTCTATTGTATGTCAAAGAGTCCCTCAAAAGAGACCTTCCCGGAATTTTGTTTTCACCTTATTCTCATATTTTCATTTGTTTTCGCCCATTATAGGTTTTTTTTTCTATTTTTGAGTCTTGTTTCTCGTAGTTTGGTTTCTCCAAATTACAGAGTTTTTACTAAATAAATGTATTGTCCATTTATTAAAATTTGTAGATCTACCATACTCTGAATGGTCCTACCCAGATCTTGCTGCTTAAAGTCAAAGATTTTTCATTATCTGATGTGAATTTGCTCAAATTTGAATGTGATTTTTCTAGTTTTGGTTGGTGCTAAAAGCCGAAAGTGGTTTCTTCACAGGGTAATACATCATGGTGAATTTTTATTGCTTTTAAAACTAGGAAGATTTGAAAACTTTTTGTTTAGAGAATTATTTTGGCATGGCTCATAAAGTAGCCAAATATGCCCAATAATGTATCTTGTTTGATGTATTGCCTACTAGCATTTTTACCAATTAAATGATTATTTGCTTTGGAAAAAAAATATTTTATACATCAAAAGATAATTATGCCCTCATTATAATACACATGC
Source organism: Aralia elata (assembly GCA_034770075.1). Lineage (NCBI taxonomy): Eukaryota > Viridiplantae > Streptophyta > Magnoliopsida > Apiales > Araliaceae > Aralia > Aralia elata. The sequence goes on along the minus strand of CM068378.1, from coordinate 89,463,143 downwards.
CTAGAAAATGACTCGAAATTGAAAAGATGAATAGTGTGTGTGTGTATATATATATATACACACACACACTCAGCCCAATCAACAGAATTGAGCATAAGCATCAACTAAGGGGATAAAAGAGTTCAGTTTATCAATTGAGGGGTCACTTTGAAACTGATTGATAATTTGCAGGGAAATAATTTATCAATAATTTAAATAGTATGATCTGCATTATTTTTTTTCTTGTTTGTGCGCAAATATTTGTGAATAGTTTGTGCACATAGAACTCCTCTTAAAGTAATCCTATGTGCACAAATATGCACAAAGTAGTTGTACACAAATTATAAATATTATTACTTCATATATTGAATACTATAATTCTAAGATCTTGGTAGTGTCTCTTTTGTATGTCAAAGAGTCCCTCAACAAAGACCCTCCCAGTTTTTTATTTTCACCTTATTCTCATTTTTCATTTGTTTTTGCTTATTATAGGGTTTACTTCCCATTTTAGAGTTTTGTTTCTCCTAGTTTGGTTTATCCAAATTACAGAGTTTTTATTAAATAAATATTCTCTCTATTTATTGAAATTTGCAGATTTACCGTACTCTGATTAGTACTGCCCAGATCTTGTTACTAAAAGCCAAAGATTTTTCATTATCCAATGTAGATTTGCTCAAATTTGAGTGTGATTTTTGGAGGTTTGGTTCGTACTGATAGCCAAATGTGGTTTCTTCAAAGGGTAATCTAGTGAATTTTTAATGCTGTTAAATATAGTAATATTTGAAAACTTTTTGTTTAGAGAATTAATTTTTGGCATGGCTCATATGATAGCCAAATATGTCCAATGATGTATCCTCTTCGATGTATTGCCTACTAGCTTTTTTATCCGTTAAATGATTATTTGCTTTAGAAAAAAATTACTATTTTATACAATCAAAAAGTATATTATATCCTCATTATAATGGACATGCCTAGAACATGACTCAAAATTGAAATAAAAATAAAAATAAATAAATGAATATATATATATATATATATATATATAAAACCACCCCCCAATCAACAAAATAAAGCATAAGCGTCAACTAAGGGGATAAAAGAGTTAAGTTTATTAAATATTGAGGTGTTGCTTTGAAAGTGGTTAACAACTTGTAGAGAGATAATTTATCAATAATTTAAATGGTATGACCCTCATTATTATTTCTCTTGTTTTTGCGCATCTATTTGTGCATGCTTTGTGCACATAGAACTCCTTTTAAAATAATCATATATGCACAAATCTGCACAATATAGTTGTACAAAAATTAGAAATTTTATTACTGCATGCATTGAATTCTATAATTCTAAGATCTTGGGAGGGTTTGTTTTGTATGTTAAAAAGTCCCTCAAAAGAGACCCTCCCGGAATTTTGTTTTCACCTTATTCTCATATTTTTATTTGTTTTCGCATAGGATTTTCTTCCAATTGTAGAGTCTTATTTCTCCTAATTTGGTTTCTCCAAATTATGGAGATTTTACTAAATAAATGTTCTCTCCATTTATTGAAATTTGTAGATCTACCGTACTCTAATTAGTCCTGCCCATATCTTGTTGCTAAAAGTCGAAGATTTTTCAATTTTCAATGTGAATTTGTTCAACTCTGAGTGTGATTTTTGATTATTTTTTTTTGGTTGGCGCTGATAGTCGAAGGTGGTTTCTTCGAAGGATAATCCATCATATTGAATTTTTAATGCTTTTAAATCTAGAAATATTTGAAAACTTTTTGTTTAGAGAATTATTTTGGCAATGGCTCATAAGGTAGCAAAATATGCTCGATGATGTATCTTTGATGTATTGCCTACTACTCCCTCTGTCCCAAATTAATTGTTCAGTTTTGACTTTTTTAAGTCAAATTGACTATTTTTAGAATTAATAATTAAGCATATATAAATATATTTCTAAAATTATAAAAATTGGGGTTACTAATAAATTGTATATACTTTCTTTTGGTTATAATCTCTTCACCTACATTTTAGCAAAAATAGTAAAAAGATTAGTTTTAAAAATGGTCAATTTGACTTTAAAAAGTCAAAACTAAGCAATTAATTTTGGGACGAAGGAAGTAGCTTTTTTATCAATTAAATGATTATTTGCTTTGAAAAAAAATACTATTTTATACAATGAAAAGATAATTTTATCCACATTATAATGCACATGCTTAGAACATGATTCAACATTGAAAAAATAATAGAAATATATATTTATATATATATATATATATATATATAATCAGCCCAATCAACATAATTAAGCATACGCATCAATTAAGGGGATAAAAGATTCAGTTTATCAATCGAGGGGTCGCTTTGAAACTAGTTAACAATTTGTATGAAGATAATTTATCGATAATTTAAATAGTATGACCCGCATTATTTTTCCTCTTGTTTGTGCGCATTTATTTGTAAATAGTTTGTGCACATAGAACTCCTCTTAAAGTAATCCTATGTGCACAAATCTGCACAAAATAATTGTACACAAATAACAAATATTATTACTTCATGTATTGAATAGTTTAATTCAAATATCTTGGGAGGGTCTCTTTTGTATGTCAAAAAGTCCCTCAAAGAGACCTTCCCAGAATTTTGTTTTCACCTTATTCTCATATTTTCATTTGTTTTCAACCATTATAGGGTGGTTTCTTCCCATTTTAAAGTCTTGTTTCTTCTAGTTTGGTTTCTCCAAATTACAGAGTTTTTGCTAAATAAATGTTCTCTCCATTTATTAAAATTTGTAAATCTACCGTACTCTGATTGATCATGCCCAGATCTTGTTGCTAAAAGTCAAAGATTTTTCATTAGCCAGCCTGGATTTCCTCAAATCTGTGTGATTTTTGGAGTTTTAATTGGTGTTGATAGCCGAAGATGGCTTCTTCAAAGGGTAATCCATCATAGTGAATTTTTAATGCTTTTAAAAAGATTTGAAAACTTTTTTGTTTAGAGAATTTGTTTTTGACATGGCTCATAAGGTAGCCAAATATGCTCAATGATGTATCCTCTTTGATGTATTGCCTAGTAGCTTTTTTTGTCAATTCAATGATTATTTGTTTTGAAAAAAAAAATTTCTTTTTTATACAATCAAAATATAATTATATTATATCCTCATTATAATATTGCACATGCCTAGAACATGACTCAAAATTAAAAGAAATAAATATATATATATATATATATAGAGTCAGGATCAGGTCCGGACTCCCGGACCTGATCAAAATCCGGACCCAATTTTTTTTTTTTTGTACTTTTTTTTTTCAAAACAACTAAAAAAAATATATAGTTATTTTTGGTACTGAAAAAATTTGTTAATAAAGTGTATTGGGTATGTTTTGGATACATATAACAAACAGTGTTATACAGTCGGTACAATACTTTTTGTTATATGTATCCAAATCATACCCAAAACAGTGTCTTAACAAATTTTTTCAGTACCAAAAATACCTATATATTTTTTTTTAGTTGTTTTGAAAAAAAAAAGTGCAAAAAAAAAAAAAAAATTTTGAGGTCCGCATTTTGATCAGGTCCGGGAGTCCGGACCTGATCCTGGCTGTATATATATATATATATATATATATATATATATATATAATCACCCCAATCAACAGAATTGACCATAAGTGTCAACTAAGGGGATAAAAGAGTTAAGTTTATCAATTGAGGGGTTGCTTTGAAACTAGTTGACAACTTCTAATGAGATAATTTATCAATAATTTAAATAGTATGACCCGCATTATATTTTTCTCTTGTTTGTGTGCATCTATTTGTGCATGCTTTGTGTGTAAGATCCCGACTTTATAAAATAAAAGTTTATTATTTTCTTTATGATTATTTTTCTAAATAGTAAAGTGCTTAATTGTTATAAATGATAGTTAAGGGTGTTATATGCGCATTATCTGATAAACAGTGTATGTCGGGGAATATTCCTTTTGTCGGGGAATATTCTTTTTGTCGGAGAATATTATATTCGGTACCGTACGACGGCGCCGAAATATCAAAATATTAGTGGGCCCTACAATGACAATATTGTCAACGATAGTGGGCCCCATTGTCGGATACTGAAAGCGACAGTATTTTGTCAACAGTATTATCACCGGCAACTGTTGAAATACAAGGTAATAAAAAGAACAGTAAAACGCATTATTTCACAATAGTACGCGGTATTTCACAGGTACACGGTGTTGCACAGTATTTTAAATTATTGATTCAATAATTGATAAAGTAGCAATTGCACAGTATTTTGATTCAATAATTACAATAGCATCTACATGGTACTTTTTATTATTTGTCTTGGCACTGTAACTCATATTAAGTGGAGTCTAACTTAGGGGTACCTAATTAAAATTTTGAAATTCACATGATGTGAACTATTGGTTCACATGATGGAACTATTGGTTCACATGTGGGAACTATTAGGGGATGTTATGCAAGATTGATAATACTTGAGGGATTATATTAAAAATAGAGGCAAAGATGGAGGTACTAAAGTGTAATAAGTCGAGCCCTTTTTGTGCAATTAATAAAACTTGATTTTCCTATAAATAGGAGGGATTATCTTAAGAAATCTTCACACCTTCCTTGCTTATACTCTCTCTCTCTCTAAATTGTTTGAGTTCACTTAGTATTATCTGCCCTGCATTTTTATCCTGCAAAATTTGGGTTTTGCAAGTCTGAGCTCGACAGCTCAGCAAATCTAGCAGTTTTCATGCTTCATGTAGCACATAATTTCATGCTCAGCTGATACATCATAATCATTCTACTATGCTCTAAGCCATGCAATTTCATATGCTTGATATATCTAAGATATCACTTATCACATATAGACTGAGTCCCATAACTCAATCAATTTAGTCATAGTTTGACTTTCACAGATACAAATAAACAGATACAGATAGTGTTGATCAACACAGGACAACCCTGAATTGGGAAATTCTGTTGCGCGAAATAGCGACAAAGACAGTATGGGTCAACACAGGGCATAAACAGGCTGATCACCTACGTGCCCGTAAGCCAGACGGTTTACAGATGAATTTCTGTTAAAACCTTTTCAGAAACATGAAAAATAAAGTTCATGGTCTATATGACCTTTACATGATACAAAAAGTTCTTCCTAAACGAATTTTTGAAAATTCTTGAGTTATTCATATTACTTCACAATTATTGATCAATTGTGAAGGATTCCTGTAATTCTGGAAGTTGAGTATAGAAGGGATGATATTCCCTAGAAAAGAAGTGGTCGTAGAGTGTGACAAGTTTAGATGTATTCTTATGAAAGAATAGTGTAAAGAAAGAAGAGAAAAGGTGTACGAAACGTACGATGAATTCGGAAAGATCTCCAGAAGAGAAATTTGGTCATAGAACTCGATGAGTACATTCGATGAGTCGAATGAGCAAAAACTAGTAAGTTAAAATTTCGAGGATGAAATTCTTAGAAGAAGGGGTGAATGTGATATCCCAAGAGTTTACGAGACTAGTAAATCATAAGTTGATTTCATTAATCTTTGGAAAAGATGTTTATGGGATCAAAGAGAAGAAATAAGTAATATAACACCTATGTTAACACGACGTGTTGAGATTATTCAATGGTAAAGAATTCTGAAAGAAAATAGATGTGAACCGTGTAAGTAAGGTTCGGTATGGTGATTTCGGGGACGAAATCCTGATAAGAGGGGAAAATGTAATGACCCGGATTTTCGAAAATGATATAATAAGAATTTAATATATATAATTTATTATGAGACGTAATAAGTTTGAAGGAGTGATAAATATATATGTGTTATATATTTATGTGGTTATGTGATTATATGATCATGGTATGATATGATAAATTGATGTGATAAATATATATTTATTGCATGTATAGGAATTGTTAGAAACAATTTGTGAGACGAAAGAGAAATAAGGAATGATTTATGTATACTAATTTATTGTATACATTAAATGAAGAATATTTAAATAATTTATGAAGTTAAATTATTTAAGTATAAAGGGAGGATTTATATATTAATTATATTAATTGATATATAATTTCCATTTTTGGGATGAAAAAGTGAGGTAATTAATTGGTGTATATTAAATTAAAGTATACATTAATTTGAGTGGATTAAAATAATTTATAAAGTTAAATTATTTTAATAAAGTAGATGCATTAAATAAATTAATTTATTTTATTTAATGTATGATATTTATATGTGACATATATTATATATTTGTAAATATATAATATATGTGTAAATAGGTAATATATATGTATGTAAAATACGTTATATATACATATCAAATAAATAATCCCAGTTGGGTAGCCACCAAGGAACCGACTCAGCCAAACCAAAAATTAGTGAGCAGCAAGAAATTGATCTCCTATGAATACCCAATTCAAACCTTAGTCTCAGTTTCTTTGTTCGTCCGACAAAAGCTTGATAAGTTCTATCACTATGAGTTGAAGGAATTGGGAATTGGAGGTAATTGAATAAATTAATTCAATTATATGTATGTATACATGATTGTTAGAAGAATATGACTTCATTGGATTGAAGATTTTGAGTGATAATGCATGATAGAGAATTTTGGTTTCACAGAGAAAAGTTTTCAAAAAAAAACTTAGAAATTATGAATAAATGATTGAATATATTAAATCATATATTTAATATATAAATAAATTGTCTGGAAACAATTTGTGGAAGGAGGGAGATGATTAAATTTAATTGTACAATAATAATTGTATAAATTAAATTTAAGTTATGTAATGTGATTAATAAAGTAAATATTAATTATTTGAATTAATGATTTGTTACGCCAAAAGTGTTAATTTTATAATGAATTAATTCCATTTGTAAATGAAATGATTTTAATCATGTAGCAATTGTATAAGTTGCCAAAATGATGTATTATTTATATACATATAATGAAGCATATTATATATATGTGTGATATATACGTACGAATAAGTATATATGTAAGTGGTATGAAATATATTATTTATATATGTACTTTATGTATTAGTTACTATGTGGAGAACAAGAAAAATGAAATGTTGTGTAATGAATTAGGAGATAACATGCCACTTAGCAATGCTTAGGATGAGCCACCAAGCTACTTGGTTATTACGTGGGTTACTCCAGTACACCTCATCACTTTAATTTTCCTAATGTCTAAGTGAGCTCAATCTATTCCTATAGTTTAACACTTCATCTCCTACGTTCAACATAAAGCTCTCAAGTGTTACACCAAACCTTCACCAAAAAGCTAGAATAATTACAATGAAAGGAGGTTAGTAAAAGCAATTAAGCTACAAGCTGATTATTAAGGAAGTACGGAATGAAACTTTATCAAGAAGGGGTTTCCATTCAGCCAAATTTAAGATTGGAGCAAAGACTTCATCAATCAAAACTGAAATCATGGGTAAAATTACTTTAACTCTTAATTTATATAATTCTTAATTCTAGTTTAATTTCTGTGAAATTGGTTGTAGGAGAAATATTGTTTATTTTCTGAAATGGTTTGTGTAGTCCAACATGGCGAGTACAATGAAGTATAAAATTAACCAAATTTGAATATGTTAATCCGGGTCGGATAACAAATTAAAGGTTAAGAAGATTAATTTGGAGAAACATTAAGTTTTAAATAGAATAAAATTTGGAAAAATGTTTGGAAATACTAACCTATATGAGGTATACTCCATCAAAAATATTATGAACTAAAGATTAGTGGTCTAATCTGGTTAAATATTGGTTCTTGAATGAGATTATTGAATGCGTGGTAACCCGAATTATAATTTATAGGTTACATGACGAAGAATAAAGCTCGAATTATGTGAACCGATGAGTAAGGATTATATTAATCAATAATTGAGATTATTCATTGGATGGTTTGTAAGCGATAAGCGATGAACAACGAACGAGGCAAGTTTTTCAGTTTACTTATGTGAACTCAATATGTATATGTGTAACTGTTATAGCAACTTGTTACCATATTTATGAATACATTAAAATGCATTTGTTGCTATATTATGATTTGTGAAAGTCAAAATATGACTAATTCTTGAATTGAGTTATGGAACTCAATATATTTGCAATGGATAATAGGTGCAATGCGGGTGTAATATGATATGGGATGTATGTTGCTACTAGCATTGCATAAGTTTGATGATGCATTTGTAATATGCATGAACTCGAGAATATGATGCATAAACTGAATATGAAACTATGTGCTACGTGAAGCATGAAACCTGTTAAATTTGCTGAGCTGTTGAGCTCAATCTTGCAAAAATAAATTTTTTGCAGGTCAAGGATACAAGGCGATATTATTTGCCACCTAGACGATAAGGATTAGAGGACGCGCAAAGGAATCCATTTCCTTTATCTAGAAATTGTATTGAATCATGATGATGGTTCTTGATATGTGTAACTGACTGATATGTAATATTGGAAATATTCAATAAATAGAGAATGATCATTTTGAGTTTGAAAGATAGAATCATAGCTACCTTAAGAATTAAAGTGTTATAGTAATAATACTATACGGAAAAAAAAACATGTATGAGGAATTGAGCTGCATAGACTCATATCTACTCTGACAAAAATGAATCATAGAAATGAATATGATTCTGGAATTTATAATCGTAAAGGTTGCGATTCAAGGAATAGAAAGAAAAATATAAAAAGTTTTTAATTATTCGCATTTTCAGCTATTATTTCATCTTAGTATGATGTAAAGCTGAATTAAGATAGTATTTAACGCACAATGTCGGGATTAAGATTAGTCCTGATTTTGGATTAAGTTAATCCCGATTTTGGGGGTGTTACAGTGCTAGGCTACTGTGAGTATTTGTGAGAATACTAGTATTGTCCAAGTTAGTAAACTTTATAGAAAGCAACATCCAATCACTTATTAACGAAGGTAGGGGATATCATTTCTTTCATACTCTTATGTAATATCATTTGCTTCCTTGTTCGTAAGTGATATTATACTCATAAAGGTTGTTATTCATTCCGTATTAATTTGTGGGGATAACCTGTCCATGCGGATTGACGCATGTTTGGTGAATACCCTTCTGTATTCATTCCTTATTACTCTGTGGGAATAACCTGTATGTACGGAGTGTCGTACCTGGTGAATATCCCTTTGCAATTGTTCTTTATTAATCTGTGGGTATAACCTGTCCATGCGGATTGACGCATGCGTGGTGAATAACCCTTCGTATTCATTACTTATTAATCTTTTGTGGAAATAATCTGTCTACGCAGATTACCGCATAACGGGTGAAAACTCATTTGCAGTTTCATATATTCTGTTATACTCGTATAACGTATCATTTCTTTTGTACTCTTTAAGGAATATCTTTTCTTTCACATTTCTCCATTTATGATAAGAAATCTCTGTTTATTTTCAAAACCTTATTTTTTTTAATGGTAAAAATTTGTAGAATATCCTTAATAGTTTGTGCTTCATCTAATATCTTTTCACCTGAATCTTTCTATTTCGTTTGATACGATATAGTTAAATCGTGAATTTTATTCTTGAATATCATTCTTGAATTTGACTCCACAAATTGGACATCATGTTGGCAATTTGGTCAACCTTCGATACTGGATAAATTAAACATTCATTCTTATTCTTGATCTCACTGTATTCATTCTATATCATTGTCATCATCCTCATACTTAAATTGTGGTGATAGTTCTCTTTGGCCCGTAGTGCAAAAATGAACTGGCGTGACATGATTTTGACCAAACTGTGTATTAGTATTATCATGACTTTTGGTGTTACAAACAAAGGCGTATGGTGAAAGTTCTCTTTGGCCCGTAGTGCACTGGCGTTTGGCATGATCATGACCGGTGATGTTATAAATAAATATCTTTGTCACATAGTGCAAAGAGAGGCTGTTGAATATAAATTGTTGATTTGGATGTTTATAAACAGGAACTGTTGATTGGTGTTACAGGGATAAAATATTGGTGGTGATCCTTTAACTTATAGAAGATGGTAGATATTATAATCTACTTGACTCTTCTAATGGATTATTCGTTCCGCTGCAGTTGTTGTTATTGAACAATTATAATATCTTTAAATCTCTGATTTATTTTGGTTGAAGGCTAAAGATAATTTTATTCTTCATTATCTTAGTCATGATATTTCCTACTGGGCTATTTGTGCTCACCCTTTTTCTTTTTATTCCATTGTTCTCCTCAGGAAAAGAGAGTGTAGCGGGGACTAGCCGGGGAATGGAGTGATGGTCCGAGACAATAGAAATATCTCAATACATTATTATTAGTGTGGCAATAAATGTATTGAGAATTTAAGATGTATTTGTATTGTGTTGTCGTATTTTGCACAACACTTATTAGTTGTAAATGGAAAAATTCATATTTGTATTTGTATTTTGTGGAATGTTATTGGCGACTCAAAATGGGTTGTATGGACCTATTTTGGGGGCGTCACATTGTGCACATAGAATTCCTCTTAAAGTAATCCTATGTGCACAATACTGCCCAAAACAATTGTACACAAATTACAAATATTATGACTTCCTATATTGACTTGTATAATTCTAAGATCTGGGAAAGTCTCCTTTGTATATCGAAAAGTCCCTCAAAAGGGAGCCTCTCGGAATTTTGTTTTCACTTTATTCTCATATTTTCATTTGTTTTCACCCATTATAGGGTTTTCTTCCAATTTTAAAGTCTTGTTTCTCCTAATTTGGTTTCTCCAAATTATGGAGTTTTTACTAAATAAATGTTCTCTCCATTTATTGAAATTTGTATATCTGTCGTACTCTGATTGGTCCTATCCAGTTCTTGTTGCTAAAAACTAGAAGATTTTTCTTTTTCAATGTGAATTTGCTCAAATCTGAGTATGATTTTTTTTAGTTTTTGTTGGCACTGATTGTCGAAAGTGGATTCTTCAAAGAGTAATCCATCACAGTGTATTTTTAAGGAACATTTACATTTAGTAGTACATTTTTAGAAATAATTACAATAATGGTGCATAGATAAAATAATTACAAAAATAATACACTTTTCCATATTTATTTACAATATTAGTGCAATTAGGATTCCTTAATTTAGGGGATAATATTATTTTCTCTCTCCTCCATTCTATCCCTTTAATTTAGTCTCCATATCAGTTTTTAAAAAAAATAAAATACCCATTCTCTCTCTCCCCTCCCTCCCTCCCACCGCCCCACCACCTCTCCTCCCGCCCCCTGCCCCTCCGCCTCCCTCCCTCCCGCTGCAAGGTAACCAAACCTTCATAGCAAGGTAACCAAATATTCATAGCAAGGTAACCAAACATTCATACTAAGGTAATTAAACCTTTATACCAAGGTAACCAATATTATGAATGGTTACCAACTCAATATTATACAGTAACCAAAATTAATCTAATTAGTAACCATAATTTTTTCATATTGCAGTTGGTAGCCAAACATTTATAGCAAGGTAACCAAACATTCATACCAAGGTAATTAAACCTTTATACCAAGGTAACCAATATTATGAATGGTTACCAACTCAACATTATACAGTAACCAAAATTAATCTAATTAGTAACCATAAATCTGAAACACACCCAAATCCATTTCAACTCATTAATTTAAACCTAAGTAACCAAATACTTATACGACAGTAACAAACACACTAAGTGTCGCAGTGGTTAGGGTGGTGGCTTCGGAGGAGGTGGCCGGTAGCGGGTTCGGAGGTGGCAGCGGCGGCTTTGGAGAAGGTGGCGGTGGCAACTTTAGAGGAGGTGGTGGAGGAGGTTTCGGAGGAGGTGCAGAAGCGGTTTTGGAGGAGGTGGTGGATTGGTTATTTTGGTATGAAAGTTTGGTTACCTTGGTATGAATGTTTGGTTACCAACTGCACTATGAAAAAACTGCAGTTGTAGAGGTGGATTGGTTATCTTGGTATGAAGGTTTGGTTACCTTGGTATGAAGGATTGGTTACCTTGATATGCGAAGACTCCATTGACGCCACCATGAGCTTGAAGACTCCATTGACGCCACCATAGCAGGGGAGGGAGGCAGTGGAGGGAGGGGGAAGGAAGGCGAGAGGAAGGAGGGAGGCGGGGGAGGAAGGAGGCGGTGGGGGAAGGGAGGAGGCGGTGGGGGAAGGGAGGAGGGAGGCGGGAGGAGGGAGGGGGCGGTGGGGGAAGGTGCCATTAAATAGAGTGGAGTAAATAGGGTGGTTATAGTTCTCCTTGATTTAAGGGATAATGATTTAATGGGTTTATTCTTGTTGCACTCTTTTTGTAATTATTTTGTTAGTGCATGTAATTATTTTGTTAGTGCACTATTCTTGTAATTTTTTACTAATTGTTGTATACTTATGTAAAGAACCCTATTTTTAATGCTTTTAAATCTAGGAGGATTTGAAAACTTTTTGTTTAGAGAATTTGTTTTGGCATGGCTCATAAGCCAAATATGCCAAGTTATGTTCTTTGATGTATTGCCTACTAGTTTTTTTATCAATTAAATTATTTTTTGCTTTGAAAAAAATACTATTTTATACAATCAAAAGATATTATAATGCACATACTTAATATGACTCAAAATTGAAAAAAAAATATGAATAAAAATATGTATGTATAAATAAATAATCAGCCCAATTAACATAATTGAGCATAATCGTCAACTAAGGGGATAAAAGAGTTCAGTTTATCAATTGAGGGGTTGCTTTGAAACTAGTTGACAACTTGTCGGGAGTTAATTTATCAATAATTTAAATAGTATGACCTGCATTATTTTTTCTCTTGTTTATGCGTATCTATTTGTGCATGTGTTGTGCACATAGAACTCCTTTTAAGTAATCTTATATGCACAAATCTGCCTAAAATAGTTGTACACAAATTACAAATATTATTACTTCATGCATTGAATACTATATATAATTCTAAGATCTTGGGAGGGTCTCTTTTGTATGTTAAAGAGACCCTCAAAAAAGACCCTCCCGAAATTTTATTTTCACCTTATTCTCATATTTTCATTTGTTTTTGCCCATTATAGAGTTTTCTTCCCATTTTAAAGTTTTGTTTCTCCTAGTTTGGTTTCTCCAAATTACAGAGTTTTACTAAATAAATGTACTCTGCATTTAATGAAATTTGTAAATCTATCGTACTCTGATTGTCCTGCCCAGATCTTGTTGCTAAAAGTTAAAGATTTTTCATTATCCAATGTGGGTTTGCTCAAATTTGAGTGTGATTTTTCAAGTTTAGGTTGGTGTTAATTAGTACCGGCAAACGGGTGAGTTGGGTCACCCGTGGACTAGGTTGTTATGGGTTGGGTCAAAAAGATCGATTTTTTAATGGGTCATAATTTCTTAAACCCTGACCCATACGTTAATGGGTTGGGTGACCCGCGAGCTTATTACTTTCTTTCTTTTTACGTATATTTTTAAAGTGTTTTTAAACAATAAAACATTAAAACGAAAATTATTTCAAGTTCTTTTGAACAATAAAATATAAATTGCTTTAGGTACTCTAAATAATAAAATTCAACTTGTTTCAAAACAATGAAAAATTCATAAAAACGTAAAATTATTTGTAAAATAAGATATTATCATTTCTCTCGTCCACTAGAGTTACATTTTCACCATTGTCATATTCTATGTATGGAGAATGGATAGTACTAATAACCGAAAATGAATTAGGAATGAGTGATCGCTAATTATAAAGAGAAGATAAAATAGTTTAACTTATTAGTGGATGTTAATAGGAAAAAATTTAAATAAAAATAATATTAAATATTAACTAACAGACCGGGTTACCTGCGGTTGAGTTGTTACGGGTTGGATCTAAATAGATCGGGTCAAAAAGACTCGCTTTTTAATGGGTGACATTTATTCATGCCTAAACCCTTAAATTTAACGGGTAGGTTGGGTGACGTGTGGGTTTGGGTGATAATTTGTCAGGAGCACTATTAATAGCGGAAGGTGGTTTCTTCAAAGGGTAATCCATCATAGTGAATTTTTAATGCTTTTAAGTTTAGGAAGATTTGAAAACTTTTTGTTTAGAGAATTTGTTTTGGCATGGCTATAAAGTAGCCGAATATTCCCAATGATTTATCCTCTTTGATGTATTGCCTGCTAGCTTTTTTTATCAATTAAATGATTATTTGCTTTGGAAAAAAATACCATTTTATACAATCAAAAGATAATTATATGCTCATTATAATGCACATGCCTAGAACATGACTCAAAATTGAAAAAAAAAATAGGAATATATATATAATTAGCCCAATCAACAGAATTGAGCATTGGCATCAACTAAGGGGATAAAGAGTTCAGTTTATCAATTGAGGTGTTGCTTTGAAACTGGTTGACAACTTATAGGGACATAATTTATCAATAATTTAAATAGTATGACCCGCGTTATTTTGTCTCTTGTTTATGCGCATCTATTTGTACATAGTTTGTGCACATAGAACTCCTCTTAAAGTAATCCTATGTGCATAAATCTGCACTAAATAGTTGTACAAAAATTACAAATATTATTACTTCATGTATTGAATAGTATAATTCTAAGATCTTGGGAGGGTCTCTTTTGTATGTCAAAGAGTCCCTCAAAAGAGACCCTCCTGGAATTTTGTTTTCATCTTATTCTCATATTTTCATTTGTTTTGGCCCATTATAGGATTTTTTTTTCCAATTGTAGAGTCTTATTTCTCCAAATTTGGTTTTTCCAAATTATGGAGTTTTTACTAAATAAATGTTCTCGCCATTTATTGAAATTTGTAGATCTATCGTACTCTGATTAGTCCTGCCCATATCTTGTTGATAAAAGTCAAAACATTTTTTATTTTTCAATGTGAATTTGCTCAAATTTGAGTGTGATTTTTGGAGTTTTTATTGGCGCTGATAGTCGAAGATAGTTTCTTCAAAGGGTAATCCATCATAATAAATTTTTAATGCTTTTAGGAAGATTTGAAAACTTTTTGTTTAGAGAATTTGTTTTGGCATAGCTCATAAGTTAGGCAAATATGCCCAATGATGTATCCTTTTTGATGTACTGCCTACTAGCTTTTTTATCAATTAAATGCTTCCAATTTTCTTCTCTTCAACGGTCACTCTGTTTGATTTTCCAAGCAAAGAATTTTCCATGGCCAGGTCCCTTTCTTTTATCAATTGACCCCTTATTATATTATTAGGTTTATTCCCATTAGAAAATTTCCAAGTATATCTTGCAGCCGGAAAAGTCATAGTAATCTTCTTCACTATGTTTGGCCGGTCAGCTGGTCAGTTCCTCAGTGGTCACAAGATCTAAATTTGAATATTCTTCTTTGTAGTTATTTCTTTGACTTTATCGTTAGGTATAAAGTTAGGTTCTTGGCCTTCTCAGTTTAGAAATGTTAAAAGAAAATTAAAACTATCTTGTAATGAATGTACTACAAATGACAACTGTATATTATGTCCTTCCAAGAAGGTATAAGTTGTATCGAATATACTGCTATTATATTTTAAAATATTAAATCAAAGTGAGCCCAATTCAAGTCAAAAACAATTTTTTTTAAAGAAAATAATATTCTTACAACTTTATATATCGATTTTTGTTTTACGTAAATAATTATAATTAATAATATTTTAACAATCTCGTTGCAATCGTAATGCGACCAAAAACTTTCACAATATATAAAAAAAAAAACTCATTTTGTAATTATTAAAACTTTTTACGTAATTTGCAATAACTACACTTGTATAAATTAAAAACAGATAAATTCATATCTTTTTGAGTTTTTAAGATTTTGCAAATTGAGTTTTTAAAATCAAAATGAGACTACTTGTGGGACAAGAAAATGACATTGTACGGATTGGGGGAGTCAAAAGGAGGCCCCTTAGGAAAGGGAAGGGAGAGGAATTCTATAATCTTTGTACTTCGAGAATAAAAGGACTGCCCTTCACTATGTTGCCACTCCTACTCGAAAATAACTAAAATAAAATAAGACCACTTAATTAAAATATCTCAATAATGTGTGAACATCCTTAATTAATCAATAAAATGCATAACATATTAGGATTCTGACCTCATTGAAAAATAACATGAACTAATTACCTCAATACTGCAATGTAAATAACTTAAGCTTCTAACAAAAGCTCAGACAAAAAAGAATGACTATCAGGATTCAGAGGCCTCAATCTCTCAAAAAGAGAGAAATATCAATGGAAATTCTCTACTTTGTGGCGCCATTTGGGAGTTTAGCGCCTTCTCCGCTGGTGGGTGGGTTCAGCTCATCCCAAGCTTCAATCCATGTGATCATAGCATCAGCCAGCTTGTTGAAGTATTCGTCCACCTTGCCGAGCTTTGCCCTGACTTGCTTGGAGAGTTCGAGGTAGCATTTTTGAACGGTGGTGCACTCCTTTGGCAGGGTAACGGCCTGGAAAAATGGGATCAGCTCTTCCTGCCAGTAGATACCTTTGTATTCCTTCTTCAAATTCACAAATGGGTTGCTTGCTTTGCTGTGCCAGATGTAGGGGAGGCCAGTCTTGACTCCCAAGCCCAAGTGATCGCAGATCACCTACAAATTCCATTTAAAAAAAACAGACATGAGAGCATGAAAGCGTGGAATAATCTATGGGTGTTAATACAGATCTAAGTGGCTCTGTTAGAAGTAATCTAGAGACGGATCGGTCCAGGCATTACTTCTCGTTTTATGCAGCTGGAGATTATCACAATCAAATTATTAAAATCACATCATCTAGGAATATCATGAGGTTTAATAATTTGGATTCACAGCAACTTTGGTAGTTTAAGAAATTCATTAAAAGTCCGCCAACATATATCAACCTCTAAGCCTTTGAGCAACTTGTGGATTACGCATGTTTTAAGCTATAATATGATTTTAGTGTAGTCAGCAAATTTGTGCAGCCAAACATTACATACCAGCTTATTTTAATTTATAAGCCATAATCCTAGAACATATCAACTGCAGCGAACAGGGCCTTAATTCTTCTATATGTTTCATAAAAAATAATATATACTGAAACACACTAGTATTACACCTTATTTTAATGTAATTTGAAAATTGTAGAAACAGGAGAAAGTTTCATAAATATAAGTAGGCTAATAACTAACCAGACAGTATTGGTAAAAGCGCTCTCATGTGAGAAAATATTCAGTCAGGTAATCAATTAAACCACAAAGTCTAGAGCAAAAGAATAACCACACAATACCTTGGTGCACCAGCCAGCCCACATGTCATCGTAGCGCCCAATTGGCTGACCATCGCCCATGAGTCCAAAGTACATTGCTGGTCCAATCAATTCACGGTTGAATCCGAGATTCATACCACACATGGGGAAGAGGGTTCCCTTTGGTATGGTCATAACCGCATCAACAAACCTGGAAAATATGGGATGGTATCAGGAAAAGGCCCTATTAAAATGCACATTGCATAAATTAAAGAAAAAATTGTGTTTAATTATAAGCAAAAAAGGTGAAAAAGTAGAGTGAATTTTGTACCTGCTGTTCCTCTCCAGAGGCTTGACTAGCTGGGTGGGTGCATCATAATCTGGGATGTTGAGCCAAAGGCCATGGGAAACTGCAGTCGGGACACCCTCTCGGAGACTGAATGGGTATCCTCGGACAAAATCTGTACCATCTCTGTAAGGATCATACAGAGTGTTGAAGAAAAATGGGGTTGATGGGGATAGCAGGTTCTTAATGTGCTGCTCAAGCGCATTGATTTCGTTGCCTGATGGATCTTTGGCAACCTATGAATAACAACGAATCAGTAACTGAGAAATTTTTAATATATGTTTACACACACAGATATATTTGCTCACTAGAAACATGCAACTATAGTTCAAAAGGCCGCAAATTCCATAAGGCATTTAAATTTGATTTTAAGAGCAAATTCCATGCTAATGGTGTGATAAAGAAAACAGCTTTATCAGTAATAAAAAGATTAATTTTCAGAAGTACAAACAGGAAAATTTATCTTGCAAAATTTGGAGCCATAAAGTAAAGATATATCACAAAAACAGCTAGATCTCACACATTGTCCAAGCTAGTTTGATTGATGTAACAATTTAAAATTGCAGCATCAAAACTAATTCAAAATGAGAAATCCAAGACATATGAATGAGAAACTAGACAGATCTTTTAGTAAGCTTCAATCAAACAAGTTCGCCAAATGGAGAAAGGCATCAAACAATTTAAGTTATATATTTAATTTATACACATAACCCAGGAAGGACATACATCGCATAAAGCCAAAATTAAAATGTGAAAATACAATGTCTTCAATTCTAATCAATTAGAGAGAGGAAACCAAGGTCATTATCTGAAAGTCTATCTCCAATACATCCCTATATAGTTTTATTGTATGCAAAACAGGACATCATACATTTTATATATTGTGGACCAGAGTTCATTTCCCAAAATACTTCAGCTCATATAAGTATGTTCAGAGCAAACAAGCAGATCAGATTCAGATCTCTAATATTTAAAAAAGCGAACTGAAATTCCTATCAAAGTCAACATAATTCTGACTAAATCAAAAAACTTTGAAACTTAATTCAGATGTAAATTGCAGACAATAAAATCAGATCCAAACTCATAAACCCCACCAAAACCCATAACACATCCTCATCGTCACCGGCAAAACAATCATTGTACCAAAAAGAAAAAGCTAAAAAATAAACCCCATTAAAAGTGAAATTCATCACGCCAAAAGTCAGTATCACTACAATTTAACAAACGCTCAACAAAAAATACCACACAATCCTACTCCCAAAGTCAAACCCAGTTGAAAAAACAAAACTTTAACAATATCCATAAATCAAACGAATCAAAACCAGATCTCTCAAAATAAAACTCTAAACCCCACCAAAATTCAGCACTTCCACTAAAATTGAACAAATATAACATAAAATCAAACTCTAAAACCCAAAACCCAAATCAAAACAACTTGGAAAAACAAAACAATTCTCAAAAGGGTACTAAAGAATAGGGATCTTACAAAGCAATCATCGTCAATAGTGAAGATATACTTCTTCTTGGACACCATAAAACCAAAGCATCTGCAAGCAGAATCCTTGAACGAGATGCAAGAAGCTTTAGGACCCAAAATTCTATTAATATCATTGCGATTGTAGAGTTCATAATCGAACCCATCAGGGACTCTAATGGTTTTTGAAGGATCACCATCTTGAACAATGATTAGATGGTATTTTTCAAAGAAAGGCCTCCACATCTCGAGGAAATCGAGGTTTCGAATTGTGGGTATTACTATGTCTAGCTCATCTTTCAGAATTGGAGTCGGAGAAGGTCCGGCCATTGTAGAGAGAGAGAAAGAGAACAGATCGGGATTTTTAGAGAGAGAGTTGAAGATTGAAGGCGGACTCTGTAGAGATGAAGAGAAAGAGAAGAGGTTGAATTGTATTTAAAAGTTGAAACGCCCAAATATGTGGTGGCATCTGGCGCGTGACAGCTATATTTTTTTTTTCTTTTCTTTTTTTTTTTTTTACCTCCGTCCAGCAATGAACTTCAATATTAAATTCATTTTTTGGGAGGAATAAGTAATTCTACATAATTTCTTACTTTCTTCAAAATGCTTTTACTTGGTCCCATAAAGTCTTGAAAATAAACACTAATACCACTCCAATTTTTCTTAAAATAATTTAGGATGGAGAGAGACACAAATCTGTATGTAAAACAAGAGTTAAACCAATTCTATATGGACTGACTCAACAAAAAGTCCTAATTCAATTCAACCTAAAGTTATCATACTCTAACAGTTACCTAAAACTATTTATTGCTGGTTCGTGTTTACAGCGTTTGACGTATTTAGAAATTTACAACGTTTGACGTATTTAAAATGTATTAAATATAATTGAAAATTTTATTCATTTATGAACAATTTATTTAATTCATAAATATTACGTTTGAATTCAAATGTTATATTTCAGTTTTAAATGCAACGCTCGAAATGTATTAAACGCTCTAAACGTTAATATCCGAACATATCCTTAAAGAGGTGTATATAACTTGATCTTTTTATTATTGTTTCTATTCACAATAAAAGTTTCTTTTACGAGTTTTAGTTTTAAAAAATTTAAAACATAATAACTATATAATTTATTAATTGTCATTAATATTTCTTTCCCCCTCTCTCTCTTTTGAAACAGTTGCCATCAATATATAATTAAGTAGCAATGGTATAATAATATAACTTTGATGATAATGATTTAATTGTGCCATTATATATTATCTATGTTATTAAAGGAGAGCGAGAGAAAAATAACAAACTTTTAAAATTGTGTAACATTTTAACTTCTCTCAAAAAAAAAAATTTAATTCCCTCTTCTTATCAACTCTTAATTTCTCTCCAATGTATTTTTAATCGCACAGTGTGTACCAGTTACTATTAATAAAGTACAAATCTTGTTTTTAAAAAAATCACATTCATAAGTTAAACTTTTTTGTGATTTTTTTTTTTGAATTTTTTTTGTGAATTAAAAGAAGTAATATTATGCTAATTCAATTATCGAGACATACTAATATTATGCCATTTAATGTTCATGACATACTATATTAGCATGCTAGGATATGATACTCTAAGTCAGGTTTGACCATTCGTCCTCAATTATTTACTGTCGTATCACTATATATTTGTACCTAATTTGAAAAGATATTACATTCCATAATCAAAGTCTTTGTCTAATAGGAGTATTGAATAAAAGGTTAAATTTAAGATGGTAAATATGGACTCAAATTGTTCAGGCCATAGTCAAGATTTTTAATCTCTGTCATATACCTGTCACATCTTAATCTAAAAACTTTTATTTTACCACTTCAACAAATTATTTCGTTCTGTCTATATGACAATTAACATGAATATGAAATGACAATTGATTTGTTTTCTTTTGACAATTTTTTCCCCCTCCTTCCATAAGAAGAGTTTTTACCGTCACAATATATAAAGTGATATAATATCTTTAAATTTATATTATAATTTTATTATTATATTAATTTTATTAAAAAATAATTACTAAATTTAGGGATATTTATATACGTACAAAAAAAATATTAATAATTTTTTTATTTTTTTTATTAATGAGACTTTTTTTTGGAACTAGAATGATAACTAATGAAGATTATCAAAGATGGTATGATCATCTATCTGTTCTTTATATACAAGTGTAATGCTATTGCAGATATGGTTTGGAATTGGTCTTTTTAACTTCTTCTTTTTCTCAACTGTGTCAAATGAATTTGGATTAGCTAACAAAAATTGATTTATCAACTAGAAGGAATATTCTGCCAAATTCCGTCTGTGAAGTAAGGAAGAATTAATGGAAAACTTTAAAAAATTGTTGAAGTGGTAAAATAATAGCTATTGGATTAAGATGGGGCAGGTGTATGACTGAGATTAAAAGTTGACTAGTCTGGACAATTTGAGTCTAGACGGAAGCTTGTGTGGTGTTTGATAAGATTAAATAATTAAGATCTAAATGATTAATATATCTTAATAAATTAGATTATTTGAATGAAATAGCATTTGAGCTTAAAAAATTATTTGGTAACTAAAAAGTATAAAAATCTGAATGACTTTTAAATTTAAAAATATCAATTTTAAATTTAAAAATATCTCAAATTGACTTTTCAAAAATCAATAATGATCTTAAATTTTGGAATAGAGAGAGTACAATATTTATAGAGACTCCATAGATTTAAATTTTTCATTAAGAGACAGCTTTTAATGATTTATATTTATATTTTTCTCTTACTAATTAAGAGACGATAAGAGGCAAATAAAATTTTACCAAACAATTTTACCCTCTTATCAAATCAGATATAAAACTGTTAAAAGATATTAAAAGGTAAACCAACACCACTTTAATCTCGTACCAAGATCAAAAGACATGTTTAAACAATATAATTATATCCACACAGATAGCATTCTAGGCATAATTTACGGAATGTAATGATTTTAGGCACTATATAAAAATATCCCAAAACACTCGTAGTTTACAATAAACATGATAAGTATAAAGAGATGTATGTGCATAACCTACTTTCACTAGAAGAGAAAGATTATTCCAAACAATTTGGAGAATATGCTTATCCATTTATATAACTAGTTAATGTACTGTTATATCTTATAACAAAAAAATTATTCTCACTTATAAATTAACCAAAAAGTAAGGATTTTATTCCAAAAAAGAGGGAGTTCTTAGCTTACTAATATTACCATAGTTTGATTTATTTAATATTTATTAAAAAAAATAAAAGAAGAAAAAAAGAGGTAGTCAATTTAATCAAAATAGGACGGAAAAAAGGTACTATTATCTATCATCTTTATACATTGAGTTCTTCTACGCTGCCCGTGACTTGGGGACCGTTTAGGGGACCAGGAATTCTTTTTTTTTTTTTTTTCACTCCCAAATAATTTTTATGATTTATTGAAACTGAAATTTAAAAAAAAACAATGATTTAGGTGTGTTTTAGATACATATCAAAAACAGCCTAAATTACTGTTTTTTTTTAAAAAATTTCAGTTTTAATAAATCATAAAAATTATTTGGGAGTGAAAATAAAAAAAAAACAAAAAAAAAAAACGGTCTCTAGACCGATTTTCATTTCATTATAATAGAACGAAGAACGCGGTAGAACGTGTGAATCCGGCGTTATAGGCACCGTCACCGAACGAGAGCGTGAAGAAGACGTGAAGCGACATATTCAAAGTCGCGCTCCCACCCATGAGTAGTTGCTTTGATCTTTGGACCTTTGTGCTTTCATTATGGCCCTTTTCTTATATTTTTATTTCGGACCATTTCAAATGAACAATTTATTTAATTAATTTATATAAATAAAAATTATATATTTATATATTAAAGAGTTTAATTTTTTTTAAATAACTTGCATATTTTATTAAGAGATGAAGAGAAATAACTATTTCCTTCAATTTTTTTCTTCTTCTATTTCATTCTTTTATCTCTCTTTTCCGTTCCCACTCTTTTATAACCTCTTTTTACTCTTATTTTTATTTATTTTTCACACACGTAATGTATTTCAGATGATTAATAGTTATTAAGTGTGTGAAAGTATTAATTTTTTACAAGTAAATATGTTAGTTTCACAAAATTATATTTTACATGAGCGTGAACTTCACTTATTATTTATGCGAGTGAGAACTTGTGAAATTAACAATTTTAGTTGTAAACATATCAATAATCTGTCTAAATGAATTGTCCCGTTTGAATTGTTTGATGGTAAAAAGGGAGGTGAGGACTACCTCATGTTAGAATTGTAAATGGTAACCGAAAAATAGAATATTCGTCCGTATTCGTATTTGTTTAAAACATATATTATTCGTATTCGACTTAAATGGATATTATTCGTATTCGAGTAAAGATATTCGTAAATAAATAAATACGAATACAGATACATATATACTCGTATTCGTTTAATATCGGTCTGTCTACATATTTATCAAATAATGGATATTAGATATTCGGTATCATAATTTCAATCAAAGAACGGGTCTTATTATAAAAATATAATATTTTTTTTAATATCTTCAATAAAAATATTTTATTAAATAGAGTGATTAAATTTTTTTTCCTTTTGAATTTTATAACTAAATCATATGGTTGATGATTGTGTTATGTTATATTAATTTCGTAATAGTAATTTTTTAAATTTTTAATTATTTATTTACTAATTTTAATTAACTATACCAGTAAATTCGGGCAGTTATTTCGAAATGAATAATATTTGAATTCGAATAATATTTTAAATATTGAATTCGAATGATAAAATAAAAAATTCATTGAATATCGAATGCGAATACGAATAATTGAATATATATTTTTCATATTATGTAAAAAGAAAATTATAATTTTAAAAAAATTATTATTATAAGAAAAAGATTTCATGTAAGAGCGTGATCTCCCGTGGCCCCGAATATACTTATTTTTGTTCTCCTTTGGTGAGAGCAATGTTACTGTACACGTAAACTGCATGGTCTTTGTGGGTCCTACCTCCAACATTTTCAAACATATACGTGGCACGATGCCATGAGACGGAAAACAACTCATGCTTGAATCTTAATAGCTGGTGTCTCATGTGTATTAGATCTAGGGCCATTATTTTATTTAGTACTGCACTTGTCGGTGTCCCAAAATTATTGCTTCTTCTTCGGGTACTACTATGCTCGTCTTACTAAGTAAATTTATTTCTCCTTAGATTCAATAATTATAATGGGACCCGCTTCTATTGAGATATTTTCTGAAGTGACATCACTGTGCGCTGTTCGATTGTATTTTAATGTATCTTAAGAGTTCATCACTTAATATATTTTAATATTTGAAATTAGGATAAAAAAATTTCCTCTGAATAACTCTAAATCATTAAGATACAAATATGAGTCTAAACTATTCAGAGGACCTCTTAATACAAAGATATGAGCTGTTAAAATACATTAAGAAGTGGACTGTTAACATGCATTAAGATGCAATCAAACACCATCTTATTCTAGAAAACTGACAGAAGTGCCTTAAATTATGGATGGAAAAGAAATAGTTCAGACATACTTGCACAATACTTTGAACCTTTATTTTAAAGAATAATTTCAAAATTTTCAAATAAGATCCCATAGCCACTTGGCCCAATAAAATGACTTAATTTTATCGATATAGAAGTTGAAGGTTTAAATTTTATTAATAATATATTATGAAGACAAGTTCAGAAGATAGTAACAGAACGATAAAGACAGTAAATTATCTCTCTCTCATTTATACTCATTTAAGATAAATTATTATAATAAATTAACGACATTAAAAAAAAAAGTTAATAAGAACATGTATTAATAGTAATATTGGTTGTCAACATTTAAATCTATTATGTATGATTTACTAAATGTTTAACCACAAATGTATTTATAACAAATGTATTTGACTTAATTAATATTTTGGAATACGATATATTTTACTCCTATTTATTTATGTATTTATTTTTTGAATAATCTCACTTGCATGAATATAAACATTAACAGCGGACTACAACGTGGAGTAGTCCTTTCCAAAACATCCCACATGTTTACTCTTGATATTGATAACTTTTTCAAACTTCTGTCTACTAGTTTATATTTTTAACTCAACTTCGTATCAAAATTCTCAACAAATATATTCTTCTTTAAGTATCACGAATTACATTGGTTCAACTCTTATGATGTAATAAAAATAATTTCATTAAAAAGGTGTCCTCTATGAACAATTTAGTCTTTAAATTTTTATTTTTTTTTGGGGGGGAGGGGTCGTGAGATGGATAAAAAGTAGTATTTCTAACTTTTTTTTAAAAAAAAATCTTCATGTGTTTTTGATACTTTTTATAGCATAATAAATGCTATTAAAATTTAATGCTTCAAAATTGCATTGCACTCGCATTTAAATTAAAAAGTTGATAAACATCCAAACTATTTGTATAAAATATTTTAAAATTATATAGTATCTAACAATACTTTACTTTTTATTCAAAATATTTTCCTGAACAATTTACCAATCACCAAACTATTCAGCCGAGCATAAAGTACCTGGACATACAATTATATAATGTACCTGGACATTATGTAAAATACAATTATAAGTAAAATACAATTATAAGTACCAGGACATTATGTATAGCATTAAGTAAATACAATTATAAGTAAACAATTTACCAATCACCAAACTATTCAGCCGAGCATAAGTCTAGGTACTTAGTACCTAGACTTATGTATAGCATTAAGTAAATAAGCAGGGACATTAAGTTCCCCCCCCCCCCCCGCATAACACCGTAATTTTCGGGCTCGATATATATTCGTTAGATTAAATTTGATTTGAGCTCAATTTAAAATATAAATAATTTAAATATGAGCAAATTTTAAAATTCGATAAATTACTCGAATCTTTTTAAATTATAATTTTCTATTACTATTCAGATCATATTCGTTTGAAAAGTTCAAACTGCTCAGATTTGATTCGAGATCGTACTCGACTCGGTAGCTAAACGAGTTTCAATCAAACTTTATTTCATACTCGATAAATTTTGTGAACCAAAATCTGAGCAACTCAATACTTAACTCGACTTGGTTCATTTACACCCCTACTCCTACCAGAGTCTCAATCAAGCTTTATTTCATACTCGATATACGTCACAATCGTAATTCGACGAAAAACTTTTACGATACATAATCGGACTCTAATATAAATAATAATACACCGGTGACAAAAAATTGGATACAAAATGATATGTATAATAATAATTGATTATAATTATTAGATCCACTTATATAAGATGAAATCTCAACTAATTAACTATAAACTGATATATTATTTTGTATTTATTTTTTATAAATATCTTTTGTGACCGTAACATTAACTATAATATAAATTAAAATAGTAACACTAGTTGCTTGCATTGTGTAATGTAAGGTGACAGACATCTACAAATATAAAAGCTTTTAGGGAACACATTGCATGTATACAATGGTTATCAAAGCTTCGAGCTGTCCCACGTTCCCTCCAAACCCCACGCCCACCCCACCCCTACCCCTACCCCTACCCCTAGCCCCACCAAAATTGCTCAAATGTCGTTTTGTGGAAGGAATAAGAAAAGTGGCCTAGATAAAAGATACCACCAAAGAGAGTATAAATAAGTTCATAATGGATTTTATGTAAATACATTAAATATTATCATTTTATGTTAATAATAATGAATCTTACTCGAGTATTTTAATTTGAGAGTCAAATAAATTTTATACAATATTTTATATTTATATTGTGTATCTTAGACATTTTTATAGAACAAATCTTTATACTTAAATCATTTTTACGGGACAAAGAGAATAAGTAAAAGGGATAAATTTTCACTCCTCCCCTCTAAAAAAAAAGAAAAAGAAAAAAAGAAAGGGGTATTTTTTCTCATTTGCTTTGACCAGTTATGTTTGAAAGAGGCGTAAGAGAGTTTCATTTTTTCAACGTTAATTTTTTAAAAATTTCCTTCCAAAAATTTCTTTTCAAAGTTAAAAAGATTTGAAAGCAAATTTACTAAACACTTGGTTTCCAAACTAAAATATCAAAACTAACCTTATAATAATTTTTAAAATGTAATCTTATAAGGGTAAAATAGTAATATACTATTTTAAGTTAAAATTTCTTTTCATAACTCACAAATACAAGAAAAGAAAGTAAATTTCCTTTCTTTCACTCTCTTTTCTCTCAAAAAATTTAAATTCTTTTTCTTTCTCTCTCAAAACTCACAAACACAGTTAAGAGTTGTGCTATTTTTGAAGAAACGAGAATTAGGTGATAGTCAGTTGACAATGACTGAAGTCTTACTTACCGAAGATTATGATTCAATTCTCATCACCTCTCTCTTATTCTTTTTTTTGAAAGCCCAATTTTTTTAGAGAATGCAATATAATTTTATAATCAAGTATATTATCACTATTACAATATCAAAAACTAATCAAATCTCACTAAAATAGAAAGAAATAAACTCATAAACAAACAAACATCATATAAAGAGAAAACAAGTTTTACATAAAAGAAGAAATAAACCCACTTAAGTGAGAATTGAACCTGAAATTTACAGGTCACAGTATCTCAGTTTTAACCACTATATTAAAACCTCATTGGCTTCGCATCTCCTTTATTGAAATGCAAAACTTTATTATTACAAAAGAAAATGAAGAAGCAATAAATATAAAATATAATACAATGTATGCAATGTAAGCTTATTGGATTAGATTGAAATGGCAATCCAGCCCCATTTCTCTCTTTCCTTGATATGAGTGGAAGAAAAATATTCAAATTGTGTAGACCAATTTAAAGGCCCTGGAATTTGGCCAAGGTTTTCACTCGTACCATCCACTCAAAACTTTAGTGTGTCCACTTTTAATTTGTAGAATTTTCTAAGTCCAGTATCTTAGTCCACGAGCTAGTAGTGATGGTTTTACAAAATGTCCGAAAGAAATCCAGGCCCTACTTCATGGTCTGGCCTAGTTTGTGTTTGTTCTATTCTTAAATATACATTGCGTCTTAAAATGTTGGTCCATTTAGCATTGCATGTTAATGAAATTAGTACTATTGGCTTAGCCCGGCAATCAAGTGAGTTACTAACTTTGAGCGTAAGAGCAGTCTTTGGCCTTAGGTGGGGTTGATTCGCTGGATAGAAATTTGATGTAATACAATAATTTATGTAATGCAATAGAGTTGTCTATGAATAGAGTTGTTTGAATAGGTTATTACGCCATAATTGTTTGATTGGTTCTTGATATTTGTATAGTAATTATAATGTTATTATATTATATTTAAAATTGTGTTTGATTCACTAAATATATGAGTGTATGTAATGAATAAAATAAATTATAAGTCAAAATGTCAAATCATTATTATTTTATTTGTTATGACTTATTCCATTACACGCGTAATGGGGCCAATACATCAATTGGAGGATGTAACGAAAATCTTAAAAATTAATATAATAACATTACGCCCATAATAGGGGTGATACATGTAATACGTGAACTAAACATAATAAATGTTATATTAATGTAATAGCCTATTATATTACAAAATTAGCACTGATAAACAGAGTATATGACAAAAACGTTCATCAATTTAGACCAAGCTAATGAATTAAGTTAAAGACTTGACATAAAGTTGGGGTTAGACTTTTTTATTCAAGTTTTTGGATCGATCTGTTGAATGAAGGCCTTAGTAATGGGCTCCACGATTTCCTAAACAAACACTCAACAGATTTAGAAAGAAATTCTTATATGTAAGGATCCGAATTTCTCCCTGATTTGGAGTATTCTTGAATTGGTAAAAAGGGTAAAAAGGGTTTGACGTTGTTCTTTGATGCATTGCTGGATAGAAGAGAATTAATGTGCAATTTTTTTGGCCAAATGAATGGTAAGAGTTAATGGTGTGCATGTTCTTTATCATCATATCCCCTAGTATGTATACTTGAGGATTGTTATTGGGAAAATATAATTTGACTCTCGTAAAGTTACTTAAAAAATAAAAGGTCCTTTTTTTAGAGTGATTTTATACTTTCTCAGTAAATTAGGTACACTGTAATATAGTCAAACTGATTTATTGTTGAATATATACATTGTTCAATACTTAAGTGTCACGTTTATTTTATGTTTTGTATAATTATTTTTCTTTTAATTTCTATTTGTTTTTATTTTATTTTAACGGTGTTGTTAATACCACAAGGGATATTATTACACCTATTAAAGTCAAGTTAATCCTTGAGTTATTAGGTAACGGTCATTACGTATTAAGTCTTCAAGGTCATAAAATCTTTTATATGAACTCAAATGCACAATAACAATTTGAACCAATATATCTTATTTCTTAATTACTTTCCTTTTTTTGTCTCGTGAATTGTTTGTTTGTTCATCAAAATAGTCGTAACCGTTACTTTAGTGTTTAGTACTTTCGTAATGCATGGTAATAACTAAAAGCATATTGATAGTGTACATCTGAAGCAGAAGTCGAAGATCATGTGCATATAGCTGAAGCTTATAGATGCTCAGACGAAAGTCTTGAACAAAGCTTTAGCACAATTTGGTTTCAGCTGGAGTGTCTCTTTAATATTTGCTAAAGATGCCATTAATTAACATCTGTCAAGATAACTATGAACGTGATTTTTAAGCATCTTGTGTGGATATTTGTCCAGCAGATTTGACACTTGTCCCAAAGGCTTAACACTAAGCAAACTCATTAAACATTTTCTTAGACACTACTAGTAAAAAGAATAAGTGAGTGGTTAGAAAGAGAATGAGCGGAGACCACGTGTCTTTCGGTTAGAAGTTATCGAACTTTTTAAATAACTACATACAAATGTGATCAAGGTAATGCAACTTTATACACTTAACTCTCTACTCTCTATTGTTAACCTACTCATCTTCTTACACCGGAGTTATCATCAGACGACACCTTGTCGTCAAACTTAAAGTATTCTCTTCATTCAATCGTGATTCAAGCTTCTGGGACAAAACGAGCGTTAAGACAATTTTCAATGAAAATTAGTAAGTAGTATGACTCTTATTTCTTGACCAGACCCAATATTTTTTGCAATAACAATATCATATGACTACCAAGTCCAAGCATGTTGCTTTTATCTGCAGTACAAGGGGTTTGGTCATTTTCAGTATTATGTAAATAGGTGAAAAGTCAGCTCGATCAGAATCATTCTGTGAGATAATGAGTATGTATCATTGGCTAGGAAAATGACATTGTAGCTTTTTTGTTCGAGTGTCCCCAGTCTCCTGCCTTTTCCAACTGCCCACCAAAGCTTAATTGCTTCATTAAGCAGGAACTCAAAACATCAAAATGAATAATCACTCATCTTGTCAAAATTATTTAACTAATTTTGACATTTTAATATCAATTCAAATATTCTCAAATTCAAATTTTGCGTCATTCATTTACTTTTTCAAAAAATAAATAAATAAATTTTGACAATTTTCATAATTGTTTAAAATTAAATAAATTCTTAATAATTTTGAATACATGTATATTTCAAATTGACTTCAGAAAATCAAAAATCGAGAAAGTATTTAAAAGCCAGTGAGTAAAAGAGAGTGGATAAAATTAGATTTTCAGAATGAGTAGACAAATCTTATGATTCATGAAGCACCCAACAACTATTAGGTGAGACATCTCCATGAAATCTTTTTCATCTAAAAACCTCCTCTTCTCCTTTTTAAGGCTACCACTTTACTTAATATATATTGCTGCCTCATTTTAATAATCTCTTGGAATTTTTGCTAACCCAGTTTGGAAATGTCCTCAGAAAATAATTATCGATACTTCCCCTTTCCCAATTTGAAGTTCAGCTTATGGACTACCATTTTAGTCATGGCTTTTTCTCATGCAGGTATTCATAATTTATTCTCTGCAGAATTTATTTGAAATTCCATTTAATTTACAATTCATTGATTAATCAAATATTTTTCTTTTGTAATTTTAGCTGCGTTTGATCCGTTGGATCCTTTCGGAAACATTACAATCAAATGGGATGTTGTGTCCTGGACTCCTGATGGTTACGTGGTTAGTATCTTTTTTTGTCTAAAATTCAGATTAAGATCTCATCCATTATGTTTTTTACTCAATTTTTTCTAATACATATTTTACGTCACTAAATTTTACATTTAATGACTGTCACTAGTACATTCGATAAAAACAATATTTGTATTGCTAGATGTGTATTGATAAAAACTGAAAGGTGTAAGATTCGAATTAGGATCTCCTTCATTACACCTTTCACCCAGTTTCCGGCAACATACATTTGGCGATACAAATATTGTTTTAGCGAGACAATAAAAATCGTCGCAAATAATTGTGTCGTCGTTACCGTTGGTAAAAATAATATTTGTGTTGTATCAGGGAAAAATGGATAAAAGTTGTAATGGAGAGGACCCTATTGGCCTATTCCCAATGATTCCAACTATTTGATTTAAAGAATTTCTTAAAAGAAAATTTATCAAATTAATATTTATTTTTTGCAGGCTGTAGTGACAATGAACAATTTCCAAATGTATCGGCACATAATGAGCCCTGGCTGGACCTTGGGTTGGGGCTGGGCTAAGAAAGAAGTGATTTGGTCCATGGTGGGTGCACAAACAACAGAGCAGGGGGATTGTTCCAAGTTCAAAGGCAACACCCCACATTGTTGTAAGAAAGTCCCCACAGTTGTAGATTTGCTCCCTGGAGTTCCATACAACCAACAGATTGCCAATTGCTGCAAAGGCGGCGTGGTGGCGTCGTGGGGCCAGGATCCATCCTCTGCGGTTTCTTCCTTCCAGGTCAGCGTTGGCCTAGCTGGTACATCCAATAAAACTGTAAAATTGCCGCAGAATTTCACTTTGCTTGGCCCCGGACTGGGCTACACTTGCGGCCCTGCAAAAATCGTGCCATCTACCGTCTTTTTGACTGCGGATCGCAGGCGAAAAACTCAAGCATTGAGTAAATTCTCTATTTCTTGAACCTTATTTTTTCCAAAATATTGCTCTATTTCAAATATATGCATCGAAGTCCGACGTATGTTAACCTTAATATACACGCAACTCTTATCAGAACTAAGCTGCTTTTGTTATTTGTGCAGTGACATGGAACGTGACTTGCACTTATTCTCAGTTTCTGGCTTCCAAGAACCCAACTTGTTGCGTTTCCTTCTCGTCATTCTACAATCAGACCATCACTCCCTGCCCATCTTGCGCTTGTGGTTGCCAAAACAAACATAACTGTATTCCGTAAGCATTTCGTTAAAGATATTATTATGGGGAATGATTCATAATTGATGTTAGATATAACATTATTTCATCTAGTGCGTATATAGCCATCTATAGGAGAAATGTACGGTTCATATTTGCACAACACAAAATACTGCTCTATCTAATAATCTTAGTTATGGATCATTCCGCTATCATATACATATAAATAGTTAGACTGAATGAGTCGGTTTACTTTTATTTTAAAATAAGTTTGATTGATAACAAATATATGTCGAATTCTGTCGGTTTATTTTTGGATGGAGGCCTGATTTAGATTTTGAAATGCAGGAGCGACTCAAACCGGTTGAATGCAGTGGGAATAAATACACCAAGAAAGGATAATGCACCATTGCTACAATGCACTCATCACATGTGCCCAATTCGAGTCCATTGGCATGTGAAGCTCAACTATAAGGACTATTGGCGCGTAAAGATTGCCATCACTAATTTCAATTATAGGATGAACTATACACAATGGACCCTTGTGGCACAACACCCTAATCTCAACAATGTCACTCAAGTTTTTAGCTTCGATTACAAGCCTCTTGTCCCCTACCAATCCATAAGTGAGTCAAAAAATAAAAATAATATGTGCGCGCGTGTGTGCATATATATATGCACACACACAAAAGAAAGAAAACATTTATTTCATAATAATATTTTTACATTTTAGTTGGCCATCACTCAGTTTTATAGAAAATTATTGCATTTGTATATTAAGGTATTGCATTGTTGGTTACAAAGGCCATCGATATACATCTTGCTATACAAATGCGACAATTTCTACAGAATTAACCGATGTTCGATTTAAATTTGGATTTAATTATGAAAAATATTTTTTTTTTAAAAAAATATATATTATTTAACTTGTGATATTTTCTAATTTTAAATTGATACGAGTATGTTTAATTTTGTATGATTATGATTCGATAATCATTACGAATTCGGATTTGGTAAAATTGCACTTCAATTGGCTATCGAATTGCTGCATTTGTATATTGATGAGGTGTTGGATATTAATGGCAGTTGATACCCAAGAATGCAACACTTTCTTATACAAATGCAACATTTCTTACAGTCAGTCAATAGAAATGTACCTTCACCGAATCTAGATCCATAATATGATTACGAAATTGTAATTTCGACTAAAATTATGACATCTTTTCCATGAATATAAATGCAGATGACACTGGTATGTTTTATGGGATGAAATTCTACAATGACTTATTAATGGAAGCTGGAGCCACCGGAAATGTTCAGTCTGAAGTGCTTCTGCAGAAGAACAAAGACACATTCACATTCAAGCAAGGATGGGCATTTCCTCGAAGAGTCTACTTCAATGGCGAAGAATGTAAGCTTCCTCCCCCCGATGCATACCCAATTTTACCAAATTCTGTCTACACAAATCGGATTCAATTATCAAGAACGGTAGCTTCTCTGTTTTGGATCATCCTGTTAAGCTTATTGTAAATATATACTATCTGGGGAGAAATTTTTTAAGAGATGTAACGGCCAAAAAGAGCAGAGTGGTTTTGAGTGCAGGATGAGGAGAGATCAATTGATAGTTATAATGTGTAAAATTTTGGGAGTAATAATAAAGTTCAGTCTTTCTAACGTTTAATATTGGAACAAAAATATCCAAAAATTATGTCTAAGCATGTCTTGTACAAAACTTAATATTAGAAAATAAAGTCAGCCTGCAAGTGCAAGAACTCCTGGATACTCTGATAAATTCTGATCAGGTAAAAGGAGCCAAGTTGGGTATACAAAATCTGTCCCCCTCCTTTTTTTCTTGTGCTCTCTATGGTAATGGCTTGCAACATTTGTTACAAGAACAAAAAGACACTTGAGGTCAACCATTCACAAGCCCACAACAAACCCAAACTGCGTTTTCCTAAAGCAAGAATTGTTTTAAGTAATAAAACTAAAATTTTCACACATTTAGATGACTTAACCTTTCCCAAGTCAACTTACTTGATGAGAGGCTTCTTGGTGACAATGCTCACTAAAATTGAAATAAAATAGAGGTAACCTAGTGTATAAATGTCACCAGGAACCCATATATCCGATAACCATATGTGATGTACCCCATAGCAAGCACTTCACAGCAAGCAACTCCTAGGCATAAAAATTATTAATGTGGCACTTCCAAGTAATTTTCTTCTCATATAAATTTGGAGAATCTCTTACTCTGCTTTATGTCCGTCATATCGGTTTAGGTGAGCAAATTAGTATAACTCAACGGCCAGTATAAAAATACAAGGAACATTTACTCTTCGAGAATTCCAGAAGACAACACATGAAACTACACAAAAGGCTCACAGATTGAGCCTAAATGCATGTACCATAACAAGCTGAACCACAAATAAGCATAAACTGAAATACTGCAACAATATGTGGATAAATAAATAATAGAAGTTCTCATTTTTCCCCTATTGCCAGTAGTCCTACAAATTCTAGTCTAGTGACAACACAGCAAAAGGTAGAAGGCTACGTATGAAACTTAGAAGCTTGATGCAACAGATATATTTTAATGTTTGAAGGATACTACAGATACCAAGTCTAATTGGTTTACTTCTCAAGTACAAAGGCAATTTTGCTCTAATTTCATATGAAGCAAAGAATGAAACAAAAGTTCTATCCTGAATGTTATTTCTACTGTTGCCAGACAACAAAATCATACTGAGAGAAATATAAAAGGTAACCAGAGTTTTACAAAGGAACTCAATTTCATCATACCACTTGTAGTTTCAGGTTAAATCATATGCAAACTTTGGAAGTGATCAAAAGGCTCTGCGCATTGTTTTCTTTGGCTTCTTCACAAAACTTAGACGGATCTTTTTAAGAGTTCTCCGTTTCCTTGCCATCTTTTCAGGCAGTGTCTCCCGCTTTTTCTCTTTTTTCGCAACAGTAGGTTTCTTCATGAATCTCGGGTCCAATTTATAAGCTTTGGGTGTCACCTGAATCCCACTACTTTCAGCTTCCTTAAAAAGAGCATTTGCCTTATCCACCTTCCCATGAGCACACAATTTCTTCATCAATAAATCATAAGTCTGAATCCCAGGTTTACAACCATCCTCCTTCATCTTAGCAAAAACACTCATGGCATGATCAATCCTCTCTATTCCGCACAAAATATTCAGAAACTCGTAGTACGCCTTCTTATCAAGAGCATCCCCAAATCCAGCAGATTTCATCCGATCAATCATCTCATCCCCCTCTCCTACCCTGGCAGCCTGATACAAACTTCTAATCAAAACAAGAAAAGTAGTCTCATCAGGATTACATCCCCATTCACCCATTCTCTGAAACAAATTCACCGCATCCTCAGTCTTTCTAATCTTACACAAATTAGTAATCAACACATTAAACGTTTCCACATTTCGCGGAACACCTGCCACATCCATATCAACTAGTACATTCTCAGCCTCCGATTGAAGCCGAAAAGGATCCTTCTTCCTACAAAGCTTACACACACAATCAAGAATTGCATTATAAGCCACGGCACCAATCTCAAACCCTCCCCTATGCATCTCCCCAGCTAACCTCTTAGCTTCTTCTAATTTCCCATCAACACACCACCCTTTAATAAGCACATCACATATATATTCATCTGGAAAAAACTCATTAGCCAAATTCTTAACCATTTTCTCAGCATAACTAGCAAACCCATGTTCACACAACTTAGACACAATCAACTTCAAAGAATCAAAATTTCTAACAAACCCATAATCATTCTCCATTGTATCGAAAAACGAAACTACCTGCGTGGGTCTCCCAGCCCGAACCAGGCGATCAATCGAAGATTCAAGTGTTTTAGCTCCAGCAACCCCACGGCTATCAACAAGAACTTCATGGGTCGCCTTAAAATCTTTCCGGCGGCCAAAATAATTGACAAAGTACGAAATAATTTCATCAGTGGGTTCAAAATTGGGTCTTGAAAAAACCCATTTGTGAAATCCAAGAGCAGAGCGGCCAGCATCTGGGGAAAGATTGAGTGTGGAGAGGATCAGGGTAGGGGTTAGTTTGATGTGAGAGAAACTGAGATCAAGGCATTGAGGAAGAGAAATAGACCCTTCTGAACCAGATTCTTTGAGGAGCTCAGAGGAGAGATTATTGGCAATAATTTCTTCTTCATTTTGTGGGTTTTCAGTTACAGAAGAAAAGGGTTTAAGAGAGGAGACAGAAAATGGGGTTAGAGGGAGAGATTTGGGGGGAAGATTTGGAGAGAGAAAGGAAGAGGGTTTAAAGAGAGAAAGTTGTTGATAGCGATGGGGTGACGGAGTTGAGGAGGAGGAAGAGAAGCAACGGAGGAAGAGGTGACGGAGTTGGAGCGGCGTTAATGGCGTCGAGGGTCTAGGCATTTTCATCGTCTGTTTCAGCGTATGCGTCTACAGTCGTCTACACTATGGAGCAGCCACTGGTAAACCTAGAGAGGATCAATGCTATGACGCGGATGATAGCACTGTAACTAAGGTGAGGCTTCCTCTCATGCCATATTATTATTATTATTATCAAAAAATAAATAAATTATCTTCTCTTTTCCTTTCTGTTTTCACTTTTCACATATCGAAAGAGAATTCTTTTTTTTTTCCTCACCAAATTCCCGACCCAGACTTAAATGTTTATTATTATTTTTTTGTAGTTGCTAAATAATTTTTAAGTACTTATGTTTATTTGTAAAAATAATAAATAAAATATAATTATTTATATTAATTTTATTTTCAAACTATTTTTATTTTATAATTAATCATTTGTGAATTAAATAACAGGATAATTATAAATAAAATAAATTAAAACAAAAATAATCATATTCCATCCTTCATTCACTCTGGACAAAAACTAACATTCAATTTTGTTTAATTAGCTTACTGGGTATGAAAACAAAGAACTGGAAGATCACATTATTATGGTTATAAAAAAAAAATCATACGATTATTTTTTGGCACTGGCCCACAACTTAATGGAAAAGACTAGGATACCCAAAGCTATTTGGATTTCTGCTCATTATCCAGTCAGCTTTTCAGGATAGTTTTGTCTTTTCAAAAAAGAGTATTATAGAGTATAAAGAAGTGGATATATAGATATATCATGATGTGGAACTACTGGTAACAATAAAACCCAACTCCAACTGCTGTGCCTCCTTCTCTCTCTATCTCTTTCCCAGAACACCAAGAACAAGGTACCATTTGTTCAACAAACACTTTAATTTCATACTACTATATACATATATATATATAGTATGTTTATATGTAGCTATTATCTAATGGGTTTGGACAGATTTCCAGAAAAATGTTTTCTTTTAATTTTCTTACTTCTTAGTAAATGAGAAATTGTGGTATATGCTTTTTGAATGGTTATGAGTTTGTATTATGAGCTTATTATAACAGTCATTCTATAGCATTATATACTAGAAGTTATATTATTATGCTTACAATAAGGGAATAACAGATTCACATTTTGATTTTTACTTTGTTTTGACCTTATCTTGATATACTTCAAATTGATGAACCAAAAATTTTCAATTTATAATTATCTGAACTGTAATTTGATATGGCGTAAGCAAAGAACAATTGTAGATGGACAATCTGAGTTCAATTTTTACATTAATTTGTCACTGTTTAGGTAATTATTCC
Source organism: Aralia elata (assembly GCA_034770075.1). NCBI lineage: Eukaryota > Viridiplantae > Streptophyta > Magnoliopsida > Apiales > Araliaceae > Aralia > Aralia elata. The sequence continues at coordinate 89,425,237 of CM068378.1, read as the reverse complement.
CCCGTTTGGATTCTATATCAGCCTGATAATATAGCTTCTGGCAACTTTGGTGGTGCTCTTTATTAAAAGTTAATAGAATAATTTGCAGCGCGAGGCTCACAAAAGCACTATATAATGAATTATATGAATCATATGAATCACATGCTCAAACACTTTCAATTAGATTAGTTTTTTTCTGCTTGAGGTTGCACTTTATAGGTACCATTTGGTGTTCTCAAAGTATGGCCTTGGTAGTTAGTGATTTCAGTCGGATGCTAGCAGAAAGTTGAATTCAAATTTCTTAAAGTTTAATCGAGCTTAGTTCTGTCAAATCCCCAATTGCCATGAAGGTTTGAAGCTATTCGAGAATGGAAAAAACTGAACCAACTAATTTGCATTCTAAAAATCTGAAAAGCAAACTCCCCCTTCGTACTGTTTCACATTTTACCAGAATATGATTATTTTGACCACATAAGCGAATCCAAACATCTAAAATTTACTTCTTTTTTTTGCTAAAAACATCATAATCGAATCCTAGAAAGGCAATGTAAACAGTTCCAGAATTGAATCTCTTGTTGCTAAGAAATATAATGGATAAAGATATCTTGCTGGTCCATGCTCGATCAAACTCTACAGGACCTAAATCAAAGTTCCTTATTTTCTATTATATAGAGAGCAGAAAGAAATGGTGTCTCTGCAACAATCACCTTCAATTCATCAGACATTGTTGCGGAGCTCATCTACTCAGGTCTCAATCCTCATGCTTTTCTCCATAGCTGTAACATAACTTGTCATTATCATATATTTCTTGTTTTTCTTTTTATTCTGTTAAGTTATATTCATTCTTCTCCTCATGTTTATATAAGTTGGATTTATGCATCAGCTAGGGTTATACAGGCATGGACAGTTTCGAAGAGGTGGTGTTCCCCTTCCGGTCAAAGCAGAGCAAGTATCAGCAGCAGCTTCAACTTCCTGTCACCAAGGTGGAAAATATACTTCATGCCCTGTATTTCATTTGGTTAAGAAGTATGCAGGTGTGGAACTTATGATTCATATAACAAAATGAATTTGAATTTATAGTAGGAGAAATCTGTCTATTTCTATACAGTTTGGTAAGACGTGCTTAGCTATCTGAAGTGATCTGATAGATATTTTCGTTAGGTTTTCTGCATAACAGGGTAAGCTATCTGTAGTTGAATTGCATCCTTGTTCAGAAATCTTAAGTTAATAACATGACAAAAATGTGATTTTAACCTCTTTTTTGAGCCTACAACAAACTTCTCTGTCAACTTTACAACTAAAGCTTGCTAATGAGATCGTATTACCATCGGATATTTTCCCTCAGATAAACCTGGGAGGCGCCACTTGCTTGCCGTGGGGGCAATAGCAGTCCCTTGGTTTTTGTCATCAGAGCAGACATCAATATCATGTACGTAATCCTCTTCCCTCTACAAAGTGTCACTTGTAACACACAGTTCCTATTCTGAAGTTTCTATTCATTTTAAGAAGCATTTAAGGCATGCCTAATTTTCAATGAAAGGAATTTAAGGCATGCTTACAAATTGAGCAGTGAGTTAATTTCCTCAGTAGTGATGGCTGATATCCTAAGACTACACCCTTGATATGGCTCAGTTGCTGCAGAAAATACAAAGGGATTTCTGGGAGTCACAGACAAGAAGGATGGATATTCCTTTGTCTATCCGTTCGGGTGGCAGGTATGCATTGCTACATTTTTGATGCTTTATTAAGTATGCGTCAGCATAGTTTCTGTGGTTTATTTCAGCAACTTATCCTTGTAATGTGTCAATAAATGATCCTTGTTGTAATATACTTTTTTTTTTTATCATATTTGTTTGATCTTTCTTATTCTCTTTATATATTTGATCCAGGAAATAGTGATTGAAGGACAAGACAAAGTATTCAAAGACGTTATTGAACCATTAGAAAACGTCAGTGTAAATGTTTTTCCTACTAGCAAAGGGGACATTCATGAGCTTGGCTCGCCAAAAGAGGTTTGCCACATATTACATACCTTATCTTTCTTTCTTCAGATATATTTGCCATTCATATTTGATATTTTCCCTGAATAGTGTTGATTCCTGCTGTTCTTATGTGCACCAGGATTTAGTAAGGATGATGAATCTGTAATACTAACAAACATAAAATTACCCTGAATCATCAATTGGTTTCAGGTTGCTGAAGCTTTAATCAAAAAGGTCTTGGCTCCTCCCTCCCAAAAGACAAAGCTAATTGATTCAGCAGAGGTGATAATTCTGTATTTCTTCTTCATTATAGCATACTTTTGAGCTTCTGATTGGTTTAGGGTGGAGTTCATACAATTCACAATATTTGAAAGAATTATAATACTCCCTGTTCTAATACCTCTACAAACTTCAAGAGTAATGATAACATAGAGTATAACCAAGTGCTTTAAATAGAGCCACATATATGACTAGCTGAAAATTTTGTTGATCATACTCTTGGCAGAGGATTCGGCAACACTTCCTGAGCTTTCCAGTCTGTTTGTCTCTCTCGAAAATTTATTATATGATAATGTTTTTGAATACTTAAATCTCGAACTGAATCAAAACTACCATTTAACTTTAGAGAAATGCTACCTGTGACTTAAGTTTGGCTTAAATATGTTATTTGCAAATCTTTCCTGAACCACGCTGCTTGGGTGAAATGTTAATATAAATCTGGCTATTCTGGTTTGCTCTTTTCTAATAAAATCTTATGATATTATTATCTAATATATCTTTAGATGCTACAGTGTGATGCCTAGAGCAGTAAAAACTACTCGGGCAAATAAATTGTTTGATCCATGCTTCTTTTGTTTGTTTATGACTTATGAACTTATGATAACACTGAAGCTTGTGTTTTGTGGGATCACATTTTGTCATGCAAATATTTGTCTATTAACAATATGCCCATTCGATAGCCCTAACTTGACCCATGCATATATGCTAATATAAGTTAATGTATGTATTTATATGCATGTAATGCAGTTATGATTTATTCGTTAGTCCTCTTGTTATGTTCCAGCATGATGTTGATGGAAAAGCTTATTACACATTCGAGTTCGTTGCTCAAGCCCCAAACTTTACTCGTCATGCTATCAGTACAATTTGTATTGGGAATGGTATGGAACTTATCATGCTTCGATGAACATGCCCTTCACTTGAAATTACATAAATATGGTAATAACATGAACGTGATTGCCACATTTGATTGGTTGTGGCAATAGGACAAAAGGACATAATTTTGGAGATTCCAGAAATAACACTTTTGTGATTTCACAATTTCATTGACCAAATCTGCGTTGTTTTGGACCATTGCCGCAACCAACTAGATATGACTACGACAACAATATTATCCCCGTGTATATTTTTTTTTTATCTAGTTATCAATTATGAATCTTAAGATTTTGCGAATTAATTTTAAAAAGTCAAAATGCATCTCAAATTTTGAAAAAATAAATACTTGTCTGCGAGCAGTGTAGAGCATTTCAAAGCTACGTTTTCATTATAAACTCGATTGCTTTTCACTCAAGACTGGCTCTCTCATGCAGGAAAATTTTACACTCTGACTACGGGGGCCAATGAGAGGAGATGGGAGAAGATGAAAGACAAATTGCACACTGTGGTTGATTCCTTCAAAATCTTCAATGTTTGAGTTAAGTGGGTACCCGAATTGCACCATCTCTTTGCAGTTGTCCAAGGCTTGCTCAATTCCGGATACTAAATTGTTTAAAGAATAACTAGAGGCTATTCACTCTATATAGTTAGTTAATGAGCATTTTTGTCTTGAGAAATTGAAAATACCAGCAGCAGTGTGTTTTATTTTACATAATGTTAAGCATACTTTCATTTGTAAGATATTTCTGGCAAATTGGCAATAACTCATTTGTATGATATATATCAAAACTTATATCAAAAATCAACAAACACTCTATGATGCAATATAGAAGAACAGGGATGCAACCGTTCTAGTTTGCAGTAGTGGTAAAGATGAGCCAGAATCTTAGGTAGACACTATATATACATATAACCGGTTTTGTCTATTTAATTATTTCATTAATCACAATTTTGAAAATATTAAAAAAAAAAAAAATCTTGTGCGGTTGATATACATATGATGATATTACAAATTTAGGTCGTTTCTTCCATCTCTCCCCCAACACAAACAATAAAATTTCAATTACAAAAATACCTATTTTTCTTCATCTACTCTTCATTAATACTTTGTCATCTGTCATCCCTTTTTAAATCTAATGATACAATTAATATTTTGTTATTGGCCACCCCTTTCTTGATTGATACAAACTACCATTGCCATTGAAAGTTAATCCATCATCCATTAATACAAATTTGGTTAGAAAAATTTTTGAGTAGAAAAAATTGTGATGGACAACCATTCATTTGGTGAAATCATGTAACATCCAATTGATGATATAGGATAGAAACTGGTGTTGGTAAGCAATGGCAGGTTTGTTCCCTAATTATTACACACAACATACCCTTTCTAAATCTTCATAAATTTTTAGTTTTCACCAATTTCTCAATTTTCTGAATTTGAATCTTCTGAGTTCAAATATAAACATATTCAAAAACATATAAAATAATAAAATTGAAGGTTATACGGAATAATTAATTTTAATTTTAATGATGAAGGTTAGGATTTAGACCCCCAATTTATGTGAAAAAATAATATATAAAATCAGTTACACATTAAAATTGTTTAAAAGTATTTTTTTAGAAGGATGGGTTTAAAAGGGGATAATTTGTTTTGTAAATAGCTCTCAGATAAATTTGGAGTTCAAATTTCAAAATTATCAACAACCCTCTTCCAAATAAAAGTGTACATAGACAAAGACTATATCTCAAATAAAGAATAATGTTCTAATGTGCAAATATATTTCAAACTGCAAATCATGTATAAATTTCAGTTGCTAGGTGGCTTAGCTAATCATCACAATAAGTATGTTTTAACAACCAAAGAATAATACGCATAGCATGATTATTGTACTTCTTCGTGTCCCTTTGACCCTATTTCTCTCCAATAATTCCATGCACTCTTTATATATACCAGTCACCTGACACACAATGTGTTTTAATTTTTTTATTAAAAAAATAAAAACTTTAAAGACAAATTATGTTTAAAATAAAATAAAAAGATGGTGAGATCAAGAGGTGTGCTTTAATAATTTGAGAGATATTAGTAGAGATAAAATAGGGCTAGAGAGATTAAGAGAGATAAAATAAGAGTATGGTGTGATTTAATTACACTAAAAAGCGGTTAAAAAAGTCACTTTATAATATAGATATAAATATAGATACACCACTTAATTAATGGAGATGGATAAACAACATATATAAAGATAGAACTCTGACCTCATGGATTAATTACATTTAGCCAATTGGCAAACACGACCTTTACTATATTTGTTCTTTTTTAATCCAATTTTAGGTTTAAAACTTAGTCCATTGAGGCTGGCATGCAATTAACTTTTTTATATATATATATATATATATATATATATATAAAATATGATATTGGAGTGGATCTCTTAAAAGGAGAACTGACTGATAAAGTTCTTTAAAGCTCCCTAATCCTTATAGACAGGAAAGGTAATCTCATTGATAAAGTTTTCAATGTATCTTGTACATCCATTATTCTCATTTAAAAAAAATGATTAAGCTTTACGATTTATGTATATATATAATGGGCAATGATATGTAGTCAAAGGGGGATGAGAACCTTCATCCTTCCAACTCTATCTTGGTCGTTGATGAGATGATCTAATGGTATAATAGGTAACCCATCTGCAGAATAAACAATAATAATGTGGAGCCTGAGCTCACAAAAAAAATAACAAGAAAGACCTATTTTCATTACTGGTTTGTTTTGTCCCCGTCTGCAGGATAATCATGCGAAAGATGAAAATGAAATACAATATAGTTCTAAGTGTTGCGGAAGGTGAAAATTAAATACAGTATAGTTCTAAGTGTTTTTGTAACTTTCTGTTTTTGTAATCTAAGTGTTTATGTATAAAAAACACTTAAATTACTTATTTAATTTAATTAAAGAAAATACTTATTTACTTTTTATCTTTCGTAATTTAAGAAATTTGATGAGTGAATTTTATACTTACGAATTGAGTACTTCTGACTTGATGATTTGTAAGTTCTTGGGTATTTTATATTCTTTTTTATGCGTTTTAGTTCGTTTTTGCAAGAAAAGGGATTAGAAGAGTAGTGTCTGTAAATGATGTCAAATTAGACGGATTTTGGTATGGTGTGTATCAAAAGGTAGAAATGGGACTAATGCGTGCGCGACATGCTACTTTGTGTAGCTTGGTGTGGCATAATGGGCAAAAATAGGCTAAGGCATAAATAGGCAAGCAAGTGCTGAATTGGTGCGCTGATAGGCGAACGCCTAGGCACATGACAGGAAGCGCCACAGTGCTAAGTGCTGATGTTGGGCTGACACGCACGCGGATGGATGTGGCTGGCTGATGGCTGATTGTTGTGCTTCTTTCCTAGTTAGATGGAGTCTTTTGCCAAAAATATAAAATCTAAGGAGAATGAAAGTCTATTCAGCGGAGAAGATTATATAAGATACACACTAGGCTGATCAAAGATCATCATTATTCAGATATCATCAGATAAGACAAGCTAGGTTTTTTTTTATTAGATGTTGAAGGAGAGCACGTGAAGATTTGTAAGGGTTCAAGACGAGGGTGAAGATAAATTGTGACAGAGTTTTATTCCTTACTCTTATTCTTTTATTTTCGTAATCTTAAAATGTTTTCTGGATTTTTGCTGATGTTTTCGTTTATGGATATGAACTAATTTTCTGTTAAGACTGCAATAAAACCCGATGCGTAGTTTAAGTTAATTTGCTCTCTTTTAGTTATATTGATTATGCATAGATTGTTTATCATATCTTATGTTTAATGTATAATTGTCTGATCAACAATTATCTGATATATCTTAGATGAAATTAGAAAATACATTTTAGGGTTAGATCTGGATATGATAACATGTGATCTTGTTTATTCTATAATTTGAATACCGTATTTGTGTATATGATAGGAATATACCTATATATCGCATGTAACTTATTTGAGAATTGTTGCTTAATGAATTTATTTTTAATTATTTCACATAGGAATATAGTGAATTAATTGGAATAGATATTTTTATATCACTACTTGGACAAGGGTTTTATGAATAATTAAGAATTCTCAATTGACGATTCAATATAATTGAGTAGCTGAAAAGAGAGTGTAACAATTTAAATGAAATATTAGGGGAAATTGTAATCTTAATATTCTAATCTGGTGATATTCTCCATTAATTAGTTATTAATTTTAATAATTATTTTCTAATCTCAATTTATATTTATTTAAATAAAATCAAATTGATATAAAATTAGTAGTTGGATTAATATTGTTAATATATTCCTCGTGGGATCAACACTTTACTTACTCTATATTACTTGTTGATCACGTATACTTGCGTGTGAAATTGCCAATACCATTTTGGGCAAACAAGTTTTTGGCACCGTTGCTGGGGAATATTTTTAATAATTATATTCCAATATTAATTTTCATCAATTTGGTCTTAATTTAAACGTTTCTTTTTGTTTACTTAAATTGTTTCTTTTGCAGACACTCTTGATTGTTTATGCAAACGCGATCTAAAAGTCAGGAAACACTTCCGTACGAAGACGAAATAGAAAGAAGGTTCCAAAGGCTGAGAAAATTTTGTGAAGAGAAAGTGAATCAAGAGACAATAGCTGCAGAGGAAGAGCAAAAATCACTCAATGACTATGCAATGCCACAAGTCACGAAAATTCATTCGAGCATCCGAAGGTCGGCAATTCAAGCAAACACTTTTGAGATCAAGCCGGACACGATTCAGATGATCCAGAATTCAGTCCAGTTTGGGGGTTTGCCAAATGATGATCCCAATGATCATTTGGTTAGCTTCTTGGAGATATGTGATACGTTCAAATATAATGGAGTTACTGATGATGCCGTGAGACTCAGACTTTTCCCTTTCACACTCCGTGATAAGGCGAATAGTTAGTTACACTAATTACCAACAAGGTCTATCACAACATGGAATGACTTAGCGCAAAAGTTCTTAGCAAAAAAATTTCCGCAAGCAAAAACAGCTAAGATGAGGAACAACATCACTTCATTTGCTTAGTAGGATTCCGAGTCTTTGTATGAAGCTTGGGAGAGGTTCAAGGATTTACTGCGGAGATGTCCTCATCATGGTTTTCCTAAGTGGCTGCAGGTTCAGACTTTCTACAACGGGTTGTTCAGCTCAACTCGAACAAGCATTGATGCAGCTGTAGGTGGAGCGTTGATGGGAAAGAATTTTAATGAGGCGTATGAGCTTTGGAGACGATGGCTGCTAACAATTACCAATGGCCTACGACGAGGATGAATCAACCGAAAGCAGCGGGGATATATGAAGTAGATGTGGTTATTACTTTGGCTTCACAGGTTGCAACCTTGACAAAGCGGATTGATGCTTTGGGAATGCAGCCTATTCAGCAAATGGCTATGGTTTTTGAGTTGTGTACGGGTAATCATCCAAGTAATCAATGTGCTATTAGCTCGGAGTTGGTTCATTACATCGGTAACAACAATAGGCAGCAGGGCATAAATTCTGACACTTATAACCTTGGTTTGGAGAAATTGCCCAAACTTCTCATGGAGCAACAATCAAGGACAATCTTCAGCTTCAAGACAATTTCATCCACCAGGATTTCAGAATCAGAATCAACCACAATCGAAAAGAAAATTAAATTTAGATTTGATAACCAAGTACATCGCTCACAATGACACAAGGATGAACAACTTGGAGGGTTCGATGAGAAATCTTGAAAATCAAGTGGGACAATTAGCAACTGTAATCAACAATCGCCCTTGATCAAGGCATTCTCCCAAGCGATACCGAGATCAATCCTAGGAGAGAAGGTCAAGAGCATTATAAGGTGATCACACTCTGGAGTGGAAAAGAGTTGCATGCAAGTGTTAGTGTACCTACCCCAAAGTCGCACATTGTTGGAAAAAAAGACGTGGAATAAGAGACGAACCAGAATGGAGAACAGGAAAAGATGAAGGAGGAAAATCCAACTGTGAATTCTGCGGGAGACGAGAAAAGTTAGATGGTGCCTCCCATGCGGTTCCCACTTAACGCTTACAAAATCAAAAGTTGAAAAAACAGTTCTCGAAGTTCTTGGAGGTTTTTAAGAAGCTGCAAATAAACATTTCGTTCGCCGAAGTATTGAAGCAGATGTCCAACTATGTGAAGTTTATGAAGGAAATCTTGTCGAAGAAACGAAGGCTAGGCGACTCTGAAACCGTGGCATTGACGAAAAAGTGTAGTGCAATTCTCCAAAAAAAACTATCACTGAAGCTAAAAGATCCGAGAAGTTTCACAATTCCCTGCACAATAGGAAATCAGTTCGTGGGGAAAGCTTTGTGTGACTTAGGAGCCAACATCAACCTCATGCCATTATCCATCTATAAGAAGCTTGGTTTAAAGGAGGCAAAGCTGACGAATGTCACCTTACAGCTTGCGGATAGGTCGATTATAACGCCCCCGAATTCGGGCGCTGGCTGCCCGAACAAGGGTCCGACGTTATCTCGTACTTCTTTCATAACTTAACTAATGATCCCATAATCATATTGGTTAAATTAGTTTATTACAGACTATAAATTATAAATTTCCTTAACTTCCTCCCTGGATCTATTCTTGATCTCAATCTCATTCCTTCTACAAGTATCAACTTGTAGTTCCTTCGTATATATGGATAAGACCATATATATATCGGTCCAATTTTTAACCCTATGATTTAGATATTCTATCATTTATAAGCTTTATATGGATCCAAGATTCACAGTACCAGCACTAGAGATAGTTGCCAGATCTGAAAGGGGCTTCCCAATAAAGATAAATCGATATTGGTGCGCAATTAGATGATCTAACCTTCATTTCTTAGTCAGAACTTTCAACGTGCCAAATACCCTCACTTAGATACATAGTCTTATAAATATTGTTTATGTTTTAACAATTCTAAGTTTAATCGAAGTAAAGACATGACAAGAATGTGTGAGAAAACATGATAATATTGATATAATATTCGGTTACATACTTTGTCGGTTCATATTACAAAAAGTCATCAAGACTATAACAAAAGGGACAAGCAATCAGGAAAGCATATAAACTAGTCTACGCATTTCTTCTTTCCTTTCTTTGGAGAGCCTGAACTCTCAGGTTTGTCTGCAAATAAGGTTTTATTCGGAAGAATGAGCATACAAAAGCTCAACAAGTCTAAACACATAGTATATAATTGAACTCACACCGATAAGGATTTAATGAATCATAGCTTTAACAAAAGATATTACAATTGTTTTAACATAGTAAGACTGAGTGGTAATTAAACCAAGAACAGGTCGTTCGTCTTTCGACTTAGAACTATACTGTGGATATCAAGTAGAGGATCAATCTAACGACATCCTATGTTATGCATAACATACGCTACACTGACTAATCATGACAGTGTTTTAACAACATGTTCATCTCAGTTTACTTTGCATATAGAGGTCGCTCCAAGACAACTTGGTTTGACTAAAGAATTATAACAATTCAATACTTCACGAATAAACGTTCATTTTGCAAGTTATGCCGAAACGAATAGCAATAACTCCCATATCAAAGATTTATAACACGTTGCACAAAGTGCATAAATCAAATAGAAAGCTTGTAAATGAAAGCTTAGGTAGAAGACTTGCCTCGTATATCTTTTATAGATAAATATAACGGTCTACACGTTCGGCGTAAATCCTACACGATTATAAGTTCATGTACACCAATTAAGCGTTTAACGATTAAATCTTTTAAGTTTTATTTCGGGTATTATAACCACTTATAAATAAGACTCGTTATACTATACATCAAATAATTTTAGCATTATAACTGCTTATAAAATAAATATTCATCAACTATATTTAAAATAAATTGAGCATTATAACTGCTTATAAAATGAACATTCGGCTATTATAATTGAGATAATTTCAGCATTATAACTGCTTATAAAATGAGTATTCGACTATTATATTTAAGATAATTTCAGCATTATAACTGCTTATAAAAGTATATTTTCAACTTTATAAGAGAAATAAATCGGACATTATAACTGCTTGTAAATAAGACTTTTGTATTATATACATAAAATAATTTGAACATTATAACTACTTGTAAAAGTATATTTTTACTAATACATACATAAAAATAAAAATTATAACCACTAGAGTATACCTCTTGTAGTTGCTAGCTTTACTTCCAATTGTGTAGCGCTTCGATACTTCGAAAGTAATTTTTATCTCACAATATCTCTCAGAATATAAATATAGAGTGTTTTTGCTCTTGAACTGCTCTTGAAAATAGTAAGGAATGAATGAGCTTAGCTTGCTATTTATAGGAAAATATAGTTTCGCTAATTGCACGTTAGGGGTTCGGCTTATTACACTTTGGTACCTAGGTTAATTACACTTTAGTACCTAGCAAATTTTTAGAATATTCTTCTAAGCTCCTCAATGAAAATATCTTTCAAGCTCGGCAATGCAGCTTGCAATTGAACCTATCTTCTAAGCTCCTCAATGAAAATATCTTCCAAGCTCGACAGTGCAGCTTGTCACCGTAAGCACGACAAATCACTTTGTCATTTCCAAGCACGACACAACAACTTGTCAAAAATAATTTGTCGGAATGCTTCTTGGTGAAATCGTGGAAAGCACGACAAATCATTTTGTCAATGTAAGCACGACTAAGCAGCTTGACCAAAAAATTTTATTTAACCTAATTCATCGTTTACACTATATAATCACAAAACACCTGCTTCAAAATATCATTTCGATCTTTATTAAGCACATATGTTGTAAAATTCAAATCTCATTAGGGCTTAAGGTTTTAAACTTCTCGATACCTAGTTTTAGGTCACTAAATTAGCCTCTAACCATATACGATCATATTTATAAGCCTCATAAATATTCGGGGTATTACATCGATCGCGTATTCGAGGGGTATAGTAGAGGATGTGCTAGTCAAGGTGGACAAATTCATATTTTCGGTGGATTTTGTGGTATTAGATTTTGTGGAAGACCGAGAGATTCTAATCATCTTGGGAAGACCATTTTTAGCTACTGGAAGAACTCTGATTAACGTTCAAAACGGGGAGCTCACTATGAGAGGTAATGATCAAGACGTTAAGTTTAACGTTTTTAAAGCGATCAAGTTCCCGAACGATGTGGAAGAATGTTATCTAGTCAAAAAAGCCAATGAGGTGGTTCATGATGATTCTTCGAGTAGTCGCGGTTCAAAAATTTCGATTTTTAATAAATTACATGAGAAATAGACAGTTGATTGGAAATGGCATAACTTGAAGCATTACTGGGGATGTGCAGTTGATAACAAGGCCATCCCGAATGCCCCAGCCAAGCCTGAATAAAGATTGGAAGAAGTCAGTTTGAAGACGTTAAAACAAGCGCTGATTGGGAGGCAACCCAAAGGTTTTAAGATTTTTGTTAGACTGCATGTTACTTAACTTTAGTTCCCTTTATTTTTCAAGTTGTATGTTTGCTTAAAATTTTAATAAACATCGGGTTCTTAGTTACATTTCAATTGTATTTTAGTTTTAATGATATGATATGTTGGGTCGTAAATTATTTTTGTTATATAACGTAGTAATTGCATGTTAGTTTTTATTGTTTCAGGTACCAAATATCACAAAGCTTGTGAACAAGGAGCGTCTAAGGGCAATTAACTAGGCAACAAGGGCATTATAGGAGGCATAAGCAGCTAAGCCAGCAAGGGCAAGATCCCTTATGGTGGAGTACTAAGGCGTCAAACCAAGCGCCAATGCACAAACATGAACCAAAGTTACTGATGCCCATGTGCCTAGGTGTGAGTTTTAAGCGCCGCGACGCCTGATTGCCTTAAGCTCTCGGATGCCCAGTGCACTCCTCAAGCATCGCAATGTTTCCTTAATTCAAACTCAAGAACGAAACGATGCAATGCCTAGGCGCGCCGATTAAGTGCTGCAGTGTTTGAATGATTTCAACCCACTGTATGTTTAGCGCTTAGGCGCTCCAACATAAGCGTCATAGCGCTTAGATTAGATCAAGCGTATTAACAAGCATTTTGGCAGATTCAAAACAATTATTTCCCACTTCAACTAAACAACTTCCAACTTTCCAACTCCGAGTGCAACTTTATAACTCCATTACAATAGCTTAATCCCAAGCCTATTCCATCTTTGATTCTCCAATATATACAACCATCCCTCTCCAATGGAATCAAAAAAGGGCTTCAATCTGAGTCCAAACATCAAGGGTTCATAATCGCCAACAATCTCAACAATTGTGAATCATCTCCAATTAAGGCGCTTTAAGTTTCATTCGAAATTAAAATAGTATAATTATGTGGCGTATTGTTTGGTCTATTTGGTGAAGAGTAGGCTTAGTATCTTGAATTGGGGAGGATTTCGTGAAGTAAAGGATTAAAAATTGTTGGAAAACTTGGGCTTGCACACAACCTGTTCGATAGATTGCCTGAGTGAAGAAGTTCGTGGGCAAGCTTGTGCTTCAGTTGGTGTGGGGTTATAAATTATTTGTTGGGTTATTTTACATCAATATTCTATCTTAGCTCCTAAAAGACACAGAGGTGAAAGCACAAAATCACAATCATCCAAACAATATGACAAGAAACGTTTCGTGAGCTTGGAGGCCTCCGAGAGATTCCACAATATCTTGGCGGGTAAAAAGTTAATCCAGGAACGAGGCTTGCAACCGGATGCCACAGAAATGGTGGGAATTCGTTAAGCAACCAGAGACGGCCATGTTGTTAATTGTTAAGGAATTCTACGTCAATGCTAAAGAGGCACAATAGTCAGTTGTCCAAGTGCGGGGGAAGTCAGTATCATATGACCCAGAAAGTATCAATTCATATTACCAACTAGAGGGTATAGTCACTGATGACGAATTCACGAGGTACTACCACAATGACCTCAATTTGGGTGAAGTCATCTAATGCTTTTATCGATCGGGGGCGAAATGGAAGCGAAGGGAGGAACAAGGGGCTTTGATTTTTTCAAACAAGGAACTGAGTAGATACGGGAAGGCCTGGTATAATTTTATTTGTGCAAAAATGATGCCCACAACGCTTGTGAGTGACGTGGTTCAGGAAAGGTTCGTTTTGCTATTTGCAATTGTAAAGGTGAAGTCTGTGGATGTGGGGTAAGTGATACATGATTCGATCCGTTACACCATCCAAGGAGGTTCCACAGGCGGGTTACTTCACCCGTCCTTGATTTGTGGACTATGCAAAAGGGCAAAGGGGACGTGGGATGAGGATGAGGTGTTTCAACCACCTAAAGAAGTAATTGACTAGACTTCAATTGCTCGATACAACGTTTGGGGAAGGCGGTGTCTCGCACCCACGAGATACCAGATTTATAAATGCGGCCAATCCACCTATTGTTGATGAGCTATTCCAGCCTCTACAGAAAGTTCCCTTTTCCTCCCAATCACCGATGGACCTATTGATCGTAGAGATGCGCAAGCTACATAGGAAGATGACAGACCTTCGTATGGGTCAAGAGGAGTTGTTACGGGTGTCTCGGCGTCAGTTTCGCCGTGTTAACCAAGTTGTCAATCGGATGGACACATTCTTGGATTATTCATCCGACTTCAACTCTGCGCTGTCCAACATGTTCAATACTCCCAGAGTTAACTTGGGCACGGGCACGGGTCTATTCCATTTTTCAGCACCTCATTTGTTCCCGAAGTATACTCTTGATACAGAGGACGGGGACGAGGATGATGATACTTGATACCCCATAGAAGTCCTTTTGTTTTAATTCTTCCTATTTATAATTTTGACATTGAGGACAATGTAAGGGGGTGTTTGATAAAAATTGAATGAATCTGAATTTGAATCTGAATGAGCTGAATCTGAATCTGAATGAAAAAAGCTGTTTGATAATTAACATGTCTAAAACATCTGAACGACATAATTTTATTATTTTACCCCTCTGAAAAAATTCAAAATTATTGTAAATTTATTTAATATTACTTAATATAATAGTTAATATTTTTCTTTAATTTTTTAATTTTAAATTTTTTTTTACTCATTCAGCTGCTCATTCAGCCATTCAGCTAAAAAATCTGACTTAACAATTCAGCTCAATCATCTAACCGATTCATCTATTTAGACCAAAACAAACGCACTGACCGATTCAGCAATTCAGTCATTCAACTTTATTCAGCTCTAAACAAACACCCCCTAACTTTTAAGTTTGAGATATTGGTCTTGGTACTTAAGATGTTTTCAGTTTATTCTATTTTTATGTTAGTTTGTTTATTTATTACATAATTAGTTAGTTTATTGCATGTTAATTAGAAAATTTAATTTTTTTTGAAAATTTGAAAATTTTGAGTAATATTTTAAGGAAATTTGTTTAACTCTTGTGATTGTCCTTTGAGCATGTTAGTTCCACTGAACGACCTTAGAGTTCTCTTTGAGCACTTCTTTACTCTGCAATAGTAAAGTGACTTCAGCCTTTACTCAACGAATTTTCAGCTCCAGTTATTATATACAAGGCTATATTGTACGATTTTGGAATCAAGTTAAGTTCAATAGTAGAGCTACTCTACTATTGTATCAGAGCCACACTACTAACAACCTTGTGCCTTATTCTCCCTCCTTTTGTTTA
Source organism: Aralia elata (assembly GCA_034770075.1). NCBI lineage: Eukaryota > Viridiplantae > Streptophyta > Magnoliopsida > Apiales > Araliaceae > Aralia > Aralia elata. The sequence continues at coordinate 89,409,460 of CM068378.1, read as the reverse complement.
TCTTTCGCTTAGCAGTTTCTTTTTCCTTCATAAATCATTCCCTTCATGAAGTAAAATCCATAATAACTTAATTCAGTTGCCAATAAACAATGTTGTCATTATCTCTTTCACTCTGTCTCCACGAGTACAGCCTCTACCGACATCACCCTCCAATTGCACAAATCAGTCCTTTCCTCTCTTTTTTTCGCTTACATCATTGTTTCCAACATGCAATTCTACATTTAACCAAATTTTGATTGCATACATATTTGCTAAGACATGCCAAATGTTTGTAAAATTGCCACAGTGATTATTACATCTAATTGATCTTTGATACCACAAATCAGTCATGGCCGCTCCTAGGACCTACGGTCACTTTGAAAATTCAAATAAAGTTGAGGACAATTTAATTATTTCCCTGACCACTAAGTTGCATTGGTCGCTAGAAGGATTAACGGTCGGGCCCATTCCCAAGCCATTAGATCTATTATTGGACAGTTGGAGATTTAGTTGCTGAAATAGTGTCAAATATATATATATATATATATATATATATATATATATATACACACACACACATACACACACTCTGTTTGACTATAAAAATTATCATCATTGTAGTTATATATAAACTGTCATCAGGATCGCGATGATGACATTTTATATATAACATCGTACACTGATAATCATTTTTATAATTAGAGTGTGTGTATATATATGATGCATAAAATGTCATGAGGATCGCGATCATCATCTCATACTCATATTGATAGAGGCAAAAGATAGGCATGTGTTGGTATTAGGCGGCAGTGGCTCACTGGAAGGTTGATGGGTAGTGGGTTGGTGGTAGCTGATTTTGTTGAAGATAGAGCACACCATTATTGACAGAGGTGTGGTCTACTCTCCTATATAAACCCATGTATCCTCTTCGTAAAATCATCCCTCAATTTTCAGTTTATATATTCAGTGCTACCTCCGTGGAGTAGGCGATTTGCCGAACCACGTAAATGTTTGTGTTTATGTGTGTATGATAATTCTCACTTTGATTTAGTAGCTTCCGCAGTAGCTTCCGCACAATAAATTGGTATCAAGAGCCATGGTTGTTCAAACCACCCAGAAATCAAAGTGGTCGAAATTTTGTTCTGATCATACCAGGAGATAGGCCTCGTCGCCAGGAGTCCAACGGAACAAACGGCGTGTCATTTGGACGTCGTATGCTCCCGGAAATCGCGATCAAAGTAACAGTCAAAAAAAAAAAAAGTTCAACAGATCGGGTGAAGAAGAAGAAGTCCGCGGGTCGACCCGACCCGACCCAGTCCGACCCGGTTGCCCGGTCCAGCAACCCAGTGGGTCGACCCGACCCAAAACCCGACCCGATCCAGCAGCTGGGTTGGCCCAGTGACGTCAGCACTGTATCAGCAAACGGCGTCAGAATATTCCGTTAAAGATAACGGAATATTCCATTTAACATTTTTTTGGTATTTTGATCCGTTTGAGCTCGTTTTAAGTCCGTTTTTGACAAACTCAGTATCATTTCCAAGGTTTTAGACCATTCCGGACGCAACCGTGCCATCCGTTTCTGCTAATTACGCTCCTAAAGTACTGTTGTTACTTAGTTGAGCTCTATAAGTTTGTTTTGAAGCACAATGGATGGTTCAAAAGGCGAAGAAAAAGTTGAGGATCAAAACCCACCATCCACCAGCAGTTCTTGGCAAAGAAGTTTAATGTCAACTGCTAAGTTTGATATTAAAAAATTTGACGGCACAAACAACTTTGGCATGTGGCAATGCGAAGTTATGGATCTGTTATTCCGTGAGGGATCCGATATTGCACTAGGATCCAAACCGAAAAATATTTCTGATGATGATTGGAAATATGTTAACCGTCAAGCCTGTGGCACAATTCGATTGTGTCTCACCAAAGATCAAAAATATTTTGTTATGAAAGAAACAATGGCTTCAAGTCTTTGGAAGAAGCTGGAAGATAAGTATATGACAAAGAGTGTAAAGAATCGACTCTATCTGAAAAAGAAACTCTTTCGATTCCACTTCAAGATAGGTACGCCTATGATTGAGCATCTTGATAATTTCAACAAAATACTTGCCGATCTGCAAAATCTAGATGTTGAGATTATAGATGAAGATAAGGCTCTGCTATTGTTAAATTCGATGCCTGAAACATATGATCACTTAACCACGACTCTGTTATATGGTAAAGATGAGGTTAAATTCATGGATGTTTCAAATGCTTTGGTGAATAACGAGTACCGGAAGAAGGATCAAAATGATCATAGAGATTCGACACCAGAAGCTCTGACTATTTCCCGAGGCAGGACGAACAATAGAAAATCTGGCAAATCTGAAGAACGAGGTAGATCCCATTCGAAGTCAGGAGGATCATCACGGAGACGTCTTGTAAAGGATGAGTGTGCCTATTGTCACGAGAAAGGGCATTGGAAGAAAGATTGTCCAAACAAAGACAAGTCTAATGCGAATATGGCACGAAAGGCTGATGACGAAGATGACTCAGCATTCTCTGTTTCTTCCTCAGTTGATTCAGCTGATAGATGGATTCTGGATTCTGGATGTTCCTATCACATGTGTCCAAATCGACAATGGTTCTCAAGTTTCGAGGACATCGATGGAGGGCTTGTCTTGATGGGAAATGACAATGCATGTCGGACAAAAGGTATTGGAACTGTACGTTTGAAGATGCACGACGGTACAATCAGACGACTGACAGACGTTAGGTATGTCCCTGATCTGAAGAAGAACCTGATATCTCTAGGGGTTCTTGACTCCAGTGGTTACAAAGTTACCATAGAAGGTGGAGTTTTGAAGGTTGTACGCGGTGCATTCTTAGCTATGAAGGGAATAGGAGAAAGAAATCTATATTTCCTTGATGGTCACACGGTCTCTGGGAGTGCTTCCGTCTCCGACTGTATCGAAAAAGCAGATTCGTCTGATACTTCACGATTGTGGCACATGCGCTTAGGGCATGTCGGTGAAAAGGCCTTGCAGAATTTGGTGAAACGGGGTCTACTAAAAGGTGCTAAGAGTGGGAAACTTGACTTCTGCGAGCACTGTGTCTTGGGAAAACAAACACGAGTCAAGTTCAGCACTGCTATGCATCGTACGAAAGGAACACTGGATTATGTTCACACTGATGTTTGGGGGCCTTCCAGAAATGCTTCATTGGGAGGTAAACATTACTTTGTGACATTTATTGATGATTTTTCCAGGTATGTCTGGGTGTACACCATGAAGCACAAGGATGAAGTTCTGGATATCTTTTTTAAATGGAAGAAAATGATTGAAACCCAGACAGGTAAGAAAATCAAGAGGCTAAGATCTGATAATGGAGGGGAATACAAGTCAGATCCATTTCAGAAAGTTTGCCAGGACGAGGGGATAGTCAGACATTTCACTGTGTCAGGCACACCACAACAAAATGGTGTAGCAGAACGAATGAATCGTACCTTGGTTGATAAGGTTCGATGCATGTTATCCCAATCCAGATTGAGCAAAGCATTTTGGGCAGAAGCTTTGTCATATGCCTCTTTTATCATCAACAGACTCCCTGCTTCAGCACTAGATGGGAAAATTCCCAAGGAGGTATGGTGTGGACAATCCGTTTCTGATTATGATTGTCTACATATATTCGGGTGTTCTGCATATTTTCATGTGAAGGAATCAAAACTGGATCCTAGAGCCAAGAAAGCTGTTTTCATGGGTTTTAGTGAAGGAGTTAAAGCATTCCGTCTGTGGAACCATGAGTCAAAGAAGATCGTGATAAGCAGAGACGTTACCTTTGACGAGTCTGTTATGTTGAAACAAACAACTGTAGAAAAAGAGAATCAGAACCAGGTGGAGTTAGATAATCCTGCAACTCCAGAAAAACCAACTCAAATAGTTGATCATCCTGAAGATGATGATGATCGGGATGATAGCTCCGTTGAGACGGAGGTACTAGCACAAGCACCACTACAAGAGACCACACATCAAGAAGAATCTATTGCCACTAGGAGACCGAAGAGAAATATTCAGATACCTGCTCGATATACTGATATGGTAGCATTTGCACATCCCATAACTGAAGCTGACATTCCGTACAACTATAAAGAAGCTATGCTTAGTGTAGAACAAGGCATGTGGAAGGCAGCAATGGATGAAGAAATGCAATCTCTTCATCAGAATCAGACTTGGAAGTTGGTTTCACTTCCAAAAGGCAAGAAGGTGATTGGATGCAAATGGGTCTATGCTAAGAAGGAAGGTGCTCCAGGAAAAGACAACATCAGGTACAAAGCTAGACTGGTTGCAAAAGGCTATGCACAGAGGGAAGGAATAGACTACGATGAGGTATTCTCACCAGTTGTTACACATTCCTCTATTCGTTTATTACTAGCTTTGGTCGCACAATTTTGATCTCGAGCTAGCTCAACTCGATGTCAAAACTGCATTTTCTCCATGAAACCTTGGACGAGGAGATTTATATGTCTCAGCCAGATGGGTTCAAAGTTCCCGGACGAGAAAACTGGGCTTGCAAGTTAAACAAGTCACTATATGGTTTGAAGCAGTCACCCCGACAATGGTACAAGCGGTTTGACAGCTTTATGAAGAATCAGAGGTACACACGCAGTCAGTTTGATCACTGTGTCTATTTGAAGAAACTCCAAGATGGTACATTTGTTTATCTGCTCTTATATGTGGATGATATGCTAATCGCATCTAAGAGCAAGGTGGAGATTGACAGGCTGAAGGCTCAGCTAAGCTCAGAGTTCGAAATGAAGGATCTTGGAGAGGCCAAGAAGATTCTTGGAATGGAAATCAAGAGAGACAAGGGTATAAAAGGGACAGTCTGTTTGACACAGACTCAATATCTGAAAAATGTACTACAGAAGTTTGGTATTGATGATAAGACTAAACCTGTAAGCACTCCGTTAGCCCCACATTTCAAACTTAGTGCATCTATGTCTCCAAGTACAGATGACGAACAACAACAGATGAATGTTGTCCCATATTCCAATGTTGTTGGAGCCCTGATATATGCAATGGTGTGTACAAGACCAGACATTTCACATGATGTCAGCATGGTGAGCCGGTATATGCATAACCCTGGCAAAGGTCACTGGCAAGCAGTGAAGTGGATTCTACGATACATTCAAGGTACTGTAGATATTGGTTTGAAGTTCGAAAGAGACAAGACTGTTGTCAATTGTCTAGTTGCATACGTCGATTCTGACTATGCTGGTGATCTCGATAAGCGTCGATCAACTACTGGTTATGTGTTTACTATGGCAGGAGGACCAGTGAGTTGGAGATCAACGCTACAGTCAACCGTTGCCTTGTCTACTACAAAGGCAGAGTACATTTGGACGATCACCGAAGCAATTAAGGAAGCTATTTGGCTTCACAATTTGGTCAGAGACTTGGGAATCTGTCAGGAAAACATCAAGGTTTTTTGTGACAGTCAAAGTGTCATATGTCTGGCAAAGAATCAAGTTCATCATGGTCGCACCAAACATAATCGACGTACGGTAACCACTTTGTTCGAGAAATAGTAGAAGAAGGCGACATTCTACTTCAGAAAATCGGAACTGCAGATAATCCTGCGGATATGCTAACAAAGGTGGTTTCAGGGATCAAGTTCGAGCACTGTTTGGACTTGGTCAATATCTCTTGTGTTTTTGGCACCTAAGGGTGCATTGGAGGTAGCACAAATCCTTGAATGTTCGCCAAGGTAGAGATTGTTGGTATTAGGCGGCGGTGGCTCACTGGAAGGTTGGTGGGTAGTGGGTTGGTGGTAGTTGATTTTGTTGAAGATAGAGCACACCATTATTGACAGAGGTGTGTTCTACTCTCCTATATAAACCCATGTATCCTCCTTGTAAAATCATCCCTCAATTTTCAGTTTATATATATTCAGTGCTACCTCCGTGGAGTAGGCGATTTGCCGAACCACGTAAATGTTTGTGTTTCTGTGTGTATGATAATTCTCACTTTGATTTAGTAGCTTTCGCAGTAGCTTCCGCACAACAGCATGTTGTAGTAATTAAGCCCTTTTAGGCCGCAAAACATTAATCTTAAAAAAGTAATTGAAATTAATTTAAACAGTGACAGATTCTCTAATGATATCTGAAACAGGTTGGAAAAGCACCCAACAAAGGAATATGATGATGGCAGTTGGTACACACACACACATATATATATATATATATATATATATATATATATATATATGATTATCTAATTAATCAACCATGAGTCTAGTAGTATATATTCTGTTCATATATTTTTTAAATTTAATTAAATCCCAAAAAGGACTTGTTTATGCTGGTGATGATTTAATCAAATGCTGCTTAAACCTAACTATACATAAGCTTTTTCTTTATACATTAGGCTAACATGCACTACAGGCTAGCATGCATTGGTAATAGTTTATATATTTATATTCACAAACATTGGCATATTGAACACTTTTTGTTACATTATTATTGTGAAAAATTGGGGTACATTCATGAATATTTATGTCATATTACAACTGTGATGGATTGCCACTTTATGAGAGAACAAGTCCAGAACTGTAATGAGGCGGTTAGTTAACTAATTAGAGAGTTAATGAAGATAGCAAACTTAATTGTAAACAAAATTACGTTTTTATTTTGGAATTACAGTTGCTTCTTCTTGTCCTTTGACTCAATAACATAAGCTTGGACAAAAACCAAACTTTTGAAGTTTGTTCGGATGGGAGTTCAACCAAAAAAAGTCTTTGATATACCCATGATAAACTCAATTATACAATAATATATATATAGGGAGAGGAATCCAAGGATAGTTTAGCCAAGCTTGGCTACAAAGTATTTGAAAAATGATATTTTGTAAATGTTTTCTTTAAAATCCAACTGTATAATGATGAATCCAACTGTATAAGGATGAAAATGTGAAAAAGTAGGGATTCTGTAAATTTTCATGTAATCCATAATTTTTTTCATGTTATTGTCGAAAACGTTAATTTCTCTTCTTCTTTTTTCATAATTTTTTTTGTCATTTATATGGTTAGATTTCAAAGAATTAAAAATTGAAATATCATTTTTAAGGTGTTCTATATCTAAACTTGATTAAGAGTACGAGTATATTAAAGTTATATTGTATCATTGTATAGTTTCAAATGTCTTCTTCACATCTTTCATTTTAGATCATTCAAAATACTTTTACTTTGCAAACTTTATCAGCCAAAAAATAACATTGGGGTAACATTTTCGGAGAGACTAACGCGTAAGTGTGTTAGACACATACATACAGCAGTATCGTATGTACGTATATCAATTTATCCCTTCCTGAAAAACTTTTCATTAGTCAGAATTTTAGTGGTGCACTTATTTGGAGTATTTATCAATTCCTAATTGAAATATTCCGGTTGATAATAATAGTTAGTATTACATATAATGATATATAGAGTATTTATAAATCCCGAACTATAATATTTGGATAATAATATACCTAATAAATATGGATGAATTTTAGTTTTCACCGATCTCTCATTGTGTTGAATATTGAACTTCATATTATCATTTATAAATTATAAATGAATACATAATATTTTGCCTATGTTATTATTTAGACCTTCCAAAGTAAAACAAAAACGCAAATACAAACACAACTGTTACATCTCTCAACTAAAAAAATAAATTAAAAGCAATGTTCTAATGGACATGGGTAATTCTGAGGCGACTGTCTTAAGCGACTGTTTAGCGACCGTGCTGATGTGGATTGTCCACATCAGCAGAGAGAGAAAGCAAAATCTGAGGTTTATCATTTTCACTGGTCAAACGGTCTTAACCCAAAAATTCACTTTACCAATTTTTTCTCTCTCTCATACACACAGTAAATTCGCCCATACAAAATCAGAAATCTGCCCGAAAACAACAAATTTGAAGGTATCCATACAAACTCAGATTTGAAAGTATGCCCTAAAAATTAATTTCATGATTTTGAAACCCATGTTTGGTGAAAACTGATTATGTGTGTGTGTGCGCACAGTTGTACTATAGATTTTATTGTGGTTTCTTCATTTTAGGGTTCCCTTTGTATGAATAAGAATCCTCTGTTTCCCTCTTCTTTTGGACCATTACTCGAGCAATTTCAGAGCCATTAATAGAAAAAAAAATCGTCTATTTATATGCGTTCTGTAAGTTATTATAAACCCATTTTTCTTTTTTCCTTTATCTAATAGTGCCCAGAGGTAAATTTGGAAGAAGTTTGATTATCAATTTTTATATTGCAATGAATCAGTTGAAGGTAATGTTAGATTATTATTTTTGGTAAATGCAGTTAATGTAGATTGTGTATCTCTTTGTGTAACTTAGTTTATTTAAGCTATGTTTAGTTACATGGAATTCGTGCTGTTGAATTGGAATGGCGGCACACTAAACTTTATTTTCCTAATTCCATTTCCAAGTTGTGAAGTATATGCCCTCAAGCTAGCTGCATTTTGAAGGGGTTCTTTTTGTGGCCTAACTAAGCTTTGTGTATCTGATGTTTCACTAATTCTTACTAAAATGCTTTACTTTATGTAGTTGTACAAAAGGAATGTGTTATGGCGGAGGATTTAGTAGAAAGTGAAGAAGTTAATGAAGTGATTAGAGATCCGGAAGTAGGAATGGAGTTTGGTAACTTTGATTTATACATGGAATATTACACTAATTATGGTAAACAAAATGGATTTCCGGTGAAAATAAGATCTACGGAAAAAGGAAAAGATGGAGAGACTCGATTTGTGGTTCTTGCATGTGCTCGGTCAGGATGTTCAATAAGCAAGGCAAAGAATGCCTTCAACTTACGCCCTGTTAGCAAAACTGGTTGCAATGCTAAGATTAGGGCTGCATTAGTCGAAGACGGAAAAGTGCGAGTACAGACTCTAACACTTGATCATAATCATCAGTTGAGCCCGGAAAAATCTAGATTTTTTAAGAAAAATCGGATTATGAGCAAGTATGTGAAAAGGAGACTTGAACTTAATGATAGAGCTGGTATTAGACCAAATAAAAATTTTAGTTCTTTCTTGGTTGAAGCCGGTTGGCATGAGAATGTGTCATTTTCACAGAAAGATTGTTACAATTATCTTGACAAAGTTAGGCAGTTAAGGCTTGGTGATGGGGATGCTATGACACTTCAAAACTACTTCAAAAAAATGCAAGATAATAATACAAATTTTTATTATTTGATGGATTTAGATGATGATGGGAGACTGCGAAATGTCTTTTGGGCAGATGCAAGGAGTAGGGCAGCTTACGAGGAGTTTGGGGATGCCATTACCTTTGACACAACATATTTAACTAATAAGTATGACATGCCATTTGCCCCATTTGTTGGAGTTAATCATCACGGGCAGTCAATACTCTTAGGTTGTGGATTAATATCTCATGAGGATATTGAGTCATTTAGTTGGCTTTTTAAAACTTGGCTTGCGTGTATGAATGGTCGTGCTCCTACCGCAATAATCACTGACCAAGACAAAGCAATGAAGAAGGCTATTGAAATTGTGTTCCCGAATGCGCGACATAGGTGGTGTTTTGTGGCATATTATGAAGAAGTTGCCAGAGAAATTAAGTGGTTGCAATCAATATGAATCTATCAAATATTCAATTCAAAAGGCAGTTTATGATTCATTGACTTGTAAAGAATTTGAAGAGCGATGGGGTAGTTTCATTGATAAATTTAACTTGAAAGAAAATGACTGGTTGACTGGGTTATATAATGAGAGAAGTCGTTGGGCACCGACATTTTTAAAAAATACTTTTTGGGCTGGAATGTCCTCAACTCAAAGAAGTGAAAGTATGAATGCATTTTTTGATGGTTATGTGAATTCAAGGACAACCTTAAAACAGTTTGTTGAGCAGTATGAGAATGCATTAAGAAGTAAGGTACAAAAAGAGAATGAGGCGGATTTCAATTTCTTCGACCATTGGATTCCCTGCCTCACTGATTATCCATTTGAGAAACAATTTCAAGATGCTTATACCACGACAAAATTCAAGGAATTTCAAGAAGAGGTAAAAGGGAAGCTTTATTGTGCCATTGATTCAGTTAAAGTAGAATGTGGTTTTGAGGTGTACGATGTTACAACGGGGATATGTTTGGAGGGACTCGCGAAGCCCACTTTTAGAGTTTATTTTAAAGAAGATGAATGTACCATTAAGTGCAACTGTCAATTATTTGAGTTCAAAGGAATATTATGTAGACATGCCCTTACGGTATTGCTGAAAAAAAACGAGTTCGAACCTTACCGGATAAATTCATTCTTCGAAGGTGGAGGAAAGACGTGAAGAGGGTGTCATAAGAAGGTTAAGATCATATACTCCGACTGGACGTTGAATCCGGAAAATGAACGTTTTGATAGGATGTGCAACTCTTTTTATGAAGCGACAGACTTGGCGACAGATAATGAAGATAAGACAAAAGTTGTTATGCATTGGATTAAAAGTCTTGTTAATGTACTCCAAAAAGATGATGGAATGTGTGGAAGTAATCAGTCGACTCTTTCCAAACAAGGCACCCAAGTGGGTAATGGATGTAAAGAAAGCAACAATGTTCGTAGTCCTTTGTCAGTTCATCGTAAAGGTCGACCTCGCTTTAAAAGGCTTCAATCTAAGATTGAGAAAGTTGTTAGAAATATAAGACTCAAGAAAGGGAAAAAGAAAGAGAAAGAGAAAGAGAATGTCATTGAACGTAGCATGGATTTCACTAATTTGGTAAATCTTTTTCTTTATTTTTTTGAAATGTAAAAACTTATTTATTTAGATTAAATGTCTTATTTTACTGCGTTTTCTTTTGTGTAGAATTCTCAAGGTGACTATTTTGTAAGCGTACTTAATAAGAATTCTCAAGTTGAACATGGTCCAGAAGACTACATGAGACATGGTGCATTGGATCTTAATTTACAGGTTTGACACTAATTTATATGAATAAGTCACTTTCTTAGAGACTTTAATGATAATTATTTTAAACATTCCAGGTTCAAGACTTCTCGACCAACGCAAATTTGCAATCATCATATGTTGATGACTTTCCATTTGCCACAAATCATGACGTCTATTATGGAGGGGGTTTCCCCATTTATTTTCAGGTATAATGTCTTATTTTACTGCTTTCTCATTCATTTTGTGGTGTCATATTGGGTGTTATTTGTTGTTGAAAAATACCATTTTATTTTTCTTGTTGTAGGATTACTATAACCCATATCAGAGGAGTGGTGAAGGATGTGAGAGAGAGAGAAAATTTTTGGTAAAGTGAAATTTTTGGGTTAAGACCGTTTGACCAGTGAAGATGATAAATCTCAGATTTTGCTTTCTCTCTCTGCTGATGTGGACAATCCACATCAGCACGGTCGCTAAACAGTCGCTTAACACGGTCGCCTCAGAATTACCCAATGGACATATATATTTCAAACTAGTCTACACAATATATATTAAAGAAACGAAATCATGTAAAATTTTCAGTTGGTGACCTAATCATCACACACCAACAATGTGTTCCAACAAATTAACAAAGAATACACATAGCATGCATGTGCTCCTTGGACTCTATTTTTCTCTTCATGCACTCTCATGGTGTGCCCCAAATCTTGATGAACCCCTAGATCCTTATTATTATTTACTTTGGTTGTAGTTTTATCCTAAGAAGTCAATATATATATATAGATAGATAAGATAGTAATAAAATGTAATCATGATCACGATCATCATCTCATATTGATAGAGGCACAAGGCACTTCAGAATTAAAGGGGCATTTGTAATGCCCTTTAGGCTACAAATCAATCTTAAAAACAGTCATTCAAATTAACTTAAACAGTAGCAGTAACAAATTTTCCAATGAGATCTTAAACATGTTGGAAAAGCACCCAACAAAGGAATATTTATGATGATGGCAGTTGGTACATATATGATTTTATATATATATATATATATATATATATATATATATATATAAATTTAATAATGATCTCTATCATAATCTCATATATATAGAGACACAAGTCAATACAGAATAAAAGGGGCATTTGTAATGCCCTTTAGGCTACAAATCAATCTTATAAACAGTCATTCAAATTAATTTAAACAGTAACAAATTCTCTAATGATATCTTAAACATGTTGGAAAAGCACCCAACAAAGGAATATATATGATGATGTCAGTTGGTAGATATATGATTATCTAATTATCTAATTAACCAACCATGAGTCTAGTAGGTAGGAAGCATGTGTTGTAAGCTTGGATAACAATGTTTTTAATTGGAAAATCTTCCTTAGTATTATATTCATATGCTTTATAAATTTAAAACCCAAAAAGCACTCGTTTATGCTAGTGATGAGTTGATCAAATGCTACTTCGACCTAATTATATAAGCTTTTTCATTATTATGCATTAATTAGAGGCTAGCACACCTTGGTACTTGTTCATATATTTATATTCACAAACATTGGCAAGCATATTGAACACTTTTTTGTTACATTATTATTGTGAAAAATTGTGTTACATTCATGAGTATTTATGTCATAATTTTACATTATTATATATTGCAATTTGACAGTTAGTTAATTAGATAGCTTAAGTAGGGGTGTAAACGGATATAAACGGATACGGATATCAGTATATCCGTATCCGGCAAATTAATCCGCATCCGTATTCGTATCCGGCGGATTTTAAAAATATTATTCGTATCCGGTATTCGGAATAATATCCGAATACGGATAATATCCGTTTCCGTATCCGTATCCGGCAGATTTAAAAACTAAGAATTTATTATTATTATTTATTAATTTTTTTTTGCTAAATTACTAATATTTTATTTAATTACTAGATATTACTGAATGTAAAGCTATACTAATGAATGTAAGATATTAATAAATGTAAAGCTATACTAATGAAGGTAAGTTATTAATTAATAAACATAAGTTATTAATATATATGTAACAAGCTAATAGTTATAGTTTTGCAAGTTTATATATATATATATATATATATATATATATATATATATATAAACTATAGCAAATAGTATTAATTAATAAATTTAAGTTATTAATGAATGTAAGTTATTAATATATATGTAACAACCTAAGAGCTATAGATTTATGAGTATATATATATATATATAAGCTAATAACTATTGTTTTGTAAGTTAATATATATGTAAGTTATTAATATATATGTAACAAGCTAATAGTTATAGTTTTGTAAGTTAATACATATATATATATATATATATATATGTAAGTTATTAATTAATGAATCTAAGTTATTAACATATATGTAACAGACTAATAGCTATAATTTTGTAACTTAATATATATATATATATATATATGTAAGTTATTAATATATATATATATATATATGTGTGTGTGTGTGTGTGTGTGTGTGTAAGTTATTCATTAATGAATGTAAGTTATTTATATATAATTAATGCATATAAGTTATTAATATATATATTTATTCGGATACGAATCCGAATATCGGATTCCGGATATCCGCTATCCGCCGGATATATTTACGGTCGGATATTAAACGAATACGAATACGTCTATATCCGTATCTGTATCCGTTTATTTGCGGATACCTTTAAACCGAATACGTATATATCCGTTTTTTCTCGAATACGAATAATATCCGTTTTTTTTTCGAATACGAATGCGGACGAATACGAATTTTCCGGTTACCATTTACAGCCCTAAGCTTAAGATAGCAAACTTGTAATTAAACTTGCTTTCTTGTACTATAGATACATTTTAATGGTTCACTTTACAATATAGTCTAAAGAAAACTTTGGCTCAATTCAGATTCTTCCCCTACATATTTAGTTCTTCTGTCAAACAAATAAGCTCATTTTATGACAGGGGGTACATACACAAATTGTTTTTACTAACTTTCAAAATATGAAACCCTGAATAGGATTATTGCAAACAATATTAGACTTTTTTTTCTTGGAATTTTTTTTGTTGAAATTTATTCAACATATTAATATAGAATAATTTAAGTTTTTGTCATCTTTCTATTTTTTGCTCATATTTGATTTTGGTTAAGGGGTTTTTGTGATTTCAAAACCAAAATTGCATGTTTGTTCACTTACAGCTCCAATGTACTAATTATGATTAAGTGAATAAAATTATATTTTCATTCATCGTCATATTGCAAAAACTTTTAGAATTATAATACATTCGCAAATCATCTCTTTTATAAAAATTTATATTTTGGAATTCATGCAGAAAGAAGAAAAAGAAAATGAAATTCAAGAAACTCTGACCTTGCAATTACAGCTAAGAAATAATTCATCCATACCAATTCTAACCTTTGAAACTTCAGATTTATTGGCTGAAATTGAAAAGAAGCCATTAGGTACATAAACACGTACAGGCTTATTTTTTCAACCTCATATATATCAATCTTAACTATGCTAGTTTGTACGTATCTTGTAGGAAAAGATTTTGATAAATAATATTCAGTGATAAATTAACTAGAATATTTAGCATAAGATTTTTGTTTTTAAATTTAGTTTTCACCAATCTCTCAATCTTTTTAGATTTGAAACTTCATAGCAGAACCTCATAAATTAATAGGAATGTGTATATGATTCAAACCTTACAAAGTATATGTGCAATTAAGGCAATCGCGAAGCTAGACCTCTCATCTCCTCAACAGGATAACTGATGATCAAGTTATCAGCAAAATTCCCTAATCCTAATATATTGGAATTGTAATCTGATTGATGCAAGTTTTTGATGTATATTTCACATGCACCATTCTCATTTAGATAGAATGATTAAGCTTAACGTTTCTATACACACTCCTAGAATTCTGTTCATATACTTTACAAATTTAAAACCCAACAAGGACTAATTTATGCTAGTGATCATTTGATCAAATGCTGCTTAAACCTAATTATATAAGCTTTTTCTTCATGCGTTAGGCTAGCATGCATTCGACATTGTTCATATTTTTATATTTTTACAAGACATTGGCAATTTAACACTTTATGCTACATTATTATTGTTAAAAATGGAGGTGTATATTCATGAATATGTATGTCATGATTTATTGATTTTACATTATTATATCAGCTCATGTGATGGATTACCACTTTATAAGAGAACAAGTCCAAGAACTGGAATGAGGCAGTTAGTTAATTAGGTAGCTTAAGATAGCAAACTTGTAATTAGCCAGCCTCAAATTAATTAACTGATATCTTACTTGTACTATACTATTTGTCATAGTTAGGTTTACAAATAAAAGAGAATTTTGACTCAATTTAGAGTTTCTCCCACATGTTTAATTAGTTCTTCTGTCCAATAAATGAGACTGTCATTAAGACGGGATAGAGTGGCATTAATATGTTTTTACTAACTTTCAAATATGAAACCTTGAATAGGATTATTGAAATTATAAACAATATTTTAAAAAAAATCTTGGAATTTTTGTGTAAAATTTGATCACTATTTATTAATATGCTATAATTTTAGTTTTTGTCATCTTTGTTTTTTTTTGCTCATATTTAATTTAGTTTTACAATTTTGTAATTTTAAAAATAAACTTCAGGTTTGCTCTTTTTTTATCGGAACTTCACACCAATACACTAAGTAAATAAAATTGTGTTTTTATTTATCATCAAATTGCAAAACTTCTTGAAAATTGATAAATTGATCCAGTTTATAAATGTTTAAATTTCAAAATTTAAGATACCCTAAATCTGGAATTAAACGTAACAAATAATTCTCTCTATACCTATCTAACTTAGAAACCTTAGAATTTATACATTGTTCATAAAATATAAAATAAAGAAATTAAAAAGAAAGTTTTATTTTTCTACTTTATATATCAGTCTTGCAATGAAAAAAATCGACAAATAATATCCGTGATTAACTTAACTTTCGACAAATAATATTCGGTGATTAACTTAATCGAAATATACAAAGATTTTTGTTTTCTAATTTAGTATCCACCAATCTCTCAATCTTTTGGATTTGAAACTTCATACTATATATATTAACAAATATAAATATATTCAGTAACTAGCATGACATTATAGAAGGATTAATAGGAATGAACAATAGGAATGCAAAGGGGTTATGATTAAACCCTACATAGTACAACTATTAAAGCAACAAAATCATGTAAAAGGCAACTGTTAGGCTAGATCTCCTTACTAAAACTAATTAAATGCAGTATATTTCAACTAATTTGCACAACTATTAAAGCAACAAAATCATGTAAATTTTCAGCAGGTGATGTTTGGGGGCCTTCCAGAAATGCTTCATTGGGAGGTAAACATTACTTTGTGACATTTATTGATGATTTTTCCAGGTATGTCTGGGTGTACACCATGAAGCACAAGGATGAAGTTCTGGATATCTTTTTTAAATGGAAGAAAATGATTGAAACCCAGACAGGTAAGAAAATCAAGAGGCTAAGATCTGATAATGGAGGGGAATACAAGTCAGATCCATTTCAGAAAGTTTGCCAGGACGAGGGGATAGTCAGACATTTCACTGTGTCAGGCACACCACAACAAAATGGTGTAGCAGAACGAATGAATCGTACCTTGGTTGATAAGGTTCGATGCATGTTATCCCAATCCAGATTGAGCAAAGCATTTTGGGCAGAAGCTTTGTCATATGCCTCTTTTATCATCAACAGACTCCCTGCTTCAGCACTAGATGGGAAAATTCCCAAGGAGGTATGGTGTGGACAATCCGTTTCTGATTATGATTGTCTACATATATTCGGGTGTTCTGCATATTTTCATGTGAAGGAATCAAAACTGGATCCTAGAGCCAAGAAAGCTGTTTTCATGGGTTTTAGTGAAGGAGTTAAAGCATTCCGTCTGTGGAACCATGAGTCAAAGAAGATCGTGATAAGCAGAGACGTTACCTTTGACGAGTCTGTTATGTTGAAACAAACAACTGTAGAAAAAGAGAATCAGAACCAGGTGGAGTTAGATAATCCTGCAACTCCAGAAAAACCAACTCAAATAGTTGATCATCCTGAAGATGATGATGATCGGGATGATAGCTCCGTTGAGACGGAGGTACTAGCACAAGCACCACTACAAGAGACCACACATCAAGAAGAATCTATTGCCACTAGGAGACCGAAGAGAAATATTCAGATACCTGCTCGATATACTGATATGGTAGCATTTGCACATCCCATAACTGAAGCTGACATTCCGTACAACTATAAAGAAGCTATGCTTAGTGTAGAACAAGGCATGTGGAAGGCAGCAATGGATGAAGAAATGCAATCTCTTCATCAGAATCAGACTTGGAAGTTGGTTTCACTTCCAAAAGGCAAGAAGGTGATTGGATGCAAATGGGTCTATGCTAAGAAGGAAGGTGCTCCAGGAAAAGACAACATCAGGTACAAAGCTAGACTGGTTGCAAAAGGCTATGCACAGAGGGAAGGAATAGACTACGATGAGGTATTCTCACCAGTTGTTACACATTCCTCTATTCGTTTATTACTAGCTTTGGTCGCACAATTTGATCTCGAGCTAGCTCAACTCGATGTCAAAACTGCATTTCTCCATGAAACCTTGGACGAGGAGATTTATATGTCTCAGCCAGATGGGTTCAAAGTTCCCGGACGAGAAAACTGGGCTTGCAAGTTAAACAAGTCACTATATGGTTTGAAGCAGTCACCCCGACAATGGTACAAGCGGTTTGACAGCTTTATGAAGAATCAGAGGTACACACGCAGTCAGTTTGATCACTGTGTCTATTTGAAGAAACTCCAAGATGGTACATTTGTTTATCTGCTCTTATATGTGGATGATATGCTAATCGCATCTAAGAGCAAGGTGGAGATTGACAGGCTGAAGGCTCAGCTAAGCTCAGAGTTCGAAATGAAGGATCTTGGAGAGGCCAAGAAGATTCTTGGAATGGAAATCAAGAGAGACAGGGTAAAAGGGACAGTCTGTTTGACACAGACTCAATATCTGAAAAATGTACTACAGAAGTTTGGTATTGATGATAAGACTAAACCTGTAAGCACTCCGTTAGCCCCACATTTCAAACTTAGTGCATCTATGTCTCCAAGTACAGATGACGAACAACAACAGATGAATGTTGTCCCATATTCCAATGTTGTTGGAGCCCTGATATATGCAATGGTGTGTACAAGACCAGACATTTCACATGATGTCAGCATGGTGAGCCGGTATATGCATAACCCTGGCAAAGGTCACTGGCAAGCAGTGAAGTGGATTCTACGATACATTCAAGGTACTGTAGATATTGGTTTGAAGTTCGAAAGAGACAAGACTGTTGTCAATTGTCTAGTTGCATACGTCGATTCTGACTATGCTGGTGATCTCGATAAGCGTCGATCAACTACTGGTTATGTGTTTACTATGGCAGGAGGACCAGTGAGTTGGAGATCAACGCTACAGTCAACCGTTGCCTTGTCTACTACAAAGGCAGAGTACATGACGATCACCGAAGCAATTAAGGAAGCTATTTGGCTTCACAATTTGGTCAGAGACTTGGGAATCTGTCAGGAAAACATCAAGGTTTTTTGTGACAGTCAAAGTGTCATATGTCTGGCAAAGAATCAAGTTCATCATGGTCGCACCAAACATATCGACGTACGGTACCACTTTGTTCGAGAAATAGTAGAAGAAGGCGACATTCTACTTCAGAAAATCGGAACTGCAGATAATCCTGCGGATATGCTAACAAAGGTGGTTTCAGGGATCAAGTTCGAGCACTGTTTGGACTTGGTCAATATCTCTTGTGTTTTTGGCACCTAAGGGTGCATTGGAGGTAGCACAAATCCTTGAATGTTCGCCAAGGTAGAGATTGTTGGTATTAGGCGGCGGTGGCTCACTGGAAGGTTGGTGGGTAGTGGGTTGGTGGTAGTTGATTTTGTTGAAGATAGAGCACACCATTATTGACAGAGGTGTGTTCTACTCTCCTATATAAACCCATGTATCCTCCTTGTAAAATCATCCCTCAATTTTCAGTTTATATATATTCAGTGCTACCTCCGTGGAGTAGGCGATTTGCCGAACCACGTAAATGTTTGTGTTTCTGTGTGTATGATAATTCTCACTTTGATTTAGTAGCTTTCGCAGTAGCTTCCGCACAACAGCATGTTGTAGTAATTAAGCCCTTTTAGGCCGCAAAACATTAATCTTAAAAAAGTAATTGAAATTAATTTAAACAGTGACAGATTCTCTAATGATATCTGAAACAGGTTGGAAAAGCACCCAACAAAGGAATATGATGATGGCAGTTGGTACACACACACACATATATATATATATATATATATATATATATATATATATATATATATATATATGATTATCTAATTAATCAACCATTAGTCTAGTAGTATATAGTCTGTTCATATATTTTTTAAATTTAATTAAATCCCAAAAAGGATTTGTTTATGCTGGTGATGATTTAATCAAATGCTGCTTAAACCTAACTATATATAAGCTTTTTCTTTATACATTAGGCTAACATGCACTACAGGCTAGCATGCATTGGTACTTGTTTATATATGTATAATCACAAACTTGGCATATTGAACACTTTTTGTTACATTATTATTGTGAAAAATTGGGGTACATTCATGAATATTTATGTCATATTGCAACTGTGATGGAGTACCACTTTATGAGAGAACAAGTCCAGAACTGTAATGAGGCGGTTAGTTAATTAATTAGAGAGTTAATTAAGATAGCAAACTTAATTGTAAACAAAATTACAGTTTTTTTTTTTTTTGGAATTACAGTTGCTTCTTCTTGTCCTTTGACTATAACATAAGCTTGGACAAAACCAAGCTTTTGAAGTTTGTTCGAATGGGAGTTCAACCAAAAAAAGTCTTTGATATACCCATGATAAACTCAATTTTACAATAATATATATATATATATATATATATATAGGGAGAGGAAACCAAGGATAGTTTAGCCAAGCTTGACTACAAAGTATTTTAAAAATGATATTTTTTAATATTTTCTTTAAAATCCAACTGTATAATGATGAAAATGTGAAAAAGTAGGGATTCTGTAAATTTTCATGTAATCCATAATTTTTTCATGTTATTGTCCAAAACGTTAATTTCTATACTTCTTTTTTCATATTTTTTTTGTCATTTATATGGTTAGATTTCAAAGAATTAAAAATTGAAATATCATTTTTAAGGTGTTCTATATCTAAACTTGATTAAGAGTACGAGTATATTAAAGTTATATTGTATCATTGTATAGTTTCAAATGTCTTCTTCACATCTTTCATTTTAGATCATTCAAAATACTTTTACTTTGCAAACTTTATCAGCCAAAAAATAACATTGGGGTAACATTTTCGGAGAGACTAACGCGTAAGTGTGTTAGACACATACATACAGCAGTATCGTATGTACGTATATCAATTTATCCCTTCCTGAAAAACTTTTCATTAGTCAGAATTTTAGTGGTGCACTTATTTGGAGTATTTATCAATTCCTAATTGAAATATTCCGGTTGATAATAATAGTTAGTATTACATATAATGATATATAGAGTATTTATAAATCCCGAACTATAATATTTGGATAATATATACCTAATAAATATGGATGAATTTTAGTTTTCACCGATCTCTCATTGTGTTGAATATTGAACTTCATATTATCATTTATAAATTATAAATGAATACATAATATTTTGCCTATGTTATTATTTAGACCTTCCAAAGTAAAACAAAACGCAAATACAAACACAACTGTTACATCTCTCAACTAAAAAATAAATTAAAAGCAATGTTCTAATGGACATGGGTAATTCTGAGGCGACTGTCTTAAGCGACTGTTTAGCGACCGTGCTGATGTGGATTGTCCACATCAGCAGAGAGAGAAAGCAAAATCTGAGGTTTATCATTTTCACTGGTCAAACGGTCTTAACCCAAAAATTCACTTTACCAATTTTTTCTCTCTCTCATACACACAGTAAATTCGCCCATACAAAATCAGAAATCTGCCCGAAAACAACAAATTTGAAGGTATCCATACAAACTCAGATTTGAAAGTATGCCCTAAAAATTAATTTCATGATTTTGAAACCCATGTTTGGTGAAAACTGATTATGTGTGTGTGTGTGCGCACAGTTGTACTATAGATTTTATTGTGGTTTCTTCATTTTAGGGTTCCCTTTGTATGAATAAGAATCCTCTGTTTCCCTCTTCTTTTGGACCATTACTCGAGCAATTTCAGAGCCATTAATAGAAAAAAAAATCGTCTATTTATATGCGTTCTGTAAGTTATTATAAACCCATTTTTCTTTTTTCCTTTATCTAATAGTGCCCAGAGGTAAATTTGGAAGAAGTTTGATTATCAATTTTTATATTGCAATGAATCAGTTGAAGGTAATGTTAGATTATTATTTTTGGTAAATGCAGTTAATGTAGATTGTGTATCTCTTTGTGTAACTTAGTTTATTTAAGCTATGTTTAGTTACATGGAATTCGTGCTGTTGAATTGGAATGGCGGCACACTAAACTTTATTTTCCTAATTCCATTTCCAAGTTGTGAAGTATATGCCCTCAAGCTAGCTGCATTTTGAAGGGGTTCTTTTTGTGGCCTAACTAAGCTTTGTGTATCTGATGTTTCACTAATTCTTACTAAAATGCTTTACTTTATGTAGTTGTACAAAAGGAATGTGTTATGGCGGAGGATTTAGTAGAAAGTGAAGAAGTTAATGAAGTGATTAGAGATCCGGAAGTAGGAATGGAGTTTGGTAACTTTGATTTATACATGGAATATTACACTAATTATGGTAAACAAAATGGATTTCCGGTGAAAATAAGATCTACGGAAAAAGGAAAAGATGGAGAGACTCGATTTGTGGTTCTTGCATGTGCTCGGTCAGGATGTTCAATAAGCAAGGCAAAGAATGCCTTCAACTTACGCCCTGTTAGCAAAACTGGTTGCAATGCTAAGATTAGGGCTGCATTAGTCGAAGACGGAAAAGTGCGAGTACAGACTCTAACACTTGATCATAATCATCAGTTGAGCCCGGAAAAATCTAGATTTTTTAAGAAAAATCGGATTATGAGCAAGTATGTGAAAAGGAGACTTGAACTTAATGATAGAGCTGGTATTAGACCAAATAAAAATTTTAGTTCTTTCTTGGTTGAAGCCGGTTGGCATGAGAATGTGTCATTTTCACAGAAAGATTGTTACAATTATCTTGACAAAGTTAGGCAGTTAAGGCTTGGTGATGGGGATGCTATGACACTTCAAAACTACTTCAAAAAAATGCAAGATAATAATACAAATTTTTATTATTTGATGGATTTAGATGATGATGGGAGACTGCGAAATGTCTTTTGGGCAGATGCAAGGAGTAGGGCAGCTTACGAGGAGTTTGGGGATGCCATTACCTTTGACACAACATATTTAACTAATAAGTATGACATGCCATTTGCCCCATTTGTTGGAGTTAATCATCACGGGCAGTCAATACTCTTAGGTTGTGGATTAATATCTCATGAGGATATTGAGTCATTTAGTTGGCTTTTTAAAACTTGGCTTGCGTGTATGAATGGTCGTGCTCCTACCGCAATAATCACTGACCAAGACAAAGCAATGAAGAAGGCTATTGAAATTGTGTTCCCGAATGCGCGACATAGGTGGTGTTTGTGGCATATTATGAAGAAGTTGCCAGAGAAATTAAGTGGTTGCAATCAATATGAATCTATCAAATATTCAATTCAAAAGGCAGTTTATGATTCATTGACTTGTAAAGAATTTGAAGAGCGATGGGGTAGTTTCATTGATAAATTTAACTTGAAAGAAAATGACTGGTTGACTGGGTTATATAATGAGAGAAGTCGTTGGGCACCGACATTTTTAAAAAATACTTTTTGGGCTGGAATGTCCTCAACTCAAAGAAGTGAAAGTATGAATGCATTTTTTGATGGTTATGTGAATTCAAGGACAACCTTAAAACAGTTTGTTGAGCAGTATGAGAATGCATTAAGAAGTAAGGTACAAAAAGAGAATGAGGCGGATTTCAATTTCTTCGACCATTGGATTCCCTGCCTCACTGATTATCCATTTGAGAAACAATTTCAAGATGCTTATACCACGACAAAATTCAAGGAATTTCAAGAAGAGGTAAAAGGGAAGCTTTATTGTGCCATTGATTCAGTTAAAGTAGAATGTGGTTTTGAGGTGTACGATGTTACACGGGATATGTTTGGAGGGACTCGCGAAGCCACTTTTAGAGTTTATTTTAAAGAAGATGAATGTACCATTAAGTGCAACTGTCAATTATTTGAGTTCAAAGGAATATTATGTAGACATGCCCTTACGGTATTGCTGAAAAAACGAGTTCGAACCTTACCGGATAAATTCATTCTTCGAAGGTGGAGGAAAGACGTGAAGAGGTGTCATAAGAAGGTTAAGATCATATACTCCGACTGGACGTTGAATCCGGAAAATGAACGTTTTGATAGGATGTGCAACTCTTTTTATGAAGCGACAGACTTGGCGACAGATAATGAAGATAAGACAAAAGTTGTTATGCATTGGATTAAAAGTCTTGTTAATGTACTCCAAAAAGATGATGGAATGTGTGGAAGTAATCAGTCGACTCTTTCCAAACAAGGCACCCAAGTGGGTAATGGATGTAAAGAAAGCAACAATGTTCGTAGTCCTTTGTCAGTTCATCGTAAAGGTCGACCTCGCTTTAAAAGGCTTCAATCTAAGATTGAGAAAGTTGTTAGAAATATAAGACTCAAGAAAGGGAAAAAGAAAGAGAAAGAGAAAGAGAATGTCATTGAACGTAGCATGGATTTCACTAATTTGGTAAATCTTTTTCTTTATTTTTTTGAAATGTAAAAACTTATTTATTTAGATTAAATGTCTTATTTTACTGCGTTTTCTTTTGTGTAGAATTCTCAAGGTGACTATTTTGTAAGCGTACTTAATAAGAATTCTCAAGTTGAACATGGTCCAGAAGACTACATGAGACATGGTGCATTGGATCTTAATTTACAGGTTTGACACTAATTTATATGAATAAGTCACTTTCTTAGAGACTTTAATGATAATTATTTTAAACATTCCAGGTTCAAGACTTCTCGACCAACGCAAATTTGCAATCATCATATGTTGATGACTTTCCATTTGCCACAAATCATGACGTCTATTATGGAGGGGGTTTCCCCATTCATTTTCAGGTATAATGTCTTATTTTACTGCTTTCTCATTCATTTTGTGGTGTCATATTGGGTGTTATTTGTTGTTGAAAAATACCATTTTATTTTTCTTGTTGTAGGATTACTATAACCTATATCAGAGGAGTGGTGAAGGATGTGAGAGAGAGAGAAAATTTTTGGTAAAGTGAAATTTTTGGGTTAAGACCGTTTGACCAGTGAAGATGATAAATCTCAGATTTTGCTTTCTCTCTCTGCTGATGTGGACAATCCACATCAGCACGGTCGCTAAACAGTCGCTTAACACGGTCGCCTCAGAATTACCCAATGGACATATATATTTCAAACTAGTCTACACAATATATATTAAAGAAACGAAATCATGTAAAATTTTCAGTTGGTGACCTAATCATCACACACCAACAATGTGTTCCAACAAATTAACAAAGAATACACATAGCATGCATGTGCTCCTTGGACTCTATTTTTCTCTTCATGCACTCTCATGGTGTGCCCCAAATCTTGATGAACCCCTAGATCCTTATTATTATTTACTTTGGTTGTAGTTTTATCCTAAGAAGTCAATATATATATATTATAGATAGATAAGATCATCATTAATGTAGTAATAAAATGTAATCATGATCACGATCGTCATCTCATATTGATAGAGGCACAAGGCACTTCAGAATTAAAGGGGCATTTGTAATGCCCTTTAGGCTACAAATCAATCTTAGAAACAGTCATTCAAATTAATTTAAACACTAGTAGTAACAAATTTTCCAATGAGATCTTAAACATGTTGGAAAAGCACCCAACAAAGGAATATTTATGATGATGGCAGTTGGTACATATATGATTTTATATATATATATATATATATATATATATATATATATATATATATAAATGTAATCATGATCACGATCATCATCTCATATTGATAGAGACACAAGGCACTACAGAATTAAAGGGGCATTTGTAATGCCCTTTAGGCTACAAATCAATCTTAAAAACAGTCATTCAAATTAATTTAAACAGTAACAAATTCTCTAATGATATCTTAAACATGTTGGAAAAGCACCCAACAAAGGAATATATATGATGATGTCAGTTGGTAGATATATGATTATCTAATTATCTAATTAACCAACCATGAGTCTAGTAGGTAGGAAGCATGTGTTGTAAGCTTGGATAACAATGTTTTTAATTGGAAAATCTTCCTTAGTATTATATTCATATGCTTTATAAATTTAAAACCCAAAAAGCACTCGTTTATGCTAGTGATGAGTTGATCAAATGCTACTTCGACCTAATTATATAAGCTTTTTCATTATTATGCATTAATTAGAGGCTAGCACACCTTGGTACTTGTTCATATATTTATATTCACAAACATTGGCAAGCATATTGAACACTTTTTTGTTACATTATTATTGTGAAAAATTGTGTTACATTCATGAGTATTTATGTCATAATTTTACATTATTATATATTGCAATTTGACAGTTAGTTAATTAGATAGCTTAAGTAGGGGTGTAAACGGATATAAACGGATACGGATATCAGTATATCCGTATCCGGCAAATTAATCCGCATCCGTATTCGTATCCGGCGGATTTTAAAAATATTATTCGTATCCGGTATTCGGAATAATATCCGAATACGGATAATATCCGTTTCCGTATCCGTATCCGGCAGATTTAAAAACTAAGAATTTATTATTATTATTTATTAATTTTTTTTTGCTAAATTACTAATATTTTATTTAATTACTAGATATTACTGAATGTAAAGCTATACTAATGAATGTAAGATATTAATAAATGTAAAGCTATACTAATGAAGGTAAGTTATTAATTAATAAACATAAGTTATTAATATATATGTAACAAGCTAATAGTTATAGTTTTGCAAGTTTATATATATATATATATATATATATATATAAACTATAGCAATTAGTATTAATTAATAAATTTAAGTTATTAATGAATGTAAGTTATTAATATATATGTAACAAACTAATAGCTATAGTTTTATGAGTATATATATATATATAAGCTAATAACTATTGTTTTGTAAGTTAATATATATGTAAGTTATTAATATATATGTAACAAGCTAATAGTTATAGTTTTGTAAGTTAATACATATATATATATATATATGTAAGTTATTAATTAATGAATCTAAGTTATTAACATATATGTAACAGACTAATAGCTATAATTTTGTAACTTAATATATATATATATATATATGTAAGTTATTAATATATATATATATATATATATATGTGTGTGTGTGTGTGTGTGTGTAAGTTATTCATTAATGAATGTAAGTTATTTATATATAATTAATGCATATAAGTTATTAATATATATATTTATTCGGATACGAATCCGAATATCGGATTCCGGATATCCGCTATCCGCCGGATATATTTACGGTCGGATATTAAACGAATACGAATACGTCTATATCCGTATCTGTATCCGTTTATTTGCGGATACCTTTAAACCGAATACGGATATATCCGTTTTTTCTCGAATACGAATAATATCCGCTTTTTTTCGAATACGAATGCGGACGAATACGAATTTTCCGGTTACCATTTACAGCCCTAAGCTTAAGATAGCAAACTTGTAATTAACTTGCTTTCTTGTACTATAGATACATTTTAATGGTTCACTTTACAATATAGTCTAAAGAAAACTTTGGCTCAATTCAGATTCTTCCCCTACATATTTAGTTCTTCTGTCAAACAAATAAGCTCATTTTATGACAGGGGGTACATACACAAATTGTTTTTACTAACTTTCAAAATATGAAACCCTGAATAGGATTATTGCAAACAATATTAGACTTTTTTTTCTTGGAATTTTTTTTGTTGAAATTTATTCAACATATTAATATAGAATAATTTAAGTTTTTGTCATCTTTCTATTTTTTGCTCATATTTGATTTTGGTTAAGGGGTTTTTGTGATTTCAAAACCAAAATTGCATGTTTGTTCACTTACAGCTCCAATGTACTAATTATGATTAAGTGAATAAAATTATATTTTCATTCATCGTCATATTGCAAAACTTTTAGAATTATAATACATTCGCAAATCATCTCTTTTATAAAAATTTATATTTTGGAATTCATGCAGAAAGAAGAAAAAGAAAATGAAATTCAAGAAACTCTGACCTTGCAATTACAGCTAAGAAATAATTCATCCATACCAATTCTAACCTTTGAAACTTCAGATTTATTGGCTGAAATTGAAAAGAAGCCATTAGGTACATAAACACGTACAGGCTTATTTTTTCAACCTCATATATATCAATCTTAACTATGCTAGTTTGTACGTATCTTGTAGGAAAAGATTTTGATAAATAATATTCAGTGATAAATTAACTAGAATATTTAGCATAAGATTTTTGTTTTTAAATTTAGTTTTCATCAATCTCTCAATCTTTTTAGATTTGAAACTTCATAGCAGAACCTCATAAATTAATAGGAATGTGTATATGATTCAAACCTTACAAAGTATATGTGCAATTAAGGCAATCGCGAAGCTAGACCTCTCATCTCCTCAACAGGATAACTGATGATCAAGTTATCAGCAAAATTCCCTCATCCTAATATATTGGAATTGTAATCTGATTGATGCAAGTTTTTGATGTATATTTCACATGCACCATTCTCATTTAGATAGAATGATTAAGCTTAACGTTTCTATACACACTCCTAGAATTCTGTTCATATACTTTACAAATTTAAAACCCAACAAGGACTAATTTATGCTAGTGATCATTTGATCAAATGCTGCTTAAACCTAATTATATAAGCTTTTTCTTCATGCGTTAGGCTAGCATGCATTCGACATTGTTCATATTTTTATATTTTTACAAGACATTGGCAATTTAACACTTTATGCTACATTATTATTGTTAAAAATGGAGGTGTATATTCATGAATATGTATGTCATGATTTATTGATTTTACATTATTATATCAGCTCATGTGATGGATTACCACTTTATAAGAGAACAAGTCCAAGAACTGGAATGAGGCAGTTAGTTAATTAGGTAGCTTAAGATAGCAAACTTGTAATTAGCCAGCCTCAAATTAATTAACTGATATCTTACTTGCACTATACTATTTGTAATAGTTAGGTTTACAAATAAAAGAGAATTTTGACTCAATTTAGAGTTTCTCCCACATGTTTAATTAGTTCTTCTGTCCAACAAATGAGACTGTCATTAATACGGGATAGAGTGGCATTAATATGTTTTTACTAACTTTCAAATATGAAACCTTGAATAGGATTATTGAAATTATAAACAATATTTTTAAAAAAAATCTTGGAATTTTTGTGTAAAATTTGATCACTATTTATTAATATGCTATAATTTTAGTTTTTGTCATCTTTGGTTTTTTTTTTTGCTCATTTAATTTAGTTTAACAATTTTGTAATTTTAAAACTAAAATTTCAGGTTTGCTCTTTTTTTTATCGGAACTTCACACCAATACACTAAGTAAATAAAATTGTGTTTTTACTTATCATCAAATTGCAAAATTTCTCGAAAATTGATAAATTGAACCAGTTTATAAATGTTTAAATTTCAAAATTTAAGATACCCTAAATCTGGAATTAAACGTAACAAATAATTCTCTCTATACCTATCTAACTTAGAAACCTTAGAATTTATACATTGTTCATAAAATATAAAATAAAGAAATTAAAAAGAAAGTTTTATTTTTCTACTTTATATATCAGTCTTGCAATGAAAAAAATCGACAAATAATATTCGTGATTAACTTAACTTTCGACAAATAATATTCGGTGATTAACTTAATCGAAATATACAAAGATTTTTGTTTTCTAATTTAGTATCCACCAATCTCTCAATCTTTTGGATTTGAAACTTCATACTATATATATTGACAAATATAAATATATTCAGTAACTAGCATGACATTATAGAAGGATTAATAGGAATGAACAATAGGAATGCAAAGGGGTTATGATTAAACCGTACAACTACTAAAGCAACAAAATCATGTAAAAGGCAACTGTTAGGCTAGATCTCCTTACTAAAACTAATTAAATGCAGTATATTTCAACTAATTTGCACAAATTTGCACAACTATTAAAGCAACAAAATCATGTAAATTTTCAGCAGGTGACCTAATATCATAACAAATGTGTTTCAGCGACCAAAGAATATACATAGAATGCTTGTACTTCTTCTCCTTCTTTGACTCTATCTCTCTCCATTCACTCCCATGGCTTGCCCAAAAAAGAGCCTTATCCACCAAGACAAGATTATGAGCTTTTTTTTTGGTTTCTATGCCAACATGTGTTGTACTAATTCGCCTCAAAACCAAATTAATGAGATATGGTAGACATGTACGTACTTTATTTGTTTATTTGTTCAGGGCACCCTGTAATAAAACCCAAAAAGGACTTGTTTATGCTAGTGATAATTTGATCAAATGATTCTTTTCCTTTTTTTTTTATCAGCAAAAAATATTTCATTATCAACCAAAAGTTGAATCTTGATTAGACCTAATTATATAAGCTTTTTCTTTTATGCATTAGAGGCTGGCATGCATATCTTAAATAACATGTTGGAAAAGCACCCAACAAAGCAATATGATGATGGCAACCATGAATACTCTAGTTGGATGCATTTGTATATTTTGGGAACAATTGTTCTTGGCACATCTTCCTTAGTATTCTGTTCATATACTTTACAAATTTAAAACCCAAAAAGGAGATCAAATGCTGCTTAGACCTATATATATATATATATATATATATATATATATATATATATATAATGCATTAGAGGCTAGGATGCATTGGTACTAATTGTTCATATTTTTATATTTACAAGACATTTGATATTGTATACTTTCTGGCTCATTATTGTTATTGTTAAAAATGGCGGTGTATATTCGTGAATACTTAGGTCATGATTTTACATTATTATTGCAACTGTGATGGATTACTACTTCATCGGAGAACATGTCCAGAACTGTAATGAATTGAAGCAGTTTTTTTTTTTTTGATAAGCAAAGAAATTTCATTGAACTTAAAAAACCAAGATTTGTAACCAAAAGATTTGGATACAAGATCATACAAGGTTTGTACCCAAAATTTAAGTTGTGGTGTAAGGGACTTTTCTCCTGTTTTGTTTTTTCCTGAAGCAGTTAGTTAATTAGTAGCTTAAGATAGCAAACTTGTAACTAAAATAGCTCAAATTAACATCATTACTATAGATATGTTTTGAGTGTTTCTGCTACATGTTTAGTTCTTATGTCAAACAAAATGAGACTCATTTTCTAAGTCAAGAGAGAGTATTAAAATTTTACATTATTATTGTTAAAATAAAATATTAAGCTTTACATTTTATATAGACATATGGACTCTTAACCATAAAAATGATCATCATGGTAGTTATAATAATATGTCATCATGATCACGATCATCATCTCATATTTTCGACCGACTATGTTGAGTAATTAAGCCACTTTAGGCTCCTAATCAATCTTAAAAACAGTCATTGAAATTAATTTAAAAAGTAACAGATTGTCTAATGATATCTTAAACATGTTGGAGAAACACCCAACAAAGGAATATGATGATGGCAATAAGTAGTCAGTAGGATGCATAAGCTTTGGAAACAATGTTCTTGGTACATCTTCCTTAGGATTCTGTTCATATACTTTACAAATTTAAAACCCAAAAAGGACTTGTTTATAGTAGTGAGGATTTGATCAAATACAGCTTAGACCTAATTATACATACATACATACATACATACATACATACATACATACATACATACATACATACATACATACATATATATATATATATGTGTGTGTGTGTGTGTGTGTGTGTGTGTGTCATGATTTTACATTATTATTAATTGCCGCTGTGATGGATTACCACTTTATTAGAGAACAAGTCCAGAATTGTATATATAATGAGGCGGTTAATTAGTTAATAATTAGGTAGCTTAAGATAGCAAACTTGTACTATAGATACATGGTAATAGTTCAGTTTACAATCTGAAGAGAATTTTGGCTGGATTCTCAGTGTTCTCCTACATGTTTAGTTGTTTTGTCAAACAAATGAGACTGTGGTTTCAAGACGGGAAAGAATATCATATACATACATTTTTACTAGCTTTCAAAATATGAAACCTTGAATAGGATTATTGTAAACAATTATTACAATTTTTTCTTGGAATTTTTCGTATAAAATTCAATCTCTATTTATTAATATACTATAATTTTTGTTTGTCATCTTTCTTTTTTAGCTCATATTAATTTAATTTTGGTCGACAGAATTTATGATTTCAAAACCAAAATAAAGTTTGTTCTTTTTTATCAGGACTTCACCCATGTACACTAAATAAATAAAATTTTGTTTTCATTCATCATCAAATTGCAAAACGTATAAAAAATAAATTGGCAATTCAAATTGATCCATTTTATAAATATTTAAATTTCAGAATTCAAGATACATAAACTTTGCAATTACAACTAGAAAGTAATTTATCCATACCATGCAATTCAACTTGATCCATTTTATAAATATTTAAATTTCAGAATTCAAGATACATAAACTTTGCAATTACAACTAGAAAGTAATTTATCCATACCAATCCTAACATTAGAAACTTTTTAAATTTATTCATCCTTGATAACTCAAAATTAAGGTTGAAAAGAAATGTTAATTAGTTGGATGACTAGGTGAAAGAATTAGTTTTCAACCTCATATATATCCATCTTTGAATGAAAGGTTTAAATTGATAATATTAATAGAGGATACACAAATTTAAATTTATAGCTAGCATAAGGTTTCAAGTACTGTGTAGCTAGTTTTTCAAGGTGGGTTAAATAGGTTAAATTTTGTATCATTGATCCTTTCATTAAGAGAAATGACTATCTAGAGACTTTATTAAAATACTCAAAGGTAGTTAGTAGTTAGCTTTTCAAGGTGGATCAAATGTGTTTCAACAACCAAATTAAGAATACAGATACCATGCTGCATCATGTGCCCTAAACAGGAGCCTTATCCACCAAGACAAGATTATGAGTTTTTCTCATTTCAAAAGTCGAATAAGAAGAAGAAGAACAAATTTGGTACTGTTGAAAGTATGTTCTTTCAAAAGGTGGCACATTTTTTTCCTATGCCAATATGTGTTGTAATTCCCCTCAAAACCAAATTAATGAGATGTACGTAGTAGACATGCACTTTATTTTTTATATATATTAACTTGTTTAGGACATCCCACAATAAAATAGTTCATTTTCAATATTAATGTACCAGACCACCAGTCTCATTATATAATATTTAAGTTGTCATCTTAGCCATTAGCTATGTTAAATTAAGTCTAACTTAAAATTTTCTTAATAATTAGAATATTTCCGATCCCTGTCAATTTATTATACTAGACAGTACCTTGCATGCTATCAAAATGATTAAGCTTTTACAGTTTAATTATGCACTCATATATATCTTTTATCAAAATGATCATCATTCTAGCTAGTTATTATGTCATCATGATCGCGATAATATATATGTTTTCCGCCCAAAAACTCAAAAATATATTGCTAGTTGGCACAATTATATATATTTTTATGTTTTCTAATGATATCTTAAACATGTTGAAGAAGCATCAACAAAGGAATATGATGATGGAAGGCACATAATTATCTAATCAACCATAACTCTAGTAAGCATATATGTGTAAGCTTTGGGAACAATATAATGTTCTTGGAAAATCTTTATTCGTATTTTGTTCATATATTATATAAATTTAAAACCCAGAAATTAAAGACTTGTTTATGCGAGGGATGATTTGATCAGATGCTGCGCGCTTAGACCTAATTATATAAGCTTTTTCTTTATAAATAATTAGAGGCTAGCTAGCATGCATTGGTTGTTCGTATTTTTATATTTATAAGGCATTGGCATATACCGAAGACATTATGTAATGAGATGAAAAATAACGAGAAAAATTTGAATTTTTATATATTTTAATATTATGAAATTTTAATTTATTTGATGTATTTTTTTTATTATTTAAAAAAATTCAGTGGATTAATTTTTATTTAGCCTATTTATGTTTTGGGCTTTAATTTTTTAATTTTATTTAGTTGAAGATTTAATTACTTTTCTTTTCCAATTAGCTAGTCATAGGAAAGTAGTTTTTTTTGTTTATTTTTTTGGCTAAATCATAGAAAAGTAGTTTAGTATTATAAATATATTGTCTAGAGTTTATTTACAGAAAAACGTTTTGATGAATCAATATTATTATTTCTTAATTTGTTCTCTTTGTGAGTTAATTATTCCTTGTAGATTCAAGGATTTATTTTACGTTCTTGTTGGTATATTTAAACCTTCAAATCACGTTTGTATTAGAGCATTACAATTTAACCATATTCCACTACGTTAATTGACATTAAAGCCTAGATAATTGTATCCAAATAAGCTGACAGCTAATTGAACCTCATGCGGTATCTCGTGATTGAAATAGGGTTAGATTGTAACGCTCTAATATAAACGTGATTTAAAGGTTTAAATATATCAATGAGAACGTAAAATAAACTTTTGAATCCACAAAGAATAATGAACTCACAAAGAGAATAAAGAGATTATAATATTGATTAATCAAAACGTTTTTATCTAAATAAACCCTAGACAATATATTTATAATACTAAACTACATTCCTATGACTAATTGGAAAAGAAAAGTAATTAAATCCTAAACTAAGGGGTTGTTTGTTTATGACTGAATACATCTGAATCATTGAATGGCAGAATCGGTCAGCCATTAAATACGTTTGTTTTGGATAAAAATCGTCTGAATGGCTGAACTGGTCAGATTATTGAGCTGAATGACTAAGTCAGATTTTTTTGGCTGAATGAACACTTAAATGAAGTAAAAAATAAATAAAAAATTAAAAAATTAAAAAAATATTAACTATTATATTAAGTAATATTAAATAAATTTATAACAACTTTGAATTTTTTTCAGAAGGGTAAAATAATAAAATTCTGTCATTCAAATGTTTTATACATGTCAATTATCAAACAATTTTTTTCATTCAGTCATTCAGCTCATTTAGATTGCTTAGCCATTCAGAACTTTTCATTCAGTTTTTATCAAACACCCCCCAAATAAAATTATAAAACTAAAGCCCAAAACATAAACGGGCTAAATAAAATTTAATCTATTGAATTTTACTAAATAATAAATAAAAAAATATTAAATAAATTAAAGTTCTATAAATATTAAAATATATGAAAATTCAAATCTTTCTCGTTATTGTATCACTATGCTACATTTTTATTGTAAAAAATGGAGGTGTATGTATATATATTCATGACTATTTATGTCATGATTTACATTATTATTGCAACTGTGATGGATTACCAGTTCAGTAAGAACAAGTCCAGAACTGCAATGAAGCAGTTAGTTATATATAGAGCATGCAAAGATAGCAAACTTGTACGTAACATATATATATATATATATATATATATATATATATATAGTTCTTCGGTTAACGAGACTCTAAGAGTATCATATACATATTGATTATTGTAAACAATATTACAGTTTTTTTCTTGGAATTTTTAGGGTAAAATTTATTTCCTATATACAATTTTACTTTTACACAATTTAATTTGTGTTTTGCTCATACTTAATTTTGGTTGAGGGGTTTTTGTGATATCAAAGCCAAAATTCCTGTTTGGTTCCGGACTTCACTCAAATAATAGTACACTAAATTTATAAAAATTTATTTTCATTCATCATCACATTGCAAAATTTCTAGAAAAAATACATTGTCAAATTTATCCCTTCTTATAAATATTTATTTTGGAATTCAGTAAACCCTAACTTTGCAATTACACCTAAAAAAATATTTAATACATGCCAATCCTGACAATTGAAACTTAGAATTTGTTCACTCTTTATAATTCAAAGAAATTGAGAATAAGTCACTACTCTTTCTGATTTGATTCGTTTTCAATAGCCATGAGATGATCATCTTAGGGTGATCCTTTTGTCAATGGATATTCCTATTACACTCGTAGTCTCTAAAGGATGAGAACCAAATATATAGCATCTACACCGAGAATTCAAGTATTGTATACGTCTTTAGTCTGATCCTTTGTAAGAACTACCCGTAATAACGAATATGTAAAATAGATCTGTTTATCATAAAGAAATTCGTCATTCCTGACCCTTCTATTCAGTTGCATCTTGTTTGTGTAGGAATTTTATAAGGTCCCCATAAACCAGTTCAAAAAATGAAAAAATAAAATAAAATAAAATTATATGTGCTAATAGGAAAAGGATTTACAAGAGGACAAATAGAACATGATTTATTACAGTCATGTGGAATAAAAGAACATGTCGTAGTACTACATCAGAAGCGCATGGTCAAGTCTACTGTGCCAAATGCTTCCTTCATTAACAACAGTAACATGTTGAGCACAAAATGGCTAAAGTTCAAAAGCAACAAGTTGGAAAACAAAAACAAAAATAAAAATTAGGAGAAGGAACCAGCCAACCCATTTGAAACTCGGTTCGCATGGAAAAAGACTTAATTGCTAAATGTGGGCCCAAGTACATATTAGGGTTCACATGACTTAATTGAAATAAATGTATAAATTATGGTTTACAAAAATCTAATTAAATGTACAAATTAGGGTTCATATAATCTAATTAAATGTACAGATTAGACGAAAATAAATGTGCTAGACCTGGGGAAGTCTCCACGTGTTACAAGGCAGAAGACTCGTGGATGCGACCCATTTTGGGAATTGATTGAGGGATTGGATTGGTGGCTAGAAGAACAGGACAATTTGGGCATTACTTTGATGATTAAAGGGCATTTCTGGAATTTCTCCTTTAAAACATGACTAAAGGGTATTTCGGGAATTTTCCTTAAAACATGTGTCTGACATGTGACTATTCCCCAGGAAAGCTCTATAAATAGCCCCTCTATTCTAAGAAAAGGGGATCGCTCTCAAGACATTACACTTACACTCTTGAAAGCTCATACACTTGGAACTCTCTCCCAACTCGAAGACTCAAGAAGGCTCTTGGAATCCCTGCTACCCTAACCCGGTTTTCGGATTCTGAGAGTTCTGTCACGTGTCATTGGAGTAATCGCCCACAACAAGCATCACTTTACCGGATCCGATTTCAAGGCAAGCAAATCCAGTGTTCCAAAGCGCGAATCTGGATCTTGATCAACCCATCTTAGAAGATATTTCAGAAGGAAGTTCAACATCACCTCAAATGGCTGATCAACAATAAACCAGTGCTAGACAGACAAACACGTGAAGGCAAGGTGAGGAAGTAACTGGAGTGCAGACAACTGCGAATGCCGTGCAGATGGAGATGCTCAAAGCATTACAAGAGGCACGAGAAGGCCAAGGGATGATGATGACCATGATGCTGGAAATGCAGAAGAAGCAGGAAGAAATGGGGAATTTCCGCCAGCAGTTGATGCAAATCCCCACTTTCAGGGCTATGTTCACAGGAAGTTCGCAGGGGGAACGAGCAGAAGTAGAGGACAATAGTAACAACAAAGAGAATCAGACTGTACCTCCAACAACCGAATGTCAGCCGATTCCAATCATCAACTTGGAGCCCCAAAACAGCGGTGATGTGCTACAACTCAGATTAGAAGCAAGTCAGCCTCAGCCCAACATCATCCCGACCACTCTCCCAGCATTTTCACAAGTGCAGATACCGACCATCCCAAGCCACATCCAACGAACAAGCTAACAAGCACAACTAATACAAATTATGCAGGATGCAAGTGTACACCAGCCAATTTCCTTACCATACACGCCACCAATGCAGCACTACATAACAGCCCCTCAAAGAATCCATACCATAAGCCAGTATGTGACGAAGGATGATATGATTGATGTGATCAATCAACTTCGCAAGCAGACAGCCCAACCTTCAGAATTGGACTTTACTCCACCCTACCCGGCACATGTTCGGAGACAACCTTACCCAGCAGGGTATATTGAGCACCCCCCGCAGTTCCCAAAGTATAACGGGGAAGAAAGGGAATGCCAATGAGCATATTGCCAGGTTCGTGGAGTCGATGTCTCCATGGTTGGGTTATGATGAGGTGAATAACCACAATCTGTTGATGAGGGAATTCAACAAGACCTTGACGGATAGTGCCTTCAGTTGGTACTACAATTTGGAGAAGGGATCAGTTCATGATTGGGATGATCTGAAATTGTAATTTTTTAAGAAATTTTTCTATGTGCAGAAACAGGTAACTATTGTAGAGCTGATGCGATTCAAGCAGAAGCCGAATGAGGAGCTGTCAGATTATGTGGACAGATTCAGGGCCCAAGCACAGAAGTGTGCAGAGCCAATTGAGGAGAAGAACTTGGTCAGCATATGCAACAATGGTGCTCTAGACTCCTTCAAACCTCATCTCATTACAAAGGCTTGTGATTCATTTGCGACCCTCTCATCCTTCGCACAAGATTTGGGAGGAATCGTGACAGTGCCCATCAACCATGTGACGGTTACATAGAAGGGTAAGAGAACAACAACTGTGGCTTTGGCACCACAAGGGGGCAAGAGGGAGAAGAACGAGCGAAATTTTGAGCGAAGTAAAGGAAAACACGGGGACAAGTATACCAGGATGCCAGTTCCAAAGGCTATCACATGCAGTGAAAAGGCCTTTAGGGGCCTGTACGAACAATGGGTTGAGCACGGAGTGGTGAAACCTCCAAGGCCTAAATTTGTGGTGACGAAAAAGATGAAAAAAAGACTGGATTTCTGTGTGTACCACCAGTACGCAGGACATTCCACTATGGACTGTTAAAGTTTGCGGAGGATATACCATGAGAAGCTGGCAGCCGGAGAAATCGAACTGTGAAAAGAAAAGCAGTGTGTATGACAAGCCACTTCCAAACCACAAAGGAAAAGAAGCATGCAACACTATTACCCACGGTGTAGCCCCAGAAGTCGAAAGGATGGAAAACTTAAAAATGAGCAGAAGAAGAAGAACTCAAAGGTTCCCCTCCTAGGGTTCGGCCTCTAGGGGGCACACTCATGTTTGAGTTCTGATGTGATTTCCTGATCGAACCTTGGTCATCGTGATGATCAAAGACTAAGGAAAGTGATGAAAAATACATGGAGGCTTAGGGATGATCTCCCTTAAGTCCTTCGAGACATAGAAAGCTACTCAAAAGGGCCAAAGGTCGTGACGCCATGACAAAGCTATGGCTGATGTTATGCTAAAGTCGCATGAAGGCAAGAAGGATGAAGGCTCATACTAGATTTCAACAAACACGATCAAGGGCCACAATAGCCTATTCAAGACAACAGGCTTTAGTAGCATACAACAAGCAAGTATCAAGAATCAATAGTTGATGTTCATCATGTCGAAACTATGAGAAATTTTGTTACGCAAACTTTATCAACACAAGATGATGAACAACCCAAATACTGGCTCTACCATCGAAAGATCTCAGAACTGTAAAGACAAGAATATCAAAAATCCACCCAATATGGTGGTCCACTAGAAAATGGTGGTTGAAGTACTCAAGAGTATCCCTTGCCAAGAAATTGGATGACCAAGGGAGAAGACACAAGAATTGATGAATTAAAAATCCACCCAAGATGGTGGTCCACTCTAAATGGTGGCCAAGTCCTCATAGATTGCACTTGCCAAGAAATTGGATGCCCAAGTGACGAGGCATGCAACTTAAGCCCTTATGAAACCCTATACGCCAAACAATTGGCACAACGTACCAAGGGATAAGGCACAA
Organism: Aralia elata; assembly: GCA_034770075.1. Taxonomy (NCBI): domain Eukaryota; kingdom Viridiplantae; phylum Streptophyta; class Magnoliopsida; order Apiales; family Araliaceae; genus Aralia; species Aralia elata. The sequence continues at coordinate 89,370,435 of CM068378.1, read as the reverse complement.
GTTATACTTTCAACTTCAAAAGTAACCGAGGAACCTGACTTTACAGCCCTCGGAACTGACAAGTTATACTTTCAACTTTAAAAGTAATCGAGACACCTGACTATAAGTCCTCAAAGTTATACTTTTAACTTTAAAAGTAATCGAGGCACCTGACTATAAGTCCTCAAAGTTATACTTTCAACTCTAAAATTAATCGAAGCACCTGACTATAAGCCCTCAAACCCGAGAAAGTTATACTTTATCTCTAAAAGTGGCGAACGTTATGCTTTATCCGACAAAAGCAAAATCTATTATTATTATCTTTATGAAATTTTTTGAAACGTTGTGCTTTTCATTAAAAGCAATATGATTATTAATAAAAATGTCAAACTTTCACTTATACTTGAATATTCTTTGATTTTAAAAGTATGGATTCAAGTGTTAGTTTGCAAGAAATAAAAAAAAAGCATGTTTACTCTCACTATTATGAATATTGTTGTCTTGGAGTATTAATTTGAATAACTTATGATTCAATGCTAAACATTGGGTCTTAAGAAAAAATTCAAGTTAAAGGCAATCAATAATGCTAAAGAAACTCTATTATGATAAATGACATATAAATGAGTTCTTTGATACAGGAAATAACAAAAAGCTACAAAAAGTCATGATCTAAAGGCATAACTAAAGCCTCAAAGTCAATAATAGCGGTATCTCAAGCCTTCGTATTTGATGTTATCATTCCCCCAAGGTCTTGAGCAGCCGACTCAAATTTCTAAAGCTTGATCTTCAATTTAGCCATGATATCTTGAAACCCCAAAAGCTCTACCGAAAGTAAGTAATTTTCATGATGACGTGAAGTGACCTCCGAACGCGCAGTGCAACAACACAATACCTAGAAGTAAGGAGATCTAGCCCAGCACGAAAAGGAGAAATGTCAAGGCCAACAAGTTATCAACCTTACAACTCAGATATCTAAGTCCTCTGTTCATAAAGAACGGAGAGAAATATTGTGCATCTCAAGAACAAAACTTACAAGTTGAGCTAATAAGAGGGTTTAGAAGGAGGCCTCACGAATATGTAACCGATCAAGTATTTGTGGGAACCAAACTAGGAGACGCGTGAGACTTTCTTGACTGGAGGAAGAAACTTGGAAATCCCTCAAAGGAACAAGCTCTCCGGTTAGATTGAAGGAAGCTATAGTAGGAGCCACTTGGGAAGCAATCATGATATTCATCGGGAGAGGGGCTGCACAAATCATGGGCTTAGAGAATGCATGTAGCTGCACGATATCTTTGTTGTTAGATGGATAGCCGAGGTGACTAAAATGTGAGCTGGCAAAATCAAGATGAAGAGAGTCAAATAAGGCGAGCCCCTCAACGGGCAAAAAAAGTAAAAACATTGATGCCCCCACCCAAAGAACTAGCAACTGTACCCTCCCTGTCAGGTAGAGATGAACAAAAGGCCTGAGGTCCGCGGCCTGGCCTTGGTCCGGCCTAGGCCCGACCTGGTCAAAGTCCGGCCTGGTCAAAGCCTAGACCGGCCTGGCCCGATCTGCAAGGCTTAAAAAGGCTGCCATTTTAGTACAAAAATCTGGCCTGGCCCAATGCCCGGCCTAGACTGACCTGTGGACTGGGCCTGGCCTGGGCGTGGCCTCATCCGGCGCAACAGGCCTGCCCTGCTTGCTGGCTTGTTATTTATTTGTTGTTGTTAATAGTTGTCTTCCAAACGGACCAAACCCAACCCAAGAACACCATTGAAAACAACAACAAAAAAATTAGTCAAGCAGCAAATCAACAAAAAGGTCCCCCCCACACACACTGACACACACACACACACATATATATATATACACTAATATATATATACTAATATATATACTAATATACACACTACTAAGTACTGACACTAGGGAGCTGAGCTCCTTAAGTCCTCATGAGCTTTCACATCACACGTGTTATTATATATATATATATATATATATATATATACACACACACACACACATATATAGCCCCATTATATCTTTGAAAAAGAAAACATCAACGGTAGCTAATTTGCTACAGCCTACATGAATGACATTTTCGTACCTATTTTAATGAGTTTTTTGTAGCACTAGCTACTCTACTCAAACCAGTATTTTGAGTTAATATTTTGAAGACCAACGGGAAAAAAAAGGCTGACACACATTCTCATCCATCTATCAATCCATCACATTTATGAAAATTTTATCAGAATTCAGATTTCGAAAATTAAATAAACTTTCATGTATCAAATTCAATCGTAACAGCTATAATTTGACTAACGGTTATTTTATTTTTCACTATAAAAATTCCTATAATTTACTCCACAAAAATTACAACTCCTCACATCTTTCTTCTCTATTCTCTGATATAACAATAACATCATACTTGCAAGCTCAAATTCTTAATTTGTATCATTGTTATAATTCTTATAATTGTATATAATATATATTTATAATTTATTATACACATAAATCATAATATTTATTTTATTAGTACATTCATATTATTACAATGGATTCTTCCAACATTCCACAAGTGCCATCATTTATTCAAAATGATCCAAATATCATTATGCCCGAAAGTGCCATTCCGGGTTCGAGTACAATATTTCCACGTCCTACCGGCGAGCAAAACAAACGTACAGCGGCTATTTGGGATCATTTCATCGAAGTGTGGATTGGGTAAGGTGTTAAAAAAGCTCAATGCAAAATATGTAACAACTTCTTCGGGGTTAAAGGAAACAACACATTACTCCGTCACTACGAGTTGTGTTTGAAGAAGCATAAAATAACTGATGAAAGCTCTCAATCACAAATTGATCGTGCTGGTCACAATTGGAGTTATGATCAAATATTACAAAAGGAGTGGCAAGCTAAGTTAGTGATCGAGAAAGAGCTTCCATTCAATTTTTTTGACGATGCGCGTTGTACCGACTACATTCAAGGCGCATTGCAACCGAAATATAAACAAGTAAGTAGAATGACTACTAAACGTGATGCAATTAAATTATATAATAAAGCTAAAAATGAATTAATTGAATATTTTGATAATTTTGACGGTAAAATTTGTTTAACTAGTGATACTTGGTCTGCTAATCATCAACCTGGAATTAGCTATATTTGTATTACAGCTCATTGGATAGATTCTGAAATGTATGTTAAAAAATGATTTAAAGCCTGTAGTAAATGGTATATTTTTTCATGTTAGATGTGTATGTCATATAATAAATTTGATTGTACAACCCGGATTTACTTACTTGCAAACGACAATATATAAAATTCGTGGTGTAATTGGTTTTATATATGGTTCAAATAGAAGAATACAAGATTTTAGAACTTTTTGTCATGCAAGAGGTGAAAAATTTAAAAGAGTAAAATTTGATAATAACACTAGATGGAATAGTACATATGATTTATTTAAAGATGTTTATAAACGTCAAAATATACTTATGGAGTTTTATAACACAGTAAACACACAAATTGATCATGAAATAACAAATCAAGACTGGGATTTATTATGTCAACTTTTAAATATTCTTAAAGTTTTTAAAAAACACACAAAAATATTAAGTGGTGTTTATTATCCTACAATTCATCATGTTCTATTTGCATGTTTGGAAATAACAAATATGTTTCAACAATATAAATATGATTCTTTTTGGAGTAACCTTATTTTTAGTATGGAAGAAAAAATTTTAAAATATTTTGAATACATGCCTACTGTTATTACTTGCGCAGCGGCATTAAACCCCGTAATAAAATTAGAAGGCGTGGAAAGTATTTTAGAAGATATAGTAGAAAATATAGGTACTGAAAATATTGATTACATTAAACTAAATTTTAATAATACATTTACTGAATTTTATAGACAATATGAATCAGTATATTCTACATCTACACGTGCACCACCCCCTGCCCCTTCATCTTCTAAGTATGCATCATTATTAAAATCATTATCAAAAAAACCAAAAACTTCATCACACATAAGCAGTTTAAACGAACTTGGTTTATATTGTAGTACTGATTTTAGAAGTTTTATGACCGACGAAGAATTTAAAATTTTTGATATACTTGCATTTTGGAAAAAGCATAACCGACAATTTCCTACTTTGGCCGCCATGGCCCGTGATTTACTAACTATCCAAGCTAGTACCGTAGTTTCGGAATCTTGTTTTTCTTTATATGGCAGGGTACAAGATGAAAAAAGAAGTAGACTTAGTCCAGATTCGTTGGAGATATGCATTTGCTATAGAGATTATCTTGCCGCACAAAGAAGAGTACAAGACGTAATAGACGATCAAGATAGCTCGGAAGATCTCGAAGTCGGAGCAGGAACTACCAAAAATGTACATCCATGAAGATTGAAGATATATTTTTTGAAGATTTGAAGATATATTTTATGAAGATTCAAAGACAAATATTTTTTGAAGATTTGAAGACATATTTTTAAAACTTTTGAAGATAAATATTTGTAACCAACTCATTCTTGATTATTGTTTAAGTTATACTTTAAAGTTATAAACTTGTAATTCATCAAATTATTGATTCAATAAATTATTACTTGTTCATTATTGTAATTTGTAAGTTGTAACTTGTAAATTGTAAACTTGTAATACATTACTTTTAATTAATACATCAATCATCTTCAAAGTTTTAATTATTCATTCTTGATTTCTTGTAAGTACATTTAAATATTTAATTAATATATTAGTTAGTTTATTTAATATTAATAAATTAGTTGATTAAATTTTAATATTAATATATTAGTTAGTTTATTAATATTAATAAGTTAGTTGATTAAATTTTAATATTAATGTACTAATTAGTTTATTTAATATTCATAAGTTAGTTAATTGAGATTTAATATTAAAATAACAGTTAGTTTATTAACATATTATTTGCATGGAATATGGATGAAGGATTGGAGTATTCATAATTTCATATTGTCCGAACTTTGGACTTTAGAGCCTTCAGGAGCCTTGGAAATTGGAAATTGAAATTTGGATGGATGATGATTTGATTGGACCAAAAGGCAAAAAAAAAAAAAAAATAACAAGTTAAAGGAATAAGCCAGTAAAAACTAAGGTCTAAGGCCCTAAGCTAGTAACTAGTAAGTACTAAGTACTAAGCTGACTAGTGACTGCTAACTGCCAAGGTAGCAAGGCGCTAGACGCCAGGCCCAAGCCCCACTGCCCTAGGCCCCCAGCCCCTAGCCACTGCCCCAGGCCACATGAACAATTAAAAAAAAAATAGTACAGGACCGCCTAGGCCTGGACCAAGGCCTGGCCTGGCCTACAGGCCTCATCACATCAAAGTTTTGTGGGATAGGTCTGGCCTGGCTTGGCCTGGCCTTGAAGGCCCAAAGTCAAGGCCTGACCTGGCCTGGTCAACGGCCAAAGCCTGGCAGGCCCAGGCCAAGCCGACCTGTTGTGCAACTCTACTGTCAGGTGAAGTCTCAAGAGAATCCTTCTGGGGAGGATGGAAATTAACAATAGGTTTCGAAGGATTCCCCCTCGGGGGAGGAGGATTAACTGCTATAATAGCATCCGTATCAACATGGGTGTCACCGGTACCCTCCAAGCTGTCATGAGAAGATGTTATATGTGGGCGTGAAGATGGAACTGTACTAACCACAGCAGGACCTAAGCCCACATCAAACATGGAATCGTCAACATTAAGACTGACATGATCATCATGAGGTAAGGAGGGCTCGACAACAATCATGTTATGTCAAGGAGGCTTACAAGTAGTGGAGGTCGCCACCTCACTTGTCGTACCAATAAGAAATCCAATGTGAACATCATCATTATCATCATTCTCGGCAATCTAAAAACAAGGATCTTTGACTTTACTCTAGAGAAAGTAACTCTCATCTCCCCGACAGCAGAGGATCCCGGGGGAGGAACTCGAGGAGGTACCCGAGATGAAGTCTGAAAGGATTGTGTCACCATGACATCATGAAGTATAATTGCCAGCTTACCTGAAAGCCTTTATCAAGTATGCAATGTACTCAGTATCCCTGGGAGAGAGACTGGATGGGCTACATGAAGCCGAAGTGACAATAGGGAGGCTACAAGATATAGCTCAACATAAGCACATAGTTTGAAAAATAGAGGGAGAAATAAGAACGAATGAAAGAAACAAAAGAAAAGGCTTACTGGTAGAGAGCATAGACATCCTCTAGGGTAGGGGTGAATTTCCCCTAAGCAGTAACGAATGTGCATGAAGAAGAGCACCAGTGAGAAATCAACACAGTAAGGGCGTCATGATCCTGCTAAATACGTAGATCCCTACATAGCTGAATGCAGCGATATATGCCCGCGCTCTTTAGTATAGCCTTGTACTCAACATTCCTGAGGATCTCGTCAGTCCAATGTTGTCATCCTTGAAGACGGCTAGATGAGTCAGACAGGAAGCGAAAGGGACTGAAAGGATATTCTTGTTTCTCCATGCACATGCGGGGAATACGACCGGAATGGGGGAAGTCGTCCCAACCTCCGTAAGTCGCGACATAAAAAAACAAGTCTTCTTTCTCTGGTGAAGGAAAAGTTGTGCGAAAAAAGGGAGCCTTTCCCAAATCATTGACGAGGGGAGTTACCCTAGAAGTCTTCAAGTCTTTAGAGCATCCGGTAGACGAGGCCTGCAAATAAGAAAGACTCCACATAAGGGTACTAAGGATGTCAAGTAAAGCATATGAACTTGAGTATACTTACCATGGCAAGGGGAGAATCTGAGATTTGCACTTGAGAATACCTGAAAAGAAGAAGAAATGAAGTCAGAGAAGGATCAAAATCACAATTATGAAAGAAAAATAAGATTTAAAATTTTTTCAAAAAACTTCGGACAGCCAAAATGCATCATTCGGATCCATTTTTTGGGTTATTTTGGTATGCGTCATGGCCGTTGGCGATGAGTTTTGAAGTACTCGTCGATACGGTTGTTTTGATATATTATGGGCCCCGAGACTCCAAACGGAACAAAAGTTATGGTCAAAACAGCGATCACGATTCCCAATGTTCAAATTTTAGTGATATTTTTTCCTAGGGTTCGCTCCCTAGGGTTCGACCCTTCTAGGGTTCGGCCCCCTAGGGTTCGGCCTTCTGCAAAAAAAATGACTTAGTTCCCCTATAGGGTTCGGCCACCTATAGGGTTCGGCCCCCTAGGGGGATTTTTTTGTGTACCTTAGAAATTCTGATGCTCCACAAATTAATTTTTCGGAACGAATGTTTCTTTGTCACAATAAATATTGTATTTTTTCTTTATTATCCGAGGGAACCCTATCGAAATATAATCCAAGAAACGGAGCTCGAAAGACAAAAGAAAAGCTACAATGACCTGAAAAGAAACGTAGGAGAAGCAAGTCAAGAAGAAGTTCGGAAGAAAGTACTTAAATAAACTGAAAAATTGACAGAAAAAGAAGAAGGAAAGATGACCCTTTGGGGTTCAACCCTTAGGATTCAGCCCTATAGGGGTGGAATGGCTTTCTTACCTTTTTTTCAAGATGAGAAACGTTTGCTTAACGACTTCTTGGTGATCTTCAGACTTGAAGGAGGAGAGAAAATGCCAAGACAAAAAATTGCACGATGAAAAGAAAAGCCTAAGTGACTTGGGAGATGTATATATTCAAACTGCACGCTTGCAGTAACAAAGGAAGCAACCTTTATTTTTCTCTTAAGGAAGATTTCAAAATATAAAGATAAGTTTATTTGAGCATACTTCTAATTAAAAATATATATTTTCGAAATTTGTTTAGACTTGATATTTTAATAGGAATTTCAAAAAATATATACATTTGATATCTGATATTTTATTCTTACCAATAGAAATATTTCGAAATTAATATATATATATATATATATATATATATATATATATATATATATTAAGGAAAAAGATCTTGCTTTATAAAAACTCTAATAAAGGAAGATTTTGTTTCCAAATAATAAAATAAGATTTGATTATTGGATTTTATTTAGTGATATCTGATGATATTCTTTATTTTAATTCTCAGAAAATAAGGAAATAAATATTGGGCAAGATGTGGAAGCTTTCAGATGATCTACCAAGAGGTCCAAGGAAGAGCCCTTCTAGGTCTTGTTTTCCTAGGGTTTAACCCTAATGATTTGGCCCCTAGGGGTTCCCTTCTCTAGAAATCTTGTGTTCAAGACTTGAACAAGTGGAGTCACACAAAATCATTCAAAAGCTTAGAGTATTTTGCACGAGCGTCTCTCAGGAATTGTGACTCTCGCGCATGAGGCAAATGTGGGCCCACTACAAGAAATCACACATTTTATGACGAATTTTTTGCCACGCACAAAATTTCGTCACAATTTGTTAATTAATAATTACAAAATTCATAATCGTCACTAAAACTTTTACTTTTGTGACGACCTTTAATTTTGTCACTATTAATCATTTATATCGTCACTAATTTACACATTTGATGACGATTAACAAAATTTCGTCACAAGTTATTTTGGAGGTAGAATTTCGTACCAAAATTTTGGAGGGAAACTTTTTAGTGACATTTTGTAATAATTGATGACAGTATTTATTGTCACAAAATATTTCTTTCGATGACAACATAATAGTTTGTCATGAATTATTTGTAAAATTTAGTGACAATGTGCTTTCGTCACTAATGTTTACATTTAGTGACGCAAATACAAATTCGTCATAATTTTATTTGGAGGCAAAATTTTGGAGGGAAATTTAGTTGGGAAAATTTTTTAATGACGAAAAAATAATAATTTATGACAATTTGTATTGTCATGAATACCAATTTTATATGACGAGATAATAGTGCGTCACTAATTAGATGCGTGGATAAGTGACAAAAATCTTTCGTCATAAATGCTTATATTTAGTGACAAAGTACATAATATCGTCACAATTTTATTTGGAGGCAAATTTTTTCTGAAGAATTTTGGAGGGAAATTTTTTAAGACGAAAAAAATATTAGTTTATGACAAATTGTATTGTCATAAATATCAATTTTATATGACGAGATAATAGTGCGTCACTAATTAAATGAGTAGATAAGTGACAAAAATGGTCCGTCATAAATTCTTATATTTAGTGACAAAGTATGCAATAGCGTCACATTTTTATATGGAGGCAAAATTTTCTTGTATCCAAGCGCTGTCACCGATCTTCCTTTCATCATTGACAGCCGCCATTTAGTCAAGAACCTCCATTACCAATTTTTAATAATCTCAAATTGATGGCAGGAATTATTTGACATTTTAGGTACGTTTTTAGATTTTGATTTGAATAAAATATGTGTTATATATATATTTTTTTGTGATTTATGTGTTGGATTTGATATGTATAATAATGAAATATATACATATATGTGAAAAGTAAGATTTAATGGTTAATTGAACTATTAAATTAGTTAGCTCGAGTTAATTACGAAATGAGATCTGGAAGTGAAGAAAATCTCAATTAGTTATTAATTAATTGAGATTAAGTTGTAATTTTAGTATGAATAATATAATTTGAATGAATTGTGATTAAATATAATTATATATATGATATGTGGAATTATTAATGTTATGAAAATGGAAATTAAGTGAGAAAAAAAAAAGATTAACTTAGATTAGTTAATCATTGAATGTTAAAACATTAAGTTTTGTAAAGAACGAAATTGTTAATGTGATAATTAAATAAGGAATTATTTAATTATATGAAGAAGTGAATTATTTTGTGTAATGATGTTAATGGCAAAATAAGTATGCCAAGTAAATGTAAATCAAATTAATTATTTGATTAATGAATAAAATATTATATATATATATATATATATATATATAGTAAAGAAATTGTTTAAAAACAATTTATGGAAGGAAGTAAAAAAAGTTTAATTAGAAAGCTTGAATGAGTTATTCAAATAGCTAATGGAATAAATATTAGTTATTCTCAATTAATTAATTTGTTACACTAAAAGTGTTAACTTTGTTATGGATTAATTCCATAATTAATGGGATTAATTCCATAATTAATGGGATAATTTTTATATATAATTATAAATGTATAATTAATTAAGTTTGGGTAATAATTGGAATACTTGATGTTATAGTAAATGAATTAAAATGTATAAGAATAATATATATATATATATATATATATATATATATATATATATATATATATATATATATATATATACACACACACACACTGTGTATGAAGCTGAGGTTGGGAATTATAAAAAAAAAACAAAGCTAAGTCATTTTTGACATCTAATGACTCACATTATTAAACATATAGCTGAGTCATTTAATTAGAATTAAGCAGGAGGTGTCTTATTATTAAGGCTTTATCATGACACTTAAGAAAAGAATAAATAATGAGCTGGAGACTTATTCATTTACTATCAAAAAACCAGCCTATGCTCCTTTTGATTCGACCCAAAAAGAAAGAAGCGAAAAATAATTCTTTGTTCCTTATCCATTTCCATCCGTTCCAAAAGAAAGAAGGAAAAGAAAAAAAAATAATAAAAATTTCTCCCATCCGTTCCAAACAAGCTCAGCTCCATCATTAACCTAAAATCAATTTTCAACTTCTTCAATTACCAAGCATACAAGAGGAATTAGAGCAGATACTATCAAAAGAAGAGTTGAAATCAACTAATCACAAGTTTGGAGCAAGGTTTCAATTAACACATCAAACAAGAGGTAAACTAACTTTTGTTTGTTAATTCATGGAAATTAGAGTAATTGATATCTGTTATTGCTATGTTTGGGTTGTGAATTGAGGTGATGAAAGATTATATATGTGCTAATTGGAGTAATAAGGATGCAATTTTTGACTAGGTTCCATCTAAAGCTTATGAAATCTGGAATTTTAAAGTACGCCTTTAAGGTGTTTGAAATTTTGCCTCTAAGAGGCTGTTATGCTTAAACTTGATAATTAGCTTATGTTTTGGGCAAGATGACATATATACATGACTTATATGTTAACCCAACTTGATTAAGTGAATCAAAATAAGTTCCTAATATCTTGGTAATTCAAATTTGATTATTATAATTGTAAGCAAGCGTTGACTATCGGGGAAAGACAAAACTCCAAGGTGGACTAGGATCTTTAATACTCCCCCTATTGCATCAGTAGAGCTTCATTTGGTGAATGAGTTATTCTCAGAAAATAACGCCAAAACTAGAGATGGGAATGATATCTCCATTGACTATTTGTAGACAGAGATATAGTGGCAGTCTGATGGCCAGGGATTGTGTTTGATTTCTTATGTTTTTGCATTAATTGTAAAATATGAGATTCACGTTTACGAAAATTGTGGTTTATTTTCAAAAATAGATAGGCAGACTGGAGAAAAACTGCACGCATCAGGATGATGATATATTATGTTTTTGTCACTGATTGAAATGCAAGCTGAAGCAGCTCTAGATGATATTTTCTTTGGATACATGAGGTGTTTCCAATTTATGAACTGCTGTGTTGTTTTTTTTTTCTAGTGGAATGTTGCAGGTGGTTTTGCTTCAATTGTCTCCTACAACTACAACTAAACTAGTGGGAGAATACTTCATCACTAAATTATGTGGCTATGTATATTTGATAGTCACCTAAGGGATATTGTGATAAAGAGATATGTATACTTGGCCTATATATAAAATGAAATTTGCAGCAAAGCCTTGTAATCGTCTATAGAAAAAATAGGACATATCCTCAATCAAAAGACATCAAACAGAAAAAGAAAGAATAAGATACTAGAACTTTCAATGATCATTTAAAAAAATCTTCCTGCTTCTACTCAAAATATTCTAGATCCTAAGCAAGGAAACACAAGCACAAGTCTACGTTCCCAAACTATCAACAAGCATAACACTATCAACTAACTACATCTCTAAACTAGGGACACTCTTGCTATGACTGGACGATTGTTTACTAATGGTGAAACAACACAACAAAAGTTATTCCTGAATTAGACTCATAAGACAATATTGACATGGTACTAGGAATTTAAAATGTCCAGAAGTGCATTATATACTGCAGAAATTAGATTCCGGCATTCCGCCATATCATGACGACAAACAACAAAAAAACCAAAAGTTACCCCGCATTTGGAAGTTCAATAGTTGGACCATTCCCAATCCGTGTAGAAGTATCCTGACCTTCTTCCTCTTCTGAAGACTGAGTCAGCGAGATTGTTATGTAAGAATTAGGCTCTGCTAGAGAGTTACTCTGCGAAGAACCCTGTCGCGACCGAGTTAACCCTTGCTCAGTAGCCTGATTGCGATTAAGATAGCGCCAATATAGGAGCAGAAGGCTTGCAACACACCCAGCTGCATAACCCACAACCCAAGAAAACAAAGGAGTCTGTGGGTTTTCATGTCTCGACGCAGATAGAACAATGATAGCTGCAATAATTTGTACTGTCGTGAAAATTAGTTCGAAAAGAAATCCATAGCATAGTGTTTAAACGGTTAAATTAGTTGATGTCATGGTTTATTCAATTTACTTTCATTATTTTAATACCCTCTCTATTCCGATCTATAAGGTCATTATTGATTGTTTAAAAGTCAATTTTAGACCTTTTCAAATTCAAAATTGAAATGATTCATTTAAAATTATCAAACAATAATTCTTATAATTAGTAGTAATTTTTAAATAGCTTACAATATTCACCATTGTTTTTACTAAGAATAAATAAATCTTATTTATGTTATAGTTTTGCCATGTTCCTCAGTTATGTTCTAGCATTAACTTTCTAATGGCTCACCAACTCATGTAGGTGAAGAGCAGTATGGCTGTCTGACCACAGTTTTATTAAGTTCAAAGGTGAGATTTGAGATTCTATAAGTAAAACATTATATTAAAAGTTTGCTAAATGTTTTGATTTGAAATTCTATTTGGTTTATCCAGGATGTGATTGTTTCAAAAGGGCTCACTTGGCTCCAAGTGCATCAAACTTGGTTGAATGGAGCTGCGCCAAATGATCATTCAATTTGGTTGTTCTAACTTATGGAAGGGGCTTAACTTGAAGATTTAATATACTAACATTTTCATTTTTCTTGTTGCTTGAATAAACATACAACAATCATATATCGTTACAATTTCCTTGCGATACTTCACCATCAACCCCATGAGGATGGCTTGCTAGTTACAATGTATTATAAACTAGCAGAAATTTACTCATGGTTGGTTGATATATTTCTATTGCGTACATGATATTATTTCCAGCTAAAGAAAATCAAGTTGGCATTTGCGATCGAGGGCTGTCTTGGTTTTGGGTTCTGTGCTCTGTTGGTTTGGTCCTGGGTTGCTGTGGGCAGGTTGTTGCTGCTGGGCTTGTGGTCTGTTCCGTTTGGCCTAGTGTGCTGCCACTTTTTGCTTGGTCCTGCTCAACCCGTCTGCTGTGGTTGTTTTTCTTGTTGCGGAATGTCTCTGTTGTTGCTTTGTTGCCTTTTTTTTAGCATTTCTGCTGCTGGGTTTGTGCTGGGTCTGCTGGGTGTTGCTGTCTCCTTGTTGCTGCTGTGAGTGCTGTGTGGCATGCACTGCTGCATGGTGTGTCAGCTACTGGGTGTTTTGGTGGGGTAGTGGCTGGTCTGGTTGGCTTGGTTGGTGGTGCTGCTACTAGTGTTTGTTGGTTGGCTTGCCATTTGCACTGGGTTTTCCCAAATTTTCTTCTGCGGGGCTTATGGCCTTGTAATCTTGTTTTCTTTATATTCATGACATCATAGGGTCTGTCTTATGATGTCTATGTTTCTGATTGGGATTTTCCCATGTTGTTTGTATTTTCTTCCTTTTTCTTTTAATACAATTTAAATTTAGAAAAAAAAAAGTATCTGGAACGACAACAATACTATGTGTGCAAGTTACAAGAAACATATAGCTCTCCTAAAGATGTGCCAACGAATTATGTCAACCCTTGCCAACTCAAACAAGGATCTGAACTACTCTGAAAACAGAAACGGCAGGCCCCTTTTAAATATGTACTCCATTATCTCCATTTGTAAACGAGTAGATGTTATTATAACGAGTAGTTATAATAATAATAATAATAATAATAATAATAATAATAATAATAATAATAATAATAATAATAATAATTGTTATTATTATTGTTATTAATATTATTATTTTTATTATTATTATTTTTTATTATTGTTGTTATTATTGTTGTTATTATTATTATTACTATTATCATAATTTTTATTATAATTATCATTATTATAATTATAATTATTATATTTATTATTATTATTATTACTATTACTATTATTATAATTATTATTATAATTCCTATTTTTACTATTACTATTACTATTACTATTATTATTATTATTATTATTATAACTATTACAACAATTATAATTACTATAATTATAATTATTACTATTATTATTATTAAATGAGCGAAACAGTTCGGACTCGATTCGGACTCGATTCGGACTTGACTCAAAAAAATACGAGCGAGACTCGGATTCGTTAATAATATGAGTATAATCTGAGTATTAAAAATAGTTCAAACAAAAATATTAGTAGAATCTGAGCAAAGTTATACTTGACTCGTTTAAGATTCAAAATACTCGAATTCTTGACTGTGATTCAATACATACTCGGTTAATACATATTTGATTTGATGTTCGATACATTCTCTTATAATATATACAAATTTAAATCGAATTAGGATAATTAGTTATTATTTTGTTTTGTTTTTATTTTTAATTGTGATTTTATATTTGTAAAGTGTAATAATAAATATATTTTCTCATTTCTAAGTAAAACAATAAACTCAATTTATAATTATATTTATTATAAAACTAGTCGAGTCAAGTCGAATCTGAGTAGGATTTTTCAAAAATAATTTGAATTCGAGTATATCCGAATTTATCATTTCGAGTCGAATTCGAGTAGCTCGCTGTTCGCTTCGGTTCGACTCGTTTACACCCTTAATTATAATAATAATAATTATTATTATTATTATTTTTATTAGTACTATTATTATAATTATTACTATTACTATTAGTACTATTATAATATTAATAAATAATAATAATAATAATAATAATATTATTATTATTGTTATTACTATTACTATTATTATTATTATTATTATTATTAGTTGTAGTGTTATTATTGTTATTATAATTATAACTATTATAATTATTATAAATATTATTATTATTATTACTACTGCTATCAAATGTTTGTTATTTATTTATGATCATAAATAAAGTTAAAGTTAAAAAAAATAAAAATAAATAATCTAAAATACTTTAAATTTTATTTCAAGTACATAATATTAATCTAAAAAGGTCTTTTGGAAATTAATTTAAAGTAACTTTATTTTTTGGTATTGTATTTAACATTCAGTTAAATAACAATTAGGGAGGGCTTGGCTCAATTCTTAGCGTGTCTGGAGTTGTGCGCAAAAGGGAAGCAATAGAGATGGTTTCGCTCAATTCTTAGCCAACATTGAAGGTCCAACCAGATAGATGCTAGCTAGGTCTCTGCCAATTTGTTTTCCCCTCTATTCCTTAGCCATAGTTTAGGCGGGAGAAATAAAAAAGTATTACCAAATTTTGACGCGAGATTGAGATTTGATTGACATTTGATTGTGGGGATAATGTTTCCTACGGGTGAAGGGATTATCATTAATCCCAAAAATATACCCCAAACTTCATCTTTGCATCTTCAAATTTGCTCCTTCTGTCCCAATTGCAGAAGCCCTAAATTGGAAGACCCAAAGACCCGTCAATTTTTTCAAAGGTATTTTTTCTAACAACTTTATTCATCCGTATTCCATTAGTTGTTGTACTGTTTCATATATACAGACTCATGTATGTATATGTGTATGTGTTTGTGTAAGAGACCAAGTTTTTATACTTTTTGCAATTGAGCTATAATTGAATTGCTATGAATTGAAATAGAATAAAGGAGATAGGTTGGTTTTGTGGTGATACAAGGAGGCTAAAATGGATTGATAACACAAATAAAGAGCTATGATAATGGTGATTTAAAATAGTGCATACATGGTGTTTGTCAAAAGTCCTCTATGGACTGTTTATTATTATTATTTTTATTTTTATTTTTATTATTTTTACATATTTGACATTCTAAATTGAGTTTGACCTATTATTAAGTTTTTTCGATTGATTTATACATGTAGAGTTGATGATAAATATCTAGCTCCTTATGCAAGTTTATCTTCATGCTCTGGTTGAACTTCTTAAGCTAGGTTTGGTGTTTGTGAACCATCAGTAATGCCCACAGCCTATTTGATTGGTGTTCTCAATGAGAACTATGTAGTCAACGGAAGATAGCTCTTTTAGGATGACATAAAGGATGTAACTCTGCAAAAAATTAATCTTTACAAATTAGATGTACTAAAAGAACATGACCATCACGTTCGTTGCTGGTGAGAGAGATGATATATCAGGTTGCTTGCTGGTGCATGGATTTTCTGGTGCTGGTGGCATGATACAATGCTGAATCTTTAGTATTATTATCTTCTTATCTAAAGTGAACACTGTGCATTAATTTTAATACCACTTTTGGTTATGTACAATGTGTCTTTCATCTATGGTTGGAATCTGTAAAAAATGATATGTTCCTTCCAGTTATTATTTACATATTCTTGGATATAGCTGGGAGGTAAACTCTGAAAATTAGTAATTTGCTCATTGATTCGAAAGTGAGCAGAGTTTAAAATGAGCAGCGTCTGAAAATTAGTACTTTCCGCATGGGAACATGTATCCTTCATATTTTAAACCCTGCTCATACATGCTATCCTTCTCACATGTTCATGATATAGCATATATCTTGTGAAGAATCGTGTTTGAGTTGACTATTTGCTTTCTGTATCACTTACTCGTTTCTTCTGTGAAAGAAAAGTTGCATCCTCATTATCATTGGGCACCATACTTCAATCCCTTGGTGTATCACTTAAACTTGCTTTCATTCCATTTGAAATTTATGTTGTAGAAAATCTCTTATAAAGCTCATATTTTTTACTGCAGATAATGTGCCTTAATGGTTAATGTTCTGTCAAACTTAAAGATGGTTGCTTCACTCTAATGTGTTGTATTACACGCATGTAATCTGTCTAATGATATATATTTATTCTCTACAACTGAATATGTGATGTGGCTTCCATTGATGTGTCTTATCCTTGAGAGCAGTCAATCTTCGAATGTAAATCAAGTATCAGATAATTTACCTTGTCTATATGTCATGGTATTTGATGTTAGATCAAGTATTATGATTAATGAAATGCAGATGTGCTCTTATATTAAGAATATGTCTTGATTTAAGTTGTTTATGAAAATGAATCATATGATATGTTTCTGAAGGAGTTGCAGTTCTTTGTCTAGAATTTTCTTGATTAGAAGAGGGGAAGTGATTATTTATTTTATTTTTTTTTTTCATGTGCCAACTTGAAAAATATATTCACTATTTAATTTCCTGGACATCAGGGGGGTGCTAACGTAATTGACACCTGTTGAATGTTGATTTATAGATTACTTTAGCTGTTAGGCACATTTTTTTTATTTTATTTTGTGACCATGCTATTAAAAACGGTAAGCTGCCAATCAATTAATTTATGGGATTCACCTAAATAATGTTGAAACTGTGTTTATGTAACTGACCCAAGTACTTGGACAAGCCTTTCTTGAGTTGAGATTTATTTTAAGTTATTGCCATTACTGAGCTCCCGTAACATTGACCGAAGCTGTATTCTTTTAAAGTTGATGATATTATAATGGTGACTAAGGAGTAACATGCATTATTTTCTGTTACTTGTGCTTGGTTTGTGCACCATTTTGTTATGGAGAAGTCAGGGGGGATTGATTAAATGTAAGTTAGTAGTTCTTACATAATAGACTATCACTGTTTAACTTCTACTACGTACCAATGCAACCAAACACAGAACAGAAGAATCTCACCCCCCAACTCTTTCACTTTACTAATACCATTTCGGTAACAAGCTACTTGTGAGTAATAAATTTACCCGTATCACAAAGTGGTGGTGTAATTATGTAGCTTTGTCAACTTGGTCATTTACCAAATAATGAAAATAAGTTCTGCATGCATTACATAGACATCATCTCATTTTGTAATTCATTCTAAAATGTGCTTTTCTTTCATCTTTTTTTTTGAGTAATCATATATTCGTGTGCGCATTAATTACCTAGATAACTAATGTGATAGCTGAGATAATATTTCTTATAGAAAGTGTTGCTTACTGCTGGTTGAACGTATATAAATGAATCCACTTCTGTTAAATAGATTCCTCAGTTTGTTCTGGAAGCTGTTGATTTAGAGACCCAAGATAAACGCAAGAAGTACATGATTGGCTGCACCCACCCTCGGAGGGTGGCAGCTATGTCTGTTTCTTGTAGAGTTGCTGAAGAGATGGATGTAACTATTGGAGAAGAAGTAGGTTATAGCATCCGTTTTGAAGACTGCAGCAGTTCATGGACTGTTTTGAAGTAAGCTCATTCTATGCATTAATTCCTTTATTTTAAAAGCTATGCTGATTTTGTCAATTGATTTTGCTTGAAGTGAACACCCTTTTATATTTATCCTGTTCTGAGCAGGTACCTAACAGATGGTATGCTTTTAAGAGAAGCGATGACAGATCCACTTCTTGAAAGATACAAAGTGATAATTCTTGACGAAGCTCATGAAAGAACTTTGGCAACAGATGTTTTATTTGGACTTTTGAAAGAAGTGCTGAAAAATAGACCTGATCTGAAATTAGTTGTGATGAGTGCTACTCTTGAGGTTGAGAAATTTCAGGGTTATTTCTTTGGTGCACCTCTCATGAAAGTTCCAGGAAGGCTTCATCCTGTGGAGATCTTTTATACCCAGGAGCCTGAGAGGGACTACCTTGAAGCAGCTATCCGTACTGTTTTGCAGATACACACATGTGAAACCCCTGGTGATAGACTTGTCTTTCTCACCAGTGAGGAAGAAATCGAAGATGCATGTCGCAAAATGAACAAGGAAGTCGGCAATTTAGGCGATACTGTTGGGCCGGTGACAGTAGTGCCTTTATATTCCACCCTTCCTCCAGCTATGCAACAGAGGATATTCGAACCTGCGCCGCCTCCTTTGACAGAAAATGGTCCAGCTGGAAGGAAAATTGTTGTGTCCACAAATATTGCCGAAACTTCTTTGACCATAGATGGAATAGTTTATGTCATAGACCCTGGATTTGCTAAACAAAAAGTTTATAACCCACGAGTGCGTGTTGAATCTTTGTTGGTTTCTCCAATATCCAAGGCAAGTGCTCACCAGAGGTCAGGGCGTGCTGGAAGAACACAGCCAGGAAAATGTTTCAGACTTTACACCGAGAGAAGTTTCAATAATGATCTTCAGCCTCAGACGTACCCTGAAATTCTGAGGTCAAACCTTGCAAATACAGTTCTCACTTTGAAAAAGTTAGGTATAGATGATCTCGTCCATTTTGATTTTATGGATCCTCCTGCACCCGAGACATTAATGCGTGCATTGGAGGTATTGAATTACTTGGGAGCTTTGGATGATGATGGAAATTTGACCAAACTGGGGGAGATCATGAGTGAATTTCCCCTAGATCCACAGATGGGGAAGATGCTTGTAGTCAGCCCTGAATTCAACTGTTCAAATGAAATTATTTCCATATCAGCTATGCTTTCAGGTATTGTGTTTTGTTATTGTTCTTTGAGTCTGTATTGTGTCTCATCTTACATATGTGGCAGTAGATCGAGTTGTACTGAGAATGTGTACTTAACCTTTCTCGAATGCATGTCAGTCCATTCTAGCATGTGCATAAACATACATTCATGCATATGAACTACATCTCTAAATGCATACATGTCTATACAAGTGTGTGGGGGATCAGATGTAGGTATCTCCATAGGTTGTCATCAGCAACTGTCGTGTCTCGGTTCCATGTCCCCTGTTGGCATGTGCCATAGAATTTCAAGTAAGCGCTGATGCATATAGTTTCAGTTTCTCAGTATTCTCTCATGAAGCAAATGGTGTCGTCTTGCCTCTATGCATCTGCTGACCTACCGTGGGCCTCTTCTGTGATAACCAATTTTTTCTTTAGTACCCAATTGCTTCATAAATTTGCTATAAAATAATTATTCTAGGTAATGTTTCCTTCACTTTCTATTAAATATTTTGAATTTGGTGTGTGATGTGTTGAATTCTTACAAATGTTAGATTTTCTTATTTATTTTCCTCCATGTAGGACAAACATGAATTTTATTTATACTGCTATAGTTTTTTGTTTGGATTGTTGTTGTAGCAAACAAACTCAGTTGGTCTAATTTGGTGGTTTGCTTTAGCTTTGCTAAAAAAGTGATTCCTGCTAAAGTTCTAGTTCCTATTGTTGGTTGTTGGGTTACTCGTCTCTATTATTGGGCTTTTTTGGGTGTTGTGTTGCTGCTAGTGTGTGGTTACAGTGCTCAGGCCTATTATTGGTTAGATACATAGGCTCTATTATAGAGAGATGAATATTAAAGTTCCATGATTAGGTAACTGCAAAATTGAGTAACTAATTGTTGAACAACATGCATCTGTTTGGGAAACATCAGAACATAACTGCAAAATTGCAAAGAGCATGCATCTGTTTAATAGTTGTTCAATATTTTTCGTAAATGGTGCTCATTACTTCACACTGATATTTTAGTGCTGACATAATTACTTCTTCACTTGTGCAGGAGCTCTTGGGTTGCTTTCCCTTCCTCAAGCATCTCGGTTAGTTTAAAACTTGCTCTAATAGTTCTAATATTTTGGGATTCATAAATATATCTCTCTGCACATGGGACGACTTTCTTGAAGTCTATTTTCATATTACAACTTCAACCAGAATCTGATTATGCGGATCCTCTAAATTCTATGGAAATTGATTTTGGTTGCTATAATGCTAGTATAGCTATAGTTCTGGAAAATTCACAATTTATTATTTAAACAATTCTTTCTTTATATACATTTTTTTTAATTTCATAACTATTTGATTGATTTATGTCTATGTTTTTTTGATTTGCAGATAGAGTTTCTTCTGGAAGGTCAATAACCACAAGGTTGAAGGTTTTAATTAAGCATTTTCTTAGGATATGGATTTTAGAATTTCAGCTTTTTGGATTATATAATTTAGTTTTGTGGTACTTAGATTATTTAAGCAACTGTTTATTGCCTAGCTAGTTGGGTATTTTGTTGAATCAATGAATCTACTATTTTTTTATAAGATAATTACTTTTTATTTTAAATGCTTATTGCCTTTTGTCTCTTATATTATATACAGTTGTAAAGTTGATTTAAAAAGCTCACTAAATGTATTATATTTGTTTAAATTAAAAATTGTTAATGTAACAATACATTTTGAATGTCAAACAACTTAATATGACCACCACATCATCACGATTTATAATTATTTATTGACAAATAATATTTGGTCAATGAAAATTAAAATTTAATGACGAATAATATTAACTCTTTAGAATTAATAGTATTGTCATTATATATATTCATTTAGTTATGACAACTGATATTGTCACTAATATTAACTATTTGGTGACAAGTTATGCCGTCACTATTATATATCATCTAGTGATGCCTTTTAATTTTGTAACTATTAATAGCTCTTTATGTGACGAGTTCCATCGTCACCATAATTATTCAATTAGCGACATAGAAAAATGTGTCATACAAATTAACTCTTTGGTGACAAACTATATCGTCACTGTATATATTCATTTAGTCACAACAACTAATTTTGTCACTATTAGTAATTCTTTTTGTGACGAGATGTATCGTCACCATAAGTATTCAATTAGTGACATTGAAAAATGTGTCCTAAAAATAACTCTTTGGTGACAAATTATTTTGTAATATTATTTAAAATATGAAATGACAACGACATAATTGTCATGTTAAATATATTATTAGGTGACAAATTTTTCTGTCGTCATTTATTTTCTTATTTTTGGTGACGCTAAACACAATAACATGACGAAAGAATAATCATAAATATGACAATATTGTCGTCATTAAAATTAGATGATTTAAATAGAGTAACATATTTTCGTCACTAAAACAATATCATTTAATGATGAAAAATGATTTTTGTCATTTAATGCACCAACTTTTGATGACGAAACATAATGTAGAGTGACGGAAGTTTCATTCAAATAGTGACGATATTAACGTCACTAAAAGTAATTAATTATAGTGACAATGATGTAGATCGTCACCATAAGTTAAAACATTTAGTGACGACATCAAATATTGTCAAATAAACCTAATACCACGCTCATACGGTGACGGTCTCTGTGACGATTAACAATCGTCACTAAATGTTTTAGTGACGAAAAATGAATTTTATGTGACAAATTTTAGCGTCATGTTTTGTGTGATTTTTTGTAGTGGCCCAAGTGCATATTAGGGTTCACATGACCTAATTGAATAAATGTACAAATTAGGGTTTACAAAAACCTAATTAAATGTACAAATTAGGGTTCATGTGACCTAATTAAATGTATAGATTAGACGAAAATAAATGTGCTAGACCCAGAAAAGTCTCCATGTGTTCCAAGGCAGAAGACTCGTGGATGCGACCCATTTTGGGAATTGATTGAAGGATTGGATTGGTGGCTAGAAGAACAGGGCAATTTGGGCATTACTTTGATGATTAAAGGGCATTTCTGGAATTTCTCCTTTAAAACATGACTAAAGGGTATTTCGGGAATTTCCCTTAAAACATGTGCCTGGCATGTGACTATTCCCCAGGAAAGCTCTATAAATAGCCCCTATATTCTAAGAAAAGGGGATCGCTCTCAAGACATTACACTTAGACTCTTGGAAGCTCATTACTCTTGGAAGCTCATTACACTTGGAACTATCTCTCAACTCGAAGACTCAAGAAGGCTCTTGGAATCCCTGCTACCCTAACCCGGTTTCCGGATTCTAAGAGTTCTACCACGTGTCATTGGAGTAATCGTCCACCTGTTCTTCTCCCCTCTTCAATCAATCAATCAATTTCGTGCTCTTCGTGGATTTCTCTCCTCTCCAGCCAACACGAAACCCTAACCCTAGCAAGGCACAATTTCCTTGCCCACACTAAACAATCTCTAACTTATAGGCATTTAACAATAAAAGCACTAAAAAAAATCTTCCTAATCTATAACAATCTAGAAATCACCATTAACTTAAGGGGATAAATAAGTAACATTTTGTTTTTCAACCCCCTATATATCAATATTAACCATAGTAGTTTCAATATTGCAATAAAAGATATCCAAAAATGATATTCGGGGATTAATTTAACTGGAATATTATCGTAAGAATTTTGTTTTCAATTTTAGTTTCCACCAATTTCTCAATCTTTTGAATTTGAAACTTCGTACTATGTTAACAAATATAAATATATTTAATAACTAAGCGGATGTTATAGATGAATAATAAGAAAATGGATGGAAGTTATGATTTAAACCCTTTAAAGTACACAGAACGCGTCCTAGATCTCTCAACTAAAAACTAAATTAAAAGCAATATATTTCAATAAATCTGATACAGCATATTAAAGCAACGAAATCATGTAAATTTTCAGTAGGTGCCCTAATCATCATAACAAATGTGTTTCAACAACCAAAAACTACAAATAGCAGGCTTGTACTCCTTCTTGTCCTTTGACTCTATATCTCTCTCCATGCACTGTCATAGTGTGTCCAAAAAGGGAGCCTTATCCACCAAGACAAGATTATGAGGTTTTTTTTTTCATTTCAAAAGTCTAATAAGAACAAGTTTAATTGGTATTGTTGAAAGTATATATGTTCTATCAAAAGGTAGCACATTTTTTCTATGGCAATGTGTTGTACTTCCCCAGATAATAGACATGTACTCAATTTGATTATTTGTTTAGGACTTCCCGTTATAAAATAGTTTGCTTTCAAAATTAATATACCAAATTAAGTTGTCATCTTGGCCATATTAGCTATATATGTTAAAGTCAACTTACAATTTTCTTAATAATGAGACTATTCCAGTCATACCTTTCACTTTACTAATAATGAGACTATTTCCAGTCATATCTTTCATTTTACTAGACACCTTGCTTGTGACACCCCCAAATCCGGGTTTCCTAACCTCGAATTTGGTGTTCACAATACTCAACAACAAACATACTTTCTAACTATTGCGGAATAATAAACATACATTGTTTATCGAAATAGTAATAAAGTCTTACAATCATGGTCCCAAGGTTCTTTAACCTTAACTTAAAACATACCCTTAATACAATAAGAGTTCACATAGCCAAATAACATTTAAGATAAACTAGTACATAATCCATATCAGGCAACTACTCGTGCACCTTCCCTTTTCCTTTGTCCCCCTTAGACGTTTCTGCCTTGGCTGAAATAAAGATCATGATATAGCAAGGGTAAGCAACTAGTTTGCTTAGCAAGTTTATACACAAGGGAGATATATCATGAATAGAAGGAAATTTCGTTTCAATGTTCAACAACAGTATAAAATTGTGAAGAAACATGAAATTAATAGTCGACAATTGAATATTCGAATAATTGAATGACAATTACTGAGTGGTTGGAAATAACCATAGACATTTGCCAAGGTTCTCAGCATTTAAACTAGACCTCTTAAAAAGTTTTGGTAATCAAGGGGATCAGCCTTTCATACCGTGTGATTTATGCATAAACACTTAATAAACCAGCATTGATATCATGCCTTAATCAAATTTATCCTTTTCTCAGCCAAGAGTTCTTACCATAACAATTTAATAAGAACAGCTTTTAAAATACCTTTGATTCAATAAATTTACACATGATTGATCTAGCTGATACAAATAGCATAGATCTATCTTATAAACAGTTCATGCTTGAAAGAACTTTAATCTAATTCACAGTTCAATAATAATAGAATAGGAATTCAATTGCACAAGGTGCGAATCTCAATAATCAGTATAGATGTGAATAATCAACAATAATTATTCACTAACATGCTTTGAAAATAATAACTCGAGTTTGAGTTAGGGAACTTGCCTGTCTGCTCAGCTACAAATAATTCTAGCTTTAACTAATTGGCCTTGAAGAACCTATCATTGATAACGTCGATCTATCAATTAGTACTGCGTAGTTGCATTTTGATACGCTTACTCATGCTATTTATTTAACAATTAAGCAAATCACTTAGCACACATAAGCAAATAAACTATCGTAAATCCTATAAGACACTTAATTGATCTCTAGGTTGATGGTTTAATTAATTAACAATGTTTTTCTTAAGTGATAAACACTTATTAAACCCTTAATCAATTAATAATAATTATTCAGTTAATTAACATTACTATTTCTTAAGTAATATTCATTTATTAAACCCTTAAACAATAAATTATAATTGTTTAATTAATGAGTTATTTAAACTCTCTCTATTTTATTAACTCTATCTTCATTTAATTACTATTAGATAGTAATTAATTAATTATCTTTAGTTATTATTATTAATAGTAATTAACAACTAATTATATTCACTTATTATTAAATGATTAATTAAATAATAATCAAATTATTAATTTTAATTGTCTTTAATTATTATTTAAGATTAAATAATAATAAATAATAATTAATTAGGTTTATTTATTATTTAAAGTAAATCAAATAATAAATAATTAATTAGTAAGTATGAATTATCTTTAGTTACTATTTAATAATAAATAATAACTAATTAGATTTATTTATTATTCAAAGTTAATAAATAATTAATTAATTAGTAAATATGTATTATCTTTATTTATTATTTAATAATAAATAATAAAAAATAATTAGATTTATTATTATTTAAAGTTAATCAAATAATAATTAATTAGTGAGTAGTAATTATCTTTAGTTATTATTTAATAATAAATAATAACCAATTAGGTTTACTTATTATTTAAAGTTAATCAAATAATAAATAATTAATTTACAATTTTTAATTATCCTTAATCATTATTTAATAATAATTAAACAATAATTAATTAATATAATATATTTAGAAAATATAAGGTTTAATGCCCAACACTTAATTTTTGTGCATTTACTAATTTTACAAAATTTGATAATATTGTTTAAAGTATTTAAATTAATTAAAATTAAATTTGGATGGCATTCTGGTAAATAAGTTGAAATCCGGACGGAAGGGCAAAACTGTAAATTTCCGCCTGGTGCCTTCCGCGCATTGCGCGCATGTCTTCCCCCTCCCCCCCCCCCCCCCGCCCAGACGAAACGACGTCGTTTGGCGCTTAAGGCTTGGCAGACTGGCGCGCCATGTGCGGCCAGCCCATTCTTTAATCCAGGCGCGCGCCATGCGCGGCCTGCCTTACCCAACCCAAGCACCAGCCATCCAGAGAGTTAGTTATCACACTCCATTAATCCTAATACCAACAAGTAAGCCTTAATCTCCAACAAAAATTCCAAAAAAATTCCCCATGACTAAGAAAAATATTTCTAATATTAAAACAAAATATTTATGACTTAACTCAATATTTTTCATCAATAATTTTGTACTCCAATAAATAATATTACTCCCATATTTTAGCATACAAAACCCACCAAAACATGTTACAAAAATTCTAAACTTATATATGGTATCAATAAAGCATACAAGATCAAGATCTCTTCTTTTATAGCCTTAAAACCATATTTGTTAAGCATGTTTTGCAATAATATATATCTAGCAAAATATAAACCTAGATCCATGAATACTCCCTCTCTACCACCAACACCAACCAACACATAAAAATTTCCAACAAAATAAGAGTGTAATAATCATAATATAATAATAGCAACAAGAAACTAGGGTTTGAAAGAATGGAGTTTATACCTAGCTTTAATCGCTATTTTCCTCCTCTTTCCGAAATAGGTTGTGAATGGAGATGGCCTAAACACTTCAAGATCTTCTTCTTCCTCTCACAAGATTTTGGATAACCACCTTCTTCTTACTCTCAAGATTGACTCTTGCTTTTTCTTCAAACTCTCTCTAACACTCTCTCAAGATTTTTAGAAAATGAAGAGGCAAATGACTAACCCTTTGATTTTATTAGCTAGATAAATAGCAATGACACCTATATTGCCATCATGATGCTAGTGAAAGACTTGTGTCACTAGAGTGGCTAGTGACACATTAGGAAGCTATGACACATTAGGAGCTATGATGTCAAGCCTATAACTACAACTTCCAAGACAACTAGTTACTTAATTTAGGACTTGAAAAGCAATTTCCCATCTTCCTCTTTAGTTACACGGCAAGGGAGGAGATTTTGTTCCAAAAATGTTGTCCCAACTAGTTGCTTTAATTAATAAACAATTGTTACACATTTAATAAATCAAGTGGCTAGGTTTTGGACCACACATTAAAATACCATTGGGCTTCCAATTTAAATGATTAGGCTAATAAAAATTCAAATCTATTTAATACAATATTGGGTCATTAAATTTAACCCCATGATAGCTTATTTAATAAGCCATACAATTAATACCTAAATCCATGATTAATATAAATGATTGGACTAGGTTCATTAATTAAGTAACTTAGTCAATTAGTAAATAAATTACTAACTTAACTATTAATTATTATTATCCAATTTGGACCATATCTCGTTAACAACTACTTTCATTAATTAACCCACACACTTTATTTACTAACTATATTCAATTTACTTGAATACTTAATTTAGTAAATACCTTGTCAACTTTATGGATATAAAGCTTTAGGGTTTGCTCACTAGTTTAAATATACTACTAGTGATTCCCTTAACACAATTTTATATCAATAAATTACATAGTCACATAATCCACCAATACACCCAAAGGTTTAAATAAGAACACAAGGTTAACTCATTAAAATTAAAATTATATTTAATTAATAATGACGTTCAAAATTCACGGGCATTACATTGCTCATGTAACAACCAATTGTATTCATGCATATACGAATCATGTGACAGTACGGTATTGATACTTTTAAAGGGTGTTCTATTTGTTCGTAGCTCCCGTTTGATACTGGATATGTAAAACTTCTCATTGATGGTTGAATTAAGGTTCTAAGATCAGAATAAAACCATATAACAATGAACTCATGGAGATATATAAACAACATCAACAAGATATATATATATATAGGGGCCGGATCAGGTCCGGACTCCCGGACCTGATAAAATCCGGACCCAAATTTTTTATTTTTTATTTTGCGTTTTTTTTTCTAAACAACTAATAAAAAATATATAGTTATTTTTGGTACTGAAAAAATTTGTCAATACACTGTTTTGGGTATGATTTGGATACATATAACAAACAGTGTGTTATACAGTCGGTACAACACTATTTGTTATGTGTATCCAAATCATACCCAAAATAGTGTATTAACAAATTTTTTCAGTACCAAAAATACCGATATATTTTTTATTAGTTGTTTTAAAAAAAAAACTAAAAAAAAAAAAAAATTGGGTCCAGATTTTGATCAGATCCGGAAGTCCGGACCTGATCCGCTGCGTGTGTATATATATATATATATATATATATATATATATATATATATATATATATATATATATGACCTTATGGATTAACTATATTTAAGCTCAATTTATTATCTCCCACTTTACTAGACTTGCATGTTTTTCCTCCAATGGTGTACTTCTTATGATATTTTTATGATATGATATTAGATATCATCTCTAATTGTACAGGAGAAAGAACACCTGTTTGATAAGTTTTTCAATGTATATTGCTCATGCATCATTACCATTTACAGAAAATGATTAAGATTTTAATTACAGTGTATATATATCCACTCCTTTCTTCTATTAAAATGATTATCGTTGTCGTAATAATTAATTAGTATTGAAATAGCTAGGCATGGCAGCGAAGGAACTGTCGATCGAGCCACCATGTTGCAGTTAGTCCTGTATTCTGGTATAATCCTTAGATAAAACAAACATTAAAATTTAATTTAAAGAAAATTTTGCAATAACATTTTTTTTTCTTTTTTTTACAGGAGCTCGAAAACTAATAAACAAAAGGAAAGAAAATTAATTTACTATCGGTCACTTTCTTTACCTACCGGACCTACCGTAATGATATTAAACTCTCCCCTTTTGTTTCCCGCCCAAAAACTCAAATATATATTGCTAGTTGGCACAATTAGCAATATACAGTATATATATATATATATATATATATATATATATATATATATATGTGTGTGTGTGTGTGTGTGTGTGTGTGTGTGTTCTCTAATGATGTCTTAAACATGTTGAAGAAGCAATGAGAAAAGAATATGATGATCGAATTAGGCACATAATTATCTAATCAACCATGACTCTAGTAAAGCTAGCATGTGTAAGCTTTGGGAACAATGTTCTTGGCAAATCTTCCCAAGTACTATACTATTAATAAATTCCAAAGCCAAAAAGGAGCTATTTATGCTAGTGATGATTTGATCAAATGTGGCTTAAACCTAAGCAGCTAGCTAGGCTTTCTTTCTAACCCTACTTAGCTAGCTAAGGACTAGTCTTTTCCTTTAAACATTAGAGGCTACCATGCATTGGTTATTCATTACATATATTGCAACTTACCGATCAAAATTCTAGCTCTATTCACAAGTCATGTGTCAAGTTTGTTTGGTCGCTGGCATTAACGGCCTCTACGACTGTAATGTTTGGTGTGTTATTTTTGACTTCCAAATACATTACATAATTTTTGATGTATTACATTTGATTATTAAACATTACGTTTATGAATTAAATAAATTATTTATAAATTAATAAAAAAAAATTAAAATACATTTGAACTTTGCACTAAAACGCATTAGCATATTGAACACTTTTTCTGCTGCATTATGAGAACATTATTATTCTCACCGCATTGGCATGAAAAAAAAAATCACGTACGGTATATTCATGAATACTTTATGTCATTTTGATTTAATAACCAAAAGGAAGCTCACTTTAAAATATATATATATATATATATATATGATAATGAACTTATTCTCTCCTTTTAATTGGTTTGAAAGTGAGATATCTAGCTAGCTAGGGATATATGGATTTCATATTATTCTAAAATTTTTATATCATGTTTTATTGTCCGGAGGAATTCCATTAAATGAAACCTTGTTTACGCTAGACAATTAAAGGAACATAGTGCATATTTTGGTCCCCTCATTACAGATAATTAAATGATTCTAACATAATGACGATCGCGATCATAATCATAATAAAATTAAAGAGAATATACTATGATGGTGCAGAAGGTGGCGTTAGCTCTTGTCGCAATTAACGAATATATATCAGATTTATTTATTTATAAATAGTGAAACAAATCATCATTTGAAGAATACTATATATAAAAAGCACCAAATCTTCCTAAACTTTTGGCTTTTTTAATTTCTATATCTACTCAAACATGTACATGTATTATTAGATCATGAAACTTGTACTTCTATGGCTATATAATTTTCCAAAGGCCAAAACTGTGGGATCTCCACAACAAAAATCTCCCAATTAATTAATCTTTTTACCTTGTATATTTTAGGCCTATTCGCACTCAAACATATTATATACATGTATATGTACTATGCTTGATGAGAAATAACTTCATTTCAATTAATTCCATGCAAACCCTAAAGCATACTCTTTCTTAATGACTATATACCAAACAATTTAAACCTATATATATATATATATATATATATTTGAAGAACTAATATACTTGCAACTAGAATGATTTTCATCAATTAATTGGGAAAAGTTGAAAATAACTAAAGAAATGGATATATGGTCGTGAAAGCTAGCTAACTCCATTAAATTTTTTTTAAAAAAAATTCTTTTTATTTCTTAATTTTCCCTTGAGTTTTTTGAGTTCCAACATACCTTTATCTATCCATTTTACCTTTTTTGAAATTAAAGCAATTGATACAAATCATCTTGGAGATTATTTTACAATCAACTGGAGCTGGTCCATGCATGCACTCAAAAATTATTTAATTTGTTTAGTCCAGAAGAATATATATATATATATATATAGTTCAATATTAAGACTAATGATTCCTCAAAATTAAGAAAAAAAATAGCAGCAGCCTTGAAAGGAATCCGAAGAGAAATTTATATGGCAGGCAAATGAACAAATCATACGTAAGATCTATAAAAGAGTAGTTCCTAAATAGCCACAAATGTTCCATACACGCCAAGGATATATAATATATTTACAGTTGATGATATTCGAAATCAACCAAGAAAGCCTTATAAAAAGGAAGGTGGAATCAAATGGAGAAAATATATTGGCAGTCAAAGAATCGTTTTTTCTTTTGATGCACCAAGACACCAACTTACATTCCCTTTGCAACTCATCAAAAATAATCCATGGAGAATATATACAGGTGACGCCCATTACCGGGTTAAAAAATTCTCTTCATAGCTTACTTTCATACATACATATACATATATATATATATATATATGTATGTATGTGCGCGTGTGTATGCGTGTGTGTGTGTAGAGATAAAACGTATATAGGATGATTTTGTTATTTCATGTAGAAAAGATATGATTCATCGATATCACAACTTTACACGTGCATAGTAGAAACATATAGTATAAGTTGGGAATCACAATGAAGAACACCCACGAAGTTTGGTAATGCACAGCCAGATAATATATATCACCAATGCACGTGTACACCTTTGTGTACGGAAATATGCTCTTTTGCAAATATTTTTGATATCGGACCCAATCACGCTGAAAATATATATATATATATATATATATGAATTATTTAATATATTGATTATTTTGTGTGACGCTCTCTCGTATAAATTATTACTATTCACCTATACGTGATTTTGTATTTTGACGGTAGGTCACATCTCTCTTGTGTAAATTAATCATAGCAGGATCACTTGCATGCGATCATGTGTTTTAGAAGTTGCCATAACCCTCTAATTTTCTTATCTATGACACGCTCTCTCATGTAAAGCGTCGCAATATCACTTATAATGATCGCGTTTTTAAGAAGGATTTGCATACTGACTGTCACATCTAAAAAATATTTCTCATATTGGACAATTAAATTAATTAACTTCACAATATCCTATATATATATACAAGCATATGCATGGACTAACGGTGACGACACACTCGACAAAAACAAAAAAAATGGAGTATGCCTATTTAAGCTATAGGTGATAAATTAGAGCAAAGCAAAGGAATATATATAGAGATGGATGTGGCTGAGAATCAAAGGAAAGAGGACCAAAGCAACTTGCATAATTAGGATATATATATATAGATAGATAGATAGAGAGAGAGATGTATGTTTGTTTGTTTGTTTGTGTGTAGTGTAGCGTGTTTATTTGGATATTCAAATCCCCAATGCATCTTTCTTTACAGGAGGGGAAAAAGTAGAAAAGCTTTTTACTGGCAAAGCTTCTTCTTCACATATTCTTGAAGAAGGATTTGGATCCCCACAAAAGAGGTGAACCATATATGTTTTTTGTTGGGGCTTAGGTTCTTATTCCTCAATCATTTCTTTTAGTTTCTCAAAACTTAATGATCATATCTTAAAGAAAGATGTCTCAGCCCTTAGCTAAAGAATCTTAGTTAGCTTTTGTAACCCATAAAAAAGCCACATTTACATTTCATTTGCAAAAGGCTAGGCAATGGGATAAAGGAGAAAGCATGAGGGAATAAGTGTAAAAGAAGCTAGGGAGAATGAAAGATTACTACTTATGATTGCAACCAAACAAGAGAATTGAAACTGAAATCTTTTAGTAACTTTTATTTAATTGTGCATTTGATTTGATTTGGTTTGGTTTGTTAATTTAATTGATGGGGTCATTTCATTAAATTGTCATATGATTCCCACATGGGGTATATCACATTCGAGAATACTAAGCATGCATTATGTGAAATAGTGAGGCTTGTTCAATTTTCATTTTTGTTAGTGCTCGTTCTCACTAACTTGCCATGTTAATTTTCTTTAAAACTTAAATTTAATGTTGCCTTTATAACTAAGTCTTTAAATTTTAAGATTTAATCAATGGCCTTCCCAACCAATTTTGTTCCATCTGCAATATGTCTGTCACCTATGATCTGTTTTCTTGCGGTGAAACTCCATTTTCAGTCTTTCTCAAGACTTGATAAAAATCGACTAATATAATATATGCACGAAATGTAACACAAGCTTATTCAAGTGTAATTAAAAAAAGATTTCCATTGAACTTAAGAGAGCTCCCCCAAACATCACTATAATATATAGCACAGTATTAAAATTTGATAAACACTAGTAACAAATGAAACTAAAAACTGCAGCAACATTTCAAACTACTATGCAGCGGGAATATCATATAATAATATCCAACAAAAGCTGTGTACAATATTGCCATGAAAACCAACTTTCTAACCACACCACAGCCAAACATGCCCTTACACAATCACCAAAGCCTTTCCCAAAATCCAACAATTCTAGCTTAATACTTTTTATTTTCCTACCAAACACAACCTAAGATAAAATAGTAGCATACTTAATTAAACACTAACATATTTGATCTACCCATGTAAAGCTTTCCAAAATCATGGATTAGATTCATCATAATATATCATAAGCTTCAAGAAACCCTAGCAACAGCTTTGCACACCAATGGTTGTTCCATTTCCAATGAAAGTTTCAAGATTTCAGACAAATCCACGCCATTATCAGCAACAGACCATTTGAAGCTTTGAAGTAACTGGGCTAACCATAGCTGGACTGTGGCTAGGCCCATAGCCTTACCAGGGCAAACCCTCCTTCCAGCACCAAATGGAGAAAGCCTAAGATCAGAACCCATAATGGCCACATCTTCCTCCAAGAACCTCTCTGGCATGAATTTCTCCGGCTCCGGCCAGAATTGTTCCGAATGTGTGATGGCCCACATGTTCACCATTGCCGTCGTGCCGGCCGGAATAAAGTGCTCGCCGACATGGGTGTCGTGGATGGCGAGCCGGGCCCACGAAAGGAGCGGACCGGGCGGGTGGACTCGGAGGGTTTCTTTCACTATTGCATTGAGGTAAGGAAGGTTTGGGAGGTCAGAATTAGATACCATTTGGGTTTTCCCCACAACATTGTCAATTTCGGATTGGGCTTTTGCCTGAATTTCTGGGTGCAGAACCATTCTTGCAAGTATCCACTCTAGGAGGATGGCCACTGTATCAGTTCCCCTAAAGATCATTTCCTGAAAAAACAGCACAAAAAATCAAATTTATACTTCATGAAAAAATTCCCATTATGAAATGGCCAAATAAAAGATATATAACTTGTAACTAGATAATAAACAGAAGAGAATAACAAAAAGTAACATCAGTCCGCTATTCTTAAGCTAAAGAGAGAAAAAATATTCAGGTTCTCCATATCTTGGAACGCCCCAAAAAGAGAATGTCGAAAGATACACATCCGTGAAGAACTTATATAACAGTACCAGGTAAAAACCAACAGAGAACATAATAAAAGCAAGAATCAAAAAAAAAAAAAAGGCATTAAAAATACACTTTATAAACCCATTGAACAGTTTCAAAACCACATAAAATAAATGACAAGTAATCAAAACCGAAAAATATCAACCTTCTTTTGAGTATGAAAAGTTTTAAACTTTACAGACGAAAAATTCCCATCAAGTAAATGACAACACAAGTAACCAAAAGCCATAAACAAATTACTCCATCCATAAATATGCATATACTACTTATCATGAATAACTGAAAAAGAAAGCCATGACAAATCATTGAATGCCAAGTAAATGCAATGAAACTAAAGCGGAGTAATAAAGATGCCTACATATAACCACTAAGAAGAGTTACATAAAGGACATGCGACAAATTTCAAATAAGAAAAGATTTAACCCAAAATAAACATATGAGAAGATTAAAGAGGAAAAATACCCATAGTACAGCAATCATGTCAGAGTCACTGAGCTTGTTCTCTTTCTCCAAATCAAGCAAAACATCAACAAAATCCCCACAGCTCTCATCAATTCCTTCAATATTATTATCAGCCCTCTTAAGTTTGTGTTCTTTTATTATCTTCCCCACAAAAACATTCACTTTACCTACCAAGTCCCTGCACCTCTTTCTCACTCCTTGAAAATCCAGCCAACCCAAAACAGGAAAATGGTCGCTCCAGTTAAACACCCCGAGCAACTCATACCCTTCTTTTACCAACTCCTCCAGCTCAAACCCATCACCATTTTCACCAAACTCATACTTTTTCCCAAACACAGTCATCATCACATTGTTTAAAGACCCAAAATGAAGCACTCTTTTCACCTCAACGTCCCCATTTTTAACCATCAAACCCTTGATTTCACCCACCATTTTCACCCCAATCTCTCTCCTAAACTCCCCAAAATGGGCGACCCTTTTGGGACTAAACAAATGGGTCGCCGAAATTCTCCTCAAGTTCCTCCAGTACTCTCCGTACGGTGCAAAGCCCATTGCCCTGTGGAACAAAAGCTCATATGCAGACTCCTTAACGGGTCGGTCAGCAAAAGCAGAGCTGTTAAGAATCTCTTTTGCGGACTCGGGTTGGCTCGAAATTACAAAACGGGTAAACCCAACAGAAAACGCCATTAAAGGTACAGCCTTAAAGCTCTGAGCAAGATGAGCCAAAGCTCTGTGAGTTAAACAGCCAGTGAAAGTAAAAACCGAACCCAAAAGAGGGAGCCCAGATGGGCCGGGAATGGCGGTTTTTGCTCTGGTTTTAGCCTTGGAAATAGCCCAAGCAAGGCCACCAGGGGAAAGCCAAAAGGCAAAAACAGCAAGGAAAAGTACCAAACAAAGGAAAATTTCGAAATTCCCTGATTGGGAGGAAAACCCATTTCGTGGAAAGAAAAGAAAGTATTGATCAGAGGACATTTTTACAGGATTTGAGATTTTGGACAGTTCGAAAATGGGAGGAAAATGGAAGGTTTTTAGGAGAGAGAAAATTCAGGAGGCAAGGGAGAGAGTTTGCGAGTGAGGAGATGAAGAGTGTGAGCGAGCGGTTAAATAGAGGTTAGGTTAGGAGTACGGTAAAAAAAGTTTTAACCGTGGTTAATTTATGAAATTTTTACCGTGGTTAAGCTAAGATGGATATTGTTCCAAAATCTGGGTTGTTTTTTTTTTTTTGACGGATTTGTCCTGGGAAAGTGGGGATTTTTGTACTTTTGTCAATTTTTTATCGAATCAACTTTGATATTTGAGCAGTCTTTTCAGGGAATTTACGATTCTGCCACTGAATGCCAAGTTGGTACTTTAGGCAACTTTTTTTTTGTTTTCGAGGGGTATTTTTTTATATTGGGACAACTTAACGACAGTAGTTGGTGAGAAGGGATGCAGGTCCAATTTAAGGATTTAAGGATTTTAATGATTCCCTAAAAAGATTATTAACTTAAAAATGAATAAATACTCAAAATATGTACGACTTATAAATATAGCATGAACCTTGTCTTAAAGAATGCAAATTGGTTTTTTTTTTTTAAATTAAAAAAAACATTCATATATGAAAATGATTATTTTTATCGTACAGTATGAGTGATTCTAATGGTCGTAAGAATATATTAACACTCAAAAAGTAAACAAAAACAAGCATATATAGTACAAAATATTCACTTTAATTTGGAATATGTAATTTATTCATTTTCAATGTAGTACAATTTTTGGTTTTTCAGAGAATTCTGTAACACTTAAATACTAATTCTTGACTACTAATAAAAACTTTACTTCTTCAAAAATAACAATTATTAAAAAATGAGAAAATACAAATAAAACAAAACATTAGGCAACTTATTTATTACACTCACCATTCAAATGCTAACCACACAAGCACACCCACACCAACAAAGAACTAAACTCATTGCTATTTTTATCAACAAAAAAAGGTGATTTAAAAATTATCCTTCAAATGCCCAATAATCCCAACCACACAAGCGAACCCAACCCCCACCCCACCCCACCCAAAAAAAAAACACATTGCCATCTTTTCCCAAACCAACAAAGTGCAAAACACCAAACAAAAAAACTCATTGCCATCTTTATTAGAAACAAAGTTGATGTAAACGATATAATAATACAATGTATTAATACACATGTTTAAAGTCCAACATAATTCAAAAGTTTACATTATTAGGTATTAGACTCATTTATTTTTATTAGTCTTTTACTCTTTTATTATTTATCCGATATATACTTCTAAGTCGCTTCATAGCTACTCTCCACCATGGCACCACTCACATCCTTTTAACATAAGCATCTCCCACACCTTGTAAAGAAAACCATCTCCATCATCATACTCTATTAGCAAATCATGAGCACCTAAATCACTTGAGCTCAAGGGCAGACCTGTATGCAAGGCAGCATAGGCACCTGCCTATGCTGACTTTTTTTTTTTTACAGGTAAAGGGACAGGGCAGAAGTGTAATAAGTACAAAGTCAAGGGGACATATTGAAGAAGGAGTAAAGTTAGAGGGAGCAAAAAGAAATTTTTTATTCTTTGCTCTGTTGCTATTCTAATTTCTACATTTATACTCCTTAAACTCAAGGGGGCAGGTTAATAAAAAAATTAAACTCGATGTATTAAAAGAAAACAAGTTCATACTAATCTAATTCTACAAAGTACAAAGTAAAGCAGTAACATATGTATTAAAAGTTAAACTCGATGTATTAAAAGAACATAAATCCATGCGTTGATTATGTTTTCAATAAAATTTAGTTTAATGGGTCTTAATATCTTTTATCCATACGTTGATTATTTATTTTGAAATTTCTTTTTATTTTAGGTAACGATTTATGAATATTTATTATTGTATATTATAGAATTCTATGTACATTGCATAAAATAATTGATCTCAAATGAGTTGTTGACTTGTTATATTAATAATATTGTAACCAAATAGATATTTTATATATGCAAATGTCCGTAAAACACAAAATTATCTTAAAAAATTGTTCGGGGGGGGCAGCCCTCGAACCCCCGTCAAATCCGCTCTAAGACCAAAATCCGCCCCTGCTGGATTTGATTCCTTGATCCGCCCCTGCTTGAGCTCAACTAGAGATGGCAAATGGGTTTATTTTTATTCTATTTTTTCATAATTTATACATTTATACGGTTGAATTATTAAGTGGATCGAGATCAAAATATCAGTTGTAGACAAGACATATTAATGAATGGCAATTTACTAGAATAGATTTCAACTTCATAAAAATTGACATCTCTTTTATTTTGATATTGTTTAAGATTCATGTCAAGCCATGGCATTGGAGCTATCCCTTATTTATGTGGCGCAGAACATATACAATTTCTTAATCATGGAGTTATCCCTTATTTATGTGGCACAGAACATATACAATTTCTTAATCATGGTCGTTATTTCTACTTTTTATGCGTTTGCATATTCTTCCAATGTCATGCGTCAATTTTACATATGAGATTCTTTATCAACTAAACTCGTATTCTCTTTTAAAAATAATATTGATTTATGAGATAATTTTTCTAAAGATAAATAATAAAGGTGATGTTAGGAGTTCTAAATTTTTAATCTTAAAAAATATCTCAAATGATGTGTCACCGTAACATTGATTAAGCAGATCCCATGTGATTGATTATGCCATAAATTATCATAAAATATTCAATGTTGTGTTATTTGAGGCACATTTGAGACTATAAATTTAAAACCATCTAACATTACTTAAATAATGAACACATTTTGGTATTAAGTTTGAGAGAACAAAAATAAATCTAATGAGTTTTTTTTTTATATATATATTTGGACCAAAACAATCGATTATTAATACGTTTTGGTAGACACAATGATATAACTTATAAAATAATACAAGTATATAATTAATTAATTGATATGACTATTTATAATAAAAATTGACATGTTATTGTTGCAGTATAAATGTTTTTCTTAAAATAACAATCTATACTTCTAAAAAATCAAAATATTAAAAATAATAATAAAATATAATATAAAATTATTTCTATAAAAAAAGTACTCATGTTATATATTACAAAAAAATTTATCCAATAACAATTATTGAATGAGATTATAAGGTTTGAGCCATTATACCAACTATGATTATTTATGTAATTCATAATTATATATATATATATATAATCATAAAATATATTATATTTTTCTATAAAATATAATAGTATTACATTTTTTTTCTTCCTCTCGAGTTTTAAAAATTCAAAAAGAAATTTTTAAAAAAAAAGGAAAAGCGAAACACAAGGCTACACTTTTTGGCCACGTGGTATCCAAAAATGGCCAGCGATGGTATTGCAGTACTACTTATCACGTGGGTTCAAGCATGCTGCCCTCCTCTTTCTCTCTCCACATAGACACATGAGATACGTATAGAGAGAGAAATAAAAGAGAGTGTTGGGGTAAATGGTAATTAAGCAGCTAGCAAGCAAGAAAAGCCTGCGGAGAAGCATTGGGGAGGCCGTTACGGCGCCGCCTTGCTGGTTTACAGAATTAGTTGTTTGTTGTTCGAACTTTCCGAGAAACACAACACTAACATTACTACCACGTTCTTTGCGTGGGCTCAATCAATCAAACCTCCCCTCCACTCTGTTTTCTCCGTATATCCTCATTGCTTCTTGGATAATATTAATTGTCACATTTACTCTTATTTATAAGTATATTTAGGTAATATTTATTTGTGTCTGAATGTCTCTTAATTTATCTGTTTATGATTCGGTGAGAGACAAACCTTGTTTGGTAAATTTTTTTTTGTCTCTTAATGTCTTTTAATCGTTAAGACAAAAACTCAAATCTTAACTATTAAGAGCTGCCTCTTAGTAGTTTATTTAAAATTTATGGACAAAAATAGCCTCAATAAATATTGTACTCCTTCAATTTTAAATTTTAAGATTATTCAAATAAAAATTTTAAATAACTCAGAGGTTACAATGGTAAAATAGTGTCATTAAGATGTTTTACATTTTTTAGGTATCAAACGGTTTTTTAAATTCAGATGTCATTTCATTCAGATGATTTAATTTATTAAGATGTATTAACCATTCAGATCTTAATTACTTAGTTTTATCAAATATTCTATTAAATTAAATATTATATAAAATAATATTTTTATATACTCTCTCCGTTTCAAATTATATAATTATTATTAATTTTTAAATATCAATTTAAGATATTTTTAAATTCAAAATTAAAATAACTCATTAAAAATTATGAAAAAATAAAGATAACAATAAGTACTTAATAGGGTGTCCGACTTAAATTTAACTGGTTTCTAACTAATTTAAGTAAGTTCGGCTTATTTATTATTTTAATGAATTATTTATAATTTTTTTAAAAAAAATTAAACGAAGATGGTGTTTAAACTTTACTATGTTTGTTTGGGCACACTCGACCTCGACTTGTTTAATAAATAGATTAAGTTGGTACATCAAATTTCGGACATTTTTAAAGTCTTGCTGGATTTAGTTTGTTTAACTTTTAAATAATTTGAAGTTTTGACTAGTTAATAACTGACTGGTTGATAGCTTTACGCTAATGTAATATTATATTAAAACTCTATAAAAAGCACTTTGGTATTTCTCCGAGGAATGACATAAAATATTATAAGAAATTAATATTTTTATAAATTTCTTCTCATGAGTCTCACATTTATATGTGAATTTTTTTTTATTAAAATCTTATATTTTATTTATAAAAATATTAATTCTTAATATATTACCCAAATAAAGCGGGTAGGGTGTACTTTCTGATTGTCCCAATGAATTACCCACCAATAAAAAAATATTTTATCTGTCCTCTTCTCAAAACAATGAGTAAAATATAATTTGTATATATATTAAAAAAAATTAAAATTCTATAACAATATATAAAATGATAAGTATTTTTATTTTTTTATATTAATAAATCTCACTAAATGACTTGGTTATTCTTCATTTTATATACTTTATTTTATTATTTTTAAGAACAAAAAAATTTATACTTTTAATCATTCTCTTGAAGACGGTTAGAGTAGAAAATAAATATTATATTTTTACGATATTATGT
Source organism: Aralia elata (assembly GCA_034770075.1). NCBI lineage: Eukaryota > Viridiplantae > Streptophyta > Magnoliopsida > Apiales > Araliaceae > Aralia > Aralia elata. The sequence continues at coordinate 89,329,385 of CM068378.1, read as the reverse complement.
ATCAATTTTTTGTTAGATAAACTTAAAACTCTTATTTTCTGGAATGAGAAGGAATCTTGGTTAACAGTACTCCCACCGTCTTTTAAAAGAATAAAAAAATATATATTTTTCACGCATATTAAAGAAAGAGTAAAATACAGAAAAAAATAATAAATAAATAAATATATCTTTAAAAGAGTATATAAAATGACAAGTGTTTTTATATTTTTATATTAATAAATTTTACTAAATAATATATTGATGTAGGAGGATTTCTGCCCGATGATACTGAGTGGACAGATAGTATATTGGTGACACTAAAAGGTCATAAGTTAATGAATCAACGCATCGGGGTCGGATAACTTCGGGATCGGGAGATCAGCTTCGGGTTCGACTTCGGTTCCTACGGGTCGGCGTTCGAGAACGAGGAGCAGACTCCTTCGGCTCAGGAGTTCGGGATCGAATTCTTGGCTTCAGTTATTATTATTATTATTATTATTATTATTATTATTAGTGTTTAATTCTTTTATGGTAGTAGAATTTTATTAGGAAGTAAATCTTTTATATTGTTACCGTAGATATAGGAAGTTGTTATCTTTTTTAGATTTTGCTTCCGTATTTTTAGGAATCTGTTACGTAGTAACTTTTTAGGTTATTTCCTTTCTTGTTGCCCAAGTAAGTTAGCTATAAAACCCGGGTTGTGGGTTGAATTTAGAGAGACTTGGATTTTGAAAAATATAATTTACACATTAGAGAGACTTCTCTGTGTTTTGGGGTTTTTTCTTTTGCTTTCGTTGCCTGTGAATTTATTGTTACCCTAGCCCGCAGGATAATCGTTATTCCGTCCGACGTCATATATTTATCTTTCATTTTATGTATATGAGCTCATTTTTTTGTGAATAAAAAAATAGACATTCTTTTAAGAGTAATTGTGAAGTGATTTTTTTTATTTTATTATTATTATTATTATTATTATTATTATTCCCATTTCCCAATTGAATTCAAAAGGAGTAATGAGTTTTGTTGGTCTTGTCAAACCCCCGTATGATTAATGATGAGAATCCACCAGCCAGAATCCCATTTTTTCAGATTCTTTCTTTTGTTTAGTTCTTCCCTCTTGATGGGATCATCATCAATTCCATCACCATCGGTCCATCACCATCACCCACACCCAACTCCCTCCATTCCCATTCCCATTCCCATTCCCATTCCCCTTCCCCTTCCCCTTCACTTCAAAGCTGACTGAATTCTCTCTCTCCTCTTTTAATTTCTCTCTCATATAAATATAATAATCATGATCACAGCCAAAATTTGAGTACACATACATAAATACTCCTATAACAAGGAAGGAAAGGTTACTGACTGAATCTTTCTGACGCGCCGTTCACAGCAGGCAATGTGGTGCCACTGCCTCATCATAACTTACCCTTCATAAATCGTGTTTAATCCTACTACATCGTTAATTTTATATTCTTGATAATTTAATGTACTTGGTAATGTGTCAATATTATTGTTTAAGATAAGTATTCGAATGATAAAAAATAGGTGATAATTTAAAATTATAACATATTAATCGTATTGTAATTTCTTTTTAAACAAAAATATTTTTGATTATTTAATTATTTGAGCACAAATATTCTTATTTATCACATAATTATACAAAATTAACAACCACATACCTATATACCTATATATATATATATAACTCTATATATAGTAACCAATTCATCTTTTACCATTGATCACTATAAAACCGGTTCAAAAGATTTATTCCGTATGCACTGACTGACATAGTGCATAGAAAATTTTGTAAAAAAAACAAAAATAAATAAATGGTATGAATCATAATGGTGGTACGAAAATTTTCTGTAAAACCATAATGGTGATATGAAAATTTTCTCGACGCACTATAATGATGTGTACGATAATTTTCTTAAAATTTAAGAATGAGTGGTAGAGGATGAGATTGATCAACTGATACTCCACAATCATCTTTAGTCATTTATCAGTACTCCAGAATATTGAAGGTGATTCTGATGGAAATAAATATTATTGAAGCTGATTCTAATTTTGATTTTGATTCTGATTTTGATTCTGATTTTAATTTTGATTTTGATTTTGATTTTGATTCTGATTATATGGAGAGAAGATTTTCCTCTGTCCTATATAGAAATTATAAAAATAAAAATAAAAATAAAAGAATAAATCAAGTATGTGCTTCTACTGAAGTGTTTTCTGAAGCAGTCGTGTATATGTGTGTGTATGTGTATATATATATATATATATATCATCATCATCATCATTAGTGGAATGACTAATATTTATAGCAGGTACGCAGGGAGCAGCTTAGACTTTTTTAAACTAAGGCAAAACATAGGTCATATTGCTATTATATTCTATACATCCTCATGCATTCATAATTAATATATGACTGTACAAGTTGTTGTCCTTTAATTGCCCTGTAAGCCAAGTGTTGTGTATTTAGGCTATGTATTTTATTAGCATTCCAATTTCAAGTTCGGTGGTATTCCGTCCGTCCTAAATTAATTGCATTTTTAGGATTTTTTAAAGTCAAATTGACTATTTTTAAAACTAATCTTTTTACTATTTTTGCTAACATATAAGTAAAGATATTATAACTAAAAGAAAGTATATACAATTTATTACTAATTTCAATTTTTATAATTTTAAAAATATATTTATATATGTTTAATTATTAATTTTAAAAATAGTCAATTTGACTTAAAAAAGTCCTAGAAAAGTAATTAATTTGGGACGGAGGGAGTATTTAATTGTATATTAATGTATTTTAATATCTTATTTTTTAATGTATTTTAAGAGTTTATGTCTTTATATTAAGAGGTTTTCTGAATAATTTAGATTCATATTTGTATCTTAACTATTTAGAGGACCTCTTAATACAAAGACGTGGACAGTTAAAATACATTAAAAGGTGGACTGTTAAGATGTATTAACATGTAATCAAACACTACATTCGTCTGGTGTTTTAGGTCTCATGTGTATTTGAACTCATATTATAGTAATAAATAGAGTTAAAAATTTTAACTTTTATATAATTCGCTATTTAGCGTGTGAACGATTGTTGAGTGTACAAGAAATATTAATAAATGCATTAGGCATAAAGAACTAGCTATAATTTAAAAAATAAAGCATATTCATTATCTATTTTTTTTATTTTTCATATAATTTTTTGTATAATTATACTTTATATTAAATTTAAAATCTAACAATCTTGTTAATAATTATACATTTAGGTTGTAAATAAAAAGAATGAACTGGAAATATTAATTTCCCCAAAGAAAGAAGAGGGTAGGTTTAGGTATATAGATAGGTAGGTTAGCTTGGTGGCGTGACAGTGCAAGTCATCAGGCAGCTGCATGCTTTGTACGTCCACATTACGCGGGATTATCATTACTTGCTACGTACGTACTGTCAATTTCACTATTTCCCTTTCACACACAAACAGCATCCAAAGCCAAGCACAAATAATCAAATACCTCATAACTAAAATCACAAATATTTTTATCTTTAAAATAATGAGATAAAGTATATTTAATAAAAAATAATTATATTATTCAGTAGGATTCATTAATATTAAAAATAAAATTACTTGTTATTTTATAAATTTTGTAGAATCATTAAAGAGAAATTTAAAATTTTATTTATTTTATTTTGTTTAATTTTTATTTTTCTTACTATATATATATGTGTGTGTGTGTGTATGTGTGTAAAATTTATACATTATTTATCTTTTGAAGGATAAAGGGAATAACTACATAGAATTGATGATTCTACGTGTGAAATTTGATCATTTCACAATTTTGTTTTCCTTGAGTGTGAAACTTATTTATTATCTATGTTAATGTTAAGAGACATTTTGTCAAATTATCATTTTTACTTATAAAAATATTAATTTTTTTAATATATATATTATTACTTTCTTCGTCCTCAAAATGATGAGTAAGAATATACTGTAATTTTTTTTATACTAAAAAAGTTAAGTTAAGATATATAAAGTAAAGGGTAAACATGTTATTTAATAATATCTATTAGCATAAATAAAATTAAAAATACTCAACACTTCATCATGTAATCTTAAGTGTCACTAAGAATAAATTTGACACTTTAATTTTTTACTTTCTTTTCTCTATTTTATTTTTTTAATATGTGTGAAAATATAATTTACTCATCTTTTTTAGAACAAAAAGAATACTTATATTCGTCTGTTCCTGAATAGTTTCTTTCAAAAGAGTTTCTCTTTCAAATTTTTAAGTTAAAGAGAGGTTGACGGGTTTGGGATATCTCTTTCAGTCTTCTTTTGTCGCCCTGCGAGAGCGGGGGAGAAGCGGGGATTGATAACGTTCATGAACTAGTGGAAAGGAAAGAGTTGTTCTCTGCATTCCTTCCTTTTCAAAGTTTTCACTATAATTAATGTCATAATTTCATAAAGTATTTTTTATATGAATAATGTTAGGGTTTTAAAATTTGAGTTTCAAATGAGTCTCAAATGACATGACATTAAGTATTTTAATGATAATTTATGACATAACAAATCACATAAAGCCAATTTACCCAATCAATATAATGATAACACATTATTTGAGACAAAAAAATTTGAGACCTCTAACATAACCATTTTTGTATTATTATCTAATAAAAAATGTAATAAAATTTGTAATCAAATTTTAATATCTTAATTTTTAGAATATACTTCATCTTTATTTTTAAAATTATACATTTAAGAAACAATAATTTAAAAGAATAAATAATTTATCTTTCACATGAATTATAAATAACTGATTCGAAACCCATGCAAGATAAAACTTGCGAAAATATCTAAAATTTACTTGTAAAATAACAATTGTCTTTCATGCCACCCAAAAGTCATATATAAACTAAAAATAATTTTCATTACTTTGTGATCTATCCAAAACTCACTTATCAGAAACAAAACAAAAGAAAATAAATTAATCCTGCCGCCCAATTAAGTAATTGTCATAACTTTTGCAGTCACAATTCATTGGAGGATCGGATAAAAGCACCGAAAGTATACGTATAAATACTAGATATATATGTATGTATTGATTTTAACATTTATGGTGCTTGTTTTCTTGCATGGCGTTTTCCTTATCATATATTTTTTGTGAAGCGGATAAAAAACAGTCAAAAGCGTTTTTGTACAGATTAAGAAGTCAAATACGTAAGCAATAATAGCAAATACTATAATATAATATTCTCCTTTTATTTTGACTTTTAATTAGACTGTTAAGGTTAGCATATGATTCAGTCGATCATAATCTTTTTTGACGATCGACAAATTTAATTGTTAAATTTGATATTAAATTAAAGTTGTTGATTGTGAAACCAGAAATAATACTGTCATAGTAAATAAGACTAAATACACTTCTGTTACATCAACTTTTATCTCCTTATAATTTGGTTCCTAAAATAATCACTATATAAAATATCGAATTGTATACAACATCGATCTCAAAATTATTTTCTGGTGGAGTACTAGTTGAACTGCGCAACGAATTTGTGAGATGGAGTACTAACTAAGTTGCGCAACAAATCAAAGTGGTTCTTGCCTAGTTTTATCTTACCAAAGTCAATCTTGGTGGTTTGATCATGTTTCTCCGAGCAACGGCGAGACAACAGGTCTCCACCGTTGAGAAATCCGGCAGCAGTGTTGTTCTGCCTTTCGTTTCGATTTTTATTTTTTTTAATCCAATCTTGCAATAAAGTTTCGCTGAAATTTTCGTTCCTTCTTTTTATGGTAGATCAGGGACGTACCCAATTTAGGTCTAGCGGGGGCGAGTTTTGGTATAAGATATTTAATAAAAAGTAAAAATAATTAATATAAATTTAACTGTTATATATAAGAGTATATATTTTTTTTACCAAGAGTTCATTAACCACAAAAGATAAACAAAATCTTTAATCATAGTTTATATGAAGTGAGTAAATTCATTTTCATAATTAAAGTAAAGGCCAATAGAATAGAGAATAGAGAAAAAATTCTATAAGAATTGCTAGTAAATTAGTGTCAAACTTTACATTTTAAGAGAAAATTAAGAAATTTTAATTGTGTTAAAATAATTAAATAATTAAGTAATATTGCATAATATGTTTATATGCAATTTATATACAATTGATTCTTTATTAAATAATATATAAACGCAGTGGGGACTTAAGAACAAAAATGTATATATATATATATAAACTAGTAAAGGCAGCGGCCCCAACTTAACTTGCCTGGTTCCGTCCATATGGCAGATTGATATGATAAATGGTATGAAATTTTCGTTGATTTGATGTCTGTGTTTGGCTTTTCTGAATTTTTTAATATTAAGTTTGTATTTTGTTTGTTAGTATTAATCGTATTGGATATTGAGTAGGAAATTTATCATGATTTTATTTGATTGGGGTTTCGATGAAGTTAAGGTTTCACATAAGGAGCAGATGGAAGGCTTTTTTTAAATAAAAAAAAAAACGAAGGAGGGTTTTTTCTTTTTCTTTTTTTTTTATTTTGTTTTATTTTTTTTATAGAGAATGTGAACGGAAAAAACTTCTTTTTTTTAGAACAAAGAAGAAAGGAAGTTAATTTTTCTTTTTTAGGACGAAGGACTTTGTTGAATTGATCTGGGTGTCTGAGTGTTCTTTATATGGCTCAATTGATTTGGGTTTCTTAGGTTTTTTTGAAGTATTTAATTAGTTTTAATTAAAATATAATTTACTTTTTTTAAGTACTCTTATTCAATTTTTAATATATGATTAGTATAAATTTAATATAGTTTAGTCTTAATAATAGTAAATTTAATATAATTTACCGTTAATTATATTAATTAAATTATTAATGTTAGTTTAATTATTTTTACTAAATAAAAGTATATCACAACAAGTATATGTAAAAGTATTTTTCTAAAACTATATATTTATACGCGTATAAAAATGCTATTTACATATTATCATGTATAAAAAAAATCAACCTGTAGTCAAATCGTATAAAATCGAATAAGTTGCCGGCAAATAGAGTATTTCGATCAATTTTTATAAACAAATAATTTTGAAATCGACATTGTATGTAATTCGGTACTTTATATAGTGTTTTGTAAGCTCAATTACATTAGAAGTCAAATTATGAGGAGGGCGGAACATAGTATAACATAAGCGTATTTAACCCTAGTAAATATATACTCCGTACTTAATAATAGCTAAGTGTCCCGTGCGAGGTACGAATTTATTTTTAAAATAAATTATTTTTAATTCATTATTTATTATATATATAATGATTATGAAATATTTTTCTAAATTTTAATTTCACTTATTATAAAATGACTACAAACTTTGCTTAAACAAACGACCATCAAAGACTTGCAATTGAATGTTAGTAATATGTTTATTTTTTGTTGTTTTTAATTTAATATTCAATTTATATAGTTTTCATATTTAATATTTAGTTTTATTTTCAATCTTTTGAATTTATACATAGTTATATATTTAGAGTTAAAAATTGAGTGAAACCTAAAAACTTAAACTTGGTATTTAAGGAATTCTATATGACATAAAATGTTTGTAAATTAATAAGTTACCATCATGATTTTTTATTTTTAATAATAAGTAAAATTTTAATATCTATATATAAGTGAGATTTATTTTTAACATTTATTAACTAAAGATTTGCTATCTGAAATAAAATTAGTAATTAAATTTTAATCATTAATATATTTTGTAATACATATTACACTTTTTAATATTAATTAATATTTTCTCATAATAATTTTTCTATATTTTTAATATATAGTTATTTAAGAATAAAATTATGGTAGAATAATAAGTTACCATTATGACTTTTAGTTTTAGAAATGAACTAGAGTTTAATCACAATATAAAAGTCATAATTATTTTTAACATTAGTTAATTAAATGTCTCCTATATTAATTATTATATAATCATAATATTTTTTTATATTTTAGTATTTAGTTATTCAGAGTCTAAATTTGAGTAAACTGAAATTCTAAACATGTTTTTAAAGTTAAAATTTATTGTATGATTAAGTAATAAAAAAATATAAAATAAAATAATTGCATATCATAAGTTAACATTAAAGTTTGTAGGACTATAAGAAAATTTTTTGTTCTTTAACATTAACTATTAATTATTTTAAATAGCTAATAATTTCACAACCAAACTTACTTGCATATGATTTAGTTTTATTTTATTATTTATTATTAGAATCTTATGATGTTACGCTATGATCATATTCTGTTGAGGTTGGAAGATAATTACATGAATCAACCAAGATTTTCATACAACATATATAAAAGAGAGTCTTATTAAGTTTAGGTTTTATTAGTAGTTATTTAGATTGTTTTAAATAAATTTAGGAAGATGTTAAAAAGTGTTTTAGTTGTAGTTTAATTTAAGCCCATACTAAAGACCAAAAAATCAAATGCAAAACACTGGTTTATTTTTCAAATAACATAATTTTTAATTTCTTATTTATTTTATATATAATGATTATAAATTATTTTTTAAAATTTCACAAATTAACTTACTATTGTTATGACAATATTTACAAATTTTGCTCAAAAATGCATGATTAATGAGCTAAAGAAATTTTACAAAGAATAAAATTGTTCATAAATAATATAATATTAATTGTAATAGACAATTGTATGTGGTTTGTATTTATTTTTATGTTTTGAAACAAATGTTGTAATTATTCTAATACCAATAGTAAACTTCTGTTTTGTCTTCTTTAAAAAAATTAAAATAATAAACACTCATAAAATACTATCATTATGTCTCTTTATAAGTTAATCTTAATTAATTATTACGATTGTATATTTAATATAACTATATTATAATAATTATGTCGTTTATGTTGTAAATACTAATTCAAATTGCTCAAGCTTAATATAGCTTACTTATATTTCAATATTTTAGTTTGTGAATAATTATGATATAATAGTATAATAATTTGTCACAATATGATATATCATCGTAGGTGTTTTAATTTAGGTTCATGAGAATCAATATTAGTAAAACACTTCTATAAGAAATAAAATTACTTAACACTCTGTTTCTGAGTTTTGGACGGAAAAGAAAAGAATAGAAAACTTAAATTAGAACAGAAAAGAAAAGAATAGAAAACTTGAAGTTTTCCTTTGTGTTATTTCTGAGTTTTTAATAGAAAAGAATAGAAAACTTAAAAATTTTCTTTTCTTGCGTTTTTGAGTTCCAATGAAAAGAAAAGAAAAATATCACTTTTATAAATTTACCCTTCTATTAATTATAACCATTGAACCATGAATAAAAATATGCAAGATAAATTTACCCAAAGAAAAAATTCTATAATCAAACACAAATATCCAAATAAATGTTAAACAAAAACTACTTCTACAAAGTCATTGTCATACCATATCCAAAAGTCATCAAACATAATCTCTATTAAATGGGAAAAGAATATACCACATTTGTTCCATAAAGATAATTTAATTTAATTTCTTTTTCTTTGTTTCGAGAGAAAAAGAGTTTTATTTTTATATTACACTTTTTAATATTAATTATTATTTTCTCATAATAATTTTTCTATATTTTTAATATATAGTTATTTAAGAATAAAATTGTGGTAGAATAATAAGTTACCATTATGACTTTTAGTTTTAGAAATTAACTAGAGTTTAATCACAATATAAAAGTCATAATTATTTTTAACATTAATTAATTAAATGTCTCCTATATTAATTATTATATAATCCTAATATTTTTTTATATTTTAGTATTTAGTTATTCAGAGTCTAAATTTGAGTAAACTGAAATTCTAAACATGTTTTTAAAGTTAAAATTTATTGTATGATTAAATAATAAAAAAATATAAAATAAAATAATTGCATATCATAAGTTAACATTAATGTTTGTAGGACTATAAGAAGAATTTCTGTTCTTTAACATTAACTATTAATTATTTTTAATAGTTAATAATTTCACAACTTAACTTACTAATTGTATATGATTTAGTTTTATTTTATTATTTATTATTAGAATCTTATGATGTTACGCTATGATCATATTCTGTTGAGGTTAATTGGAAGATAATTACATGAATCAACCAAAATTTTCATACAATATATATAAAAGAGAGTCCTATTAAGTTTAGGTTTTATTAGTAGTTATTTAGATTGTTTTAAATAAATTTAGGAAGATTTTAAAAAGTGTTTTAGTTGTAGTTTAATTTAAGCCCATACTAAAGACCAAAAATCAAATGCGAAACACGGGTTTATTTTTTCAAATAGCATAATTTTTAATTTCTTATTTATTTTATATATAATGATTATGAAATATTTTTTAAAATTTCACAAATTAACTTACTATTGTTATGACAATATTTACAAATTTTGCTCGAAAATGCATGATTAATGAGCTAAAGAAATTTTACAAAGAATAAAATTGTTCATAAATAATATAATATTAATTGTAATAGACAATTGTATGTGGTTTGTATTTATTTTTATTTTTTGAAACAAATGTTGTAATTATTCTAATACCAATAGTAAACTTCTGTTTTGTCTTCTTTAAAAAAATTAAAATAATAAACACTCATAAAATACTATCATTATGTCTCTTTATAAGTTAATCTTAATTAATTATTACAATTGTATATTTGAATATAACTATATTATAATAATTATGCCGTTTATGTTGTAAATACTAATTCAAATTGCTCAAGCTTAGTATAGCTTACTTATATTTCAATATTTTAGTTTGTGAATAATTATGATATAATAGTATAATAATTTGTCACTATATGATATATCATCGTAGGTGTTTTAATTTAAGTTCATGAGAATCAATATTAGTAAAACACTTCTATAAGAAATAAAATTATTATAAAATAATAAGTTACTTTAAAGTTTTTCAGGTTCATAAACAGTGTTTTGGTTCTAGTCAAATTTTAAGTTTAAACCGTGTTTTAATATTATTTAATAAAATAAAATCAAGAGGCTTTAAAAAGTGTTTTAATAACACTCAAATTCTAGTTTCATACCAAAGACCAAGGACCAAAAAACTTAGTTTTACCTTATTATATATGTATATAAATTTTTGTAATTATTCTAATGATACTTAATATTTTAAGCGATATTTTTTATTCTAACTACATTATTTTTACTATGAAAAATCAACCGCCTAAAAGGATTGTTGTCACACGATATGTCTAGATTTTTTTTCACCTAAATTCTAGATTTTTTATTTTTTAAAAAATAGATCCTTTTGTCTGGTATTATTTTTTTTTATACTTTTATAAGTTGTTTTAGAATTAGTAAAGTTAAAAAGTTCCCTTTATTGATGAAATTGTAAAGAGGGTCCTAACTAGCTTCAAAGTGATAAGTACATTATACATACTATTATTATCTTGCAATATACTACGTGTATAGAATGAATAAAAAAATATTGGAGAGAAAATAGGGAAGGGGAGAGAGAGAAAATAAAATTTTTGAAGTTTAAAAAATAACTTTTTCTATTTTTTGAAAGGCAAAATCTATCTATCTATCTATATTATAAATCTATTATAAAGCGGGAGAAAAAAATAACAATTTTTTTTATATAAACAATTATGTAAAACTTTTTCTGTTTCCTTTTTTATCCTTTTCATTCCTATTAATTCTCTCAAATTGATAATTATTTGTTTTTTATTCCTAATTCATCATTCCAACTCTCTTATTCATTTTACTCTCCCACCCTCTTCCACTTTCTTATTTTTTTTACATTAAATCACATACTTAGTATGTGCCAGGATGCTAATAAAAAATTAAAAATTTCACTATTTTGTTCAGATTAAAATAAATAACAACTCTCCTCCATCCTTATACTCCCTTCGTCCCAAATTAATTGCTCAATTTTAACTTTTTAAAGTTAAATTGACTATTTTTAGAATTAATAATTAAGCATATATAAATATATTTCTAAAATTATAAAAATTGGGGTTAGTAGTAAATTATATATACTTTCTTTTGGCTATAATCTCTTCACCTATATTTTAGCAAAAATAGTAAAAAGATTAATTAGTTTTAAAAATGGTCAATTTGACTTTAAAAAGTTAAAACTGAGTAATTAATTTGGGACGCAGGGAATAATACAGAAGATAGATATAGACAACAAATAATTTACTATTTACTATTTTTTTTTTGCTACATTACCTATATTTACTATTTCCATGAAGAACCTGAGATTCACGCCATATTTTTGACGTTGATATATGATACGCGAAACAAATTACATGAAAGAATTGACATAAAAATTCTAGTTTTTGTCTTTTGGGGATTGGTCCGTGAGAGATTATTTGGGAATTTTCTACTATTAATATTCTTTCTTTTAGTCTTTTCAGATTCTAAAATGAAATATATAATTTTGATCGAATCATAATGAGTGATGATAAAATAATATTAGAATTTGTCGATCAAAAAAAATTAAATAAAATACCATTAGAATCAAAAGGGTAACTTTAAAGGGTGAATTACAATTAATATTGAAATATTTAAATGGGTAACTTTAAAAGGGTAACATTAGAATCAAAAGGGTAATATTAATGAGAATTAATATATATTGAAATATTTGACCATTAGACATACAGTAGTTGAATTACTAAAACCGGTAAATTGATTTAGTTGAACCGATATTTTTACATTTTGGATATAAATAAGGTTTTTAAGTTGAGATTAAACACTTTTGATTGTATCGGACCACATCTTCATTATATTCTAGTTTATCAAACAAAAGAAGTTCTAAAATCTTATTAATTAGTACAATATTTTTAATATACTTATTATGTCACGATTCAACAAAACCATAACTCGTTCATTCGATAAATTTTTTGATTCTGGATATGAAAACATTGTGCGGAATCTCTCGTCTAACTCTTCAATTTTTGACTTCATGTTTATTATATTAGTGCTAAGAATTTATTATTAGAGTCATGCTATATATTGCGATAAATTTATGTCGAATTATAATTGTGAAATATTATCGATACATGGGATTAGTAGGAATTATTGGAGGGCTCCAGTTATTACAGATCTCTCCAAAAATAGTACTACTAATATTTATTTACGTAATTGATAATCAAAATATCGACGTAAACATTCGTAATATATACTATTTTTTTTATTATTATCCGCAAGGTCAAGCTCATAACACCATTTAGAGAATATTTGGTGGTTTTTTGGAGAGACAAAACTGTCCTCCAATGGAAATTAATTAACATAAATAAGGACTATTTAGTGATTTTAAAAATAAAAAAATAAAAAAACAAAAAAAACTATAGGACTAGGAGGAATTTAGTGTAACGCCGACCTTACCGCCTCATTAGGCCAATTTTCTATGGGCCTTTAGAAACTGGCACAATTATTTCTCATTAATAGATTTAACCAATTTTCATGGGCTGCTAGCCTTTACACATTTGATAAACCTTTCACCCGTGATTTGGCCCAAAATTTGAAAGAGGGTCCATAACTTCTTCAAATAACATCCCCGAAACCTAAATTCCTTTAGTATTTGGGTCAAGAGTGGATAAAGAAAAATTCGACTTTTGAAGTCAATCTGTATAAATTTTAAAATTTTAAATTAATATGATCTCATTTGATTTTAGTCAACACAATCATAATTATTATTCCCTCCGTCCCAAATTAAATGCATTTCTAGCACCTAAAAAAGTCAAATTGATTATTTTTAAAACTAATCTTTTTACTATTTTTGCTAACATATAGGTGAAGATATTATAACCTAAAGAAAGTATATACAATTTATTACTAATTTTAATTTTTATAATTTTAGAAATATATTTATATATGCTTAATTATTAATTTTAAAAATAGTCAATTTGACTTAAAAAAGTCCTAGAAAAGCAATTAATTTGGGACGGAGGGAGTATAACCCAAAAAGCATTGCTGATTATAAAATTTATTATTTATAAAACTTACATTAATCAATCTTAAATTTTAGAATCTCGCGATTGATAAATTAATATGAGATTCCTTTTGTCAGATGAATATAGTATCATGTTAAAATGATGTGTTATATATACATTGATTGATTATATTATTTCTAATTCATCATATAATAAATAAAATACTAATCTGTCCACAAATTAAAATACCAAAACTACCCTTATAATAATTTTTAAAATGTAATTTTATAACGGTAAAATAATAATATACTATTTTAAGTTAATTTTTTTTATTAAAACTCACAAACACGTCACTTTCTTTTTTGTCAACAAATTTAAATTCTTTTTTTTTTCTCTTCTCAAACTCACAAACACGGTGATAGTTCACACATTTTTAATGAGAATCGGCTAAAAATTTCATGTCTCAGGGGATGTTTGATAAAAACTAAATAAAAAGTTCTGAATGGCTAAACAACCTGAATGAGCTGAATGAAACAGAATTTTGAATACTGAATGAAAAAAGTTGTTTGATAATTGATATGTCTGAAACATCTGAATGACATAATTTTATTATTTTACATCTCTAAAAAAATTCAAAGTTGTTGTAAATTTATTTAATATTACTTAATATAATAGTTAATAATTTTTTTTTAAATTTTTTTTACTTTATTCAGCCGCTCATTCAGCCATTCAATCAAAAAAATTTGACTTAGCCATTCAGCTCAATTATCTGATTGATTCAGTCATTCAGACGATTTTTATCCAAAGCAAATGCAATTAATGACTGACCGATTCAGCCATTCAGATGTATTCAATTCTAAACAAACAATCCTTTAGTCTTAACCCGAAATACACCACTAAAAATAATCAAAATTGGACCCCACGTAAAATCGGGGAAAGTTCTTTTGACTAAAATCTAATCGTACCTTTCAATAATTTAGGGAATCCTACTATTTATTACAATTTTTTTATCTAATTATAATTGCTACATATGTTAATGCATAAATTAGTAATATTATAAATTAACACATCACATTACATATGTAATTAAAAAATGAGTTATCAAGTTCTGTTAGTCATTGCGAATTTGTTTTACTAAATTATAATTGCGATATATATTAATACATGAATTCATAAGATTATAAGTTGGCACATCACATTATATATAATTAAAAAATGAATTACCACGATAAATCATAATAAAAAAGTGAATAAATAAAGTCACTTGATATACCTTTTAATTTTGCAAAGAGTCATATGTTATGTATTGTGATAAATTTATGACGAATAATAATTATGAAACTTATTAAGATTGGATAAAATTGTAAAAAGTCCCATTTAACATTACTCCAAAACGATTAACATTAATACTTACCTATGTAACTAACAATGAAAAAATTTACATAAATATTCGTAATATATATTATTTTCCTTTTGCAAATGCATTGCACCGTTCCAACTTCTAAACTAACAAGCTTGATAAAAATGACTTAGCGAGTTATTTTTTTTTATCAAATCGTACATAATATAATTTATTTAATTTCATAACATAATCAAACATGGTCTACATATAATAAATTTGATAATTATTGTGTATAATATAATTTACTTAATTGAATTTTAGTTAATATTTCTGATTCATAAGAATGACAACGAATATTGTAGATTTATTATAGACGTTTTGGTTTTTTCACATCTTGAAAAAGAGTAATAGATTCTTTATGTCTTAAAATTATTATATCCAACACCAGAAATAATATATTATATTATTTTTTTTGTATTTTCGAAATATATAGCTCCAAGGCTTCCTATTATAATTGTTTTTCCTGTCAAGTTGTGGTTTATAGATGTTTTAATGATTTAAATATCATGAGTTACAAACTCTGATAAGTTCGTTGCATATGGAATTTAATAAATGTTCGTGGATTTATAGTTGCTTCCGGTTGTTGCGTGTGTGGAATTCTATGTAAATTGATTGTTTGCATATGTAATTTAATAAATGTTCGTTGACTTATAGTTGCTTCCGATTGTTACTGTGTGTCAAATTCTATGTAAATTGGTGTAGTAGACACGGTAGGGTAAGTATGACAATATATTTGTACTAGCGGTAATCCCGTAGCTCCGGCACTAATTTTTGTTGAAGAGAAAAAAAAAATTTAGAAGAAGAAGGTATTGGAGATAAGATTTGAAGAGGAAGAAAAATGTAGAAGAAGAGGAAATAAAGAAGGAGAAAATAATGAACGGTCAGATTTATGTCAAACTTTGGATGACTCGGATGATTTATTAGATGAGTGGGAAATTCAAAATCATTTGTATTTTGTTATATAGATATAAATTTGAGAAATCAATAAATATATAACACAAATATTAAAAATAAAAATAAAAATAAAAAACTTCTTGATTTGACTTACTCGTTTTCTTTACGGGTCTTTTTAATGTGTGTTCTAAGGACACACATTATACACGGGAATCGAGAGAATATTCTCTTAATTTCTGTACATATTCCATTGATTTCTGCGTTTATACACAGATCAATGAAATATGCAAAAAAATCAAATGAATATTTTCTCGATTCTCGTATATAATGTGTGCGCTTAGAGCACACATTAAGAAAATCGTTTTTATATTTATGTGTATTGATATCTTCAAAGTACAGTGGTCAGAATATTTACTTAATAATTCCCTATTGTTATTATGTACTCCCTCGGTTCCTAAATAACTGACGTTATAGGTCAATTTTTTTGTTCCCAAATATTTGACGTTATAGGATTTCTAGGAGAATTTATATATATCCATATAATCCTCTCTCTTCTTCTTATTGGAGTCCTAAAGAAAATTAAAGATTTGAAAATTCTCTCTCTTCTTCTTATTGGAGTTCTATAAAAAATTAAATACTTAAGAATTCTCTCTCTCCTTTCTATTGGACTCTTTTATCTTTTTATGTATATCTGTGCAATTCTCTCTCCCCCTTCCTATTGGATGAATAGACAAATGAATTGGAGTAATTAAGTTTCTTAATTAGTGTGCTTTGGCTGCTAACGTCAGTTATTTAGGAACCGAGGGAGTATTCAATAATTCCCTATTGTTATTATGTATTCAATGACACAAGCTATTTTGGACTCAGCATAGCACATTACCGAGAAATGGATGAAAAGCTCAAATCCTGCCCCGGTGACCAAGAAATCTCAAAAGTAAGACTTTTAGTGATCCCTAAAAGGTGAACCTCCTATTCCCAATTCTCTGGGATTTTGGAAAACCAAATAATGGACGCGCATCATCATGGCGTTGGGAGTGAGAGAGTTCCTCTGTTGAACAGAACAGTACGTCTATGATTTGTAAATTTTGCAATTTTTTTGAGTCCGGGTCAATAAAATTGCATTCCAGCTTATGGGTTTTGTTTAGTTATGGATTCTGTAGTTGCCCCTGTAGAATAATCTGATTCATGTAATAGATTTTTATGCTATTTCAGAAGTTTTCATTGTTGCCTCATAATTTGTATTTGCTACTTAAATTTACCCTTTTTTGCTGGGTCATGGGTGTTTTTGTATTCTTGATTAGTTCAGATCACCCAACTTCTGGTCCCATTTCAAGTTTACAGTTAGATATTTTTGTCAATTTGGAATGTTTCAAGTTTAATTTCTGTGTTTATATCATAATTATAAAGCATAGTCACATTTTGTTAATTTTGAGTTATTTAGTTGGGTCTTATGTTTTCTTTGATTTTGGGTTTTTAAACTTAGGGGGGGAGAAAGAGAAATGATGCAGCTGAAAATGGGCAGGTTACAGACCTTGAGCATGGAGATGCAGTACAGGTATTTGCGGACTCTTGAAAGTCTAATTTTATGGCTTAGTGACTATTATAATAGTGTGTGTACAAGGTGCTAACTTTATACCTGAAAATTTCAGGCTGCAAATGTGGGCTTTTTGAGAATAATGTCACTGGTTAGTTGGATTATACTTATAGTCTATTAATGATGCATTGCGGAAATATAAAGCTGATACTTGTGAATTTGAAAATGTCTAATCAAACATCACTTTGCAGGCAAAGCCTGAGGCAAAGAGCTTGATTTTTGCTACGGTTGCACTGCTAATTGCATCCACATCCAGCTTATTAATAGTATGTTCTCGCTCTCTCTAACACACTCACTAATTTATTCACCCCTTTCCCCCTCTTGATTGAGAAGTGACAAATGATTCTAAGTTGTAGATGTGGGCATTTGAGTCATAATGTAATTATATTGTTCATGTGCAGCCAAAGTTTGGTGGAAAAATTATTGATATTGTGTCAGGAGATATTCTAACACCTGAGCAGAAAGCTGAAGCTTGGAGTGCAGTCAAGAGCACTATACTAGAAATCTTTCTTATTGTCATAGTTGGGTATGAATTACTCTTATTATTTGGCTTGTTTCAGACTGTTTTATAATTAGATTTCAACATTATGTATATGTGTCAAGGTTGTGTTCTGATGAGCATAAGTCTCAGACTGGGTTACAAAATCTAATCTATCTTCATTATATTACTACAATATTTACATTATATACTACAATTTCAAAGTAAACCCGAAGCCCCATTGTTCAACCCGCTAAAAGCTCATTTGAAATTAAGTTTGGAGTGAGTTGAGTTTTGACAAAAATTTAAACCTGAAGTAAAATTTGGGCCAAGCTTATTCAACAGGTAGTTCAGGTGTTGTACCCCCAGGGTGTATAAATAAATAAAAATGATATGTTTTATATATTATTTTTATTTTATATTTACTATATACGTATAACTATAGCAGTAGAAGTAGAATAACAAATTGTACAATTATAAACTGAATACTAATATGTGATGCAAAGAGGTTATATCATACCCTAAAGAAATTCAACACCAGTTCCACAGTTAATTAAAAGGTGATCGGCTAGAATTAGTTCTTCACTTTCTAGATTATCAGTGGTCAAAATGATTATTTAAGTAGTGCCCGGCGTCAAGGCGGGATGCGGTGGTAGTTGACCGCCAGGACGCGTAGGCGATAAGGCATCCGTATGGCGACAAGTCATAAACAATGTGCACTTTATACATTATTTATTTTACTTTAAAATTACATTGCACAATAAAATTTTATATACACTAAAACTCAAAACATAATAACTAACACTATGAAAAAATCTACACTCTCTACTGTCTCTAGTCATAGCTCAAGTAAAGTCATCAACTATGAAGTCATTTCCGTCTCCCTCACGAGCATCACTCTCATTCAAAGGAGTAGGGTCATGTGTTAGGTTAGGGTTATGGGTTGAGTTACTTGGGTAAATGGAAAAGTTCATGGATTATGATGAGTCATGGTAAAAAATAACTTAATCACTTAATTTGGGCCCACTACCAATGTGTGAGCGTTGACAACTCGGCGTCCAAGGCATTGCTCCAACGCCAGGACGCCTAGTCGTCGCCTAGGCAACACCATGGCGACGCCATGACAACTATATCAAGGAATCTATACAAACTACATTCTATTAGGATCTCATTTTAATCCTTGATCTTAGCAAAGAAGAGTTTCTTTCATTCTCTTCCCTGGTCATGATTTTTGGATGCTCAAAAATGAAGTACTATGTTTCTTAACAAAATACTTTTTTCCTTAGCTCCATATCATCATCAGTTGTCTGATTTGTAGGCCACACTTTTCTCAATGGCATTCTTCAAGGCCATCCTGAAATTGAAGTGTGCTTTACATGGTAGTTCATAGAGGAGTATATGGAGGAATGCTTCTAGTTCTTAATACTTTTATTATGTTAAGCTGAGAGTTGCTCAACCCAATTTTGCATGTAAAACCTTCAACTTCACACTCTTATCGACCTGGGGCATTGAACACTTACATGTTACCTTAACAGGAAGACATGCCTAACTATCCTGCCATGTCTATCCCTTTACGTTGATGAAGACTTTTATGCTCTGGAATATCTTCCTGTATCAGATCAAACTTCAAATTTTCATTAAAGCGCCAAAGCTTTTATGATGGCATATTTTCTGAGATAGAAACTAAAGGCATATCATCATCAGTTGTCTGATTTGTAGGCCACAGTTTTCTCAATGGCATTCTTCAAGGCCATCCTGATATTGAAGTGTGCTTTACATAGTAGTTCATAGAGGAGTATATGGAGGAATGCTTTTAGTTCTTAATACTTTTATTATGTTAAGCTGAGAGTTTCTCAACCCAATTTTGCATGTAAAACCTTCAACTTCACACTCTTATCAACCTGGGGCATTGAACACTTACGTGTTCATGCCAAGTCTAACTCTAGAGGATCCTACCATAACTAATCTCACAATCTCACTTGTTAGTCGCAAAGATGTTAATGTTTTATTAACAGCCTTACAGGTTGTCAAAATAAGCTAATATCATTTTAATTATGAGTTGCATTAGTTTTTGTTATTCATTTTTAGCTTTTTAACTTTGATATTGTTTGTTCGGGTTTGCCTGAAAATAGGACCACATTTTTGGCTGAGCCCTACTTATTATAAGCCCTAATGGGCTGGGTCCATGACCGAAATTGTCAATATTTGATTAGGCAGAGCTTGGGCAGCCTTAACCCAGTTCACTAAGCCTGATTGACATGCCTAGTTATAGACTGAATTTCCATTGCGCATGTGGTTCTTAACATTCCAAGTCACGTGATTTTACCTCTATGCATCTTAAGGGTTTTCTAATCTTTTGCACTTTTCAGATCAATTAGCACTGCACTTCGAGCATGGTTGTTTTCTTCTGCCAGTGAAAGGGTTGTTGCTAGGTTGAGAAAGAACCTATTCAGTCACCTCGTTCACCAAGTAAATATCAGTTGTCTTTGTGCATAACCTTTGTTTTATCTAATCCATGGACTCCATTTTGTTGTTAAGAAAATGAAACCCATCTTAAAGTACATGATGCTTTCAAAGTGAAAGCTTGTTTACAACAGCTGATAATGTTGCAGGAAATAGCATTCTATGATGTTACTAGAACAGGGGAGCTCCTAAGTAGGCTATCTGAAGATACCCAGATCATTAAAAATGCTGCAACAACCAATCTTTCTGAGGCCCTTCGGAATCTCTCTACTGCAGCTATTGGTCTTGGTTTTATGTTTACAACATCTTGGAAATTAACATGTAAGCCCTTTGATAATGATTATGCACCCGATAAACTTAAATATTCATCCACTTTCTAGCAGGCTTAACCTAATTTCTTTCCCATTGTTTTGTTTTAGTGTTGGCTTTAGTTGTTGTTCCGCTCGTTTCTATCGCCGTGCGTAAATTTGGTCGATATCTCCGTGAACTTTCCCACAAGACTCAAGCTGCAGCTGCTGTAGCTGCTTCAATTGCCGAGGTTTGATGTTGGGACTGAAGTTTAAATTTTCAGTTGTTTGAGTCTTTTATGTTAAATTAGTAATGTTGCTTAATCATGATAACCCTTCGGTCAACATTTTTTATGACAAGTTCCAGAATTAGTTTGTCGAATTAGACAAAAGAGTACTCTATGATAAAGCATATAAATTTATATAAATGTGTTCTAATCTTATTCTATTGTCACTATGCTTAGACATCTTGCTTTTTTATACTGAAGGGGGAAAGTGGAGATTTAAAAGTTTGCTGTATATGTATTTGTTCGAGCAATTTTGCCATTTGATTCCCTGAGGGGTGGACCTGCAAATTTATTTCCTACAATGGAAGTGGAAATGGAAAAATTGTTTGCCAATTATGAAAATAACTATGTGATTGGTGGTTATAATAAGGTCGTTCAGTTAAATTAAAACTATTAGACCAAGGATGTACTTGGTTCATGTTTTAAAGATGCCACATTCAGGGATTATAGCTTACAGATTGCCTAATTGCACTGTATTATCATAGATATCACTTGGAGATGTTCCTCAAAAGAGCCTGTTCAGTGAACAATTAGTTCTCACTATGATCAATATATCTCAATGAATTCTGTCGTTGTTGGTTAGGAAACTTTTGGAGCCATACGCACAGTGAGATCTTTTGCCCAGGAAAATTATGAGATTTCACGATACTCAGAGAAAGTCGATGAGACTTTGAAGCTTGGACTTCAACAGGCTGTGAGTTCCCTAATCTCTCTCTGTCTCCCTCTCTCTCTCTCTTCCTCCCTTTCTCATACAAACACACAAGGCATGCAACCGCAATCGAGGATTTACTCTCTGTTACATTGTGCTGCAGAAAGTAGTTGGTTGCTTCTCTGGAGGTCTCAATGCAGCATCGACATTATCAGTTATCCTAGTGGTGATATATGGAGCTTATCTTTCAATTTCGGGTTCTATTACCTCGGGTGCTCTTACATCCTTCATTCTTTACAGCCTCACGGGTAAATTTGCTTCTTTATATATATATATATTTTTTATTTTTTCACCATCCCAGTAGAACCAGTTATATATTTTAGTTATGAAGGATATCATGAACTTTGCATGAATTTATATAAGTTAGTATGAATTTTTGGCTCGTAAAACCTTTAATAACCTTGATCAATGACCCTTTTGTTTATCAATATTACTCAACTTGATGAATGTTTCAATTTGCAGTAGGATCATCTGTGTCGGGACTGTCAGGATTATACACGGTAGTGATGAAAGCTGCTGGAGCAAGTAGGAGGGTTTTTCAGCTTCTGGATCGTGTTTCATCCATGCCGAAATCAGGAAACAAGTGTCCTTTGGGGTTAGTTATTTGTTGTTGTATTTTTTTCAAATATTTATGAATACAAATGTAAGAAATTTTAGTTTATTTGGAAGGAAGACATCACCTTTGGCACACAAATATGGGTAAAGGACCATAGTTCTGGACTCTAAAATCTAAGAGATTTTTCTACAAAATAGGGATCATGGTCATCTTCTTAACACATGTATGCCTTATTTTTGTCTGAAACATTTGTACGTACAGATCCACCTGTGCCAAAATTCGTGATTACAATTAGAAATGTCATGACTTGTACATAAAATCTCATAATCACGCATATTCGCATATAGTTTGAATTGGAATCATTAATCACAAGGTGCAAAATCAGTTATTTCATCATTTAGGCACTTCCCGATTAAATTCATGGTTTTCCTTATTATATAATCATCCCCAAAGTTATGCTGAGTGGTAATGCAACCCTTGATATTCCTACTTTACCATTCCTACTGTCAAGATACTGATTACTGACAATTAACTTCCATATTGAGATTGTTACTGGTGCCAAGCTGTACATCAACTCATGGTTGGTCACTGATTTTGTTAATAGACTATTAGATGATATTAATTAAAACATAATAGACATTACTAGGATATATGTTAGGTGTGCCCTGTTGAATAATTTTTTTGCACCCTCTCTCTTAAAGGAGCTCTAGTGCAGTTTGGCTGTTGACTCTTCAGGAGCATAATTGAATGCCCTTGACAGGTATTCTCTGTCTAGTATCCAGATCTCAACAAAGATGTTGAACGGATAATAGCTACTGTTCAAGTGCAAAGCTAAAGCTTTCCTATATGGTACCGCATCAGATTCTGTGTTCAAATCTTTCACCACCCTGATATTAAAATACATGCATTGGACCTAGCAGGCTGGTTGTGAGGGGATTTGTTAAATATATAAGGTCTATAGTTATGTATTCTCTTATCATTTAAAACGTTCAGAATTGTTGGTGTTAACAAGCATATAGCCAGATTATACACATGAAAATGGAATATCTAAACTGATTATATCATTATCTTTAATTGTAGTGATAAAGACGCGGAAGTGGACATGGATGATGTCTGGTTTGCCTATCCTTCCCGCCCTAAGGATATGATACTCAAGGTAGACACTTTTCCTTGATTACTTCTATTTTTGATGGAACTCACAATATCCCTCTAAATTGAGGTTGTCTGGATCAAAATATGACATATTCGTGAATTTTAGGGCATAACAATAAAACTGCATCCTGGGTCAAAGGTTGCGCTGGTTGGTCCAAGTGGTGGTGGAAAGGTAATACATCTTTAATCCAAAAGTTCATGTGTAAGTTAGATTCATATTCATGCCTTATATAATAAAAAGTAAAACAATGAGCTAAGTTTATGATGGTTAGAAAAGCATAACCAATCTATTTACCATATAACTTGTTTTCCATTTGTGTGGCAGACGACAATAGCAAACTTGATTGAGAGGTTTTATGACCCTATCAAGGGAAAGATTTTGCTTAATGGAGTTCCTCTGGTAGAAATATCACACGATCATCTGCACAGAAAGGTAATCTTGGTACCAATTCCTCTTTATGCCCGCAAGATACTTATATGAATGATGCTCTTGAAACAAATGTAGTCTTCTAGATTGGATTTTTTGAATTCCCTTATCTAATAAATATTTCCCATCAAAATTTAGATCAGTATAGTGAGCCAAGAACCGGTGCTCTTCAACTGCTCCATCGAAGAGAATATTGCCTACGGGTTAGATGGCAAGGCAAGCAGTGTTGATGTGGAAAATGCAGCTGTATGTGTTTCAAAGCTTCATATACCAATTAGTCATCCCTCTCTACGGAATAAGTGATTCTGATCATATTTTTTGGTGTGAATTGCAGAAAATGGCAAATGCGCACGAATTCATATCCAAATTCCCGGAAGGATACCAGACCATTGTTGGAGAACGTGGGGTAAGGCTTTCAGGAGGTCAAAAACAAAGAGTAGCAATTGCGAGAGCTCTAATGATGAACCCAAGAATTCTTCTTTTAGATGAGGCCACCAGTGCTCTTGATGCTGAAAGCGAATACCTAGTTCAGGTGCGACAACACGTTGTCTATAGAAATGCACTTGCTTAATCACACAACTTTTATTTCACATACAGTTTTAACAATTTTCATATCATCTTATTTTATAGGATGCCATGGATTCTCTGATGAACGGCAGGACAGTTCTAGTTATAGCGCATAGGCTTTCGACAGTCAAAACTGCAAACACTGTGGCAGTTATTTCTGACGGTCAGATAGTTGAGAGTGGGAGTCATGACGAGCTCCTCGACAAGAATGGTATTTATACTGCATTAGTCAAAAGACAACTACAAGGTCCAAAAACTGAAATTTAGTTGTGTACTCAAATTAACTTGAATGTACAACCAAACTCAGCAATAGAATTGGTTATTGGTGATACACAGTTCTACTTAGGATTTCCCCCGCTTTTATCGTTTCTTAAGAACCAATTTTGAATGGTAGGGATTGTATCCCCAGGTAATAGGAATCAAGGGTTCAAAATATGTAATTCAGGATCTTCTTTTAGTGTCATTTAGTTTGTATCGTTTTAGAAGATTAAATTATTGTCTTTAGTTTTCTGTAAGAATCATCAACTAGACTTTCTTATTGTGGGTTATGGCTAAATTCTGACTAGTCATAACCCTTTCCAACACCACAAGAAAGCCAATGGCTATACAACGGAAATGATACATAGCTAACGTTGGATGGTGTTCGACGTCCTCATATCATCCAACGTTGGATGGTATTCAACATCTCCAAAACTAGGGTTATAAATGGTAATCGAAAAATAGGATATTCGTCCGTATTCGTATTCGTTTAAAACGGATAGTATTCGTATTCGACTTAAACGGATATTATTTGTATTCAAATATAGATATTCGCAAATAAACGGATACGAATACAGATACATATATATTTGTATTCGTTAAATATTCATCCGCCAACATATTTATCGAATAATGGATATCAGATATTCAGTATCATAATTCCGAGCAAAAAATGGGTCTTATTATAAAATTATAATATTTTTTAATATCTTCTATACATAAAGATATTTTATTAAACAGAGTGACTAATTTTTTTTCCTTTTGAATTTTATAATTAATTAAATCATATGGCCGATGATTGTGTTATGTTATATTAATATCATACTAGTAATTTTTTAATTATTTATTTACTAATTTTAATTAATTATGACAATAAATTCAAATTATTCGGAAATGGATAATATTTGAATTGGAATAATTTTTCGAATATCGAATTTGAATGGTACCTTAAGAAATTCGTTGAATATCGAATACGAATATGTTCATTTACAACCCAACCTAAAAGACTAAAACATCTTTAGCCGTCTACACGACAAATTTGACGGATGACAATTTACTTTACCTGTCTACACAACAAACATGACAGACGAGTGAGTAAAACATTGTAGATAACAACATAATGCAAGACAGATGACATTTAGCATTGATTATAGATAAATAAATAATGATTGTATAACCCTTCATTTTCATATTAGCCCTCTTAACGATTTGCTTAAACTTCTTGCTTCAATTTAAATCTCTTGAGCGAAACACCTTTTAGCTTATATTTTGCTAAATAATTCCAGCAAAGCAAAGCGGTAGAGAAAAATATTTTGCTTAGCAGTTTACACCAAAAAGTTTGGATTTTTTGCTATTTTATTCCAATACTCGATTCCTTTCACATTTGCATCCTTCCAATTTCACATTTGCTATTTTTTCAGAGAACGATTGCACAAGATGCTGAGTAGCATGTGCAATGACTCCATTACAGTCCAAACCATAAATTTTATTAGGCAATATTCTCTCAAAGAGGAGTGTTCACATCTCAAAGTCAAAAGTATTTTCGACTTTATAAAGAGTCAACTCTATTATACTACCTAAGTTTCACAAAAGAATTCCATTTTGTAATATATATATATATATATATATATATATATATATATATATATATATATTTCATGTCTAGTCCCAAATTTGCAAAATATTTAATTTTTAATAGTGATGCATGATAATGTAATTCGGATAATAAACTTCAGTATAGTACATATTTGATTTGGAGTTTTTGGGACTTTTGGAATCTAATCGAATTTAAAAATTTTGTCTAGACGCAATTTATTTCAAATATAATTTTTTTTTAAAACTTAGAAATACAACTTTTAAGCTTCAGACTCATACAACTGTATAATAAAAGTAAATATATCAATTAATTAAATTTAAGTATAACTTCATGAGTCAACCAACCAAAATATATCAGTTAATTCATACAAGAAAACGTTGTTTGTACTATTGTAATAAATATAAGGAATAGATAATAGATTATCAGACGATTTTTGGATTTTTTTTTGGACGGGTTGGCCCATGCAGCAGCAGCAGGCCATGTATAATTCCGCCCTTGAACTCCATAGCTGGCAAGGAGCACGCATTTAGCAAAACATTACAGAATATTAGTAGTTACATAGGGTGGTGGGGATTAAAAGCTGAAATCCTGGTGTCCAACAAATCTTAAAAGTATTAGATTTTTTTTATTGATACAAGGTTAATAACTCGTGCAATGCATGTTAAGTTTAGAACGATTTATTGAAATTTGGATCCTTCTATTATACTTTTCCTTTAATTCCATCTACTATACCATATTTTTATAATTGTGAATAATATAATTGATATTGATACCAGTCAACTAATTTATTATATTAAAAAAAAAATTAGACGGTGAAAATATTTTTTATGATTCTAATTTTTTGTAAAATTGATCTTAATATTATCAAATATCTATTAACATATTTTGATTGTTACTAACAAAATTATTAAAAACAAATAATTGGTGTATTGGATAAAATTAGAAAAAATGTGTAATGGAGAGTAGCCAAATCTAACTTATTGAATAAGTTTTAAATATGATATATTTGAACAATAATATTTATAATAATAATTTGTTTAATTTCAAATGATGTCATTACGCTATGTCATTTTTAATAGGAATAAGAGAAAAAAGGCTACAATGTATTTAGTTTATGAATTTAAAATTTTGTATTTTGGTACTGATTTCCCACTCTTTGGAGAATTTGTGGAAAAAACAAACAAAATGGAAGGGCAACCTCAATATCATCATGGCTTTGGAAGTAAGAGAGTTCCTCTGTTGAATAAACCACCAGTAAGTCTCCAGTTTTGTAATTTCTTAGTTTCTGGGTCATATGAATTACATTCCAGCTTATGGGTTCTGTTCAGTTATGGATTCTTAGTTGCCCAGTTAGAATAATAATCTGATTTTTATGCTATTTCTAAAGTTTTCATTTGCTGGTTCAAATTTTGTGTTTATTCATAAATTAACACTTTTCTTTTGCTGCGTCATGAGTTGTTTTTGTTTCTTGATTACTCTCTCCTTTCCACAAAAAAGTCCCATTTGCCATTTTTTTCCCCAAAAAGAGTCCCAACAATAGTATAATATGACACAGTTTCCTCAAATTTGTCATCATAATTTCATTAAACTAACAACTTATTATTTGTAGGGATAAACATAAAAAAAGAATACAACCTTAATATTTGCAAATGTTGCAAATGGGACTCTTGTTTGAGAATGGAGGAGTTTACAATTAGATATTTTTGCCCAATTTGGAATCTGTCATATGATAAATTCTGTGTCTACATATAATTATAAAGGATTGTCACATTTCATTAATTTTCCGAGTTATTTAGTATGTTTTCTTTGATTTTGGGTTTTTAAAAACTTAGGGGGGGAGAAAGGGAAATGATGCAGCTGAAAATGGTCAGGTGATAGACCTTGAGCATGGAGATGCAGTACCGGTATATGTGAACTCTTACAAGTCTAATTTTACTGCTTAGATACTATCGTAGTGTGTATTAGGTGCTAACTCTATACCTGAAAATTTCAGGCTGCAAATGTGGGCTTTTTAAGAATACTGTCACTGGTTAGTTGGATTACATTTGATTTTTATTAGTAATGCATTATGGAAATGTAATGCTGATACGCATGATTACTTTGTAGGCAAAGCCTGAGGCTAAGAACTTGACTCTTGCTATGGTTGCGCTGCTGATTGCGTCCACATCAAGCATACTAATCGTCCGTCCTCTCCCTCCTTTTGATTAAGAAGTAACAAATGATTCTAAATTAGAAATATAGGCATTTGATTCTAAACTTGTAATGACATTATATTGTTAGTGCTGCAGCCAAAGTTTGGTGGAAAAATAATTGATATTGTGTCGGGAGATATTCAAACACCTGAGCAGAGAACTGAAGCTCGGAGTGCAGTCAAGAACACTATACTGGGAATTTTTCTGATTGTCGTAGTTGGGTATGACCATTGCTCAATTTTTTTCCTTTATCTATCAGAATTCAGTTCACTTTGCTTACTCTCATTATTTGGCTTGTTTCAGACTTTCATACCATTTAATATGTAGATTTCAACATTAAATTTATATTTGACATAATTTGGTTATGTTCTCTGATGAGCACAAGTCTTAAACTTGGTTGAAAAATGTATCTTTATTATATTAATACAGTTCATAGTTACAGACTGGATTTATATAAAGCATGTAGTTCTTTAGTCACGCTATTTTAACTTTATGATATCTTAAGGGGCTTCCAATACTTTGCTCATTTCAGCTCAGTTGCAACTGCACTTCGAGCGTGGTTGTTTACTTCTGCCAGTGAAAGGGTTGCTGCTCGGTTGAGAAAGAACCTGTTCAGCCATCTAGTTCTCCAAGTAAATATAAGTTATCTTTGCACAGAAATGTAGTTTTTTTTCGTTTACAGATTCCATTTTGTTGCCAAGGGAATGAAACTGACGCCCAGCTTTTGGCGACTTAAAGTACTAGGATGCTTTTAAAGTGAAAGTTCATTAACTAGCACAAAAAAAATAAAAATAAATAAATAAATAAAAATTTGTGAAAGTTCATTTACAACAGCTGATAATGTTGCAGGAAATAGCCTTCTATGATGTTACTAGAACTGGGGAGCTCCTAAGTAGGCTATCTGAAGATATTCAGATCATTAAAAATGCTGCAACCATCAATATTTCTGGGGGCCTAAAGAACCTCTCTACTGCAGCTATTGGTCTGGGCTTTATGTTTACAACATCTTGGAAATTAACATGTAAATGCTTTAATTATGAAGCCTAAACTTCAACTCTTTATCCACAATCTAGCATATGCTTAACCTAACTTCTTTCCCATTGTTGTGTTTTAGTATTGGCTTTGGTCGTTGTTCCTGTCATATCTCTAGCAGTGCGTAAATTTGGTAGATATCTTCGTGAACTTTCCCACAAGACTCAAGCTGCTGCTGCTGTGGCTGCCTCAGTTGCTGAGGTTATTTATTGTGACTAAAAAAAAAAGTTTAAATATTCAGTTGTTAGTCTCTATGTTAAATTATCATGCTGCTTAACCCTGCTATCCATTAAACTCGACAAATTTTATGGCATGTTCCATAAATTGTTTTGGTGAATATATTAAGAAAGAGTAATCTGGATTTGTGTATATGTGTTCTTATCTTATTCTATTGTTACTATGCTGAGATATATCACAATTTTATCCTGAAGGGGGGAAAGTGGAGATTGAAAAGTGTACTGTTCATTTAATTTTTGAGTAAATACGTTCAGGGGAGATAGATTAGATTTGATTCCAGAGGGTTGGAATTACAAATATGTTTCTGAAATGGAAGTCTGTCATTGTTGGTTAGGAAACTTTTGGCGCCATACGCACAGTGAGATCTTTTGCCCAGGAAAGTTCTGAGATTTCACACTACTCAGAAAAAGTCGATGAGACTTTAAAGCTTGGCCTTCAACAGGCTGTGAGTGCCTTAATCACCTCTCTCAAACACACACAAACACACACATTAGAGGCACACAACCGCGAAAGAGGATTTAGTCTCTTTTACTTTGTTCTGCAGAAAGTAGTTGGTTGCTTCTATGGAGGTTACAATGCAGCATCGACATTATCAGTTATCACGGTAGTGATATATGGAGCTAATCTGGCAATTGCAGGTTCTATGAGCCCGGGTGCTCTCACATCCTTCATTCTTTACAGCCTCAAGGGTAAATTTACTCGATTTTCAATTCATCACAATGAAACTGTGATATATTTACATTATGAAGGATGCATCATGAACTTGGCATGTATATAAATTAGTATGAACTTTGGCTCGTAACTTTTACTCACCTTGATCATTGAACTTAAAGTTTGTGAAATATTACTAACTTGATGAATATTTCAATTTGCAGTAGGAACATCTGTGTCGGGACTGTCAGGATCGTATACGGTAATGATGAAAGCTGCTGGAGCAAGTAGGAGGGTTTTTCAGCTTCTGGATCGTGTTTCATCCATGCCAAAATCAGGAAATAAGTGTCCTCTGGGGTTAGTTTTACAAAGTGTCATCTCTTATTCTTTTTTTAAATTTATTTATGAAGACAAATCTAAGAAAGCTATGATCTTTTTAACTCTCATCTTTAAGAGATTATTGTACAAGCCGCATTAGGAGAAGGACCGGGATCAAGGCCATCTTGATGACTTGTACATAAAAATCTCATAATGATGCATAATCACATATAATTTGACTTGGAAATCATTAATTAGAGATGGTGCAAAAGTGATTGTCTAATTATTCTAGGCGTTTACCCTATTAAAATCATGTCTTTCCCAAAATTTAGCCAGAGTGGTAATGCAATGCTTGATTTTCCTACTTTCAAGATACTGACAGTTAAAACCTTAGTGTTAATATCGTTATCTTTGATTGTAGCAATGAAGATGGGGAAGTGGATCTGGATCTGGATGATGTCTGGTTTGCCTATCCTTCCCGCCCTAACAATATGGTACTCAAGGTAAACATTTTCCCTGGATTATTTCTAGTTTTGATGGAACTCATAATATCCCTCTAACTTAGAGATCAAAGTAATGACATTTCGGGATTTTTAGGGCATAACACTGAAACTGCAACCTGGCTCAAAGGTTGCGCTGGTTGGTCCAAGTGGTGGTGGAAAGGTAATACATCTTTGAGCCAAAAGTTCATTTTTAAGTTAAATTCATATTCATGCCTCATATATTAAACAACATATGTTTAATGGAGTTCATGTTTGTGTGTGGCAGACCACAATAGCAAACTTGATTGAGAGGTTTTATGACCCTGTCAAGGGAAAGATTTTTCTTAATGGAGTTCCTCTAGTAGAAATATCAAATGATCATCTGCATAGAAAGGTAATCTTGGTATCATCAATTCCTCAAAACAAAAAAGAGAAGTATTTGGATTGAGATTTTCAGAATTTCCATCTATCTAATAAATATTTCCCAAAAAAATTAGATCAGTATAGTGAGCCAAGAACCGGTGCTTTTCAACTGTTCCATTCAAGAGAATATTGTCTACGGGTTAGATGGCAAGGCAAGCAGTGTCGATGTGGAAAATGCAGCTGTATGTTTTTCAAAATCTTCATATACCAAGTAGCCATCCCATGCATTCTACAAGATAGGTGATTCTGATCCTACTATTTTGTTTGAATTGCAGAAAATGGCAAATGCCCATGAATTCATATCCAAATTCCCTGAAGGGTACCAGACATTTGTTGGAGAACGCGGGGTAAGGCTTTCAGGAGGACAGAAGCAAAGAGTAGCTATAGCGAGAGCTCTACTGATGAACCCAAGAATTCTTCTTTTAGATGAGGCCACCAGTGCTCTTGATGCTGAAAGCGAATACCTAGTTCAGGTGTGTGATCAACATGGCTTAACCACAACAAACTTTTTTTCTCTCACATTTAGTTTACAACTGGAGGAAATTCCCCAAAAGAAATAGCACAGATTCCACTTTTTCCTATACAATCGTATATGAAAATGTTGTGTATGTTGTCTGTTGAACTTGTTTTGTTACAACAAATGCTATATAATTGTAGAGTATTGCTATGGTGACAAAAGAAACTTACAAAAAATAGTTTATAAAATGATGTGGCAAGGTGTAATTAATTAGTTGATGATCCACCATACATGGGTGGGCCTATTGATAATAAGTGATCACAACCAACCACATCATTTTGTATCCATCATTGGTAATCATTCTTTAGTCACCAAAGCACTATTGATAATTGTATTGGAAAAAGTTGCACCAATATTATTTTTCTGGGATTTCTTCTAGTGTATGTAGTTTTGCCTTTCAGTTTTAACAATTTTCATATGATGTTATTTTATAGGATGCCATGGATTCTCTGATGAAAGGCAGGACAGTTCTAGTTATAGCGCATAGGCTTTCGACAGTGAAAACTGCAAACACTGTGGCAGTTATTTCTGATGGTCAGATAGTTGAGAGTGGGACTCACAACGAGCTCCTCGGCAAGAATGGTATTTATACTGCATTAGTCAAGAGACAATTACAAGGTTCAAATAATGAAATTTAGTTGTACTTATCCAATTAAACTCGAATGGGGGACCCAAAAAAAATCAGCAATAGAAATGGTTATTTGCAGCAATTGCAAGACCTTTATGTCTTCAATGCTGAATGATGGGCGCAGTTTCTAGTTCCACTGACATTTTGTTCTATGTTGGATTATCTGTTCCTATAATACTTGTGTATATATAAGATTGAAGTTGAGAATGAAAGAAATAGATAAAATTGTACTTTGGTTGAAGTGTAGAAAGAAAACAAGAGAACATATGGAACCTCATAAAATGAAAAATACACAAGTGGACTATAAATAGTATCGGGGGTGGTAAATGAGGGGGAAAAACTTTATTCTATTCAATATAACAAGGAAAAATGGAAATACATGGCCAGAATATTGAGTCAAAAGATCAATAATAATAACAAAGAAGGGTGACAATTAACATCTGCGTGCACATACCGCAGAACAAGTGCTACACTAACACACTATAGACCTTAATGCCTTGATTGCAGTCCTTCACTGAATGAGTTAATCACATACCGCAGAACAAGTGCTACACTAACACACTATAGACCTTAATGCCTTGATTGCAGTCCTTCACTGAATGAGATAATCGCCACAAGAACCCCACTTGCTACCTTAACCTGGTTTCTCTCCAAACATCATGCATTTGGTATATCGACTACAAATTGCTTCTGCAAGTCAGAATTCCCAGGCTTCAGTAAAAATGGAGAATAACCCTCAACATGCTTCTTATGACATAACGCTGCTCTCAATTTTTCGTGGTGTTCAGATTCGCCCAACCTTCTTACATGGTGTAACATTCGACATGACCTTGTTATTAAAGAAGTTTAGTACAGGCATGTAATGTACACTTTTATGGCTCGACTTATAGTTAACTGCAAGGCATACCAGCAAGGAAAAAAAAATCCTCCTTTATAACAGAGTATATAAGCACAAGATTTGGAAAGATCACAAGTATATCTGCATACCTAGCCAACAAGAGGAAGCTGCTTTATTAGCTCCCCTGCTCAATTATTTGAATCTGACAGCTTATCCTGCAACTGTGAACAGAGACGCATCTGCCAGAATTTAAAAAGCAATCTCCGATGGACACAAGTGACCTATTGAGAAGAAAAAACAGAAACTACGAAGCATCTCTCCACTAACTCTTGTGAGTACATAAAAGACTTCTCCTGCTGCCATTGCCTCATTCTTCTATGTAGATCACAATATGAGTTCTAGTGCTTCTGTCTACTGAATCCCTTTTGCTACCTCTAACCACAAAACCCATGAAGACCTATTTTCTCAAGCTGGGAAAAAAGAAAATTCAAATAGAATCTTCATTAATCCTCTAGATGAAATCACCCACCTTGAAGCACAATCTTTAGCTTGCTTCTTGCTTCCTTATCACCGCATAAGAACATATGGACTAATTAAAAACTCAAACCGATTCAAGCAACTTGCATCTCTTCAGCACTTGGCAAAAATGCCAAAAACACATTGCGTGTGCTTCAGAAAATTAAGGCTAGTGGAAATTGCAAGCAGGTACTTTTATACATTAAAAAGGGCAAGCAACATCCTAGATTTCCAAATGTGCGAGAGAACTGGAACTTTGGACCTCTGCTGAATCCAGTACCATGTTATTTCTTGTATAATATGCCAAGAACACTTTAAGGGAGAACCTACCACTTCCAATATAATCATAATAGATGAGAAGAATAGAAGCAGTCTACGCAAGCACATTTCCACAGCCACTTCATGCCATCAATCTTCCTAGAAAAATATGATGACAAATGAGTTCACAGAGTGGCATGTTTAACCACAGGGGTAGGAATAAAGTAAATAGAGTTATTATACAATATAGAATAGATACAAGTAGGAAAGAAAAGGAAAAGTCAAACCATACATGTTATAGAAAATTACTATTTATTCCCATATCTAAAACTTAGAAGGGGTTATTGACTTATTGCTAGATGCCTTTATTATAAAGTGAGCTATTAAGCATGAGAATGCAAGTTGGAACACTAAGAGCAGCCACAACCGGCATTACCCTCGGAGGCTAATTTTCTCATATTGTAACTTCTCCCAACATCTCATATTGGGGAATCAACATTGGGCAAGCCTAATATGTTACTCAAGATTTAGGATAATAGAGTTCCAACGCATTTTTTGATAATAAGTTATCAATTAACTGCCTATGGAGGGGGAGGGGGGGGGGGGCGGGGGGGAGTTGTCAAATTCAGATAAATTTGGCAACAATAGAGAGCACATCTTTTATTTATGATGTAACATGCCAGGTCAGACATCTGATAAAATTGCTTCTCAAACTAAAATCTAAAAGAACAGAATGTACATATGAGGCAATTGTGTAAAAGTGAATTTAAATATAAATAAGGGAAAAAAAAGATAATAACATTGCTTCTTTATCTCAACAAAAGTAATAGGTCCTACCAATTGGTCCATTGAATATTGAACCTTGCTAACAGATAAAGTTAAAAATGGTGCTATGATTATCTTGAAAGATTGTATACCTTAGAAAGGTTGAACAGATAGACCATCATGCCTCATTTGTCGCATAGACTTGAGAGGAACTACTTGTCCTAGTGGTTCCATGAAAGATCTTATGTTTTTCACATCTTCTTTGGATTCTGGATATCTTTGTGGTTTGAAAAGCTTCCACATTCCTACTGGATGCTGGTTTTTAAGTTCAACCTCTCCTGCAAATCTCCCATAAATTCTTTCACACTCAGGATACGGCTTGACGTAAAGATTGTGAAATCTCACTCTACTAAGCTTAATCAAAGACTTCAACCCCACCTCATCACCAAGGCCGCCTTTTGATCTCAAATACTCAATCACAGTGTATCGAGGAACAATTTGTTTCTCAAAATTCACACCCAAATACTCCGGAACTTCAACCAGCCATAGAACATCAAATTTCATCTTATTCACCAAAAAATCAATCTTCCTCTCAATGTCCTCTATGTCGTATAGAATCACCCTTGGTTCTTTCCAAAGAACAGTAAAAGCATCTCTGCGTATCAATCCATATTTGCATAAGCAATCAACCCTCAGTTTCACTTCATACCCAGCCCTAAAAGATCCATCGCAAAATATTTTCTCCTTTACGGACATGCGACATTTCAAACTCCTCAGCATTCTCAAACATTGAGAGAGCTCTCCTACTTCCAGCCCGAGAACTTTCGGGTCTCTAACAATCTCTTTCTTAACCTCAACCAGGCTATAACTCAAATCCATAAATTCATCAAGCAAGGGCTTCAACTTATTTTCCAACCCAAATGCCAAAACCCCAGGAAATTTTCCAAAAATCCAATCAATACCGTTCCTCTGGATTCCAATTCCTTCCAAGAAATTAATTTTATCTCGAATTATCTCACCACTTGTAAACAAAATCACCTCTGGAGACACCTCTAAAACCCTACAAACAGTAATATCACTGAACCCTAAACCCTTGACACGCTGTACACAGCGACGAAGATCATCTGGCGTAAAATCAAATTTCCTAGAAAGTTCAAGAATATTCTGAATTGCCAATGAAGAAAGATTAGAAACCCCAATTTCTAAAATACCCATTCTCCAATTCTTGAGATACTCAAAATCTATAACCCTAGGGCAACTAAATAACATTGAAACAACAAATTTCCGGCAGGAATTCAAGGATAATAAAATCTGCAGTGATTTTTCAATATCAGAGTATTTCAAATTCAGTAAAAAATGATTCTTATTCAGGAATTCATGGAGTTCAGAGGGTGGAAAACCGTACCTTTGAAATAGACTCAAGAGGGAATTTAAATTCTCCCTTTTAGATTTCTGTGAGAATTCTTGAGAATTAGGAATTGGGTAGTTAGTATTGGTTGAAAAAGATTTGGGTTTTAAGTTTGAAAGTGGAAAGAATGGTTTTGGAGATGGGGTGATAAAGAGGTGAAAAATGGGTCTACCAAGAACTCTAAACGCCATTGATTGTCAAACAGCTACAAGCATTCATCAATCGAACTGAAAGTTAACACTACTACTAGCTACAAAATGGAATTGCAATTCTAACCCTTCTCTTACTTGTAACGTGTTTTCAGTTTTTGTAAACAATAATTATTTTGATGACTTTGACCAAAAATTAAAAGAAAATGCTAAATAATATGTATGGTTTTGAATAGTTATATTTATTGAATTTATTCATACACGAATTATAATTTAACACTTTATTTTATAAATTATTTTTTTATATGTATAGCATTATTATTTTATAAAAGTTTTTTAAATTTATATTTTTTTAACTTAAGTCTCTCTCATTAAAATATTAGTGCTGTTAAAATGTTTCTTCAACTTTTGGGTCAATAAAAAGCTAATTTTATCGGTTAAATTTGATGAGTGTATCATTTTTATCTCTAAATTTTTAATTTTGAGTTTAAAAATATATTAAATTAATTTTTAAAAGTTAATAATGACCTTATAATTTAAATTTTTTTTACTTGGTATATAATTAGTAATATTGATGATTATATTAATTAAAATAATATATATATATATATAAATAATAAATATTGATGAGCTTATTATTCTTAGGTTGTGTTTGATAAAATTGAATGTTAAGATCTGAATAATATAGAACGTATGTTTAAAATTGAATCTAAATGAAAAAATATTTTTGATAACTAATTTTTTCAAAATGTCTTAATAACGGTATTTTATCATTTTAACCATCTAAGTTATTTAAGCAAAACTTGTTAAAAATCCACTCCTTAATGTAAACTTGTTATAGGGATATAAGAGAGATTTTGTAATATCGAAGAGGTTATTTTTGTCCAAAAAAATATAAACTCATTCATATGTGTCTCAATGGTTTACTCCTATAATTATATTTGTCGAGACAAAAAAAAATTATCAAATAAGTTTAATCTCTGACCAAATCAGAGACACATTTATTAAAAAGTATTCAGATGTAATCATAAACATCTTAGTATGATTGTATTGATGCCACATTAGATAAGGGCACACAAATCCTTCATTTTTGAATCATTTAAGTTATATATGGTTGCCCACAAAAATCACACCCTCGACACTATTTTGCTCCTTCATGGAATCAAGCGTGACAAAATATGGTTATAGGTTAGTTTTGATTTATAAAATTTGGTTATAGTTCCATTTAAGAATTAAAATCACAATACTTATTTTTAATATGAGTTGTGTGAGTTTGAACTATATAGTTATGAGCTAAATATAAAGCAACTCATATTTCAAATTTTAAGTTACTATTATTATGGTCCAATTTAATAAATTATTTATGATATTTAATTTCTATATTCCTTCGCCTTCTATTTCTAATGTTTTATACATTATTTCTCTCTCTAAATTTTTTTATATACACTTTATCTCTAATGTTTTATCTTTAACGTTTAAAATCTGTAACATTTC
Organism: Aralia elata; assembly: GCA_034770075.1. Taxonomy (NCBI): domain Eukaryota; kingdom Viridiplantae; phylum Streptophyta; class Magnoliopsida; order Apiales; family Araliaceae; genus Aralia; species Aralia elata. The sequence goes on along the minus strand of CM068378.1, from coordinate 89,290,900 downwards.
TCTCTCTCTCTCTCAAATCTGATTATATTTTTTTTTGTCTAAAATTTGATTACACTTTCTTATTCTAAAATTTGTATACGCTCTTGTTTGTCTCTCTCAAATTTATATACACTTTTTCTTTCTAAAATTTGTATTCATCACATAATTTATGTATAAACTTTATCTAGTATTTAGGAAGGATTCTCAAATCTGAATGTGAGAGTCAACAAGTCGACCTTTGGTTAACAAATAGTTAGCATTACTGCATTAGCATTATTACCTCGCTAAGCCCAAGTTAATTTTTAGAGCAGAACTAGGACAGGAATTACCACCAATATAATAAACTAAACCTTCACTTTATTTAACTATGAGATGAGATTTATTAAAACATGCATGGCATCAGCAAAAGCATTTGAGAAAGTTTATGGGGGACTGAGTGAAGTAATAAACTGTAAAAGAACAGATGTAACGTATCACTGACAGAGGCTAGGAGGGGGGGGGGGGGGGGGAGTGGCAGCAAGAGTAAGGTCGAATCTGATGCCTTCATCTGTTCCCACGTCTGATGCCCAGTACAACATCAGAAATGAGTCTCTTTCGATTTGAAAAATTAGAATCAACATAAAAATAGGTTAAAATATAATTATTTAATTTGAACTTATTTTTTATTTTAAAAATATAATTTTAAATTTTAACCGATTCAACTCCTATAAAATAGTTAATCAACTTAGTAGTTTTAATTAAATTTGAATTGATTCATAATTTATAACTTGTATTGATATAAAAAAATCAGAAAATATATATATATATATATATTATAAAAAAGACAAAAATTAAAACAAGTCTTTTATTACTCCGCTCAACCAATTTTCTACAGCCTGTATCTCCTATTCTCCTTATATAAAGTTATTGACTAACAGATAATACTAGAAAGTTTTTGACTAACAGATAATGCCAGAAAATAGGACCAAACTATAGACTGGGTAAATGACTATAATAACTTGCAAATTGGACACTAAACTTTAGTTCTAAAATTGATTTGTATCCTAAATTTTATTTTAAATTAAATATATTCTAAATTTTGAGTTTCAATTCAATTTACATATTTCGTACTAAAGTTTAGAGCGTAAATTATTTTGATATATTGGGTATAAAGGGTGTAAATTGTTTTAAAATTCAAAATTTAAGGTCTATTTAATTTAAAGTAAAATTTATGGTGCAAATTAATTTTAGACTTAAAGTTTAGGGTCCAAATTGGAGATTAGTCAAAAAAGAAAGAGCCCCTCCTCCTTTATAACTGAACAAACTCTCAAAACTTTGCATCATTCGGCCATTATGCAGAGACTATTGTCCCTCAAGCTAGTCTCAAAAAATTCCAGAAATCTCTCAAATAATAGCAGTTCATTTTGCTCTAACAGCTTCCCTTCTCTCTCCAAAACAACCCCAATTCAGCCCCACAACGCTCATGGCCATTTCTCCTCTCAGTACACAACCCTTTCACATTCATGTTCCACACCCAAGAAAATTTTTGGGTTTCTTTCGAACCCAGTTCTTTTAAAGCAGTTGTTACCAAATTCAAATGCCCTTTTGAAGGGTTCAAGTAAAGGCCTTTTTGATTTCAAAGTTGGGTTTCTAAGAACTCAATTCCCAAAAAGAAATTACCACTATGGTTCATCATATAAGTCCCGTTCAAGCGGCTGGTAATGTACTTTTGTGTGATTTGATTTGGGTAAAGTTGGATGTTTTTACCATTTTCTTTAAGCTTCCATATTTTGAGTTTTTTGATTCCCAAGTTTGATTTTACTTCTTTTCGTCTGATCAGGTGTGGTTGTTTGATTGTTCAAATTAATTGCTTTAGGGATTTGGGTTTAATATTAATGGCAATGGATTTGACTGATGAAAATGGACTCTGGAAAAAAAGTGATGCTTTATACGTGTCATATGGTGATTAGGGTCATGTACTGTAATTTCCTTTTAGGTGTTTCAGGTTATTTCTGTTCTCATTTTTGTGCCAAAAGCATCTGCATCCTTAACCCAAAATGACTCTCTTTGTCTGTCACACAGACATAGATATTCAAGCTTTAAGTAATTTTTTGTATAAAGTAATAAAAAAGACATCAAAAAAGTAAAAGAGGAAACACACTATTAAAATAGGTTCTAAATTTCAAGAAAACTGCAATTTTTTAGGCTTGGAACTATGGTGTTTATAGGTGGTTGTCAATTTTATTTAGAGAAGCTAATGATTGCTTTGGTAGTACATATATTTGAATTTCTAGTGTTTTCTACATGCAATATTGATGAAGTTTTGTGTTAATATCTACTCTTTTTTACCACCTTTGATAATTTAAATTCTATTGGTCTTAGCAGTCTTACAAAATTTGGATTTGACCATATATTCCAAAAGTCTTGGACACTTCATACTAGTACCCAATATCCATTTTTGCAATTTCCCTCTGGTATACTGACTACTGATTTTTAGGATCATATGCTAAGGTTAAGAGCAAAGTTTGAAAAATAAGAATAACACTGATTTGTTGGTGTGTACTAGTGTGTAGTTACACTGCTTAAGAAAGTTCAAAAGAATGCCAAAACTTGTTTGTTAAAGCTATAATTTTCATCATTAGAGTGGAAGCTATATACTGAACCCGTATGTACGTAAGAAAGCAGCTTAATTATGTATTATAGATCAATCTCCCCAGCTCCCTGTTACTATCTCTCTCTCTCCTCACAAACACACACACACACACGCATACACACACAAACACTCGTACTGATTTGTTTTTCCATGTCAGCATATCATTAGTGTTCCGTATTACTATTCTTATAACTTGAGTCCTATGTATTATATTTTGGTTTTCTGTTTCCAACTCTCCAAGTGCGTAAGCAACTGATGAGGTTTAGTATTAAAAGCTTGTGTATGATTCTCTTTCAAACACCTTTAAGCTATAAATGCTTTCGAGTGTGTTCTTATATCAAACGTTCCCCTTTGACATTCTTAGGAGATGGATTCAGAGGCTTGATTCTGATCAGGTTGTTATGGGCTTGATTGTGACTAATGTAGCTGTTTTTCTCTTATGGCGGGTTGCTGATCGTCAATTTATGAGAAAAAACTTTATGGTGAGCTTTTGATAATTCTTTCTTTTTCTAGGTCATATGTGGAAGAAAGTTTATTTAAGCTAGTAATGTTTTCCATCTTTTGTAACACTTGTGTGTTCTCTAAGCAGATTTCTGTGGACAATTTTAGAAGTGGACGGGTACACACATTGATAACTTCTGCATTCAGCCATATTGATGTTGGACATTTAGTGTCAAACATGATTGGATTGTACTTCTTTGGAATAAGTGTAAGGTTACATGCCTGAACTAGTATTCAGCTTTAAGTTTTTGTTTTTATTATGATTGGATTTTATATGCAACTTTTTTATATACTTGGAGAATAAACTAGTAGGGGAGCTTGACTACAAGACCCGCTCGTAAATAAACTAGTAAGGGAGCTTGTGGTCAAGACCCACTCCTCAAACAGGGATGAAAGTCGGTTTTAGTGATCCAATGGGTGCTGAGTTAGAGGACCGCAATGGATAAATGTTACTCTAGGGATGATAGGCTTATCTTCCCCAAGAGCACTTATTGTTTTTTTGCGAATGAGAGAACACCTCACAAACTGGAGAGTCAACTGTTTGTTAATGCCTAGTTAATTTTAACTCAATTGTGTAGATTTTCTCTCTTATTATTAATTTTCTTTAAGATTAAAGATAGGCTTGCACAACAGGCCGGCTTGGCCTGGTCCGGCCTGGGCCTGCCAGGCTTTGGCCGTTGACCAGGCCAGGCCTTGACTTTGGGTCTTCCAGGCCAGGCTAGGCCAGACTTATCCCACAAAAATCTAATTTGTTAAGGCCTGTAGGCCAGGCCAGGCCAGGCCCAAGCTGGTCCGGTCTGGTCCTGCACTTTTTTTTTTCTTTTTAAATTCTGCATGTCCAGTCCATCATCCATGTCTGATCTGCAGTCCATTGTTTTAGAAACTTTTATGGCTGGGCCGCTGGGGGCCTGGTGCCCCTTAGGCCTTTAGCTGATAAGCTTTTTTATTTTATTTTTTTTACTTTTGCTCCAATCTAGAGTTCAATCAAATCTTGGTCCAATCCATCATCCATCCAAGTCTTCCAAGATTTGAAGATTCCAAGGGACAAGGTTGACACTTGGCAGACTTCTGCCTCCTACTCTCTTATACTCTTACTCTCTCGGTATAAGTAAATAAGTCACAAAACTCACAACTATTAACCTATTATTGTATTTAATTAATTATTTATGTAATTATGTCTATAAATCTATATAACAAAGTAGGAGGGATTTTGAAAAAAAAAATTATTCCCGCTCATCCAACTTCTAATCAGGATCGTCAAAAAAATGGGATAAATCCCACCCTTCATTTTATATCCTCGATTTCTTCTTTATATCCCCCATTCCATTTCATCTTCTCTCAAAAACTTCCGACCACAAGCCCTATGCCCTAAGGTATTTTTTTCTCTTCCTTCCCCCTTGGCAGACCCAGTCATCTTCTTCCCCACTACTCCGTCCGACCAAACCTAGCCCTAAATTAAAAAGCCCTAAAACCCTTATATGCCGAGTAAGAGAAGGGGAGGTCGGCTGAAGAAGAGATACAAAGAAGAGGAGCTTGGGTCACAGCTCTCTCACCCAACCCATTTCCTCTTAATCCCTTCTTCCGATTGCTGCTAAAAAGCACGAAATCTTCCGAGAAGTTGAGCCCTGAACTGAAAAAGAAGAGGAGCAAGTCGGTTTACAAGAGCTGTGCAGCCCAAGTGTCGCCTCACTGTCGCCGAGCCCCCTTCTTCCTCACCTGCCGCGCACAAACTCTTCTCCCTCACTGTCCGGCTAAACTAACCGACCGGAGCTAGCCACCCCCTCCACCCAGATTTCGGCCGAAACTCAAATAGTGCCGGAGGCACGGGTTAAACAGCTAGTATTAAATATTAATAAACTTTTAATCAACCAACTTATTAATATTAAAAACAAACTAACTAGTATGTTAATATTAAATTTTAATTAACAAACTTATGAATATTAAATAAACTAAGTAGTATATTAATATTAAAATTTAATCAACTAACTTATTAATATTAAATAAACTAACTAGTATATTAATTAAATATACTTACAAGAAATCAAGAATGAATAATTAAAACTTTAAACTTGATTGATGTATTAATTAAAAGTAATGTAGTACAACTTACAAGTTACAACTTATAAATTACAATAATGAATAAGTAAAAAAATTTAATCTATTGAATCAATAATTTGATGAATGATTATAAGTTTATAACTTTAAAGTATAACTTAAACAATAATCAAGAATGAGTCGGTTACAAATATTTATCTTCAAATTTTTTAAAAATATGTCTTCAAATCTTCAAAAAATATGTAGAATAATGATGCAAATTTAGAAGATTAAGGGGCAGGGGGCGGTGCACGTATAGATGTAGAATATATAAATTCATATTATTTATAAAATTCAGTAAATGTATTATTAAATTTTCTTTTAATGTAATCAATATTAGTACTACCTATATTTTCTACTATATCTTCTAAAACATTTTTCTACACCTTGTAATTTTATAATTGGGTAATTGGGTTTAATGCAGCTGCACAAGTAATAACAGTTGGCATGTCTTCAAAGTATTTTTAAAATTTTTGTTCCATTGACAAAATAAGGTTAGCCCAAAAAGGATCATATTTAAAATCTTGAAACATATTTCTAAACATGCAAACAGAACATGATAAATTGTAGGATAATAAACACCACTTAATATTTTTTGTGTGTTTTTTAAAACTTTAAGAATATTTAAAAGTTAACCAAGTAGATCTCAGTCTTAATTTGTTAATTCATGATCAACTTGTGTATTATAAAACTCCGTAAATATATTTTTACATTTATAAACATCTTTAAACAAATCATATGGACTATTTCACCTAGTGTTATTATCAAATTTATAGAAGCAAAATATAGCCGTTTGTTTTAAAAAAAAATATACTATACACTATCCGTTTGATTAGAAGCAAAAAAAAAAAAGCAATTTATTTTTTCAGCTTTGTGGCAGGTGGAGCAGCTTTGTCAGATAAATACACTGTACACTATCCATTTGCTGCCTGTTGTAATATTATTATATATTTTGAAAGTAGTAGAGCCTAGTATATAAAAAGTAATTTTGGAAACACCTTTGAATAAATTATTGCTTTTTTTTTATTAGTCACAGTTGGCCGGCTAAAGCTATTTTACTCCTTTATTCAGTCACTTATAATAATGACTATTGGGCTACATTATAAGCTTTCAGAATCTCTAGCACTACGGTGGGAAGTGGCCTAGTGGAAAGGGAATGGACTGGGCTTCTATCTATGGGCTGTGCAGCAGGCCTAGTAAACGAGCCAGGCCAGGATTTAGGCCGGACCAGACCCAAGGCCAGGCCAGTTCAGGCTTTTTAGAAGGCCAGGCCAGGCCGGATATGGGCCAAAAAAGTGAGGTCTGTTTTCAGCCTGCAGGCCGGGCCTGACCGGTCCAGGCCGGGCTCAGGCCGGACCAAGGCCAGGCCGCAGGCCATTTGTGCAACTCTAATTAAAGAGAGAATTTACTCTTTGGTTTTCTGTAATTTAATTGATAGCCATCATCTTATTTATAAGGGAAAAGTTAAATTTCAAATATTTAATGTCTTGCAATTAGTGAATCACAACAGCACTACCTTAAGTTTTATAATATAGTCTTCATAAATTTTCATTGGCCAGATTGGAAGAGTTTTTGGACCAGAATTTGTGCTGAAGTTGTATCTATCTGGGGCAGTTGCTGGCTCAGTTTTCTACTTGGTGTACCATGCTTTTATGAGCTCATCATCAAAGGTACAGTACTGCACTAAAAGTATTTAAGAATTTACATTGCTGTCAAAAATGGGATCTCAAAGTTAATCAAGTTATGTATGTCCCCCTAAAAAGTAAAGCCAATACATAGGGAAGATGGCAGAGTGTTATTGTTGATTTACAAACAACTAACCAACCAATTCAAAACTTTAAACTCATCATTAATCATTTTCCTCTGGATAAATTTTGCAGAGGGTGTTATTTACGAATAACCCTGCGCATAATTTACCTGGTAGAGTTTATATTGTTGTTGATGCTTATTGGTAATGTCGTTGAACCAAACTAGTGATAAAGTGCACGTGAATTCTTCACTTAAAATTAGATATTTTTGGTATATTCTAAAGTGTGATGGTAAAGCTTGAGCTGCTAAGCATACGAACTCAGGTTTGAGTCCGCGACCAGCCACCTTGTCTAAGTAATGCTAAGATTTAGCATGATGGGTACTGTTTAACACTGTTCTAAAAGGCGCTAGGCGGGCGGCCGGGGGGCCTAGGCGGGATTTTTTTATTTTAAGCCAATTTTAATATTTTATCTTATATTTATCCAAACAAAACAATAATATAAAGCAAAACAATCTATAATAAAGATAATAAAGGCCTTTAATTAAAATTCAAACACATATCTATATTGTCAATGTCAAAGTTCAAACACAAACATGCAATTGTTCAAAGTTCAAACATATCTTTAATGTATTAGTTTTATTCATAAACATGATTGCTATTAAATAATAAAATTTAAAATTTCAAGAATTCAATTCAATATTAAAACTTAAGAAACTAAACATAAATTTAAGAATTATATTGAATTAAGCTAAATATTACAAATGTATCATCATTTATATAATTTGAAGTTGGTACAAGTTCAAAAAATTACAACTATAATAAAATTATCCATTTTGACTTGGTATTGTTCACTTCTTGTTGTGATTTGATATACTACAACTTGCATTATGAATATGGTAAATCATTAGAAAAATAAATATATTAAGATCTGGTTTGGATAGTTATTAAAATTAAAAAAAAAACTCTCTGCCTAGACCCCGCCTAATTTCCTGGAGGGATTTTTTTGCTGTCTTGGGCCTAGGTAAGACGCTAGGGGGGCCTAGCTCCTAGGCGAGGCGCCAAGGGGGGGCTTAGCACCTAGGCGGGGCCTAGGCGGACCTAGGCGGGGATTTTTAGAACACTGCTGTTTAATGCCTATTTTAGATATCACATGACTCTTCCACAGTATTAAGTGGATTACTTCTAATGCACATCATTTTATTTGCTATTTACAGAGCAAACAGATGTGGAGCATCGACCCTGCAAATATTCCAGGATTGGTAAGTTGGCATTCCTGTTTATTGACTTCCCCTCTCTTTCTTCCCTTGATCTCGAGCTATATGGTTTCAATGAAGCGAAAAAGAAAATGAAAACGTATATTACATATCTTGGTCTCTCTTCCATGTTTGCAAACAGAAGTAGGAACGAACGGTATTCTGAATTTATAGCAGAAGAAAATCAAAGTACATACCATACAGTAATAAATAGTTTCTTGTGATGCTCTAGAGTGCGTCACCTAAACTCGACTGAGATGATATTCAGAATGAAAAGTAACTCTATGTACAACTGACTTTATACTCTACATAAGAATGGGTAATATTTTTCTTGATCTCATGTCTTGCTTTCCTCCTTCCAACTGAGTTTGCATTTAAAGAAATTTATTGTCTCACAAAGTATACTTGTCTTCATGGCCATTTCATTGATTAATCATTTGTGAAGGAGTACATATACATATATATGTGGTTGTGTGTGTGAATCTGGATTTGCTATGGATTCTTTTATCAAGTGAGGAATTGCTTGAATTTTATCATGTAGGGGGCAAGTGGAGCTGTGAATGCTATCCTGCTACTCGATATATTTTTGCATCCGAGAAATACTCTTTATCTTGAATTCATTATACCAGTTCCTGCTATCCTACTGGTAAGCTTACTTCCATATTACCATATGTGGAAAAGGAGGATGATTTTTTAGGGCTAATTAAATAAAATTCTGTCTTATATGGTTTTTGTTCATATTCCAGGGAATATTTATAATTGGAAAAGATCTGTTGAGGATAGTAGAGGTATGATCTCCCCAAGAATTTAATGTTGTATTCACTAAACATCTAAAAAATTCCTTGATCAATTCATTTGGTAATAAAGTTAAAATTGTAAAAGGTTACAATATTTATGGGTGGATTTCAAAATTTCCGGTTTCTATTGCTCTCCTGTCAAGCCAGCCACTCGTCAGAACTCATTGGTCAATTATAAATAAAATTGTGCTCATGATATTTTGGGTCATTTCCATTAATCTTTAGTTGGATGACATTCATGTTAAGCTTTTATATACTTTAATCGTCGCAAAAGTACTTTTTGCCCATAGAAATATGCTATTTAACAAATTGGAGTTTTTAAAGCGAGTGCTTTCATAAAATCGTTTTGTTGATCCTTGCACAAGTTGATTTGTGTAATTGCAGCTAGTTTCTTTGATTTTTTTCAGGGAGATCCTCAAGTCTCTGGATCAGCTCACTTGGGCGGTGCTACAGTTGCTGCCATAGCGTGGGCACTATGTAGGAAGCGACGATTGTACTAAATTCCATGACATTACAAATTTGACAAATGTAGGTCCATTTCTTTTGTTTCTCTATTTTCTTCTCTGGCTCATGCCCAAGTGTCCTTTGGCAAAAGTTGCTCTTTTCTAGCACTAGTTGGTGTAGCTGAACACCTATCATGCTGATACTTGAATTTGAGTTGGTTCCTATTGATGAATGTTATTTTTTAACTGATTAATCCGAGCTTTCATTTTCTGGTTAACTGAATAAGATCGATAAGTTTATAGCTTTCCATTATGCTAGCAATGACCTGCAGCTGTGGCGAAACAATTTTTAGTTGTATCCTATCCAACAAAACTGGTGGAACTGTTTGCAGCCATTGCAAAAGATTGAATATTTGCAGGTTGTGTTCAATATTGTATTGTTTAAATTGTCCCTCCACTTTTTAATGAGGGGTGGATAAACATGTATAGATTCTTAAATTTTGGTAGTTGTTACATAATTACAAAATTAAATCTTTAGTTGTTATTCCAAACTAAATATTTGAATTTGAAGGATTCAAATCAAAATCTGCTCCCCAAAATCTTACCAAAATTTTACAAACCGAAAGAGCCCTACACACACAATGTTAGTACTCAAAATCGAAGAACAAACAAGTTGCATTCTAGTGTCTATTTTATCTACACAAATCAGTTACTCCTTCTGTTTCAAAGTATAGTTTTTCAATTCAAAATTAATAGAAATTCTTTTAATTTTATAGAATACAATTTTAAAATTTATGAATTATGTAAAAAATAATATTAATTATGAGATCAAATATTTCAAAAAAAAAAAGTAAAATGAATTACGTCATTTTAAATTTGAAAAATTGACTTTAAATACACAATCTTGATCTTATATTTTGGGAAGGATGAAGCATGATTTAATTCTAGCAAAATTGAAGTTGTTGGACATAAGATTACTATATAATAAGCTGTGTAATTATTTAATCTATTTTTAAAATGATGCCCTTGAAATTTTCGCTAACATATTTGATAATGTTCATCATATGATTTTGATTAAGCTAAATGCAACATCTCTCCCTCCAACTTGCACGTCAGTTAATATTATCCTCATCTTCAAAAGTTGACAATTAGGTCCTTCAAGTTGTTAATTTGAGCAATTAACTCTTTCATTGACTATTTGACCAATGTGCATTGCATGTGCCTATTATGTGATGGTAAAACTGACATGGAATTTTATATAATTAGAATATCTAATTAAATTTAGAACATTAATAATACACAACTTTTTCTCTCCTACCTTCAATATTTGTGTATTCTTTCTCTCTCTCACACACACATATTAAAAATTCATATGATGTTTTAGGGGAGCATTATTTCCATATGAGTTGTTAATATTTTCATATGATTCTCTCTTATATGAAGGTGAATCTCACTTTATTCTCGTGTGAGAAGATCATGTGAAAATATCAAAAAGACGTGTGAAAATATCAGTTTCTTTTTTTGTAATAGCAAATCAAAATCAAGTTGGACCTTCGAATATGCTTTATTCATTTTCGTCCATAGCAGGCGATAGAGAGAAACCCGTTCAAGTATACACCAAAATTTGAAGAGTGCAACTCCATATCTAACGGTGATAATATTTTGTTTTGATAAACAAAATTTTAAATTCTAAACTAAAATCATGGTAATGTATTGTGGTTTTTCGACTAGCATGTCCTAGATTCCTTGTCTAAATCATGGTGATGCATTGTCTCTTTTTTTTTTTTTTTCTTCGTACAAATCTCCCTCCCAGGAATATTAGTTGTATAAAGTTGTTTCTTCAGTCTTTTTGGTTAGTAAAAAGGATCCTATTAGTTAAATTTGATAAAAATGCTTGTATATATTCTCAAATTTAAATTCTAAGTTTAAAATTGTATTATTGTTAATATACGAGCTTTGTATAATCCATACTTGTTCGACGAAGTTTTGATGGATAATAGTTAATACTTAAATTTTCACAGTCTATTAAATTAAAATATAAGCGAAATCAAAGGTTTAGTTAAATCTAACTTGGACTTTAATTGATTCATTTTTCGAACTTAGTATACCAAACCAATGACATAGTTTTAATTATAAAAAGAGGAGATGAGATTATTTGTTATGCATATTGCTTAGTGGATTCAGATTCTTAGATTATTTTCTCCTTTATTAGTTACCTCTTTAATTAGTTTAGTTATTGTTTTACTTTTGTTTTACTTTTAGTTAATTATTATCTCCATCTTAATTTCAAGTTTGCCTGGATTAATTCCAAAGATCACAAAAAAATAACTAGTTTTTGTGTGTTCGACCTATATACCGGAGTCTTTTAATGTAAGCATAAGCCATCCCATCTTAAATTTCATATTAGATCCCCTTTTTCTTTAATTTGACACGGTGCACTTGCAGTTACATAAGATTTTCACATCAGTTGGTAATATATTTTTATGTGATTTAATTTGGGTATGTTTGATTTTTTTACCATTTTTCTGAGCTTTCATATTTCTTTTTTTTTTTCTAATGATTTTGTTCTTATTATTTCTTTTCCTTTGATCAGGTGTTTGATTGTCTAAATTATTTGCTTTAGCATGTAGAAAATTTTAAAAATAACTAGGGGCTTGGGTTTAATATTAATGGGGACGAATTTGACTGATGAACAATGAAGGACTCTGGCAACCAAAAAAAAAAGAGGGAGAGAGATGCTTTATAGGTGTCATATGGTGATTAGGGTCATGTACTTCAATTTCCTTTTAGGTGTTTCAGGCCATTTATGTTCTCATTTTTGTGCCAAAAGCATCTGCTTCCTTAACCCAAAATGTCTCTCTCTCTCTCTCTCACACACAAGAGAGATATTAAATGCATCTTTTTTTACTAGAAGCTGCAAGCTTTAAGTAATTTTTTTGTATTAAACAAACTATTAAAATAGGTTCTAAAATTTTCTAGACTAAAATCATGGCAATGCATTGAGGTTTTTCGATTAGTCATGTCCTAGATTCCTTGTGTAAATCATCACATTGAGTTTTTTTTGACTAAAATCATGGTGATGGTGATGCATTGTTGTCTTCTTTTTTTCCTTGTACAAATCTCCCCCTCCCAAAAATATTAGTTGTATAAAGTTGTTTTTTCAGTCTTTTTGGTCAATAAAAGTACGAATTCTGGCATATATTCTCAAATTTAAATTCTAAGTTTAAAATTGTATTAAATTAATTTTTAAAAATCAATAATTATCATATATAATTTGGAATAAAAGAAATATTGTTCTATTTAATACTTAATATTCACGTTTGTATTAATAAAAATTATATTTAAATTTAATAATACAAAATCAAATGAGATTTAGTAAACATGAGATTTTTTTGGTAAGAACTCTCAAGGACCCCAATGTACAATTTGATGCAACATTTGGGAAAGGTCACACAACCTTCATTTTTGAACCATCCGGTGAAGGCTTGCCCACAAAATTCACACTCTTGACTCTACCCATTTAGCTCCTCCATTGAATGACCGCTCCTCCTTCATAAGAAATATAAAAAAATTGATTGAACAAACTGTAAAAACTTTGCATCATTTTGCCACTATGCAGAGACTATTGTCCCTCAAGCTGGTCTCAAAAAATCCCAGAAATCTCTCAAACAGCAGCAACACCTTCCTTTCTTTCACAAAAACAAACCCAATTCAGCCCCACAACCTTTCTCATTCACGTCCAAAACCCAAGAAAAGTTTTGGGTTTCTTTCCAACCCAGTTATTGTCAAGCAGTTGTTACCAAATTCAAATGCCCTTTTGAAGGGTCCAAGCAAAGGCCTACTTGATAACAAAGTTGGGTTTCTAAGAACTCAATTCCCAAGAAGAAATTACCACCGCAGTTCATCATATAAGTCCCTTTCCAGTGGCTGGTAATGTATTTTTTTTTGTGATTTTGATTTGGGTCTATTTTGGTTGTTTTTACCATTTGTTTAAGCTTTCATTTTTTTTTTCTTCTAATGATTTAATATTTTGGTTTGCTGTTTCCAACTCTCCTAGTGTGTAAGCTACTGATGAGTTTTAGTATTAAAAGCTTGTGTATGACTCTTATATCAAACACCTTTAAGCTATAAATGCTTCAAGTGGGTTCTTATATCAAACACTCCCCTTTGACATTCTTAGGAGATGGATTCAGAGGCTTGATTCTGATCAGGTTGTTCTGGGCTTGATTGTGACTAATGTAGCAGTTTTTCTCTTATGGAAGGTTGCTGATCGTCAATTTATGAGAAAGAACTTTATGGTGAACTTTTGATAAACTGTTGTTAGTTAATCTAGGTTATATGTGGAAGAAAGTTTACTTAAGCTAGTAATGTTTTTTGCCTTTTGTAACACTCATGTCTGTTCTCTAAGCAGAGTTCTGTAGACAATTTTAGAAGTGGACGGGTACACACATTGATAACTTGTGCATTCAGTCATGATGGCGATCAACATTTAATCATAAACATGATTGGATTGTACTTATTTGGAATAAGTGTAAGGTCACATGCCTGAACTATTATTCAGCTTTAAGTTTTCGGTTTTATTATGATTGGATTTTATATGCGACTGTTTTTGTATACATGGAGAATAAACTAGTAGGGGGGCTTGACTACAAGACCACTAGTAAATAAACTAGTAAGGGTGCTTGACTACGAGACCCACTCGTTAAACAGGGACGAAAGTCAGTTTTAGTGATCCAAAGTTTGCTGAGTTGGACCGTCACTCGATGGATAAAAGTTATTCGAGGGATAGCAAGCAAATCTTCCCCAAGAGCTCACATCAATGGGAGGTTTGGCAACTCGTTATCGGCACTTTTTCACCTGGGGCTGTTGTATTTTCCAAGGGTTAAAGCTCTTCACCCTTTAAAGAGATATGGAGCTAGGTTCAGAATAGACGGGAATAGAGTTATAGACATTCTCATTATGAGAAGGGGCCATGTGAGCTGTCTAAATAGATTATATGTAACACAAAAGGATTTCTACGTAGTTACATTCCATTTAGGAATAAGGATTAACGATAAGTGTTGTAATAGGACCTCTTTTTTACATATATCTCGTTATTTGGGCTTCTTTTGAATCGAGAGCACCGGAAAGGCTTGAGAATCCAACTCATTTCTCTTTTTGTACTTATATTAGCAAACAACTCATGGATTTTATTGTACATTATTAGCATCTGGAAACATATATATGGTTCATGCTAGGTATTAAGTATAACTCTTTATATCAGTGTAGCAACATGTATTTGATCATTCATGAATCATTATCGGCGAAGCCAGAACTTTTGTTCAGTGGGGTCAAAATATTGTGATTCTAAATAATTTGGTGGGGAGCCAATTTTTTAAGATAATTTTGTGCTTTTCGGCCGGTTGCATAGGTAAAACATGTATTTTGTTACAATAATATAACATTATATATATATATACACATATATATACACACACACACACACACCCCTTATTGACTCCTAATACTCCTTTCTAATTACAAATTTGTTAATAAATATTTAAATTCCTTATGTTATGAAAATAATCAAAATTAGATTATTATTTATTTTAAAAATATTAGAGGAATATGCATACATAAAGGAGTAGAGCTAATATGGAATTGAGAAAGTTATAAAAATTTCAATCTGACTCCGTATATTAAAAAATTTATAAAATTTCAGTGGGGTCAATTTGTTCATTACACTTAAATTTTTTATAAATTTATCATCTATCATAAAATAATTTTTTTTCCCAGTGGAATTGACCCCACACCCTCCTATGTGACTTCGCCACTGATCATTATACAAAAGAATTTATGAACTGTGAATGATAGTTACTGGTTTCTTTGCAAATGAGAGAACACCTCACAAACTGGAACTGTTTGTTATTACCTTGTTAATTTTAACTCAATTGTGTAGATTTTCTCTCTTATTATTAATGTTCTTTAAAGATTAAAGAAAGGATTTAATTGATAGCTATCATCTTATTTGTAAGGGAAAAGTTGAATTTCAAATATGTAATGTCTTGCAATCAGTGAATCGTAACAGCACTACCTAATTTTTATATCAGTCTTCATAAATTTTCATTGGCCAGATTGGAAGAGTTTTTGGACCAAAATTTCTGCTGATGTTGTATCTATCTGGGGCAGTTTCTGGCTCGGTTTACTGCCTGTGCACAATAAGCTTACTATCAAAGGTACATTGTTGCTTTAAAAGTATTTAAAAATTTACATAGCCGTCAGAGACTCAGAAATGGGATCTCAAAGATAATCAAGTAATGTATGTGCCCCCCTAAAGTAAAGCCAATACATAGGGAAGATGGCAGAGTGTTTCTTTGTGTCAATTGAGTTATTATTGATTTACAAACAATTAACCAACCAATTCAAAACTTTAAACTCATTATTAATCATGAAGGGAGGTTTCCTCCGGTCCTCTGGATAAACCTTGCAGAACGAAGAGCCCTGTGGGCTGTGCATAATTTAACCGATAGAATTTGCATTAATGTTGATGCATATGGTAATGTCATTGAACCAAACTAGTGATTAAGTGCATGTGAATTCTTGACTTAAAATTAGATATTTCTGGTATATTCTAAAGTGAAATGGCGAAGCTTGAGCTGCTAAGCATGCGAACTCAGAATTGAGTCTGCGAGCAGCCACCTTGTCCAAGTAATGCTAAGATTTAGAGGGATGGGTACTGTTTAATGGCTATTTTAGATATCGCACGACTTCCTCATTATTAAGTGGATTACTTCTAATGCACATCATTTTTTTTTCTATTTAGTTATTACGGAGCAAACAGATGTTGTTGGGGGTCGACCCTGCAAGTATTCTTGGATTGGTAAGTTGGCATTCCTGTTTATCGACTTCCCCTCTCTTTCTTCCCTTGATCTCCAGCCATATGGTTTTAATGAAGCAAAGAAGAAAATGAAAACATTTATTACATGTCGTGGTCTATCTTCCATGTTTGCAAACAGAAGTAGGAAACTTATCCTGAATTTATAGCAGAAGAAAAATTCAAAGTACATACCATACAGTGTTAAATAGTTTCTTGTGATGCTCTAGAGTACATTACTTTATCTTGATTGTGATGATATTCAGAATGAAAAGTCACTATATGTACAACCGAGTTTGCATTTGAAGAAATTTATTGTCTTGCCAAGTATATTTCTCTCGATGAAATTTTTATATATTTTTTCTGATGATCTTTATACTCTGTCAGCATTTCATTGATTAACCATTCGCGAAGGTTTTGCTATTGATTCTTTTTACCTTCATGTTTTGAGCTTGTCAATTGGGGCATTGCTTGAATCTTACAATTTGCCTCTTGACATTCTGATTGTGAGACATAGGGGGCAAGTGGAGCTGTGAATTGTATCATGTTATTCGATATACTCACTCATCCGAGATATACTCTTTATCGTGTTTTCATTATACCATTTCCTGCTATCCTACTGGTAAGCTTACTTCCATGTTACTCTATGTGAAAGGGATGCTGATGTTTTAGGTTAATCAAGTAAAGTTCATCTTATATGGTTATTTTTGATGTTCCAGGGAATACTTATAACTCGAAAAGATCTGTTGAGGATAAAAGAGGTATGATCTCCCAAGAATTTAATGTTATATTCACTAAACATCTAAAAATTCCATGATCTATTCATTTGGTAATATTTTTTAATCTAAAAGGTTACAATATTTATTGGTGGATTTCAACATTTCCGGTTTCTATTGTTCTCCTGTCAAGCCGGCTACTTGTCAGAACTCATTGGTCAATGATAAACAAAATTGTGCTCATGATATTTGGGGTCATTTACATTAATTCTTAGTTGGATGACATCCATGCATGTTAAGCTAATCTATAGTTTTCTTGTTGCAAAAGTACATTTTGTTCATAGAAATTAATATGCCATTCAACAAACTGGAGTCTTTAAAGTGAGTGCTTTCTTAAAATCGTGTCATAGAAATATGCCATTCAACAAACTGGAGTAACTAGGTTCTTTGATTTTTCAGGGAGATCTCTCTGCATTGGCTCATTTAGGCGGTGCTGCAGTTGCTGCAAGCGCTGCCACAGCGTTGCCACTACATAGGTACTCACGATTATTCTAAATTTTATGACGTTATAGATTTCCTTTGCTTCTCTATTTTCTTCTCTGGACTCATGCCTAAATGTCCTTCGGCAATAGTTGTTCTTTTTATATTTGATTGGTTCCTAATGATGAATGTTTTATAATTGATTAATCCAAGCTTTCAATATCCGGTTAGCTGAATTGGGTCCTATGATGAATGTTTTATAACTGATGGAATTATTTGAATATTTGCAGGTTATTTCTCTGGTTGAATTTAAACATGTAAAACAGTAAGAGCATCTTATTCCATGATACCACTTCAGCAAAGCTTCATCTACAGCATTGTATGTTCCCAGTGTTGCAGGCAGATTCAGCTGTGTTTCCAAAGATTTGATGTTTGGAACATGATTTTTTATTTATTTATTTATTATTATTACTAAAATTATCCCTCCACTTTTTAATGAGAAAGGGGGATAAAAATATGTAGATTCTTATATTTTAGAATTGTTATAAGAGTAATGTTAGGGTTTACAAATTTAAATCTTTAATTGTTATTCCTAACAAAGTATTTGAATTTGAAGGATTCAAATCAAAATCTAGTCCCCAAAATCTTACCAAAATTTTATAAACCAAACACACAAAGTTAGTACTCAATCAAATTACATTCTTATCCTACTTTTTTGAGTTTTCTACTAAAAATTTTCAACTAGTAATTTAAATATGCTAATATTACAGTGTCCATTTATTTACACAATTAGTTACTCCCTCTGTTTCAAGATACAGTTTAGTGTTAACTTTTTAAAGTCGACTCGTAATATTTTCAATTTAAAATGATAGGAATTCTTTTAATTTTTATAGAATACAATTTTAAAATTTATGAATTATGCAAAAAAGTAATACTAATTATGAGATCGATTATTTTTTTAAAAAAATATAAAATGAATCACATTATTTTAAATTTAAAAACATCTTTTATTGACTTTAAAACCACAATCTTGATCTTATATTTTGGGAAGCATGAAGCATAATTTAATTCTAGCAAAATTGAAGCTATTGAATGGGAGATTACTATCGTATAAATTGTCTAATTATTTAATCTATTTTTAAAATGATTCATTTCACATTTTAATTTTAGGGGCCTGAAAAAGGACCAAGAGAAAAACTAGGGGAAACCTAAAAGAAACATGTCTTTCAATCTTGTGTAGCGCTTGTCTTTACCACTAAACTATCACCTTTGGTCTATACATGTATATATTTTGATTATGCTAAATGACAGATCCCTCCCTCTAACTTGCACGTCATTTTTAATATTATTGTCCTTATCGTCAAAAGTTGACAATTAAGAGGTGTTTGTTATAGGTCATAATGGATATTCACCAAAATATAAATTAATGGAAATTCAATTACTGATAATAGAAAATAGTCATATCATTTTTGTTTAGCAGAAGATATGTGATTACTGGTAATTGCTATTTATAGTGTTTGGTATGAATTCATTATTACTGGGTATATTTTTTTAATATTCTTTTACTAAAATATTCGTGTACTAATTTTAGTTGAATGATTCACCCATATGATTAATGTTAAATATAATTACCAACAATTATCAAAGTACTATCAAACTAATTAATTTAGTACTCATTCCGTTTCAAAATTAGATATACAATTTGACTTTTAAGGTCAAACGACAACATATTAAACTTCAAATTTATGTGAATTTATTTAGTTTTAGTTGATACAATAATTATAATTGCATAGTATATAACCAAAATTATTAATCACAAAATTTATTTTATTATAAATATTTATGAGTCATACCTGTTAGAGTTTGCATGTTTAATTTGCTGATGAATGTGATTAATGTATATTTGTACCAGTAAGTTTTTTTAAATTCCTTAATAATTATCTGATATTTGATGTACAAGTACTTAGATTAGAAAGATCAAATATGTTAGGTTGATTTTGTTGAGCTGATCTGATGTATAGTTAATAGGTTCATACTGTTTGATTAGTCACTCTGCCAACTCGTAATGTCAAGATAGATCGCAGAGTAAACTTGTCTTCGTAAAGCATCAGACAATCGATCGAAGAGCTCTTGCATTGGACGTAAAGTTCACTTCAAATCGTAAAGAAAAGATCAGTTTGTAGAGTGAATTAAAGTTCGCAGAGTCAAACAAAGATCATTGTGTGAAGATTGAAAATAAAGTTCTCTACTAAAGTAAAAGATCAAATCATAAAGTGATTCAAGGATCGTTTATTGAAGATAATATCGTAAAGTCAGCTCTTAAATCGTAAAGTGAAACTTCGTAGAGCTGATCGTAGAGTGTCATTCCCATTATAAAAGCAATCATCGTAGAAGAGCAGGACGTAGAGTAACCACTACGATCTTTCATCATCGTAGAGCAAAGTCAGGTCTGACAAATAAGACTTAGATGAGAACGTTGTTGATAGAAGGTCTCGAAGCATTCACCAAACATCCTTGGTTGAAATCGAAGATCAGAAGATGTGTCTACCAGTTAGCTTGCTGAAAACGACAACTCACTAGTGGTAGGTGAGTTTGCAGGCTGATGTGACAGGCTAAGTCAAAAAGCAGCTGACATATGAACTAAAACGTCAACATCAAGGATCTTACAATATCTGAGCATTAAATGCACCAACGGGAACTTAACAACTGGAAGAATTTTCGGCAGACTATAAAAGGCAACAAAGATTCAAATTCAAAAAGAAGAACACTAACCAAAAAAGTCTAAGATCTGCAAAAGTCAAAAGAACTAACTCTACAATTTTGAACATCTAGTTCAAGCTGCTAAATACTAGAAAAGAGAAACTTATTGTCAACTTAACAACACCTCTTAACAACCATCTCAACTGTGTTCGACCTGGTCTAAGTAACCATTATCCTGAGACTAAGTGACTGAAGGAATCTAAGTGATTCCAATGACTAAGTGTCCTGGTCTGTGTGACCGTTGTTGAGACTGAGTGACTCGAAGGAACCTTAGTGGTTCAGTTGTAAAGATTTGAGTGATTTATATCTTTAGTGAATTTCCTACTTGTTGAAGTAGAAGAGTGGACTATGAGTTATTAAGTCTTTGAACCACTTAAAACTTGCCTGTGTTATTTACTTTTCTGTTCTTACTTTTTGTCATATTATTTATATTGCTTGTGTGACTTAATACCACAAAGACTAAATTTGGAACTAAGATCTTTCCTAAGTCTTTATGGGGATTTTCCAAAATATATTCTGCTGTGCATAATCAATCTGATTCTCTAATCATTTGGTAATATTAAGAAACCTAAAATTTTATAAGGATCTATTCAACCCCCCTTCTAGATCTCTAAGTGCATTTGGGAAACAACAATACCAATTTTGAAGTTTAATATGCCATCGTTTGACTTCAAAAGTCAAATTGTTTCTCTAATTTTGAAACAGATGGAGTATTACTTAGTAAATCATATTTAATTTTTTAATATGTTTATAAAATAACAATTCATGATTTATTCAATTATTTAGCACTAAATTGTCAAGTATGTTGTTAATAATACATTAAACTTTTAATAACAAATAACAAACACATACTTTGTATGGACAATGAGTTATTTTATTTAAACTAAACATGTCGACAAAAAAAAACAAAAGATTATAAAATAAATGTAAATTATGTGCCTAATAAAAATATTTATGTCCCAATAATTAAATATAAAGGATATTTTTGTCTAGCTAAAATTTTCAAGATGACTACTATGTGGTAATCTCATATTACAACCTATTTTTTAGTCATCTGATAATGGAGAATGTAAGATTACTATTGTAATAAATATGATCTATAAAGATGACCAACCACATTACCGGGTATTTGAGACGATCACTTTAGATGACCCGTAACAAATACACAACTTAAAAGTTTATATAATTAAAATATCTAATTAAATTAAAAACATTAATAATACATAACTTCTTCTCTCCTGCCTTCAATATTTGTGTATTCACACACACACATATCTTAAAAGAAATTTAAGTATCAAATCAGAATTAAATTGAACCTTCGAATACCCTTCTTTTAATAGGCTTTATTCATTTCCGGTCATTGCAAGCAATGGAGAGAAAAATTCCCGTCCAGTATATATCTAAATTTAGAGAGTGCAACCTCAGATCTAACAGTGATAATATTTTGTTTTGATAAATAAAATTTAAAATTCTAGAATAAAATCCTGGTAATTCATTTAGTTTTTCAACTAGTCATGTTCTAGATTCCTTTTGTAAATCATGGTGATGCATTGAGTTTTTCCACGAAAATCATGGTGATGCATTGTCTTTTTTTCATACAAGTCTCCCTCCCAGAAATATTACTTGTATAAAGCTGATTTTTCAGTCTTTTTAGTCAATAAAAAGTGAATTCTATTAGTTATATTTGATAAAGGTGCTAGCATATAATTCTCAACTCTAAATTCTAAGTTTAAAATTATACTAATTAATGAGTAAATTTCAAAAAACTACCTGTGATTTATACTTTTTTTTGAGTCATCACATATGGTCCGAAAAGTATGCATATAGTTTCACCATATAGTTTCAAGTTACCTCATTTCCATACATTTTAAAGGCAAGTGAACTCCATTTGCCCAAAAACAAGTGAATTGTTGTCCAACAATAAGATTTAAATTTTTATAATTCATGCTTGTTCAAGTTAATTATAGATTACTAAATTAAAAGGAAGGAGAATCAAAGGGTTAGTTAATCTAATTTGGACTTTAATTGATTCATTTTCCGAACTTAGTGCACCAAACCAGTGACATAGTTCGAGTTAGAGTTATAAGAAGAGGAGATGAGATTATTTGTTATGAATATTGTTTAGTGGATTCGGATTCCTAAATTGTTTTCTCCTTTATTAGTTACCCCTTTAATTAGTTTAGTTATTATTTTACTTTTGTTTTAATTTTAGTTAATTATTATCTCCATCTTAATTTCTAGTTCGCCTGGATTAATTCCAAGGATCATAAAAAATAAATAGTTTTTGTGAGTTCGACCTGTACTTGTCAGTTCTTTAATTTGACACTGTGCACTTACAATTACATAATATTTTCACATCAGCTGGTAATGTATTTTTATGTGATTTTGATTTAGGTCTGTGTGATTGTTTTTACCATTTTTCTGAGCTTTCATATTTTTACAATCATTTATTTGCTTTAGCAAGTAGAAAATTTTAAAATAACTAGGGTCATGTTTGTTTACAAGGATTATAATCCCGGGATTATAATCCATGAGATTATAATCCAAAGACTATTAATCCTAGGATTAAATAGTCCTAGTTACATGTTTGTTTTTTATGGGATTATTCATGGGATAACTTAAAATAATCCCATGTTATGTTTGTTTTTTATGGGATTATTCATGGGATAACTTAAAATAATCTCATGTTATATTTGTTTTTTTTATGATTAGTTAAAGGATTGGATAAAAAAATATCGTTTGGACTATTATACCCTTACCAATAATAACATATTTTAAAATATAATTTAATCTTGTTTATACATCAAAAAATGAACTTATATTTTGGAATGGATGAAGTAAGTGAAAGTTTTGGAGAAAGATAGTAAATTTTTCTATAACATTATTGAAAAATTCAAAAGACAAAAAGTGAACCTTTTTATAAAAAAAACAAATTAACATTTTTAGATGGAGGAAGTGAAATGATGAGAGAAAGCCATATTTAAGTACAAGCTGTATGCATTTTATTATATTTTTATTATATATAATACTATAAAATGCAAATCTGGAACATCTACATAAATCTGAAAAATCTGGAACCTGCAAATTAACGATTTGAAATTCATGCGAGAGAGGGAAAGGGCAAATAAGTGAGTATATCGGTGACATTAATGTAGAAATTAGGGGCAAATATGTAACATGAAGTTTCAATGAAATTGATAGAATAAGATATTATGATCATTTAAAAAAAAGGTTAAGGTTAGTTTTGTCCAAAAAAATTTAATCCCTCATGATGTGATTATAATACCTAGCTAGACATGTGATTAAATAGTCCCACATATTAAGTCATTTCATAATCCCTGACTAATAATCCCAAGTCCAAATTTAAAAACAAACAAGACACTTGGGATTAATAGTCATATCCCAAGTGTAATCCTTGCAAACAAACATAGCCTGGGGTTTGGGTTTAATATTAACGGGGACAAATTTGACTGATGAAAAATGATGGACTCTGACAAAAAAATAAAATAAAATAGATGCTTTATACGTGTCATATGGTGGTTAGGGTCATGCACTGTAATTTCCTTTTAGGTGTTTCAGGCCATTTCTGGTCTCATTTTTGTGCCAAAAGCATCTGCAACCTTAACCCAAAACGACTCTCTCTCTCTCTCTGTCTGTCACACAGACAGAGATATTCAATGCATCTTTTTCACTAGAAGCTGCAAGCTTTTAAGTAATTTTTTGTATGAAGTGATAAAAGTACATCAAAAAGGGAAAAGAGAAAACAAACTATTAAAATAGGTTCTAAATTTCAAGAAAGCTGCAATTTTTTAGGCTTGTAACAGTAATGTTGTATAGATGTATGGTTGTCAATTTAATTTTAGGAGAAGCTAATATCTAGTGTTTTTCTACATACAATGTTGATGAAGTTTTGTGTTAATATTACCCTTAAGTTAATTTTTAAAAGCCAATTATTATCGTATGGAGTAATTTGAAATAGAATAAATATTTTTTATTTAACATGTAATATGAAATCAAATGAGAGCAAGTAAACATGAGATTTTTTTGGTCCGTCTCAACTCTCAAGGACCCAAATGTACAATTTGATGCCACATTTGGGATCACACAACCTTCATTTTTTAACCACCCCGTGAAGGTTTGCCCACAAAATTCACAACCTTCATTTAGCTCCTTCATTGAATGACCTCTCCTCCTTCATAAGAAATATGAAAAATTGATTGAACAAACTGTCAAAACTATGCAGAGACTATTGTCCCTCAAGGTGGTCTCAAAAAAACCCAGAAATCTCTCAAACAATAGCAATTCATTTTGCTCTAACAGCTTCCTTTCTTTCTCAATAACAAACCCAATTCAGCCCCACAGCTCTAATGGCCATTTCATCTCTCAAGACACTACCCTTTCACATTCATGTCCAAAACCCAAGAAAATTTTTGGGTTTCTTTCGAACCCAGTTATTTTCAAGCAGTTGTTACCAAATTCAAATGCCCTTTTGAAGGGTCCAAGCAAAGGCCTACTTGATTTCAAAGTTGGGTTTCTTAGAACTCAATTCCCAGGAAGAAATTACCACTGTAGTTCATCATATATGTCCCTGTCCAGTGCCTGGTAATGTATTCTTTTGTGATTTTGATTTCGGTCTATTTTGTTGTTTTTACCATTTTTTTAAGCTTTCATTTTTTTTTCTAAATGATTTTATATTTTCGTTTGCTGTATCCAACTCTCCAAGTGTGTAAGCTACTGATGAGTTTTAGTATTAAAAGCTTGTGTATCAGTGTATGACTCTCTTTCAAACACCTTTAAGCTATTTGCTTCAAGTGGGTTCTTATATCAAACACACCCTTTGACATTCTTAGGAGATGGATTCAGAGCCTTGATTCCGATCTGGTTGTTCTGGGCTTGATTGCGATTAATACAGTTGTTTTTCTCTTATGGAAGGTTGCTGATCGTCAATTTATGACAAAGAACTTTACGGTGAGCTTTTGATAAACTGTTGTTAGTTACTCTAGGTTATATGTGGAAGAAAGTTTACTTAAGCTGGCAATGTTTTTTGCCTTTTGTAACGCTCATGTCTGTTCTCTAAGCAGAGTTCTGTAGACAATTTTAGAAGTGGACGGGTACACACATTGATAACGAGTGCATTCAGTCATCATTGCGATGAACATTTAAGCTTCAACATGATGGGCTTGTACTTATTTGGAATAAGTGTAAGGTCACATGCCTGAACTATTATTCAACTTTAAGTTTTCGGTTTTATTATGATTGGATTTTATATGCGACTTTTTTTGAATACATGGAGAATAAACTAGTAAGAGAGCTTGACTACAAGACCACTCGTAAATAAACTAGAAATGGAGCTTGACTATGAGACCCACTCATCAAACCGGGACGAAATTCAGTTTTAGTGATCCAAAGAGTGCTGGGTTGGAGGACCGTAACTCAATGGATAAAGAGGGATAGCAAGCAAATCTAATCCAAAAGCTCACATCAATGGCAGGTTTGGCAACTCGTTACCAGTTCTTTCCCACCTGGGGCAGCTGTATTTTCCATGGGTTAAATCTCTTAACCCCTTAAAGTGATATTTATCTAGGTTCAGAATAGACGGGATTAGATTTATAGACATTCTCATTATGAGAAGGGGTCATGTGAGCTGTCTAAATAGATTATATGTAACACAAAAGGATCCCTACGTAGTTACATTCCATTTAGGAATTAGGATTAGCGATAAGTGTTGTAATAGGACCTCTTTTTTACATATATCTCGTTATTTGGGCTTCTTTTGAATCGAGAGCACGGGAAAGGCTTGAGAATCCAACTCATTTCTCTTTTTGTACTTATATTAGCAAACAACTCATGGATTTTATTGTACATTATTAGCATCTAGAAACATATTGTTCATGCTAGGTATTAAGTATAACTCTTTATATCAGTGTAGCAACATGTATTTGCTCATTCATGAATCATTATCAAAAAGTATTTATGAGCTGTGAATGACAGTTACTGGTTTCTTTGCAAATGAGAGAACACCTCACAAACTGGAGAGTCAACTGTTTGTTATTACCTTGTTAATTTTAACTCAATTGTGTAGATTTTCTCTCTTATTATTAATGTTTTTTAAAGATTAAAGAAAGAATTTAATTGATAGCTATCATCTTATTTGTAAGGGAAAAGTTGAATTTCAAATATATAATGTCTTGCAATCAGTGAATCTTAACAGCACTACCTAAGTTTTAGATCAGTCTTCATAAATTTTCATTGGCCAGATTGGAAGAGTTTTTGGACCAGAATTTGTGCTGATGTTGTATCTATCTGGGGCAGTTTCTGGCTCGGTTTTCTGCTTGTACACGATGAACACACATTCAAAGGTACATTGTTGCTTTAAAAGTACACTAATTAATTAATTCCCTTCACCTCCATATATATTTCATTTCGTAATTAACTTAAGCTAACTAATTTAATAGTTTAATTAACAATTAACTCTTTCATTCCCAATATATGTATATATTTCATACTTTATATATACATATTGAATTCACCACAAAAATCACATAAATATATATAACACATATATATTTATACATTTAAACCCGGCACGTCTCATAATAAGAATTTTATTTATTAAATTCTTATTTTAATAATGTTCGAAAAATCCGAGTTGTCACATGGGCTGTGCATAATTTACCCGGTAGAATTTGCATTAATGTTGATGCATATGGTAATGTCATTGAACCAAAGTAGTGATAAAGTGCATGTGAATTCTTCACTTAAAATTAGATATTTCTGGTATATTCTAAAGTGAAATGGTAAAGCTTGAGCTGCTAAGCATGCGAACTCAGGTTTGAGTCTGCGAGCAGCCACCTTGTCCAAGTAATGCTAAGATTTAGCGGGATGGGTACTGTTTAATGTCTATTTTAGATATCACAAGACTTCCTCATTATTAAGTGGATTACTTCTAATGCACATCATTTTATTTGCTATTTTGTTATTTCGGAGCAAACAGATGTTGGCGGTCGACCCTGCAAGTATTCATGCGTTGGTAAGTTGGCATTCCTGTTTATCGACTTCCCCTCTCTTTCTTCCGTCGATCTCCAGCCATATTCTTTTAATGAAGCAAAGAAGAAAATGAAAACATTTATTACATGTCGTGGTCTATCTTCCATCCCATGTTTGCAAACAGAAGTAGGAACGTTATCCTGAATTTATAGCAGAAGAAAAAATCAAAGTACATACCATACAGTATTAAATAGTTTATTGTGATGCTCTAGACTACATTACTTTATCTTGATTGTAATGATATTCAGAATGAAAAGTCACTGAGTTTGCATCTGAAGAAATTTATTGTCTTGCAAAGTATATATATTTCTCTCGACGAAATTTTTATATATATTTTCTGATGATCTTCGTACTCTCTCAGCATTTCCTTGATTAACCATTCGCGAAGGAATACATGTAAATCTGGTTTTGCTATTTATTCTTTTTACCTTCATGTTTTGAGCTTGTCAATTGGGGCATTGCTTGAATCTTACAATTTGCCTCTTGACATTCTGATTGTGAGACATAGGGGGCAAGTGCAGCTGTGAATTGTATGATGCTATTCGATATACTCACTCATCCGAGATATACTCTTTATCTCGATTTCATTATACCATTTCCTGCTATCCTACTGGTAAGCTTACTTCCATGTTACCATATGTGAAAAGGATGCTGATGTTTTAGGTTAATCAAGTAAAATTCGTCTTATATGGTTATTTTTGATGTTCCAGGGAATACTTATAATTCGAAAAGATCTGTTGAGGCTAAAAGAGGTATGATCTCCCAAGAATTTAATGTTATATTCACTAAACATCTAAAAATTACTTGATCTATTCATTTCATAATATTTTTTAATCTAAAAGGTTACAATATTTGTTGGTGGATTTCAACATTTCCGGCCGGTTTCTATTGTTCTCCTGTCAAGTCGGCTACTTGTCAGAACTGATTGGTCATTAATGATAAACAAAATTGTGCTCATGATATTTGGTGTCATTTACATTAATTCTTAGTTGGATGACATCCATGTTAAGCTACTCTATACTTTTCTTGTTGCAAAAGTACATTTTGTTCATAGAAATTAATATGCCATTCAACAAACTGGAGTCTTTAAAGTGAGTGCTTTCCTAAAATCGTGTGGTTCTTTGATTTTTCAGGGAGATCTCTCTGCATCTCCTCATCTAGGTGGTGCTGTAGTTGCTGCAACCGCTGCCTCTATGTTGGCACTATGGAGGTACTGACGATTATTCTAAATTTTATGACAAATGTAGGTGCTTCTCTATTTTCTTCTCTGGACTCATGCCTAAATGATGAATGTTTTATAATTGATTAATTTATAGCTTTCCATTATGCTAGCAATGATCTGCAGCTGCGGTGAAACAATTGTTTGAATATTTGCAGGTTATTTCTCTGGCTGAATTTAAACATGTAAGAGCATCTTATTCCATGATGTATTTTCCCAGTGTTGCAGGCAGATTCAGCTGTGTTTCCAAAGATTTAGACATTTAACATTTTTAATTGATGTTTGGAACATGATTTTTTTTTATTAGTATTATTATTATTATTATTATTATTATTATTATTATTACTAAAATTATTCCTCCACTTTTTAATGAGAAAGGGGGATAAAAATATGTAGATTCTTATACTTTAGAATTGTTATAAGAGTAATGCCGGGGGTTATAAATTTAAATCTTTAATTGTTATTCCTAGCAAAGTATTTGAATTTGAAGGATTCAAATCAAAATCTAGTCCCCAAACTCGTACCAAAATTTTATAAACCAAACACACAAAGTTAGTACTCAAACAAATTACATTCTTATCCTACTTTTTTGAGTTTTCTACTAAAAATTGTCAACTAGTAATTTAAATGTGCTAATATTATAGTGTCCATTTATTTACACAAATTAGTTACTCCTTCTGTTTCAAGATATAGTTTAGTGTTAACTTTTTAAAGTCGACTTGTAATATTTTCGATTCAAAATGATAGGAATTCTTTTAATTTTATAGAATACAATTTTAAAATTTATAAACTATGCAAAAAGTAATACTAA
Organism: Aralia elata; assembly: GCA_034770075.1. Lineage (NCBI taxonomy): Eukaryota > Viridiplantae > Streptophyta > Magnoliopsida > Apiales > Araliaceae > Aralia > Aralia elata. The sequence continues at coordinate 89,261,565 of CM068378.1, read as the reverse complement.
TTGTAAGATCAATTACTTTAAAAAAAAAGTAAAATGAATCGCATTATTTTAAATATGAAAACATCTTTTTTTTTACTTTAAAAACACAATCTTGATCTTATATTTTGGGAAGATGAAGCATAATTTAACTCTAGCAAAATTGAAGTTGTTGAATTGTCTATTACTATATTATAAATTGTGTAATTATTTAATCTATTTTAAAATGATACCCTTAAAATTTCACTAACATATTGCATGTGTGATATATGTTCACCATATGATTTTGATTAAGCTAAATGACACTCCCGCCGTCCAACTTACAAGTCAGTTTTAAAATTGTCCTTTATCTTCAAAAGTTGACGATTAGGTCCTTCAAGTTGTTAATTTAAGCGATTAACTCTTCTGTTGACTATTTGACCAATTTTGCCCATGTGCATTGCATGTGCCTATTATGTGACGGTAAAATTGACATGAAATTTTACATAATTAGAATATCTAATTACATTAAAAACATTAATAATACATTACTTCTCTCATACTTTTAATATTTGTGTTCTTACACAAACAAACACACATACTCACACACACCCGCGAGCACATATATTCAAACTTAAAAATTCATAGGATTTTTAAGTATCAAATCAAAATCAAATTGAACCTGCAGATAGTCTTCTTTTAATAGGCTTAGTTCATTTTCGACCATTGCAAGCGATTAGAAAAAAGTCTCCGTCAAGTACACATCCAAAATTGAAGAGTGCAATCCCAGATTTAGCGGTGATAATATTTTATTTTGATACATAATTTTGAAATTCTAGACTAAAATCATGGTGATGCATTGAGTTTTTCTACTAGTCATGTCCTAGATTTCTTGTATTTTATTTAATTTTATTGTTTGATTTCTGGGTTATTTTTTAGCGAGGAGCACGTGAATAGCCGAGTTTGGGTGGAAAGATTAGATCCGTGATGAGGATGGGCACTGGCGGATTTACCCTTGGGGCAGTGGGATCAATTGACCCCACTGAATTTTGAGGAGTCAATATTTTAGTTGTTTTTAATTTTATAAGGTGTTTAGTGAAAATAAAAAATTCAGACTAAAAGACTATTAAATGTCTCAAATTTCTACTAACATGCCAACACTCTACTCTTTTATATTGTTTAGTAACTTACATTGAACATGATATTTTTACAGCTATTAAAATGAGGCTATCATTGCAATAGGTTTAAGCAATGAAGTCTCGAAAAATGTTATTATAAATAATATTTTAACAATATTATTTAGTTTTGTAATTTATTTTAAAGGATACGGGAGGTGAGGGACACCTCACGTTATTGCGCGAGTTGTCTCTTATAATAACAATGTTTTAAAAAATTATAAAATATCATTTTGTACATAACATAGGAGGAAGTGTATTTAATTACATAAAACAACATTAATTTTATATGATAGCTCACACAATTATTTGCAATGTCTCTCGTATCATTTTTTGCCTTTATTTTATTATATTTTATTTCTTTGTAAATTTTTATTTTAAAAAAATTGATCTCATTAAATTAAGGTACTGGATCCGCCCTGGGGATGGGGTAGGATGAGTACAATACATCACAAGTTAATATAGGACACAAAAGCAAAAGATTTTGTGTTCATTACAAATTCTCTTTCTATGCGGTTATTTTCCATCAATTTAATTTACTTTGTTTAGAAATGTTCATTCTCTATAATGAGAGAAAGATAGATCACTTTCATTTATTTACTGGAACTTCAATCTTTTTTTTTTTTAGAAAGTCAAAAGTTATCAAATTTGAATACGTTTTGGGTGTTGAATGACAGAAGGCTATGATAGTACGGTTGGTGACTATTTTTCATTTTAAATATTACTTAATGATCTTCATTAATTATCACATATTACCAGATAAATCATGGTCTGGCAAATACAATAAATTGTCAAATATATTCAATATATTTATTTATATAAAATATTTGTAATATAATTTTTTATTTAATATAATTTAACATTGTGAATTATTATGATAATTTGATTGTTTAAAATTTAAACTCCAAATATTTTATACATTAAACTATTTAAATCTAACTAAGGTGAGGGTATTTTAGACTTTTGTCCTGAGCAGAAGGCCAAATATTTCTACGACCTTTTATGTTGACCGCAACTCCCTCTAACGGCCAGTCAAAACACGGCCGTTTTGACTGGCCGCTAGATGGAGTAGCGACTAGCATAAAAGAATTTGGCTGGTCGTAGAAGAGAGTAGCGGTCAAGCCCCAGCCAACCCTTAGATCTTCCATTGGACGACAGGAGATAAGTTAGCTGAAATAGTGTCTATAGCTAACGCGAGTTATGGATCAGTCTCTTATATATATATATATATATATATATATATATATATATATATATATATATATATATATATATAAAATCCACGTTCAAAGTTGGATGAGATCTCCATCCATCTAATTCAATCTTAGTTGTACGTTTAAAGATCTAAAGACTAAAAATTGTACCGTCCGCACAACTGTTATTAGGATCTAACAAACAGTTGTGCGAAATCTTACCCACATAACAAATGCCAATTATACCCCCAATTTAATAAAAAGAAGCTCTGCATAACAGATTTATCGTAGGAAGATTGTTTGCCGTCTACCGCATAATAATAATACTAATAATAAAGTCATTGCGTAACTCACCGCTGCATCCCTCAAGTTTCAACTCTCCACCACAAATGAAATTCAGTCAATTTCAATTAACAATAGCTCACTCCGGATACAAATTCAAAATAAAAAAAAATTCTCAATTACTAATTTAAATAGTAAGTCCTGTGTATTTTTTTTAATCTATTTTGTTCATAATTGTTAATGCACGGTTAATACACTGTTAGTGCACATAGAATTATTTTTAAAAAAAATCATAAAAATAATTGAGATTTTAATTATTTAAACTTGTAATTATAATATCAATAAATCTATGGTGCCCTTCAAATTAACACTCAAAACATCCGGATCATGCAATGCAAGGTTATTCAGTAATGTTACAATGCATATCTAGAGTTGTTCGAGTATTAATTTTGCAGCCACTACTTTTATAATATGTAATCAACATGTGACATCTATATTTAGAATAAGTCTATGCAGACAGGCATTTGGACCGAAAATTCTGACTGTGGGTCTCAATTATTTATTTTTTATACTTTAATCAAAGTGGGTTTCTTTAGACTTTATTTCCATACCTTTCATACCAGCGTTCTCCTCTTTCTTTAATCTCCACATCAACGATCTCTCTCTCCAATCTCCATACCAGCGACCTTCGTACCAACGACCTCCATACCAGCGATTTTGAGGCATTCCGTCCCTCCCTCCCTCTCAAGTTCGACAATCTCCATCTCAGGTAACATTTTTTTTTCTCTTTTCAGATTTTGGTTTAAACGAAAAAGAAGAAGAATAAGAGGAATCCAGGTTTAAACTTAGATCTAGATAACTAAATCAGTGTATAAAATTTGCACACATATGTTTAGATTAATTAATATCATCTTACTCTCTTTATACATGGTTCAAACAAAAATACTACAAAGAAAAAAGCCCTAATTTTGGATTAATTGTTCTGTTTTTTTTTCTTCTTTAAAACAGGTACAAATTTTTTTGGGGTTAAAACTGGTGGTGTTGTGTTGTTAATCTTGTGCACAAATGGAAATAAAATTATTCAACGCACCTTTAAGTACAGAGATGAATGAACACATTGAGGAAAATATTATGAATGATAATTCAAAATTTGATGAGTGTGTGGAAAGTGCAGTAGCTGTAGATGAGATAACACATCCAGAAATAGGAATGGAATTTGACAATATTGATGCTTGTGTAGAATACTACATTAAATATGCTAACAAACAAGGGTTCCCAATGAAGAAAAGATCTTCGGAAAAAGGGAGATGATGGGGAGGTTAATTGTGTGGTTCTGTCATGCTCTCGGACCGGACAAACAGTAAGCAATTCAAAGAATATCTTTAAAAAAACATCCAAACAGTAAAACAGGATGTAAAACTAAGATTAGGATTGTACTATGCCCTTATGGTAAGTGGCGGGTCTCACAAATAACCCTTGATCACAATCATGCTTTGAGCCCAGAAAAATCTATATTTTATAAGAAGAATAGAATTATGAGAATGCACGTTAAAAGGAGACTTGAAGTTAATGATAGGGCAGGTATTAGACCAAATAAAACTATAGTTCATTTTTAGTTGAAGCTGGTGGTCATGAGAATGTTCCATTTTTGGAGAAAGACTGTTATAATCATATTGAGAAAATGAGACGATTAAGGCTGGGTGATGGGGATGTTACGGCAGTTCAGAACTACTTTCTTAAAATGCAAGCTAATAATGTTAATTTCTTTTATTTGATGGATATGGATAAGGAGGGGAGGCTAAGGAATGTATTTTGGGCAGATGCTAGGAGTAGGGCAGTGTATGAGGAATTCGGGGATGCCATTACGTTTGACACAACTTGACTAATAAGTATGACATGCCCTTTGCTCCTTTTGTTGGAGTGAATCATCATGTTCAGTCTACACTTTTAGGATGTGGATTGATTTCAAGTGAGGATGTTGAGTCGTTTACTTGACATTTTAAATCTTGGCTCGGATGTATGAATGGTCGTACCCTTACCGTAATAATCACTGATCAAGACAAAGTAATGAAAAAGGCTATTGAAAATATATTTCCTAACACACGTCATCGGTAGTGCTTATGGCATATCATGAAGAAGTTACCTGAAAAATTACGAGGTTGTAATGAATATGAATCAATTAAGTATGTGATGCAAAAAGTGGTTTATGATTCTTTGACTTGTGAAGGATTTGAAGAAAACTGGAATAGATTCATTGAAACGTTTAAACTTAAAACAAATAATTGGTTGACTGGTTTATACAATGAAAGGAGTCATTGGGTCCCAACATTTTTAAGAAATACTTTTTGGGCGAGAATGTCCTCGACTCAAAGAAGTGAAAGCATAAATGCATTCTTTGATGGGTATGTCAATTCGAAGACAAGTTTAAAACAATTTGTTGAGCAATATGAGAATGCACTAAGAAGCAAAGTGCAAAAAGAGACTAAAGCGGACTTCGATTCTTTTGACTCTAAGATTCCATGCATCACTTCTTATCCGTTAGAGGAACAATTTCAAAAAGCTTATACCACTTCAAAATTCAAAGAGTTTCAAGGTGAGATGCAAAACAAGCTTTACTGTAGTATTTCTTCAGAGAAAGAGGAGTGTGGGACTCGAGCGTATAAAATTTCGCAAGATAGGATGGGGGGGACAGATCCTAAAGTCACTTTTAAGGTTAGTTTTAAAGAGGATGATTGTGACATTAGGTGCAACTGTCAATTATTTGAGTTTAGGGGAATCTTATGTTGTCACACCCTTACAGTCTTGCTTCAAAAAGGAGTTCATACCATACCAGAGAAATTCATTCTTAGAAGGTGGAGGAAAGATGTGAAGAGATGTCATACGAAGGTTAAAATCATATACTCGGATTGGATGTTAAACCTTGAAAATGAACGTTTTGATAGAATGTGCAATACCTTTTATGAAGCGGTAGATTTGGCAGCGAACAATGAAGATAAGACAAAATTTGTTCTTCGTTGGATTAAGTGATTGACTAATGAATTGAACAAAAAATATGATTCCTTTGGCGGTTCGTAGCCCTTTAGCGATTCGTGGAAAAGGTCGACCCCGTTTTAAAAGGTTACAAGGTAACATGGAGAAAACTATTGCAAAAGTGAAGGGCAAAAAAGAGGATAAAAGAAGGAATGAGAAAGAGAAAGGGATGAAGACCACTGAAAATAAAGTGGATGATATAAATTTAGAAAAGGTAAAATTTCAATTCTTTTTTTATTATATTTTATTTTATTTTGACAACTTCATGCAATTATTTTAAGTGTCATTCGATACTTTTTTATAGGCTTCTCAAATTGGACATATTGGTTCACAAGACTCCATAGTTCATGTTTCACAAGACCTCAACTTTCCTAGCAACTTGATTACATTCAATGCTAATTCAATCCCTTTTGGTAATGATGGAGGCTTCCCAGTTTTAGGCCAACAGGTATTATTTATTTTATTTTTTTTGTACAAAGTAGTTTTGTTTAGCTTTTTTAGTCCTATTTTGATATAATTTAACTTCATTTGTAAGTACCAAATATTGATGTCTTCCCTCTTGGTAATGTTGGAGGCTTTCCAGTTAGAAATTTGAATTCAACAAGTCTCTCTACTCAGGTGGCTGGTTATCAATACTCATTTTGGAATGGTGCATATGGTCTTAACACCGCTTCAAATTATGGACAACCATTTAAGGAGCAGTAAAATAAGAAAATTTACGAGTAAAAGTTTGACGGAGTTTGAATATTTTTGATTTTCGATGTATTTTTATGTTTGTCATTTGGATACAATGAGATTGGTTGAAAACTCAAATTTTGGAATGTATTTGATTGTGTTTGGAATGCATATGATTATGCTTACAGTATGGTGGTTGCTGCCGAATGTTGTTGCTAAATGCTAATAGCAAGTAAAGATAAATTATTTATTTAAGGCTATGTGAGAGAATGAGTGGAAAAGACAAGGAAGTGGTGGATAAATTATTTTATTAGGTATGAGAGCCACGGTCAGAATTTTGGGTCTAAATACCTGTCTGCGTAGAAGCACTCCTATATTTGTTAACCGAAATTACTTTTTTGTCAGAATTATATATATGTCGTCTTTGATTGTTAACTACCAACTCTCACCGACTCAAACTAAACTGAGATATCATTCTGTTATAACTTTGTCATCACTAACTCTCTTAACATCTTTACCCTTTCTAGTTAGACATCTTAATTGATTAAATATGTATTAAAAACAATATTCAACGTATTAAGTTGCACATTTTCATCACTAATCACTATTTTCAAATCCTTTAGATATCAACATAGTTACCAGGGTCGGCCCTAGGGTTAAGCCAATTAAGCAATGACTTAAGGCCCCCAAAATTAAGAGGCTCCCAAAATTAAAAAATTCCAAAATTTTAATAGTAGAGTCCAACTAAAAAAGGCCAATTTTTTTGATTAGGCAGTACATTCTCTTAGATTAATGCACCCACTAACTTAAAATATTATCTCCAAACTTCTTTCTATATCTTGGGCATATAATCATGTTTGATGTTTCCATTAGGAGTTTAGGACCATTACCGTTGGCTTATAATATATTTAATATTCCATTGTCTAAAATGTTTAATATTCTCTCCATTAGGACCATTGCACCCACTAATCTGATCATGCATTTATATTTAATATTCTATTGTATAAAATGAGTTTAGGACCATTACCGTTGGATTATAATATATTTAATATTCCATTGTCTAAAATGTTTAATATTCTCTCCATTAGGACCATTGCACCCACTAATCATGCATTTATATTTAATATTCTATTGTATAAAATATGTTGTTGGACCATTCTTGGTTTTCTAAAATTCTTACTATAATAGAATATTGTTGCCCATAACTCGTGATATCCCATATCTGCTTTCATTAGAAATTGAAGAATCTGAAGCTGCACATCATTTTTTCGTTGGGTGACTGACTCTCTTGACTCTTGTGGTTCCTTAGCAGACGAACGATTTCATCAAAATATCGAATCCTTTTCTATAAGACTATAAATCAATATATGTCTGGTTGCTCTTGGGTGCGGTCCGTGCGGAAGTGAAAAAGAAAAAGAATAGATCACTAAATCAGCATAATCAGGTTTTATTGTTCTATATTTTTCTATTTTAATTTTATTAAATTTTACTTGTTATTTGTTTTTTGGTTCATTGGTTGGAAAATATCTGTTTGTTATTTGTTTTTTGGCTTGTATCTTATTTTTTTAAGCACTATAGTCTATATGGGTCCTCGAAAATATGAATCTGGGTATCAAAAACTTCAAAAAAAAAGAGTAAAAAAATTAATTGAATCCCAAAAGGGAGCTCTTGAAAAATTTGTTACCAATAATAAAAAAAATATCACAGAAAAATTAGGTGAAAGTTCCACAAATGAACAAGAAGTTCATTTTAAAGAGTTAGAAGATAATACAATAACACAATCAAAAGATACAAATGAAAATAATCCTTGCGATAGTCAATCGAAAGATAATAACAATAATCCTAATGTTAGTCAATCAAAAAATACTAATGAGAATATATCGAATGAATATATTAACGAAACACTTAATTATATGCCTCTAAATATTTATGATCCAGCACAATGAAAAAATATTGACTCAAAATTGAGAGATTTGTTAGTAGAAAAGGGTCCAATTAGACATAATGATTCAGAATTTCCTAAAGATGGAAACTCTAGGCATTTTTCTACTACATATTACACTCGAACTTTATTAAATGGGGAGAAATATGATAGAAAATGGCTAGTGTATTCAAATGAATTAGATCGTGTATTTTGTTTTTGTTGCAAGTTGTTTAATTCAAAAACTTATACAAATCAATTAGCTAATCAAGGAACTAGTGATTGGAGAAATCTTAGTGGTAATCTTAAAAGACATGAAACAAGTAGTGAACATATTACTAATATGTACACTTGGAGTGATTTACAAATAAGATTATTGAAAAATAAAATAATTGATAAAAGTGTCCAAGAACAAATTAATAAAGAGAAAGATCGTTGGAAAAATGTATTACAAAGAATTATTGCAATCATAAAGACTTTAGGTAAAAATAATTTGGCATTTCGAGGAACAAAAGAAAAGATTTATCAACAAAATAATGGAAATTTTTTAAGTTTAATTGAAATGATCGCAGAATTTGATCTGGTGATGCAAGAACATATTCATCGTATTCAAAAAGGTGAGATTCATAAACATTATCTTGGTCATAAAATTCAAAATGAATTGATACAATTAATAGCAAATGAAATTAAAAGTAAAATTATTAAAAAAGTTAAAGAAGCAAAATATTTTTTAATTATACTTGATTGCACTCCTGATATAAGTAATCAAGAACAAATGACTCTCGTAATAAGATGCGTGGATATTTCAACAAGTCCAATAAAAATAGAAGAATATTTTTTAGAATTTATAAAAGTAGATGTCACTACTGGTTTAGGTCTTTTTAATGAACTTATAAATATAATTGCGAAACTTCAACTTAACATTAATGACATACGAGGACAAAGTTATGATAATAGATCTAATATGAAAGGAAATAAACAAGGTGTACAAAGAAGACTTCTAGAGATTAATCTAAAGCATTTTACACACCATGCGGTAGTCATAACATTAATCTAGTGCTTTGTGATATGGCAAACTCCTGCACTAAAGCTGTATCTTTTTTTGAAGTGGTACAACGTTTATATACATTATTTTCCTCTTCAACAAAGAGATGAAATATTTTAAAAAAGAATGTACCGAGATTCACTCTTAAGCCGTTATCACAAACACGTTGGGAAAGTCGCATTGAAAGTGTAAAAGCTATAAGATTTCAAGCTCCAAATATAAGGAATGCTTTGTTAGAGTTGGCAAAAAGTAGTGATCAAGATTCTAAAACAAGAAGTGAAGCTAACTCTTTAGCAAAATATGAGTTTGGGGATTTTGAGTTCTTATTGAGCTTGACTATTTGGTATGATGTGCTATTTGCAATCAATTCAGTTAGTAAAATTTTACAATCAAAAGATATGCATATTGATGTGGCTATAAATCAATTACAAACTCTTATAGATTTTTTCAAAAATTATAGAGAAATTAGATTTGCAACTGCTATGAATTCGGCAATAGAGATTGCTAAAGAATTGGAAATTGAACCGGTTTTTCAAGAAAAACGTGTAATTCGTAGGAAAAAACATTTTGATGAAAATGTTGATCATGAGATAACACAATCTGTTGAAGAATCTTTTAGAATTGATTATTTCTTATTTATAGTTGATCAAACTATTTCCTCAATTGAGCAAAGGTTTGAACAGTTTCATTTATATGAAGAAATTTTTGATTTTCTATTTAGTTTTGAAAAATTAAAATCATTTGATGATGATAGCTTGCATGATAAATGTCTTTATCTCGAAAATGCTCTCACATATAAAAATTTCATTGATATTGATGGTTTAGATTTATTTTCGGAATTAAAAATTTTAAGAGAAGTTATACAAACAGAAGAAAAGAAGAACACTCCAGTTGACATTCTGAATTATATTAAAAATCTAGAATCTTTTCCAAATGCATGCATCGCATATAGAATTTTATTAACAATTCCTGTAACAGTTGCTTCTGCAGAAAGAACTTTTTCAAAATTAAAATTGATAAAATCTTACCTAAGATCGACTATGTCCCAAGAAAGATTAAGTGGATTAGCGATTTTATCAATTGAAAAAAATATGTTAGAGAAAATTGATTATAAAAGTTTGATCAATAATTTTGCATCTAAAAAAGCAAGAAAAATGAAATTCTAAATAAAAAAATCATAGATATTAATTTAATTTAGTATTGAATAGTTAAAAAAGGCCCCAATTTAAGATTTGGCTTGAGGCCCCTAAAAAGTTTGGGCCGGCCCTGATAGTTACAAAGATCGTATACAAATCACATGATCTTGTGTGTGTGTGTGTGTGTGTGTGTATATATATATATATATATATATATATATATATATATATATTCAATACATGATCTTTCAAATTAATTATAAATTTTTTTTAATAAACATAATTATTAGCAAGATAACATATTACATTAATCGCAAGCTACTAATCCATAATCCATCAAAGTAATAACTATATTTGAAAATGAAAATGGGTCTTTGACTAAGGGAATAAGTGCCATGATCATACACAATACTTACTGGTCAACATAAATAACATTATCAATAACATTTATCATATATTTTCACATAATTAATAAATATAATTACATTTAACACTCAAAATGTAATCGTACCTTTGATTTATTGACTAAAAAAGAAAAAAAAGATTACGATGTCAACTTATATTAATATATTTTTGGGTCAATATAATACATCATTTAGTTAGTTGTTAGTTACCAATACCTTCATTCATATATTTCTCTTAATTTGTATAATTTACTCTTCATCTATGTTTTAAGATTGAGCCTCATCAAATCTTAAATTATCTCAAAAAGAAATCTTGAATGTGTTAATTTGCACATATTTCCCCTTGTCAATATCTTATATATAAAGGCAGGGTAATGAAACTAATTGAAAATAATTTTTAATTAATTGTGAGTTGACTTGATTAGTCATCACATATAATTAAAAAATTTAATGAGTTAACTCAGTTAGTTATCACATATAATATAAGAAAAAGAATAATCGTCAAAGTATTTTATTATGAATAAATGTATGCACGATAATTCATATAGTTTCAATTTGCATGAATATTTTTCATTATTTAATTAGTAATGTCTTTACATGCATGAATGTGATGTTTTATCTTCCTAAAAGTAAATAGAAATACACATTTTTTGGTTAATTTTTGTTATATATATATATATATGTTAAATGCTGGATTCTTATGTAGCCATGTCATATATATTTGGTATACATGTGATAAGAAAAAATTTGATGACTTTGATTGACCTTACTTTATTTAGGTAATATAATATTTATATATAAAACAAAAACATGTTATTTAATAAATATATTTATTGAAAAAAATAATTCATATAAAAGAAAAAAAAAGAATTTACTTATGAGACAAAGTTGTAAGAAGGAAATTTTTAATTAAATTATATTTATTGATTTTTAGAACTAACCCATGTCTTGCACGAACTATCAATCTAGTTTATATAATTAAAAAAAAAAATTTAAATAACAAATTTAGATCATCCAATTTTAACAAATCCTTAATCCAACACCATATGATACTCCCACCCCAACCTATACCAAGGTCCACTAACAAAATCCAATACAGCCAAAATTTTATTCTCAAATTGCCTTACATATTTACAAAATTTTCCTATACCCCTTGTGACACTAGTTGATGGCCGTTTCACACCCTTTTGCATGAACTTAATAATTAAATAAAAATAGCATAAATAACATCACCTTAAAAAAAAAATCTTAAGTAGACAAACTTAAATACTAATTTAAAGAGAAAATAATTCTTAGGTCCAATTCAAAATTTTTAATACTAATTTAAATAGTAAGACCCGCGTACCTTTTTAGTTATATTTGTTCATAACTGTTAATGCACGATTAATACACTATTAGTACACATAAAATTATTTTTTTTAAAAATCATAGGGATATATAATCGAGATTAGTGTAAGTATTTAAAACTCTTAATTATAATATCAATAAATAAATCTATGGTGCTAATACTCGAAACACCTGGATATGCAATGTAAGATTATTGAGTGAAATCATGGTAGAACGTTACAATGCCTATCTAGGGTTCTCCGAGTTTTAATTTTGCAGCCACACTAGTACTATTATAATATAGTCAACATGTGATGTCATTTATATTTATTATTTAAAAGTACTCTCTTTACTTTATAATAATAATCGTTTTAATTTTATGCACATAAATTAAGAAAATTATTGATTACTATCATTTAATAATTAAAATTTGTGTAAAATTTCATCACTATCCTTTTATGAAAAGTTGAAAACTACTAATAGAAGAGATAATTGTTTGGGACAACGAGAGAAATTATGAATGATATAGGAAAATAAATAATTTATTCTCGTAAAAAGTTATAAACGATAAATAAATTAGAATAAATTTTTTTTCTAAAAAATTTATTATTATATAATAGAGGGAGTAACTTTTTGTTAAGAGTAATATGTCATCTTTGACTGTTAACTACCAACTCTCAACAACTTAAATTAAAACTTAATTGTCTCGTACTCATCCTATATTTCCTAAGAGAGTAATATGTCACACCTTAACTAGTGAATACCATTCCTTTATAATTTTATCCTCATTATTTTTAATATCTACCTTTTCGAATCATAAATCTTAATTAATTAAATATCTATTAAAAACAATTTTTAGCATGTTATGTTGCACACATTTTTATCACCAATCACTTTTTTTTTCAGTTTTTTAAATTTTAACGAAGTTACAAATATCATATATTTGTATACATGATCTTGTATCATATTTGAAAATTATATTATGCTGATATTTTCGTGTGTGTGTATAAACACGTTGACATTGTCAATAATATTTATTATATATATATATATATATATATATATATATATATATTTACACATTTACAACACTCAACACTCATAAAAATTAATTGCATGTTTGAGTTTTTGACAGAAAAGAAAAAAAAATATGAGGTCAACTTATATTATTATATTTTAGGTTAAAATAATATAATATCTTAATTAATTGTTAGCTAGCTATCGATAATATTATTCATATCTTTCTCTTTAACTATTATCATTAAATCTTCATCTATGTTTTAAAATTGAGCCTCTTCAAATCTTAAATTATCTAAAAAAACAAATCTTAAATGTGTTAAATTGCACATATTTCCCCTTATCAACATAATAAAATAAAAATGTAAATAACAAATCTAGACCATCCAATATTATCAAATCCTTAATCCAACACCATATCATACTCCCACCCCACCTATACCAAGGTCCACTGCCAAAATCCAATACAGCCATATTTTTTCTTCCCAAATTGCCCTTACATATTTACAAATTTTTCCTATATCCATTATGACACTTGTTAATGGCCGTTTCACTCTCTTTTGCATGAACTCAGCAAAGAAAAAACAATATAAATAACATCACCTTAAACAAAATCCCAAAAGATCAATCGAAACAACAAAATCCCATTTCTCTCTTTCTGAAACTAAATTTTGGGGCTTTTCGGGTTCTGGGTTTCCTCCATTCATTCAATCGCAAACATGAGGTGGGAAAAGATTCAGATACAGACCAAAAATGGTGAAGGAATGGTGGGTCCGGCGAGTTTTGGGCCAGGGAAGAGGTGGGGCCACACCTGCAACTCCATTAGAGGGGGAAAGTTTCTCTATGTGCTTGGTGGTTATGGCAAAGATAATTGCCAGACTAATCAAGTTCACGTCTTTGACACTGGTGGGTCTGTAAGCAATTTCTTTAATTTTTGGTGTGCATTTTTTGATTTTCAATTTCTTGAATCTGTACAGTTCTGTACTCTGATTTCTTTTGAAGATTTTTTTGTTTGATTTTTGTTTAGCATTTATTTGTTAATCTATTGTGCTTAGGGTTTTATCAGGCTCATTCATCAAAACTCCTGGCCTTTAATTTTATAAATGAATTTATAGGCTTTTAATACATGTCTTATGTGGGTATATAAAGTTTTTCTTTCCAAAACTGAGAGTCCCGTTGATTTTTGTCAGGATTTGTACAGGGCCACTTAGTTGTAACCTTGTTCAGCTGAATACTTTTTCCTACATTATATTTTAAGACTAAAATTTGTTATTGGGGATAACTGGAAAAATCATGTTTAGTTTGTAGGCAAACCTTAATACCTAAAAGGTAAAGTCGATGGGACTCTCATTTCTAGACTGATGGAGTATGTTTGTATACCTGCTGTCCATGATTTTTATTTAATTTTGTGTGTCTGTGCGTGAGTTTGTGTGTTCCCTTAAGTTCATTCTAGTTATTCTTGGGGTCCCACACGAAAGCCTGAATTGTGGGTCTGAAGTTTGGGATCCCTTGAGTTATCATTTCAGAACTTGAATTTACGTTTAAATTTATACCCCTCCTTTGTTCCAAAATTAAAGATACATTTTTTGAACTTTTGAAGTCAATTTGCGGAATCCAAAAATTCAAATAAATATGAATTTATTTTATTTTAGTACTAAGAACTATAATTATCGTCAACGAAGTGCTATTAATCATCATATTTGCTGTTTTCAAAACTTTCAATTTTGAAACATAGGATTTTGCAAATCGACTTCAGAAAGTCAAAGACTTAAAATTTATCTCTAATTTTGGAACTCATAGAGAATTTCCGTTGAGAAGTTTCATGTGTCATTGCCTGTTGGCTGTTGGTGAGTTACATATGCTGTATTGAGATTTATTCTAGTGGTTTATTTTTCTCTATTTTTGTAAGCAGCTAAGCGGACATGGAGTGAGCCTCTGACAAAAGGCAAACCGCCTATCCCAAGGGATAGCCACAGTTGTACAACAGTTGGAGACCTCTTGTTTATCTTTGGGGGCACTGATGGAGTCAACCCTCTTAAGGATTTGCACATTCTTGACACCTGTGAGTTGCCCCAGTTTTTTCTTTACATAATTTGCATGTATTAATATTATATGTTAGTCACATATGTTTCATTCGTTTGATTAGAAATGGACATAACAGTATTTTTTACTACAGTCTACAGTAGAGCCATACTATCAATCTGTGTTATACTTGCTGATATTCTTATGTATCACAGCTTCAAATGCTCTTATTTTTTTTATTTTTTTTAAAAATTATTTTTTGATGAATATCACAGCTTCAAATACTTGGATCTCTCCAAACGTAAGAGGCGAGGGACCAGAAGCAAGGGAAGGCCACAGTGCTGCACTTATTGGCAAACGACTTTTCATATTTGGTGGATGCGGCAAGTCTTCAAATAGTTCTGATGAAGAATATTTTGATGATCTATATATATTGAATACCGGTAATCCTCTCTATACTTGGTTACTAAATGAATACTTAGCCCACCATAAGCCATTTGGTTTTTGTCACCTTGGTGATGGTTAAGATTGTTTTGTATTATTCAATTAGAAAAGTTACTAGCTTCTATTGTGCTAATAATAAAATTACAGTGTATTCTAACTGTCCTATTGAAATATCTTATGTAACTGATCACTGCATCCCCTCTGTATGTCACGTGTTATCACTTATCTATTTTGTGTTATTAAGCCTAGAAAGCTTCATTATAGTATTAGATTATCGTACTGATACCACATTTTCAAGATTTGAATTTTAGTACCTGTATGTATATATTTATTTTAATAGAAGACTATAAGCTCAGGTTAGTAGTCTCTTGATTCAGATATTTAATTGGCAAAGAGTATTCTGATACTTTTATTATCTCACAGAGACATTTGTATGGAAGCGCGCTGAAACATCAGGAACTCCACCAGCAAAGCGTGATAGCCATACTTGCTCATCTTGGAAGAACAAAATCATTGTGATAGGCGGTGAAGACTTGTATAATTACTATCTGTCTGATGTCCATATTCTTGACACAGGTACCAAGACACGTGAAGTTATTTTTTTCTTGTTATTTTTCAAGTCAATAACTTATTTAGATAAAAATTACAAATTTCTTCTTTAAATCAACTACCATAGTTTACATGATAAATGTATTTGGTTTATGCAATATCCAAATGTATCTGGTTTATTATTATGACAGCTAAATTAACATTCTTGTTTTACTATAGATACTCTCATCTGGGGAAAGCTGAACACTTCAGGTCAGCTGTTGCCACCTCGAGCTGGGCATACAACTGTTGCCTTGGGCAAAAACATGTTTGTCTTTGGGGGGTTCACTGATGAACAGGACCTATTTGACGACATGCATATGCTTGATGTTGGTATGGAATTAGACAGTTATTTGTTTCATGTTCCGTTTTATTTATTTATTTATCTGAACTATGCTTTGATTTCTTCCTACCAAATAATGTACCGATGTTTTGCTGCAAAAATATTAGCGTGAAAAACCTAATATGCAATTTTGGCCAGAAGACAGGGCATCAATGAATATAATTTAAATATAGCTCGGTTCTTTGAAATTTCCTCACCTATGAATCCAAATGAATGGTTCTATATTGCATCTTGATCAGATTTGGAGTTCAACACTTTTAAACTTAGTATAGGTACATTAGTTTAGAAAATCAGGAGATCAGTTGTTGTTTCTCTGAGTAATTCAATCCTCCAGTTGCTCTTAATTGTTCATCCCTTAGATTATGTTGAACCGTTTAGTCTCCTAGTATAACCCTCGTGATCAGTTCAGAATGTAAAGTTGATGAATTCTTTTACAATATATGTATCCAGTTGTACATATACTTTTTTTCTCATGAGAAATGCTTTGTCTGCATTTTTGCAGATACTGGTTGTTGGACCAAGGTGATGGCTACAGGCGAGGGGCCTTCAGCAAGATTTTCTATGGCCGGTGACAGTTTGGACCCGCAGAAGGGTGGTGTCCTTGTATTTATAGGTGGTTGCAATAAGAATCTTGAAGCACTGGATGAAATGTATTATCTAATCACAGGTTTAAGTAATCCTTTTTATGAGAATAACTTTAAATTTCTTATTCACTCTAGGGTAACCATTTGGAAAATTCTTTAAGTTTCTTATGTAATCCTAGAATCTGATGCTATGAATTGTCCAATACTAGGACTTGCAATGGATCCTGAGCGAGATGAACGAAGGGTGGAAAAATTATCTTTTAGAAAACAACTAAAGTTAAAGTGCCAAGAGCAACAAACTCTTGCTGCAGTGCATGATAAGGCTCTGGGCAGAGTCGAGACAAATGTCACTGCTTACCAACCCATGGCTGTGGTAAATCATATTCCACCAAGTAAGAACTCTATCTACTTCTTCTACAATGAACTCTTGCTGCGCCATCCTTGCTTGTTGCTACGAGTGCTTGATCATGATCTCTGAATGTCTTCTCGGGATATAAATGTGGTGGAGGATACGGATCACCGCAACAACTGAATATATACGGTGATCCGTATCCTCCACCACATTTATCAATAAGTAAGCACAAGTTAAACATCAGTATCCGTATATGATAATTTGTGAGAATTTTCTACCAGAGTTGTGCTTTGCATAAGATTCATTTAGTTATTATTTTTTTAATGATGTTAATTTGGTTTAGATTTTGGCAAAGAATCAAGAACTCATGCTGGTTTGGAATTGCCTACATAAATAAAAAAAGAATTTTTTTTTCCCATTTTGTTAGCAATTGGTACTATCTTCCCACCTGGCATGTAGTCTTAATTTTATAGTTAATGCAGGAGAAAAATATTACAATATTGGTTTAATTTGGACTTATAAGTAATTAGCTATGAATCTGAAGACCAGTGATTCCGCAGCAGGCAGACAGAACATTTACTTGCATGATTACCAGACTCCTCCAGGGAAGAGGACATTTCAAGCTAAGGTTACCAAAAACTTTACGGATGGCTATACTATTGAAACTTTAATAGATGGGAAGCTTCTTCGTGGTGTGCTCT
Source organism: Aralia elata (assembly GCA_034770075.1). Taxonomy (NCBI): domain Eukaryota; kingdom Viridiplantae; phylum Streptophyta; class Magnoliopsida; order Apiales; family Araliaceae; genus Aralia; species Aralia elata. Next base: position 89,243,372 of record CM068378.1, on the reverse strand, counting down.
TTTCTAACAAGCCAAACTTTAGCAAGACTGCTGATGATGATTCTATTATGTGAGAATAATTTACTTATTCCAACCCCTTATTTAATTGCAGAACACATAAATACCAGTACATAGTCCCTAGTTTCTAATCTTTTTGGACATTTTGATTTAAATGGTTGTTTTACACTCTAATCAGGAAAAGTGACGCTGTGGAGGTTGGTGATGCTATGCCAAATGATGATCACAATTTGAAATCAGAGTCCGCAAGATCCCTCAAGCAGGATGTAGCGCAGGAGGATGGTGTGCGTAAGAATTCTGTATCACCTGATCCCCAGGTGAAAGCTGCTTCTGTTTCAGATTTAGAAAATGTAGTGATGTCTGATGCTTCTCAGCCCCGTGAGGTCATTTAATTCCCTTTTCTTAATGGTAGTGTTCTTAAAATTATTATGTTTGATGATTTGATCGTTTGAAGATCTTTTTACAACATGCAAGGTAACTTTTGGGTACTTTCTCATATATGTTATTGTTTTCCTTTTCTTGAACATGTTGGTGATGTACCCAAAACAGCCAACTGAAAGTTTGACCCAAGTTTTTGAGTTTTGACCTCTGGCAACTGTAACCTGTATTTTTTTATTTATATGTATTCTGTAACCGTATCCCATAGTTGTTAAAGGCGCCCCTAAGCACGAGATGAGGCAAGGCACAACTTTTGGATTTGCTTCAGCAATGTGGAGCGTAGGTATACAATGCACATGCTTTGCGCGCTTAAGCGCAAGGCTAGGCAAAGTGGGGCTAGGTGATCATCCGGACTTAAATTTTTGAAAGAAAATAAACCCAAACCCAAAAAAAAAAAACCATAGACAAACCAAAACAGACACCCAATTGACAAACCCAAAAAATAAATTTATAAGATCAAAACAGAAATACGAACAACCCAGTTGCGTGCGACATGCAACTTCGTCTACCATCGTTAGACTCTCTAATGCATCTTCGTGATTATTCCTCTGCCTCTATGATAGTGGCAAAAAGTTTTCTCCCTTTTGTCGTTTAAGGCCGCATTGTTTCTCTCTCCGTTGCGGGTTGCAGGTCAGCCTTCTGTTCTTCAACTTTTCTTGTTGGAGAAGATGGGTGTTAGCTTACCGTAATATTGCTTTTGGGCTGTTAATGTTCTTTTACATCTCTCTCTCTCTCTCTAATTCTATTACCGTATTACATAACAATGACTCATTATCTTATGTTTCAGACCCATCTAATATCCAAAATAGAATTAAAATAACTTACTGAATAACACAATACCACTGAAGGAAAATCTATGGGCTACAAATTTCTAATGGTGTATGAAGTGAAGTGTTCACTTGATTTTGAAGAAATTCAAGCTAACTATCTTTTTATTTGTCTGACTTGATTTAAACATTGAAGGTGATTATAATTTGTAGCCATATGGTAAGAAATTGTTGCCCTTTTGTTTTGATACCTAAAATGTCAAAGGAATTGTTGAATGCTAAACCCGGCAAATGGGCGGGTGTGGGCGGGCATTAGTGGGTTTGGGCATATTTGGGTTGGGTTTAGGTGGGCTAAAAATTATACGGGTTTTTAAATGGGCTTACCCATATATCAAATCTGAAAATAAATATTTAGATTTCTCACATCCTCTCTAAAAAAAAAGGTTCTTCCATCTTTGACTCTCTCTAAAATGTTATCAGTTTCTCCCACATAACTTTCTTACTCTAAAATTTTATCACTTTCTCTAAAATTTTATTACTTTCTCCCACATAACTTTCTTACTCCAAAATTTTATCACTTTCGCTCTTTAAAATTCTATTACTTTCTCCCACGTAACTTTCTTACTCTAATTTTTTTTCACTTCTCTCTAAAATTTATTATGCGAGTATTATAATTTTACAATTTTCCTAGTTCAACAAGAAAATGAGATTTCAGGTATGAAATCCCTGTTTTATATTGTATGGCACCCCTTTTCATTCTTCTCTACTCATATATATATATATACACACACACACACACACCTATCACTAGACATAGGTCCTAATACTGATGATTTAATATCAACAGGGTAAATCAGACAATTGGGTTGTGAGAGAGAGACGGATTCTCGAGAGAAAAATTAACAACAGAGAAACTGACGAGAGAGGGAGGAGGTTTGATTTTATTCAAGAGTGGAGAAAAATTGCACCGTAGTTGGAATAAATTGTAGGGATAAATGGGGCCCAACGACAAGGGGCACGCCTCGCGCCTAGGTTCAAGTGGGCATTTGCGCCTTAACTTCTATTTGTATCCATACACATCACCCTTTTATTAAATCTGAAACTAAAGTTATTGCAGTATTTTGGGGTAAAGACTAATTCGTTTTAGGGGCGTAGGCACAATTGCCTAGATGGCTAGTGACCAGCTTAGGATTTTGGATTTCTTTTTTAATACTGTTACTGATTTGTAATTTATTTTGTAAAAATATGATGAAACTGTGATATTTTACAAGTTTGGCCACTATCATTTTCATTTGATAACTAAGGTTATATATCAAAAGCACCTAAAGGGGCCCTATCCAATAAAGCCAAGTATACATCAGAATTACAAATACTCTTATTGACCTAGCGAACCGCGTATTGGTACTTGAGTACCCAAACATGATACTCTTACTTACTAATACTCTAAATTTGGCATACTAAAATATTTCTTTGTTGTTTTACCTACAATTGCAGAAATATCAATATTTCAACTTAGTATTGAATGCTCATTTATAGAACAATCATCTCGTTGATTCTACGAAAAAACTTCTATAAAACTTTGTCTTATTGCATTTAGATTCTAAGACAGTTCCTAACTATAAGCACTTATATAAAGTTCAGCATACCGCGTGCCCATTCGTGAAACCGTTATATCCTATTTGTACGAAACTCGTTTTTAATAGCTTAGCCTATTATTGCACTTAAGTTTAAAATACATGGTGATTAACTGTCTATTTATGTACTAGAATGGGGTCCTTCGCCATAGAGGTAAACCATGGGGGATGAAGTTTAGTTTACTCCTCTATAGTGTCCTGCTTACAAGTACCCCTAGCTAAGGAGTGCCCTAAGGGCACTTGTTAAGCTACAACTTTTTGTTATGGGAACCGACATTAATTTAATTATGTGTTTATCTTTGTGGTGTTACAGTTTTGGGTGTGAGCCACTTTGGGGGTTCTAGCAATGGTATCCTCTTTTTCTCTTCAATCTAGGAGTACTTTATTATATTGCATTGTACAAGTTCCTAGAACAACACTTTCTAAAAGTAAATACATTAAATCTAATTCAACAACTTCCCATAAAACATTTTCAGTAGTTCTCAAGACGTTCAGTTTAGGCGAGACCGTGACCAAGAGCCTAAGCGTTTAGGCAATAATCCGCTTAGGTACCCATAAGGTGAGAAGTTATTTATAATGTGCATTTTATATATGTATATACTATATATATGTACGCACTGTACTTTCAAAAATATATCACAGAAAAATTTTATACATTAAACTATTAAAGCCTAAAATAATGTGATGACAGTATTAAATACCATTAAAAGCACAAATATATTAACATTTCAAAATAGGAAACTTAAGTGACTTAAACAATAATCTATATATTGTCCACGCCCCTCCCCCCCCAAAAAAAAAAATAAAAAAAAATAGGGGCCTATCTGAAAGAAATGGACACAACATTGGCTAGCAAGTAAAACTTCAGGGGCTGGTTTTGGAATAGAATAGAATCTAACTGTAGGACTAGATCTGGTTCATGAGATAACTTAAGGGGCCCAACTAGTAATTTGGCAAGAAGTTAACTAAGTCACCATCATTACCTCTCTCCGTTCACGTAAAATTAGACACACGAAGCATTGGTGATGGCGAGGGAAAAAAAGAAGATAAAATCGAATTTATCTTTGTTACATACTTTGTATAATAAATTGACGACTGGAAGCAGATCAACAATGCGACTACTGTTTTCTTCCTCTTCTCCTTTTTGTTCCCTTTTTCTTTGAGCTACTGGGGTTCCAGCTCTTTCCAGGGCCCCAGGCGATCCTTTGTTGGTGATAGATCTGGGTTTTGTTTTGGATTTGGGGTCAGCTCTGAACCCATTCCTTGGCTTCAAATAGTCCAAGGTGTCGCCTAGGCGACCCAACGCAATAACCTAGAGGCTAAGGCGCCGGCCTTAGAGACTGTCACCAAGCTGTATCCTCGCATTGCTAGTAGCCTGCCGCCTTTTCAACTAGGCTACGCCTTGATAACCATGTTTCCAATATTATAAACAAAGACAGTTATAACACATTAAATATTCCTCTACAACATTGACACCCTTGCCTTTGTTACTATAAAATATCATATATATATATATTATATTTGGAGCACTATTAGAGAGTTTACTTTCTTTTAAATATTGTATCTTCACTTTGTGGCCCACAGTAAGAGAAAGAGTGTTGACTTTCATCATTTGCCTAAAAATGTACTTAAGCCATTCTTTTGGGATAAAAGTAGTATTTCATACTTGAAAAAAAGTTGAGGACCTTAAGGTACACTTGTATTAGTACGAGTTAAAAAAGAAAACTTGTATACATGTTTTGTTTGACCCATTACCTTTAAATCTTGGCTATGCCCCTAGTTGGCCTTATGTATCTTGACTTGAAGTTCCAAAGTGTCATTGATTAGATGTTGAATGCAGTTAGATTGCTCTTAGATATCTCCTAATCAGGCTTTATGTGATTATCTATTTTGATAAACGTATTCCATGATATAAGAAATTTCTTATGGGGAAATTATACCATCAGTTAATGCTGAAATGCCCCAGTTATTGTGTTGACCCATTGATATCCATTTTAAGCAGTAAGACCTGCATAAAATGTGCTGACTGCTTGAAAGTTGAATAATAGAATTTAATAATAAGTGCCGACTGCTGGAAAGTTAAATATGTTTTGGAATTTTAATAGAAATGCTAATAAATGCCACTTGACGCTTTCTGTTGCCTATCCTGGTAAAGAGAGTTTGACTGAAGGACTAAAAGCACTGATATTACAATATTACCCTCCCCCCAAATGTTTCTTCTATTGTTTACTGGTGGTAGAGTAAGTAAAAAACATTGAATAGCTTGGCAATTTCGAAATTATGTGTAGCTCATCATCAAGTTTATATTTTGATGCACTGTTAAACACTGTGAGATATTATGATTTATTGCGAAATTCATGATATGATACCCTATTATAATGTCTTTGCAACTTTGCAAATCATTCTAAATTAATCTACACGCACAATGTTCTAAACAATTGTTAGGTAGACCTAGGTGGTGGAGGAAGTGCTTAGCTCGTAGCTCGCTTAAGCAGTGCTTAGCCTTTTTATTTATTTAATTTTTCTGGTATTTGTAGACTATATAAATCATATTATAGATGTAAAGATTCTTAACTATGCATGGAATATAACCAAAATAAACAATCTTAAAAGGTACAAATTTATTTCAAGAACTTTGACATTCACATTATGTAGCTAGCCATTTGATAAAATGAAATTACTTAAATTACCTCCAAGATTCCAATGCTAATAATTTGATATATAAGTCTTAAGTCTATCTACCTTTGTGGGTATTAAAGCATAGTACAAGTATTTTACCTTTATTCTTTTTAAACATCATCAAGAAGAAGGAAAAAAAAGGTAAAAAAGGGCCAGACTGTCTAGAACGCCCAAAAACCTCCTAGGGAAATAGGGGAAGTCGAGGTGGTAGAGTGCCAGGCGCCTTGAAGGATATTAGAACATTGTACACACATGCTCGATGCTCTTGATTATACTTTTATTTTCCAAAATTATTATAAGCATAAAAAATGGTGAAAGCCTTTACATCGAAGAATTTATTATATCACTTATTATAATACAATAAATAACATAAAATAATTAAAATGTGAGAGGATGTGTGGAAGAAACAAAGAGATAAATGAGAGAAAATATGGGATGAAAGAGATTGAGAGACAGAGATACTTCAGCGAGGGATGAAAGGAGATTAGGGAGATATAATATGGATGAAGTTTATGTATTTCCCTTTGTTTAATTTAAGTCGGTTACGTAATCTTTATGAAGAAAATTGATATTTTTCACAAGCATACTTGATATTTTCAGAAGGTGAATAGTAAATGGATCTCACACCAATGTGAGAGAGAATTTGTGGAAATATTAATAAGTACTTGTGGAAATAACATTTCCCTTAGTAATTTAGAGGGTCAAAACAGAAAATGTATAGGGCTTTACGAAACCCTCGATTTTTGCTTTATAATATATATAGATGTAGCATATAGTGATATATTAGAGAAGGATATTTCAGAAATAACCTATCAAATAACTTGTATATACAGATAAAAACTATTTAGGAAATAAAAATTTGCTTTATTCAAATTTTGCCACCACTATTAATAGTTGTTGGTGCCTGTGGAATTAAAAAGAAAAGAGTCAGATATATGTACAATACAAATAAGAAACCTAGAATATTGATATCTGTGCCATTTTTGGCCATAAGGTGATGAGTGGCATCATATACTTAATAAGTCAGTAGTGCCATATTTATGCATAAAATTGTTTCTCTGTCCAAAAACTTCATAAAAACTGACTTGTCAACAGAAAACATTTCATAAAAAAGTGAAGTATTGAAATCCTAACCAATGTTTTACTGCTTCTGTGCTAAAGGACTTGCTTTAGTATTTCATTACAAGGATTAGGCTTTCCATTATACATTAATATGGGTGGCACCCCCTTGGTGCTTCTATGAATGAAATTATTACTTGCCAATTTTTTTTAATATATTAATCAATTTAAGAAACAAAAGTTTTTGACCTCAACAAGTGGTCATTAAACCATTAGCACCTAGAAAAATTCCTTCTACAGTAGCTGTTCATTAAATAAGAGATACTCTAGGAATAGAGGCATTCATAGAATTGTTTGTTTGTTTTTGTTTTTGGGGAGGGGGGATGAAACTAATTATAGCAAGTGTGTCTTTCTAGAATATAGTTGTCGATAAGGGATTGTTGGTGTATTAATGAATATACATTGTCATTATGTCCATAGATAGTGAAAGTAATTACAGTGATATAAGCATGTTTTCGAGGTTCTGATGACATTGCTGTAGCAACTCAGAGAAAATTGGAGTTAAGCATCTCATTCATGGCCAAATCATCTTGTTTGTTAGTTATCGTATGCTATGGACAATTGGATAAGAAAGCATCCTTGTGTTGTGGACCTGCATTGTCTTACATCTACGATGCATAGTGGGGAAATGATAGTTCAAGATTTTGATTTTTATGTTGCATTGTCCTTTAAAATTTGAGTAATCTGGTTTGGTTTTATCTTTCTAATTCTCACCATCTTCCCCCGAATATATTTTAATGTAGATTTAGCAACTAGACGATCCCAACGAATTACATTGCAATTTCTGTTTTGCTAATTTCTCAACAACTTGGAGGCATTATGTGAACCCTGCTTAGTTAATTTTATAATGAAGAATGAGTATCAACAAGCGTATGCTGCTTTACTTTTTACAGTTCGGAACTGTATATTCTCGTCATCATAAATTGTTCACTTTGATGTGCCCGACTCGACCATGAGCAGTTGGACAACTGTTTGCTGAAGACTTTAAGATCATGGTTTTCACTTTCTGTTACTTCAGCAGGTCCCGTGTGATATTAATTCACCAGTATCACCTAATGTGAATTTGGAGAATAATAAGACAAGTATTCCGCCATATTCCATCACTGAAGTCACTGAAGATATAACGCCTGCTGCAGCCACCTTTGTCACTTCGCCTCCTGAGCAAGGTAACAATAAAAAAGGGGGAAAAAAAGTCCATAACTACTTGTAGTTGATTATGTCATATTATTCCTTACATTGTACCTTACATAGTACTCCCAACTAAATCCATCCACTGTGACTCCCTCTGGGATATTGACATGTAGCTCCAATATCAGTCCACATATTCTAGGTTTCTAGCCTAGTAAATTGGTGTTTTTGAATCTTTTGACCCCTAAAAGAAATATGAATATGAACAACTTATTATTTCGTGCCCTCAATGAGACTATATGCAGCTATAATATTGAACACATAAATGGGTTGTTTATCGAGGGTATATAATCACAGGCATTTGGAAAGACAGATTAAATATAATATCCAATAAATTCAATTATTCTATGCAAGCTCTTCTTTCTTCTTCTTCTTTTTTTTAAAAAAATAAAATTTAGAAATGGCATTTGGTCTTGCCTAATTCATTATATAGGTATAATTTGACAATATTGTAGTATTCGATGTAGTCTCTATAATGGTACTGGTAGTATAAATGACTCCACGTGAAATAATACCGAAACAAGGGAAGAATTGTTAAGGCTGAAAAACTTTACACTGTTAACCTTCAGAAAGAATGCATTTCAAAAAATCGAGCAAGTGAATTTCATCTATTTTTACTGCTAAAAAAAAAAAAATTAAACATCATCGTCTTCAAAATATCGAAGAGTCCTTGGTCATCTATATTCTGTACATCTATCTAAGATTGAGTTTTCACTAGCAGATACTTTTTGACAGGAATTGGTTCAGTGTATGGATGAAAGAAACAAATATTGGAGAAACTAATTATGAAAGAAACAAATATGGGAGAAACTAATTATGGGGCAGAGGCCTCATGATAACTTTGCTCGTATAAAATGGAAGGCTAGAGACTCCTCTGTTGTTGAGGAAGGCAAGGAATCATTCGTAGTTGTTTTTGAATGATAGGAGGGAGTCCTTCACATTTGTTGTGGGAGACGAGTGTTCTCTATTATTGCCGACATATGATATTCTCAGAAAGTGGATGTGTGAAGTTATATACCGAGGATGAGAAATCTAATTTTGGACGTAAGAAAAAATCAATCAAGCAATTCTTCCCGTGCAAATTGAAGAGGGCCTCAATTTGAGGGAGAGTGTTGAAGATAAAATAATTCAGCGCTGTAGTTGGTTTGAGTATTTTATTTTTAAGATTATGTTATGTAACAAGTTGTAAGTCATGATATAAGACTTCCAACTTGAGGGAGGTGTTAGAAGATTATTCTAGATTCATGATTATATTAGAGTATATTATTATTAGAACTTGGTGACAAGTATGCTTGGTGCCCACACATACTTGGCCACTACTCAACTAGTAGTCTATATCTAAGGCTTTAGTACTCTTCGTAATAATATAACAACAATATTCAATACATCTTTATCTCTAACAAACCTAAATGGCGTTCTTTGTGTTTCCAGATGGCAGAGCCTCGACTACTAAAGAACACGGTCCCATGAATGAAAAATCCTCCGGTGCAAGCAGTTTGATGTCTAAAGGTGATCGAATTCTATTGAGGTCATAGGCTTATCACAAATGACTGGTCCAGTTTGTATAGTTGCAAAGTGATCGTAGTTGCAGTTGACAGGTAATTAAAGAACTATTTTCTTTTTTATTTGTGGGGTTTGCCACCCTATTCATTCTGTTTCAGGTTCACCAAAATCAATTTTTGACAAACATAAACTAATTGTAAGTTGTATTCCTCATCAAAATTAACTGTTGACCATTCAGTTTCAACAGCTCATTGAGATCAGCAAGAGTAAAGTTGCTGATCAAAGTAAATTGATGGTATGGTTGTCTTTCTAGTAGTTAATGTGCTTGACTAACTATATGGTTACCTTCCTCTTTTTGCAGCGAATGACTCATTTTATAGTTGCTCCGGGTATATCAATTTTATGGACTTTTCGACAGTTTCATCTGCTTTCTAATCCTCAAGACGGGTGACAACTTGTTGCAACTTTTTTGTCTGGCTGAAGTCATTCCTACGTATGTTTTTAGTTTCTTTCTGGAAAGGAAAGGAAAAGAACGAGGGTCTTTAATCTTGTATACTGACTGAAAAGAAAATGTTCAGCATATACCCGTTGACTGTGATGCGAGAAAAATATGAAAATAGCTTGATTCTTCATTTTGCAAGTTATCTTGTTGAAGAATTGATTCAAAAATGAAGGTGAAATTCAGATCTCATTAATTTCATTCATTTAGCGATGCATTAAGTTATACAAGTCTTGGTAATACCTAAATTAAGGTGTTACTGCTTTCCCCTCTTTTCAAACTAAGAAAATATTCCTAGGGTTTGAAGTTTGCTCTTTTTCTTTTTCTCCTTTTTGGCCAGTTAATCTTGGTAATACCTAAATTAGCATGTATGTATATTTGAAGCTTAGTTTGGGCGACATTTAACAATCACTGTTACTTTGCTGGTGCCTGGAAGTGGGGAAGGAAAGTTTCTGAATGCTCCTATTATTTAGGAAGCAGGCTCACTTGTTTGTGATGTTGGATTTTGGGATGGATCTGGTTATGGTGAAGTTTTCACGGTAGATACAATCAGTGAGTTTTATAATTTTTTGTTGCATTAATTATAGCAAATGTTGCATTTGTGGTGGCCCACAAACAAGGCGTTTAGAGTTAAAAATGTAATTTTTGCTATAATCAATGTAGCAAAAAGCTATATAACTTACCGATGGTATGTGGTGTAACAATTTCACCCTAACCCGATCCATTTGGGACTAGTCCACGTGGTGGTTTTATATCAATAATCAAGTTCTGGTTTTTGTTCGTCACCAGTTTCTAGAAATGGAAATTTAGATCAATGACTTGCTTACCGTCGTAGTGATAAAATAGCTACTCCCTCCGTTGCACAAAAAAAGAGTCCCATTTGATTTCATCTTTCCAGACATCTTGAAACTGTGAAGCATAAGAATGCAAATGGTTTTGGTGAATAACTACATCTATTATAGTTTGAAATGGAGTTCTCGTTATGTGTGAAAATGAGGATCATATTTGAAGCTGCGGATAGTATTCGGAAAATTCATAATTAGATTGTTCATGATGTACATGCCAACCAGATCACTCTTTTAATCAATGGTTTGAATACAAATTAACAGTTAAATGGCTATTCAGAGCTCCCCTTGTCATTGGTTTCAAAACAACTCAAACGATTTTGGGGTTTGGATTTATAAATTTTGAATTCTCAAACTTAGAGGATTGCAAGAAAAAATGTGTTTTTAAGTACCTGCATTTTGTTTTGTATATGTTATTGCCCAGCAACATGAATCATATAAAAAAGAATATTGAAAAATAACAATGCTATCATAAAACACGCCAACCAGAACAAGCAATAGCACAAACGAATTGAAGAAAAACAAGTCAAATTTCATTGGGCTGACAATGGCTGAAGCCAGATAGTTCAGGATTGATCATGCATCAAAACTTAAGACCAAGCCTCATCCCGACACCCCTTAAAACAGGAAGACTATATTACAACTTATAACTGCTGCATTGACTAAGAAATGGACATATTTTGTTCCAATCTTAATCGGTCTTAGACCAACAACACTAAGCAATGTTTTTACACTTGCAAGCAATAGGGAATTACTTGCTGCCACCATCGCTGCCACCAAAAAGGTAGTCCAAGGAAGACCCACCACCTGGGGCCGAATGAACCTTGGTTGAAGGTCGATCCTGCACGAAATACAATCAATAAACTATTACTAAGCCAGCTCAAAAATGATGAGAATATTAATTCGTATTATAACCAAGTAGGAGAAGTTAACATCAAACTAGGCCTTGATTAGAGCACTAGTCATTGCGGTATTTAACAAGCCATATATTTTCTCAGCAAGATTATCCAAATATTGATATTTTGTATGACATGATTGATAAATGCAAAAACACTGGCATTGCAAATTCAAACTATTTTTTGGTCTGTAACATTAATATATTATAAATTCAAAACTATCTCAGTCATTGTAAAAGTTGGTCAAGAAACACTGTATGACATGATTGATAAATGCAAAAACACTGGCATTGCAAATTCAAACTATTTTTTGGTTTGCAACATTAATATATTATAAATTCAAAACTATCTCAGTCATTGTAAAAGTTGGTCAAGAAACACTGTAACCTTCGACTGAGGCAGTTTCTAGCAAAGAAAGTGTGTAAACAGAAACTTACTCAAGTGGATCCTAGCTACAGCAGTTGCTAACCGCAGGCTCACAGCTCTCTGTACCCTCTAGAAGGTTCATGATTTTGACAAGGGAAAATAATGTGAAGATATGGAAGGTTGAAGTGCATCGACTCAATATGACTCCTACTCTGATAGCAATCACATGTTAGTAATGATATTTTCCTAAATTTCATATTCTTTTTATCTTAATAAGGTCCTGGATTTCCTGCTTTGCTGCTGAAAGTTTAAGAGTATGTTAGCATAGCCTTAAATTGTATTTTTTATCCTAAAGTGATTTTTCATGCTATAAATATCTGAAATCACTATCCATCTCTAAAACATATTTCGGTTACAGCTTCTACTCAAGTACTTAGTACCATAATAAATTACAAAAAATAAGGACTGCCTTAATATTTTGGAACAAAAGTACAATCCACCCGCAAATAATAAGCATCATTCTACAACAATTAAGATGTCAAACATCTCCACTAATATGTGATTTAATATGGTCCATGACAATGGCATCTAATACAGAACATGTATAACCAGTATCAAAACAGAAGATCATACCGTAAGGAAGTTGCCGCTGTTCTGTCCATCAGCTCGGAAGTAATTGTTTGCCTTGTTTCCCTGGATACCGGCTGGAATCTGCTTAGTAATGTCCACTGGTGGTGCAGCAGAAGCAGCAGACTTCTGAGGAGGCTCACTGCCAGCAACTGGTCCTGGGTTTTGAGGAGCTGCTGCATTATCAGGAGTGGGTTTTGGTGCCCCTCCACTTCCGAAAAGATAACCTAGCGAACTCTGTCCCCCTCCACTGCTGACTCCACGGCCCATGATTACTGATTTAAATATTTATTAGAACCTCCAAATCTGCTCACATTTTCAACAACTAAGGAATTTAAACTATTGAATTCATAAATCATATGAAGCACAAATGAATGTCCACCAAAAAATTTTAGTTGTGCTATCTGCAGCATTTCAAAATGCATGCAACACGGATTAATAAAAACATGAATCTTGGAATAATTATTCTTATCATATTAGAGTTTTTTTTAATAGAAATATGTAGTAATCAAGAGCCAAGAACCAAATTTTAAATTTCACAGTTAAATTTGCACTAAAGTGACAATTGTTAAAAAAAATGGTAAAAAGTAAAAGTGGGAGCGTAAAAGCAAACGAAACAACAGGGGGAGTGTAAAGTATCAAGATTGCGAAATGCTTGTGAAAACTCCCCATTCTAAGCCGAATTTTCATATCATGTAAGAAAAAGAAAAAAGTGAGAGACTAAGAGCATCTATCAATCAAATTTATTAGAAGAATAGAAACTATTTCCTGACAAAGTCGATGCAAACAATATAAGTTGGGGGTGGGGACTAATTTTTCAGATCATTTCCACTCCAGCCTATTATTGACCTCAAACATATTTAGGAACCTTGTTTTGCATTCATCAAAAGCACTACAATTTCCACTAAATAGAAAACACAATGAACCTTTGTTTCGAACTCTTGAAAGTTCAATACAAAAGAAAGAAAAAAAAAAGGTAAATTTAAAATTCTAGAAATGTTCCAATAGCCAATTACACTTTTCACATTATATCGGATACTAAATCTTTCCAAATTATATATATAGTCGGATTTGTATTCATTAAGAAGGTTTTTCTTTTCTTTTCTTTTTTAATATATATTTTATATAAATTTCACTACGTTTTCCTCCTCAAACTCATAGCTCTTTTGATTCCAAACTGAGAGTAAATTCGCACCAACAATTCCTACATCTTAACCAATATAAAACTATAATCAAAACAAAAGGTACCAAAATTAAAAGGTAAATTTAAAACAAACCCCACATTGCCAATTAATCAAGACCATAAACATCAGAAAGCAAAGTGATCCACTATTCTAACAGTTCTTTATAGTTTTTTAAGCTTAAACATGAACATAGTTTTGGAGAATACAAGAAATGTCAGTACGTATCATATAAAATTAGGCTTAAAATCGGCATCAAACACTAGATCTTACTCAAGCTTTGTAGTTGTACCTCAAAAATGACAAACAATTACATAAAAACATTGGCAAATGCTAAAATAACTGCAGATCGGCATGAAATGAGCTAAAGAAAACAGATCATACAGTAGTGAGAGCGTCGTAGTGTGAGTCTCTGAGAGTTGAAATGGTGAAGAGAGAGAAAGAGAAAAAAATCCGACCTGTGTCTGGATCAGATCTGGAGTGAGGATAGGCCTGTTCCCGCTTTTATAGGTCACAATCTGAGGACTCAATTGTAAAATAAAAGGTCATAATGGCGTCGAAGCTGAATTATTCCAAAGTTTGAGGCAGTAAATGATAACTTTGAGTCTTCGAGGTTATTTTATTATTTTTAAACAAACTTATCATATAGAGGAAAATTAAGTTTTAACGAAATAGGAAATTTTTGCATTGTTCTCAATCATGCCATCTTTGCTCATTAAATTGAACAAAATAAAATACCCGTTCAATTAAATAGTAGGACAAAATGAAATTTGCTACATGTGATTTTAACATTATAGCATGTCATCACCTATAGCTCAAAAATATAAAATACATTTTGGGTTCAAACGTATCGCATCAAAATTGATGTCATGAATTTGATATGTTTAAAAATTTGTTCAGTTACTAACGTTAAATTAGCGTATAGTTCTATCGTTTGAACTTTCAAACGTATTGCATTATTTTTGTGCATTACATTTAGCCCCTAAACCCTAAGCAATGCTTATAATTTAAATAAGAGATTTTAGAATGGGCTTGAAAGTTCAAATATTTTAAACCCTCCAAACTCTTGATAAGCGTGGTACGATTTCGAACAAAAACTGCACATAAAATCGCAACATGAAACCGTTTAGATTGATTTTAGTAATGTGTTGTGGTTTCAAATAGTGTAATTTTGACTCGAAAACCAATTAGAAAAAAAAAATAAACATGTCATACTTTTTAAACTCTAAATAAATCTCAAACATTGCAATTTTTTTTTTAGGTTATGTTTTAGTATTGTTATATAGACATCACTTGCATTGACCCTGTTTTATGATGGATAAGCTGCCAAAAGCCTTGCTATTGAAGGAATATTTATGTGACTTGTTATACTTACAGGAAGAACATTTCGTTTATAAATATTTAATTGCTATTTATGTAGTAATTGGGTATAAATGAGTGAGAAAAGGTGAGACATGTGCCAAATATTGGCATTGTGGAGACCAAATCTTTTACATGGTTTACCATATTTTCTTTTTTGGTTGATTAGTATTTTGATATTTATGCTTTGCATTAAAATAAGCTGTTGAAAAAAATTCATTGACTTTAGAAGTTCAGTTGGTGATGTCCCGAAGTAATTATGTGAAAATTTAATGATTTTTATCCGGGCGGGTTATTGGTTCCTGATATTTATTTATGCTTTGCTGTTTTTCATACCATCTTTGTAAAGTTGCTGATGTAACAAGGTTAACACCATCTTTTTGGTTGTTACCCTGAAGAAAGTTGCACATAAATAAACCAAACTCCAAAAGGGATGAAAAATTCTCTATTTGTTGTTTTATTTCTATACATGAATATTTCTGTCGAATTAAGTACAAATCTCAATTGAAGTTTTGGTTTATTTCTGTGCAGATCAATTCATTTGAAAAGATGGATGGTAATTTGTCACAATATGATTTCTAATGAAAATAAAGAACAAGCGAAAAGACGTAAATTTATGGAGGGGTACTACGTGGTTGATTCGACAATAGTTGGTGCGTGATGGAATCAAACACATGGTAAAAGAGTCATCCCAAGATTTAAGAAGTGCGAGGGAGTTTTATTTAAGGCAGTTATACTATGAAAATGATCGAGTTTGTAGAGAACAACTACGTCTTAGCAAAGACGCTTTTAACAACTTGTGTAAAAAATTGTCTGAAATTGGAGGGTTACGTGAGACACTTAGAATTATGATCAAAGAAGCCGTGATGATGTTTTTATATATTCTTGGCCATAATTTAAAGAATCACGTAGTGAGCTTTCAATTTATGCGTTCGGGGGAGACATTAGTCATCGACAGTTTAATGCAGTTTTGAAGATTGTTATCAAATTAGGAAAATATTATTTGGTCCAATCTGATAAAGAAAGTGAAGGTTTCGAATATGAGAAATGGGATTGGTATGAGGTAATAAAATATAGTTTAATGTTTTTAACTACATAATGATATTTTATATTGATGCTAATAATTACATTACTTTTCTTTGGGTTGTCTAGGAGTGTTAGATTGGACTTTATGTTCCTGTAAGTGTTCCCATCCAAGATCAAGGAAGGAAGATACCGAATCGGTCTGCTCTGATACTAAATGTTACGATATAGGTTTAAACTCTTACTTTCTCTTGAAAAGTTAGCTAAAAGTGGAGTTTATATCAACTTCACATTGATATCCCATGCTACGATATAGGATCTGCCCCAATACGACAAGTTTATAATAAATAATAGTTTTTAAATTATAACACAAATACAATATGATCAATAGAATTATTTTGTTTTGATTTTGTAAATCAATGAATTGTAATTCCATAGAGTTACAACCCGGATTGAATTCCAAAACAAATAATCCAAACAGACCCTCACATATTTGTAAAATTAATGATATCTATTTGAACAAATGCCTAACTATAATTCTGCAAAATAAAAACAGTAGGTACTTCATCTAGGGTTTTAATTTGAGCTCGCTAACTGCCGCCGCACCAAGTAAGAGAGAAGAGAGAGTCGCTGTCCGGAAGAGGAGAGAGAAAGGAGAGAGCTTGAAAGTATCATCAGTGGCGCCGAAACCAGGTCTGTGCCCTAATTATAAACCCTAACATCTTCCTTCTCCATCTAATCGATTCGGCTACCCAAAAAATGCAAATTGGGGAAGAATTTTCTCTTAGATAGTCTCAAAATCAACCATGTATTGTAATGTGTAGCTTAGTTTTTGAAACTCAAAAAGGAAAAGAGGAGTAAACAAATTAAGGGGCAAAATATACCTCCAAATACAATGACACAGCAAGAGATTGCTGCATCGGATACTTCAATACAGGTCGAGGCTTGCTCCAATACGAGTTCCAAGATAATAAATTCTGATGATGCACCGGCGCAGGCAAAGAAAAAGAAAAAAAGAAAGAGTCGAGAGAAGGCCCCAACAAGTAATGATCTTGATAATGCAAAATGTACTTCTTTGATAAATAATAGTAGTAGTCCCCTAGAAAATGATTCAGTTCAGCAGCCTGTTTTAATGGCAGATTCTGAATTAATGCAGCATGATGCAGAACTGAGGCTATGTGAGAATAATTGTGGTGGAAGGGATAACCCAACCACAATTGATACTGATAACACTCGTGAGATAAATTTGAACTCAATTTCGAAAGACCAGGCGGGCGCTAATAATGTCTCTCAGGGCAGTGCACATAAAAAGATTCCTAAATCCCAAAGGAAGAGACGGAATAAAGCCTTACGCAAAGCGCAAAGTTTGGAATCCAAAGAGGGTGCTGACTCTTCTTCTGTTGAAGTTGTAGAAAAAGGAAGGCAAACTACTTTGTCCAATGGCTCAGGTGGAGCAATTTCTCCTGGCTGTGTAAATAACACATTGGAAAGAGAATCAGGCACTGGACATGTTACCTCAGTGAATGTTGAGGAAGATAAATTAGTAGAGATGCACTTGGATGGGTGCTCTGATATTAAACACGCAAGTGGGGAGAGCATGCATGGAACTGAGATGGATAATTCGGAAGATATCAAAGATGATTTTGCTATGGATTTGTCTTTACCAGATCTTTCGGGAGAAGATTTTAAGCAGGTTAAAAGGGCTAAACTAAATGTTGAACACAATGTGTTATGTGATGTCCATTCTGCAGATGCACTACCTGAAGAATCTACAAGGTTGTGCAAGGAGCAGATAGCTTCTGATGATCCATCTTCTCAGGATTCTCTGAATGAGCCCCTGGACCAGAAGAGACAATCTAAGATCAATGATTCAAGTTCTTCACCTGTAAAGTTGGATGAAATGAAAGATAATGTTACTCCAAATGCAAACAAAGAATTGTTGCAGTCTTCCATTGGAATAACTCTTACTGGCTCTTTTAGAAGAAAGCTTCTCGTCCTTGATTTGAATGGGCTCCTTGCTGATGTTGTTCTACATGTGCCAGATAAAAATAAATATAAAGATTACAAAATAATAGGGATGAAAGCTGGTGAGAATTAAGTTACATGAGTAAGATTTTCACATGAATTCCATTATTTGCTGTCCCACAAAGTTTCTAACTTTATTGTCACTTGACATGTTAGTTTTCAAGAGGCCCTTCTGCGACGATTTTCTTCAATTTTGCTTTGAGAGATTTGACGTAGGCGTATGGTCATCAAGAACCAAGTACTCTTCAACCTTTTACTTATAATCGAATATTTCTTGTATCTGTCTTCAACTTGTAATCTTATATATCTTCCTGATAGTTTTATCAATAAAATAAAATAAAATATATCTTCCTGATAGTTATCTATCATTTTTTAATTTAGTTTTGACTGTGTTAATGTTTTATGCTTTATTTATGTCGATGTTAAATTCCTACAGGAAAAACGTGAAAATGATTATTGATTTTCTTATGGGAAAAAGCAGTTCAAATTTGCTATTTTGTTGGGTAAGCCATTTACACAGTTTTTGAAAAACAGCTATTAAATTTCAAATGTCATTATACTGATTTTTTTTTACCCTTTCATTGTCCAAATTTCACATGTCATTATACTGATTCTTGCCTGCTTTATTTAAGATTACCTAAACACTTATTTCATGTTGTTTGTGAGATAAATGTCTAAAGGTAAATTATATTATTAGCTGATGCCCCTGGTGAACTATGTTGACATCTCAAATCGAAAACATGGCACTAAGACTTGGTTGAATTTATTATTAATATAGAAGTTGGAATTAGGAGATTTATTTTGGCATGTGCAAATTACAGATATAGGTCTTGATCACACCTTGATAAATTAGAGTTATTGGTACTGGATCCATATTGTGTTTGCTATGTTGGGTTAGTTTACAAGATCATTGTGACAATCTGATTGCACTCTCTTTTTTTTTGGACTTCCTAAATCAACAAACTGAATCTTACATACAATGACAAACAAAAAGACAAATGAGATTTCGGCAGTTTGGTAAGACATGTGATTTGGAAAATCGATTTTCAAGCTTGATGGCCCCAAGTGTGTGTGATGCAGGACATACTTAGAAAAGGGATGTAAAGCTGCCCTATTATGAAAGAAAGAATAATTGGGGCATGTATGTAGGGTTTTCGTGTTGAGATGGACTAGGGTAAGGATTTGAGATAGCAACTTAGACTATGTTTGTTATGCATGGATATGACTAATTGTATTATTTAATTCCTCTAAGGACTACTTTATCCCATGATTAGTCCTTTATTTAATCCCATGGACTATTTGATGGAGGAAGATAATCTGGAATGCATCATTAATTGTTATCATTCGATCATTTGATACCTCAAAAAGTAGATTATATAATACCAGCTCTGTGCTTGGGATTTTAGTCCATCATCATTAATTGGAGGGCTGCACTTTTTTAAGTGCTCTTTTGTTTTTGTTTTTTTAGTCTATTGAGGGGCACTCCTTGTTGAGATTAAATAAAGGACTAATTATGGGATAAAATAGTCCCTAAAGGCATTAAATTAGTACAATAGTCCTATCCATGAATCATTCATGCTAACAAAAATAGCCTTAGGGGTTTAAGGGTTATTTTTCTTTAATATCTTGCAGAATTAAACTATAATTAAGTTGCACTAGGGCCTTCTAGAGTCTCACTTATAATTCTAGTGGAGTCTCTAGTATGCACATAGGGCATTTCTTATAGATGCAGCTCAATTTTGCAACCGTATTTACAATGTTGTTTAAAGTATGAAAGAGATTGGAGTGCATTTTTTTTCCCTCAAATTCATTTTGCGTGAGCAGAATTAAGATGAATTGACCTATATCTTCACTTTGTAAGCTCAGTTTTTACCTATTTCAGTTCTTTAGCTAATCAATTTAACAGTTCTTTTAATATAATGGAAATTGTTTTTGTACAGGATCAATCCCACTGTACTATGACAGGTTTTAATACTCTTGAGAACAGGCAGAAGCCTCTAGTCTTAAAGGAACTTAGAAAACTATGGGAAAAGCATGAGCGTGATCTTCCATGGGAGAGTGGAGACTATAATGAATCTAACACACTCATGTTAGACGATTCCCCGTATAAGGCCTTGCGAAACCCTGTAAGTTTTCATTATTTTCAAACTCTTGTTTTTTTGCCCCTTATTTTGTTTTTTCTAGTTATATTATCTTATTCATGATAACTCGATTCATACCCTAAAACTGGCTATTCAATTAATTATTTCCTTCTATGTTGTGGTCTTCATTCTTCAGCCAAATACAGCAATTTTCCCCAAGTCATACCAGTACAAAGATAAGGAAGATAATTCATTAGGTGAGTTGCACTTCTCTTTAATTCTCTATGATAATATAACTACTGCTGCATCGGGCGAGTCATACGGAGTCAGAATGTGAGCTTATATATATGGAACCTGTAAGGTACATTACATATGGTCTACCCTAGCGTGTAGCCAAATATTGATCACACATAGGCACTTTGTTCG
This sequence comes from Aralia elata, assembly GCA_034770075.1. Classification (NCBI taxonomy): domain Eukaryota; kingdom Viridiplantae; phylum Streptophyta; class Magnoliopsida; order Apiales; family Araliaceae; genus Aralia; species Aralia elata. The sequence continues at coordinate 89,222,719 of CM068378.1, read as the reverse complement.
TAATCTTTTTTTATGAATACCAAAGACACATAGGCCATGTTTGTTTGCAAGGATAACACTTGAGATTGGACTATTAATCCTAAGTTACTTGTTTGTTTTAAAAAATTAGACTTGGGATAGTTCTAGGATAACAAAATGACTTGGATTGGGGGACTATTTAATACCATGTCCAACCATGTATTATAATCCCTACCAAATTCGTGGACAAAATTAACATTTACTTTTTTTTTTAAAAATGATCGTTGTATCCTATTTTATCTATCTATACTCACACTATTAAGAATACGATCTCTTTGTTATTAACGGTAAGGGTATAATAGTCCAAACAATAAGTTTTTATCCAATCCCTTAAATAATAATGGACAAAACAAACATAATATGAGATTATTTTAAGTTATCCAATGAATAATCTCATTCTAAACAAACATATGACTAGGATTATTTAATCCTAGGATTAGTAGTCTTGGGATTATAATCCATATTGCATAGGATATAGTCCGGGATTATAATCCTTGCAAACAAACATGGCCACAGTTCTCTATTTGTTTATTTATACCGTTTCACAATTGATATTTGTATATGTAGTGTCTATGTTACATGGATTTGGCACTTCACTCTGAAGTATTTTGAATGACACTGGTAGGGCTGGGAAAACAGAGAGAGAGAGAAGAAGAAATTTCTAGAGTTCTGGGGTTCCATCATTCATGGTTCATATTGCTGAAGAGAAGCTAAAGATTAAAAAGAGGGGAATAAGACAATATCCACATTTATCTATGCTTCCAACAACATGTTTGACATCAATGACATGATTTAGTAATGGGTTGCGATTGTTCTTGTTAGCCAACCATGTCCTTGCATATGGGCTTGTGGGCTTCAAATGTCTGTTAAGAAATACTTAGTTTTGAGTCTTTAGACCACAGCTGGTCTTCTTTTGTGCTACATGGTAATTTTTGTCTGGATAGTAACAATAGCTAGCAACCATTTCTTCTCCTAAAGACTAAAACTATATCCCATGTGGGAGACACTTAAAAGTCTAACTACCTATAATCCTGTCTAATGCTAATACCTAATATGTATTGTACTATTGTATGAAACTAACTATACATTATCAATGGTCTAAAGACTCTAAACTAGTCTTATATTTTCATTGAAATGAAAAATAAAAAATAGATTGAAATCAAAGTATATATTTATATGCATAGGGAAATAAAATAAAATGCAAAGAGAAAAGGAGCAATAGTCTCTCTCTCACTCCCTCCCTCTTTTATGCTATATTAAAAAGTAAATTCCAAAATGTAATCTCTTTCTTATTCCTCCACTCTTTTGGAAAGTGTATACAATATAGGTGAAATATCTAATATATAAATAAAAAATTACTTAGAGAGAGGTAGGCGTGAGAAAATTAAATATTAAAAAAAGAAGAATTCTAGGCATGCAAAGTAAGAGAGAGATTATTTTTCTTGCAACTTTAGCTTTCATATATATATATATATATGTATATATATATGAATATATCCATAGCACATATTGGTATGTGAAGGGCTTACATGACTACCAAATCTTGCACTATTCCTTGGAAGAAGATTTCACGGCCAGTATTTAAAAAAACACAGACTTCCACAACAGTGTCTTGCGGACAGGAGAATAGTCTTTTATCCCTTTGCAACACTGTCTTGTGAATGCAAGAAAGTCTTTTTATCTCATCCGCTACATTGTCTTGCGTAAGGCAATTGTTGCAGACGACAAGATGGTTTTCTTCTTCCATCCATAGGACCACTTGCGGATGGCTTCGTGTTTTTTTTAATAAAAAAATCCCGTCTGCTCAGATATTGGGACGAATGGTTCACGATCCGGTGACCATACAAGTTCACAGGGCCACCATTTGCTGTTGATCGGGTCCCATATATATAGTAGATATAAATTGCATCATACTTAATTTCTTTTCTATAAGTTTAAATACTGGAGTATAAAAATATACTTTTTTAATCCTAGATCAAGTCCCTTTGTTGTTGAAATATATTTCGTACTCTGTTATATTTCATTTAATAAGAACTAAGTTACTGTTACTTAAGCATATAAGATGTAATATGTTATATGTACATATATTTAGCAAAATTATCCTATCTTACCCAACATGTGGATTCTTTCTTTGTTGAGTCTATGTATACTTACAATATCATTGGTTATGTGAGTTCGATGAGTAGACACATCCCTATCAGATATACATGAGTCCGTGTAACACAGATTAGTTGTCATCTCTATTAAGCAGGACATGTCATAAACTTTCTCTATGGATTATGGTTTATAGATCATATACTTAGATCTACGGTTACTTTGGATTCTATAGTTATACTTAGAAAATTATGGGGAACTGTCGAGAGTGTTTGGTATTATTCTCTTTTGGGCGTTAGAAGTGAATTTGAAGGGTTACTATCTGGGCATAATTTGATATTTTCGGGTCTTGCAAGTTCAAAAAGAAGTCCCAAGTCTTGTAAGTCAACTTTGTCTCCAAGTTTAAATGGTCCCCAAGTCTTATTAGCATATTATTTTTGATTTTCTTCTATATATCATACTATCTTATTTTGAGAAGGCAGTGAATTGGAATTCGAGTAAAAGCTGTGTTTTTTTTTGGTCTTGTGCTGTTCCATTCATATGGCCCTACCGAGCGCGAAGCGTTATTCTTTTAAATCAGTTTATGTCCAGAGACATTAGTGAAGCTTTCGTCTTTTATATCAGTCTATGTCCTGGAAATGTCTCTTTACTGATAACTGCATCTGGCAATATTTTTTTGGTTACGGTGTCCCCAAAAGGTTGCGTAGGTGACTTTGGGCAGTATTCTATTTAAGCATGCATTGGTTTAGCTTATATTTATTTAATTGCTCTAGTTTGAATGCACGATATCCATTTATCCCTCTCGCTTTGTGATTCATTGCAGGGCCTGGAGGGGATCTTCGGGTTTATTTGGAAGGATTAGCACTAGCTGAGGATGTTCAAAAATATGTAGAGCAAAATCCATATGGTCAACGGCCTATCACAAAATCAAATCCATCTTGGCGTTTCTATGCCAAAGTGATTGGGCCCAACTCATTTAAGGAAGATCATGCTCATGCCGAGATTGAACATGCAAACATGGACAACAATATCAGAGTTGCTATAGAAGAGTCAAAACAGGCTACCAAGGAAGATAGTTTTATGAAAGAAATGCCTTTGGCAGAAAGCTTTGAGCAGTCTAAGCAGGTTAAGTTCAACATACACCAGAATGAAGAATGTAATATGAGTTATGAGGAAAAACAAATTGAGGGATGTAGAAGATTTTGCAAGGGAAAAATAGGTTCTGATGATACCTGTGGCAAGGTTCCTCTGACTGAACCCCTTGAGCAAAAAAGACAATCTATGATGAAAGATCCAATTCCTTTATCATCCGAGGTGGATGCATCAAATTGGAATGCTGCTCAAGTTAGTAACAAAGAGATCCACCCTCCACAGATGCCACATTCTTCTTTGGGAAGAGATCTTTCTGTCTCCTCTAAAAGAAAGCTTCTTGTTCTGGATGTGAATGGATTGCTTGCTGATATTGTTTCATCTGTACCTGACGGTTATAAAGCAGACAGAATATTAGGCGAGAGAAAAGGTAAATTTTTTCTAGGACACGTAAATTTATTTGCAGTGAAGTTCGTTATATGCTGTCTAACAAAGTTCTTACGTGTTTAACTTGTATCAGTTTTCAAGAGGCCGTTTTGTGACGATTTTCTGCAGTTTTGCTTTGAGAGATTTCGAGTCGGTTTCTGGTTGACAACCACCAAGTACTTCTCAACCCATAGCTTATCATAGTTCAGTTTTTAAATTTTTAATGTGGCTCTGTATCTTGTGGTACTTCCCTTGTTCATTTTTAAGGCTTTTGATTTTCTTTTACTATTATATGCCTTATCTTTGTCATTATGAACCTCTGCAGGAGAAATGTGCTATCTAATCTTGAATTTCTTTTGGGAAGGGCCATGCGAAATTTGCTTTTCTTTTGGGTATGCCATTCACTTTCCTTACAACAAGTCCATGTATCCAGCATTACAACTTGTGTATATTTGAGTTGCTGCATCCTAGACAATATAATAGACCCCCTCCAGTAGGAGGTACACTTTTATGGAGTATTGTTTATTTATGCTTATATGGTGATATGAATAAGGTTACCATTACTATATGTTTTTTATTGCTGTAATTATGTATATTTTCTTGTGTGGTGTATCTTTGGACAAGTATTTCCAACCGATGTGTTTCTATTGGCAAATTTGAGATTGCATCATGTATCTTGCTTTAGCAACTGTATTTGCGGACCCCTTTGGGTTATGATGTATAAATTAGACGGGTTTTTTAAACTCATTGTACGAGTGCTTCATAATAATTTATAATCACCAAGTATCTATATTCATATACGCTCGTTGCTTACACTTCTATGAGTTGATTATCATATGGATTCTAGGTTTCTTCTAATATCATGAAGATTGTGCAGGATATATCCCACTGTTTTGAGACGGGTTTTAGTACTGTTGAGAATAGGGACAAGCCTATAATTTTAAAGGAACTTAGAAGATTATGGGAAAGGCATGATCCAAATCTTCCATGGGAGAGAGGTGATTTTGATGCATCGAACACACTTTTATTGGATAACAATCCATCCACGGCCTTGCTCAATCCCGTAAGTTCAGTTGACTCATTTGTATATTCATGATTATCCTATTTCTAGTTTGTTAGAATTCTCTTCCCATGTTTATTTTATTTTTCAGCCACACAGTGCTATCTTCCCCCCCAGATACCGGTTCAAGGATGAAAAAGACAATTCATTAGGTGAGTTAACATCTCCATCAGGCTCAATCATTGCATAGGGTTCCATGATGGTCTATTGTTCGCTACCACTATTGTCTTTACTGACGTTGATTTAATAAAAGTGTTTCTTTTTTTGGCTGCTCGTTTTGAGTTCTCAAGTATTCAATTTTTTTTAATATTTTCCATGTTGCTTGGATTTCTGTTGAAACCTTATTATACTTGAATAAATAAATAAATAATATTCGCAATAATTATTAAATGGCATCTAACTCCATGTGTAATTATTATTCCTAATAGTTCCTTAAAAGCTTTTAAACTTTTTCTGGCATTATAAGCTTTTTCTTATTTTTACTCATCAATTCTCATTGTTGGAGTAACTAGTGCTATTTTTAGATATTGGATTCTGTTTATGATGGGGGGATGACATTTGACGTGGCATAGCTTTATTATTTTCCACTTGTTACACAAAGTTTTCCCTCACTGTTGTATCTTGCTTGGTTATCATTGTTTATAAACTTTGTACAATTTTCATTGTGTGATAACCAATGATGTTAAGCTTGTAAACCGCAGGACCCGGAGGCGATCTTCGGGTATATCTGGAAGGGTTAGCGTTGGCCGAGAACGTTCAAAATTACGTAAAGCATAATCCATTTGGTGAACGACCTATCACAGAAAAAAATCTATCATGGAATTACTATCTTAAGGTTATCGGAAGAGCCTCATCCCAACTTGAAGATGCTCGGCTAGCTTCAACCGAAAGATGGTGGAACAATTGTTGAGCTTCTTAACAGAAAGGCTCCTGCAGAGTGATCACAATATACTTGGTGAAACTGATTCTTTTCACGATCAATGTTTGTTTGCCTCGTAGTAGATACTGAAGGGCAGTCATGATGTTAATAGTATCGATTTTTGGTAAGATAGAACTTTTTTACGCTTTCATGAAGCAAACCCATAAATTTTGTATTGTAAGCTTATAGCCTTATATATATATATATCAAAATTATTAAATTATATAGCATCTAGGGTTTCTTTGTTGTATCATTAGACGTTACAATTTTGGCAGATGTAGTCGCAACTGACCTAATAGTCTTTCTGTATGAATTTCTATAGGGTCTGCTTTCTGTGAATTGATTTAGTGTTGCTTTTGTGTGTTTGTGTGGTTGTGCATTCATTTTTATTCGAGATTTTATATTAGCTACTTTTGCTGATTAAAATTTGTCTGATTATAGATCTTAATTCTTTGTTTGGAGAAGTGTAACTTGAAAAATTGTTTTCAAATTGCACAGATTACCTTAACAATTTTGAAACTGATCTGTTTATAATTGAGTTTCCTTTGGTTGAATGGAAAATTATACACCTTTCAAAATAATCATATACCATCTCGGTCCTAAATTAAATGCTTAGTTTTGATTTTTTAAAGTCAAATTGGCCATTTATCAATTAATTTTTTTGTAGTAATCTAAAAACAGAGCTAGTATATATATGGGAAATGATTTAGTATATGTTAATAAATATGTGGCAAAATTAGATTGTGACTAACGTAGAAGTCTATGCGATAAGATAAAATAAATTAAGGTGAAATTATTATTAATTTTTATTGATTTCATGTATATGCACGAACTTGATAATTATAATTCGGTTAAACATTTTCATAACATATATATATATATATATATAATATACTCCATATGACTAGTATGGAGGACAGAAACAGATAAGATACTGTTCTAACCACAATTCAATTGAATTTCAAGAACCAGAGTCAATTCTCCTCAACAACTCCCAAACAACCACCATGGCACTAAAACCCCACTTCCTAAAAAACCATTTCCCCCCCTTCATTATTTTCCACCCAACACCCTCTTTTCCCTTCAGAAAACCAACCAAAATGTCCCTCCAATTTTCCACCCCCACAAGAAGAAAAGCACTATTTTCCATACTAATAATCCCAACAATTTTCCCAAACAGCAGAAAACAAGCAGCAGCAAATGCACTGGATTTGTTCACAATGACAGTGCCTGACCAAACAGTGGAAGAGGCAAAGAGTGGAATCCAAATCCATGCACAACGTTTATTACAAGTGAAGGAATTGTTGGAATTGGAGGACTGGAAAGAAGCCCAAAGGGAATTGAGGAAAAGTTCTTCACTTCTTAAACAGGATTTGTATACCTTAATTCAGGACAAGCCTGGAATTGAGAGGCCTCAGCTGAGGAAATTGTATTCTGTTTTGTTCAATAGTGTAAGTAGATTAGATTATGCCGCGAGGGATGAGGATGTGACACGTGTCAGGGAGTGTTATGATGATATTGTTGTGGCACTTCATGAAATTCTCTCTATTTTATGATATTATGATATTGAAGTAATAAATTTCTTCTTTTTTTGTGATTTTCTAAAATTTTATGCATAACAAATGATGGGATTTTTTCTGTACAATTTACTTGGATAGCGTTTGATAAAACTGTGTAATAAAAACTTCAAATTGTGGTGGGCGGAGGGCGGCGGCGGCGGCGGCGGTGGTGGGTGGTAGTAGTGGATGGTGTAGTGAGATAAGCGAAGTGAAGAATTAAAAAAAATAAAATTAGAGTAATGAGGGTAAAAGAATAATGAGAAGCCTCTTTTTTTAAAAAGAGTTGGCTCAGTGTCTTGTTTTTTAAGACACAAAAAGAGATTATCCAATTTTTTTAATTTTTTTTACTAAATAAATTATCCAAATTTTTACCAAACAATTTAACCTCTGTGCCAAAAAAAACAGAAGAAAAGAAGACAGTACCAAAAAGAGACTATCAAGCATCCCTTTAAATATGTACTCCCTCTAGGATTGAATAAGAGTTCATTTGATTTTTTGACTATTTCTTCAATGCCCATTAAAGAGTTGTTAAGAGGCAAAAAAACTTGCTCTTCTTTCCACGCTCCAAGCTTTCTATAAAAAATAAATAAATAAAAGACAAGGTTCAATTTTCAGCTTCTAAGCCACTTTTAGAGAGTCTCAATATTTTAAAAAGATACTTTATCCGTTCTAAAATATAAAATTAATACTATCTATGATCTAAATTGTATGATTGTTATTGACTTTTAACAGTTTTCAAAATTGAGATGATTCATTAAAAATTATGAAATAATAAAATTTATAATGAATAATATTTTTTAGATAATTTATAATATTCATCATTGTATTTATTAAAAAAGTAAAAGAATTTATGTCAATTTTGAGTTTAAAAATATGTTAAATTGACTTTAAAAAATCAACAATGATCAAATAATATGTAACAGAGGGAATATTAATTTGACAATTCTTTTTCATTGAGAAAGTTAATCCTTTGAGACTAAAAATAGAATTTTACAATTATACCGTATCTATCTTTATATAGGTTTTTATTGTTAGGAATTTTCTTAGAATCTAAATGTAATCAATCTAAATTTTATAGAAATAACTTATTATAATTGTAATGTTTGAACATCTAATACTAAGTTAGAATATTGATATTTATACAATTATAATAAAACAACATAAAAAATTTCCGGTACGTTAAATTTAGAGTATGGTACGTAAAAGTACCATGTTTGAGTACAAGTATCAATAAGCAATTCGCTAGGCCAATTAGAATATCTGGCAATTCTAGTTAGGATGTCAAAGGACGGTTTTTCACTACAATTTATACATAATTACACCAACTCTTATACTTAAGAGTATATATATTATCTTTCCAAAAATTAGAGACATTTTTTATTCATTTTAAAATTGAAGATATTTATTTAGTTATATTGTAAAGTGATATGAAGTTTTTAATATATTACTATTACATTTATACTTAATTAGTTGAATAATATAATGTCATCAATATTATATTTCTAGTTAATGTTATGGACAAGTTAAAAAAGTAAATTTTTTCTTAAAAATTATTGTTGTGCAAATGTATCTCTAATTTGGAACATAGAAGTATTTGTTTGTAAAAATTATTGATGAGATTGTATTATTTAGTTCTTTATGAATTTAATCTCATATATTTAGCTAGTAATAAATTTACACTATAGACTAGTAGGCCCAACTAAAGGCATGGTGTAAATTTTATGGTCTGTTTGGTTTGGGAGGAATAAAATGAATTTAACCTCATATTTAGATAGTACTAAATACTCATTGAATGTTTGATTACTTAAAAAGAGAAGGAATGAATATTCCAATGAAATGATTAATCATATGTTTAAAAGATCATTTCATTCTAATTGATAAATTTAAAAAAAAAACATTGATCGATTAAAATCGTGTAACTTCTCGTTCTGACCAAACATATAAATAAGAATGTTTATTTTATTCTATTTCTATTTTCATTCAAGTGCTGTAATCAAACAGACTATTAACGTACATAATAACGGAAAAGAAGAAGGGTTCTTTACAGTAGTATACAATAATTAGTAAAAAATTATAAGATTAGTGCACAAACAAAATAATTATAAAAAGAGTACAACAAGGAGAAATTAATTACAAAAAGAGTGCAACAAAGAGAAATTCAAATCTTTGGGATCTAAAAACAAAAACAAATCTATAATTCAAAATTCAAATCAAAAGGAGAAAAAACAAAATAGATGAGTCTAGTAAAATCATGCAGAGAGGACCCACGTGGTGGCGGTGGCCCCGTCGCGGAAGGCTGAGAGTTTGAGGTAGTTGTGCCCGCCGGTAGCCGGAAAGACGGAGAGCTGGTCTTGGAGGATGAAAGGGCCCTGCTTGATGATATGGTGGATGGTGAGGAGGCACTTGAGTGGCACGAAGGAGTCGCTTGTGCGGTGGAGGCGATCCATGAGGGACTCGATTATGGTGGAATCGGTGGCGCGTGAGCTGTCACCGATGGAGATGAGAGTGGATAGGTGGTGGTGGTCGTCTGGAGTGGTGGAGGGGGAGCGGGTGGTGGCGCAGAGGACAACTAGGTAGAGAGAGAGAGGGTGTTTGGTTTGGAGAGTAAGGCTGCCTTGGATAAGGATACCTTGTCCTTGATTACTCCAATTAGATCTCTGAGTTTTGTTATTCATCCCGCGGATAGATTCAATGAAGATGAAAGAGGAGTTCAATTTAGAGAGAGCGAGAGAGAGAATCAATATTAAATAATTGATTCCATAACACAACCTATTAGTTTTTAATTCCATAAGTACAAATTATATAATTGGTAATTTTCTAAATTACCAATTATATAATAGATTTTTTTATAATTAATTGGTAATCCAATAAAACTGAATTGGTTACCTTTATATAAAGGTTTGGCTACCTACTGCACTATGAAATAAAATTATAATAGATTTTTTAATAATTAATTGGTAACCCACAAAAACTGAATTGGTTACTTTTGTATAAAGGTTTGACTACTATCTGCACTATGAAAAATAAATAAATTCTATAATAGATTTTTTATAATTAATTGGTAACTCAATAAAACTGAATTGGTTACCTTTGTGTTAAGGTTTGACTACCAACTGTAGTATTAAAAAAAAATCTATAATAGATTTTTTATAATTAATTGGTAACCCAATAAAACTGAATTGGTTACCTTTGTATGAAAGTTTGGCTACTAACTACACTATGAAAAAATAAATTATATAATAGATTTTTTATAATTAATTGGTAACCCTATAAAACTTAATTGGTTACCTTTGTATAAAGGTTTGACTATCAACATGTAAAACTTTTTTATAACTAATTGGTTACCCACAAAACTAAAATAGTTACCTTTGTACTACACTATGAAAAAATAAATTATATAATAGATTTTTTATAATTAATTGGTAACCATATAAAACTGAATTGGTTACCTTTGTATGAAGGTTTGGCTACCTACTGCACTATGAAAAAAAAAAACTATAAAAGATTTTTTAATAATTAATTGGTAACCCACAAAAATTGAATTGGTTACTTTTGTATAAAGGTTTGACTACCAACTGCACTATGAAAAAAAAATTTATAGTAGATTTTTTATAATTAATTGGTAACCCAATAAAACTGAATTGGTTACCTTTGTGTTAAGGTTTGGCTACCAACTGTATTATGAAAAAAAAAATCTATAATAGATTTTTTATAATTAATTGATAACCCAATAAAACTGAATTAGTTACCTTTGTGTTAAGGTTTGGATCATATCAAACAACATTTGGGCTTGGATTCTTTAACCAAACCACGAATCTAAATCTAGTTTTTGCTAAGGCATGCAATTATAAAAACGTATCGTTTAAGCATGAAATGGATATCATTGTTAATGCCTATAAATATAATATTTGATCAAGAGTAAGGCATTCTTGCATGACGTGGCATTTGAAGTTCTAGGCATGCATAAAAATCATCGCAATCATGTATAAGTATAAATTAGCATGCTTATATTTTCTTTATTCCATCCGTCCCAAATTAATTGCATTTTTAGGACTTTTTAAAGTCAAATTGACTATTTTTAAAACTAATTTTTTTACTATTTTTGCTAACATATATGTAAAGATATTATAACCAAAAGAAAGTATATACAATTTATTACTAATTTCAATTTTTATAATTTTAGAAATATATTTATATATGTTTAATTATTAATTTTAAAAATAGTCAATTTGACTTTAAAAAGTTCTAGAAAAGCAATTAATTTGGGACGGATGGAGTACTATTTTTTGCTATCAATGAGGATAATAAAAATATCCACGGCAAAAGATTAATATTACCCTCATATATACCAATTTTCAATCAATTCAATTAAGAATTCATTATTCAATGCAGAGTTAAAGCTGCTAGAAAATCTTATTATATTTTCAAGAAAATATGCATAAGATTCAAGTAGCTAATTAAGTAACTTTAGCCAGACATAAGAAAGATAAGCAAAAGCAGAAATTACAAAAGATCAAGCGTACGAAATGCCAAAGTAAAATTAGAACTATTGAGTTGGCTAAGTATCTCTAGAAGTAATGAGGCATGTTCTAGTCTAGAACATGCCTCATTTATACTCACTATTGTGTTATATCTCTATCTCTTTTTCTCGTTACTTTCACCAGAAGAATATCAATTCATCAATATGATCGACCGCTAGAAGCACGTAGTCTCTTACTTGAACACAACCTAAATATTCACTACAATAGATATGATTGATTGCTTCATGTTTGACTTTTTTCCTCAATTACTTTCACTGAAAGCACAATTCTTTTTCTTTCTCTTGGGCCATGTTTGTTTGCAAGGATTATAATCCCGGGATTATAATCCATGGGATTATAATTCCAAGACTATTAATCCTAGGATTAAATAGTCCTACTCACATGTTTGTTTTTTATAGGATTATTCATGGGATAACTTAAAATAATCTCATGTTATGTTTGTTTTTTCATGATTAATTAAAGGATTGGATAAAAAAATATTGTTTGGACTATTATACCCTTACCAATAATAACATGTTTTAAACTATAATTTAAACTTGTTTATACATCAAAAAATGATTAATAATAAGTTGTTTAAAAAAATAAGTTGTCTGAAAAATAAGTTGTTTAAAAAATAAATTGTTTTAAAAAAATAAGTTGTTTACTAATAATAAGTTATTCACCAATAAGTTGTTTAAATAATAAGTTGTTTGAAAAATAAGTTGTTTACATTAAGATAATAATTTTTTAAACAATCCATATGAAATTATAACAACTGGGTATTTAACAAAGTTATACGTGCATATGTATAAACTGCTAGCTTACTACTGTTCTACAAAGTTTAGTCCTGCGAAAGTTCGTATTTAACAATAAGTCAAATGGACTAATGTTTTACAAATTTAAAAATAAGTTGTTTAAAAAAATAAGTTGTTTAAAAAAATAAGTTATTTACTAATAATAAGTTGTTTAATAATAAGTTATTTACTAATAATAAGTTGTTTACTAATAATAAGTTGTTTAAATAATAAGTTGTTTGAAAAATAAGTTGTTTAAAAATAAGTCGTTTACCAATAAGTTGTTTTTAAAAAATAAGTTGTTTAAAAAATAAGTTGTTTAAAAATAAGTTATTTAAAAAATAAGTTATTTTAAAAATAAGTTGTTTAAAAAATAAGTTATTTACCAATAAGTTATTTAAAAAAATAAGTTGTGTAAATAAGTTGTTTAAAAAAATAAGTTGTTTAGAAAAATAAGTTGCTATAAGCACTGTAGCACTGTACGTAAACAAACAATATTCAATCAATCAAAAAAGACATGATTCAATATTTAATTATTTGTAAGTATAATTTGTTATATAGTTAATTTGTTGACTATAGAACTGTAGCAATACAAAAAAATAAAGGTTAGTTTTGTCCATAAAATTTTAATCCCTCATGATAGGATTATAATACCTAGCTAGACATGGTATTAAATAATCCTTCATCTTAAGCTATTTTATAATCCCTGGACTAATAGTCCCAAGCTCAAATTTAAAAACAAACAAGACACTTGGGATTAATAGTCCTATCCCAAGTGTAATCCTTCCAAACAAACATAGCCTTGGTCTCTTTTGTATCTTGATCAATCAACTACTCATCAATTGATTAACTCGCTAATTGGTTGGTGATAGAGTGAAGTTATTTCCTCATTCTAGGATCGACAGTACGTAACAAATGATGTCTTTTTCTAGGATCAATAGAAATAAATTTCTTTTCAATTCATCAAATATTAGGGGTCGTTTGGTGCGGTTTTTAAGCTCCCACCACAACCGCAACTGTAATATGCAGTTTTTAATTTTTAACAACTGCATCAATGCGGTTTCTTGCGGTTGAAGTGCGACTGTGGGTGCAAAACCACACTTAGACTGGAATAAAAAATATACATTACACAAATTAAACATATTAATTAATATTATTTTTGTTCAAATTAAATTAACACCAAATTAATATTTTTCTTAACAATAACTAAAATGTTTCAAATAAAGAATAACAATTAACAACATAGTTTGTAAATAATTGCTCTTTGAAGTTTTTTAGTTCTATTATCTTCCTTCTAATTTTGTCAAATGTAAAAATAAAGTAAAAATGAATAAATCATGAATGACTTTTATATTTGTTTTACTTTTTAACAAAATTTAGAAATATATAAATAAGATAATTGTATTTCTAAACTTTGGAATGAAATTGATTTCTCAAAAAAAAATATTATTAATTATTAGAATATTAAATATAAAAAGATCTATTGTATTACATATATTTGTATTCATTTGGTAATTTGTTTGTTAGTATATATAAAAATTTATATACTTACATATATGTAAATATAATTATATATAATTTAATTATATATATGTATGTATATATATGTGTACACACACACACACACACATATATATACACATACATATATATATATATATAAATATATATAAGATTAAAAATTGAAAATCAACGTCCGCCATTTAGCGTCCGCTACTAATAGTAGCGAACGTCGATTTTCAGAATAAGAATTACTAATAAATGTTTAGGGTTTAGCTAATCAGAATAAGGGTTTGACTTGACCAATAAATGTTTAGAGTTTATTAACTAGAGTTTAGAATTTATTAACTAGGGTTTAAGGTTTATTAACCAGACTTTAGAGTTTATTAACCTTAATAATTTCTGGTTAATAAACCCTAAACCCTAATTAATAAACCCTAAACTCTAGTTAATAAACACCTAACTCTAATTAATAAACCCTAAAAATTTATTGGTCAAGCCAAACTCCTATTTTGATTAGCTAAACCCTAAACATTTATTGGTCAAGCCAAACCCTTATCCTGATAGCGGATGATATGAGTTTTTTTTACCGTCCGCTACTCGATTTTCAGTTTCTAATCCTAGCCATTCCTTCTTGTTTTCAATAGTATAGATAGTATATACCCTATAAGGATCCATAACAAATACATGCTATGGATCATTACCCTACGTGTGTGTGTGTGTGTGTGTGTGTGTGTGTATATATATATATATATATATATATATATATATATATATATATATATATGCGATTTTGTCGATGAGGTTGAGGTGTTGTTCTTGGATACTACCACAACCACAAATGTGCAATTCCTAATTTTAAAAATTGCACCGGATCGCGCGTGTGGGTTTTGTCCATGGCGATGCGTTTGCGGTTTTCTACACCCCCTATCAAATATGGTATCCCCCTCTCTTTATATGTATATATTTGCCTCTATATATCTCAATCCATACATCTGCAAATACACATACATTTATGTATTCGAGTCCATTTATGTTATATATTTAAATCTGTAGGAAAAAAAAGATACAAATTTAAGACTCACTACTAGAATTTGAGTTTTGGGCGACAGACAAATTAAGTCTGCAATGGACGACCTTGGACTAAGGTTTTAGTATTTGAAAAAATGCAAACCGTTTCAAATTTTCATATCTACAAGGGATTGTTGTTTGCAAATTATTGTATGAACGAGGAACTGTCCGTTGCCATTATTGTATGAATGATGAACTGCCCATCACTATTTATGATTATCTTAGCTGAATTTTCATGTATGGCAATTGAAGATTATATTCCTAAACACACAAATTTATGATACTTTCCCTTTTTCCGATTAAATAAAAATTTTATTTTGCAATCTCATTCGGATCATATTTGGTGTGCGATTTGAAATATTAAGAATTTAATACCCGATCTAGAAAATTAATAATAGAAAGCCCGAATTACAAAAGTGGCACTTTAAGTTGCCACCAAATTTTAATATTGCCCTTAAAGTGAGAAAATCTCAATTTGATTATTTAAGTGATCAATTTAATTCAATTTAGTCGTGACGTTAACTTCCACCTAATTTTTTTTTCTCACGCTCCATTTTTGTAAGGACAACCATGTCTTTACATTACCCATAAAATTTTCATTTCAATTCTCCTACTCACATAACATGCTTTGTTATTGGATTTTCTTTTTTTAACTTTCATACGAAAAACCCTCTCCATAGATCCATCTCTCCTCTTCAGGGACATATGATCTATTCACAGGACATAATAGGCAGTGCCTATGTTGGATTTTTTCATAGGTATAGAAACATGGGCAAAAACAAAATTTTGTAAACTTAAGAGGGCAAATTTATGAAAAAGTAAAACTTAGAGGGGACAAAAAAAAAAAAAAATTTAAACTACTACTACTCTAAAAAAACTAAACACACAAACTCTTACTCTCTAACTTGCTAAGCTTTAGCCCTTCAATTCAGTCTTCAGCTCAAAAAAATTCGCCCTTGCTGAAAACAGATCCTAGATCCGCCCTTGCTCACAGAGTAGACATGAAGCTTTGTTCCATAGATCAACTCAAATTTCAACCTTTATGGGTTCTTTTACTCGTGGTTTTATGTTAATTTCCTAAGACCCGCAAAGAATTTCAAGAAATAAGGGTCTTGGGCTCAATCTTGTTCTTGCAGATCGGAATCCTGAGAAGCTTAATGTTGTTTCAGAGGCAATTCAGGATAAATTTGGGAAGATCGACTAGATCTCGACTGTTATGGTTTAATTCAGGCAGCGATCGATGTTTAGATATGGTGCGGTTGCAAAATTAAAGCGTAAACATTCTTTTTTAATATTTTTATTTGGATTAAATATCTTTGTATAATTTGGGGAACTTGATCTGAAATGGATGAAGGGGCAAAGTTTGAATCTGGGTTGGGCTGGGCTTGAGGTGTGAAAGAGATTGGATCTAAGTTGAGGGTTGGTGTGTGTTCTTGGTGTGTTAGTGTGTGTATTGGGTTCAGATTTGAATATTTATTCAGATCTAGATGTGATTATGGTGGCGAAATTAGGGACTAAATGTTGCAGGTGGTGATGGTGGATTGTGCAGGTGGTGGGAGAGACAAACAATAGTGTTAAATTTGTTCTTGGTGTGTTAGTATGTGTTATTGGTGTGTTAATGTGTTTATTTGGATTTTATTAATTATTTATCACTTACTTAATTATTTTGATTTTAGTTTATTTTATTTAATTATTTGTCCTGCAATTGTTAACATAAGTTTACAATCATGCCCCTTAAAAAACTAAAAATTGGGTCGAAGTCACGTCTAGAGTGGATTGAATCAAATTGGAAGAATAAATTGAGATTTTTATCGCTTTAAGCGAAGGGATACTTTTATAATTTGGCCTAATAGAAATTCAATATTTAATTTCATCTTCCTATAAGATAGGATATTTACCCAAAAATACTTTTTCCCCGTTCCGGTAACTGGGTCTTAGATCTCCGAATAATCAATCACTTGAAAGTTGCATCATTTTTCATATAATTAATATTTTTTATTAGCAAGTGACAAAATAATTGTGTTGTCATGGTTTCAGCAAGTGATTCGATGTAATTTCCTTAGTCATTTACATTTGATGTCTTTATTTATATTTATATATTTCTTCAATGGATCTATTCCTATAAACATTTCATATCCATTGGTACAGGAAATGGTGGTTGTTGATGGCATATCAATTGTTACATATTCAGCCGTAGTACTCCTTCACGAATCTTACAAGGTAACTCAGCTGTAGTACTCCTTCACGAATCTTACAAGGTAACAATAGATGGAAAATGATGACTTTTCTTGTCAAAATTTTCCGTCTAAAAATAATTAATTTTGGATTAAAAACTATGTAACATAAACAAATCTTTTATAATCCTTACCATACCATCTACATCACAAATAAAAACAAAACTAATATAAGGATAAAATAGTAATATAAATGTAAAATTTAAGTTTTTCCTCTTTCATTTATAAACTCAGTAATGATACGAAAGAAATTCGTTTCTTTTTCGTTAAAATCCCATAAACATAATGTTAATATTTATTATATGCAAACTTGATTTATTACTGATTTAAGTAATCGATGAGCAAGGAATGAGAGAATGCCGTATTTGCCATGACGAGGCACCCCCCTACGAAGAGATTCTACGGCTCTTCCCACAGCTGGCTCATCTCGGACATACATAATCTCGTAATTTCCCTAACAAATCCATGAATATTAGTACAAGGATACCAAGTCATGGTAATTTATGGGAGATTACCTGTTGGACATTTATACACGCAGATCACTGGAGCTTTGCAAGTGATTTACCCTAAGGGACTGGAAAAATTCTAAACATGGAGGAGACGACAGTAGAGAAAAGAACAAATTGAGGGTCACTCGTGATTGATATATATGCAAAGAAGAAGCTCCTCATGACTCGTATGCATCCAGGCAAGAAGTAACTCGTGACTCATGTACATCGAAAGAAGAAACTCCTCGTGATTTGTATACGTCTAAAGAAGTTGTCAGAAATTGCACTTAATTTTATAGTTTTTGAGACTTATTTTTTGTCATGTTTGAGTTTGATAAAATTCATTTATAGACATAACTTAAGTAAATTGACAGGTCTAATTTATTATCCTCTATAAAGGGAATAAGTGAGTAATTCATTTGGTTTAAGTAAGAATCATTTGACTTGATTTTATCAAACCTGGGCATTTGATAAAATGCAAACTTGTTTAAAAAATTAGTTTGTCTTTGTCCCATATTAGTTAGATGAAATATTACGAGTTGTTTGAGTTTTTCTTTGTCCCATATTAATTAGTTAGATGAAATATTACTAGTTGTTTTATAAGCATAAATGATGTAATCTATTTTACTGCGGAGCAAAGGAGAAGAAGTCCAACATAATTTATGGATTTGACAACCTATTAATTTAATTATTTAATGTGAGATAACTTTACTATTTCAGTTGCAAAGTTTTGACTAATGCATAACTTGCAACATTATCTATATTATAAAAGGAAAAAAAGAAGGAGCGATAATTTTTGATAAGCTGTATATATGATAAAAGATTTATCTTACTTTATCTCCTAATGTTTCTCACAATTCTTATAATGAATAATTAAAATAATAATGATAATAGTGTTCATGCATACTTGTTTGTGCATAATTTATAGATATAAAAGTACTCCTAAGTATATTAATCAAAATTATGAAGTAGGAAAAATATTATATTACCCACTACCCCATACTTGTGTCATAATAATGAGGGAGTACTCCTAGTGTATTATGTTAAAGTAATATATAAGAGTAAAGTTAGAAATTATTTATACTCTCTCCTATTGCTAATCTATCTAAAAATAATATTAAGTATATTTTGGAATAGAGAAATAGCAATAATGGAGGAGGAGGGTATATTCTAAAGGAAACTGATTATACTTCTTATTAAAATAGAAAGATAACTGAGGCTTTTATAAAGCCTTACAAACAGAAAAATCGAAATACAAGGAAAACACATCTAAACAGAATTGAACAAATCAACTCCTACAAACTAGCTTACTTGACGGTTTAAACAATAATTCCTACCTATTATTTAGCTATCACGTTGCAGACCAAGTCAATAGCTCCAACAAATTCCTCCCCGTAAACTGAAATATGCTGAATCAACATCAGTTTACTCCTCAAGTCGTTGAACACCAAGCAAGCTTCTGAGTTGCACAAATTGGTCCAACTTAATTGGTTTAGTCATTATGTCTGCCACTTGATCTTTAGTTCCACAAAAAACTAACCTCACAGCCCCATCAGTTGACAGATTGTGCAAGTAATGGTATCTAACATCAATATGTTTTGTCCTTCGATGCATAACTGGGTTCTTTGACAACTTAATTGCTGAACTATTATCACACATAATATTGATGCACTCACAGTTTTTGACGCCCAGCTCCTTCAGAATTCCTTTAAGCCAAACTCCATGACATGCACATGTGGTGGCAGCCACATATTCAACTTCTGTGGATGATAGAGTGACAATTCCTTGCTTCCTTGAACTCCAACATATTGCTGCTCCACTTAGAAGAAAAACATAGCCTAAAGTGCTTTTCTATCGTCTATATCTCGCGCATAGTCACTGTCTGTGTATCCCAGCAGATTTCTGTCATTCTCATCTCCTGTATAGTGGCTATCTGTGTATCCCAGCAGATTTACATTTGTGCTCTTTTTGTAATAGACTCCAAAATCCAATGTTCCTTTTAAATATCGCAGTACCCTCTTAGCAATCATCATATGTTCTTCTTTAGGATCAGCCATATAACGAGAAATCAAACATACCACAAACATTAAATCAGGACGAGTTACCGTAAGGTACATTAAGCATCCTACCAGTTGTTTGTACAGTGTTGCATCAACATTTTTGCTGCCTAACTTTGACAAGACAGTGCCAGGAACTATTGGATTCTTTACAGCATTGCAATTCCACATATTAAACCTTTCCAAGACTTCTTTAGCATACTTCTTTTGGCACAGATGAATTCCTCCTTTGTTTTGATAGACTTCAACTCCAAGGAAGAACTTCATTTTTCCCAAGTCTGTCATCTCAAACTCCTTCTGCATTGATGACTTAAAATTTGTGCACATATGCTCATCATCTCCTGTGTAAATCAAATCATCAACATAAAGGCTTACTAGCAACAATTTATCTCCATTTTTCTTCAAGAACAAGGTGTGATCATAATTGCTTTTCTCAAATCCTTCCTTCTTGAAATAACTCTCGATTCTGCTAAACCAGGCCCTTGGAGCTTGCTTTAAGCCGTAGAGAGCCTTCTTCAGCCGATACACCTTGTTTTCTTCTCCCCTTTTTACAAACCCTTCCGGCTGGTCAACGTAAACCTCCTCATTCAATTCACCGTACAAGAAAGCACTCTTAACGTCAAGTTGATAGATGCACCATCCACGTTGAGCTGCTAGTGCCAACAAAATTCTGATTGTATCCCATCGTGCAACTGGCGCATACACTTCATTGTAGTCTACTCCTGCTTTTTGTGAATATCCCTTGGCGACGAGTCTAGCTTTACATTTGTCTACCTTTCCTTCTTCATTTAATTTTGTTTTGAAAACCCATTTGACACCGATTTTCTTTGCTCGATGTGGCAATGGCACAAGCTCCCAGGTCTGATTTCTCTCAATAGCTTGAATTTCAAACTTCATGGCCTCCTGCCACTTCTTTTCCTTCACTGCTTCGTTAAAGTTTATTGGATCATCGTTGGAGATGTGAAAAACAAAGCTTTCATCTGATTCTTCTTCTTCAGACAAGCGTTCGCCACTTTCGTAGTCGCGCATCCAAACGGGCTCTCTTCTTCTTCTTGTCTATTGTGGGAATTCTGTTGAAGATTCCTCAATTTCTGGAATTGCTTCTAAATTACCGTCTTCTACTTCATTAAATTCTCCATCGGTCTTTTCTCCTTCAGACTCTTCTGTGGCAATATCATCAGCGTCTCCCCAAGCCAACACATCCTGCTCTGCCTCTGTTGTACTCAAGTTCCAATCCCATTTTCCACCTTCTTCGAATATAACATCTCTACTTATGATTATTTTCTTCGTCACCGGATCATACAAACGATAGGCCTTAGATTCGTCACTAACTCCAAGCAAGATGCATTTGTGACTTCGATCATCAAGCTTAGTTCTCTTTTGTTCAGGGACGTGCACATGTGCAATCGAACCGAATACTCTGAAGTATTCTACATTTGGTTTTACTCCTGTCCACCTCTCCTCAGGTACCATGTCTTTGACTGCCTTTGTGTAACTTCGATTCAAAACATGAGCTGTCCATCTAGCTGCTTCTGGCCACAATGATTTTGGCATCTCCTTCTCAGACAACAAACATCGTACCATGTTCATGATGGTCCGATTCTTTCTTTCTGCGACTCCATTTTGCTGTGGAGTGTAAGCTGCTGTTAGTTGTCGTCTTATGCCATTATCTTTGCAGAATTTGTTGAATTCATTTGATGTGAATTCTCCTCCCCTGTCAGTTCTGAATCTACATAAGGTGGTTTTTGCTTCCTTTTCAACAAAGTTTTTGAAGGTTTTGAATGTTTCAAAAACTTCTGATTTATCTGCAAGAAAATAAATCCATGTTTTTCGAGAGAACTCATCTATTAGCACCAATAAATACCTCTTACCACTGTGGGAGATTGGGGTGATTGGTCTACAAAGATCTCCATGAATTAATTATAATTTATTTGATGCTCTCCACTTGCTTTTCTTTGGAAATTCCTGTCGTTGCTGCTTTCCCACATTGCACATTTTGCAAACTTTGTCTACTTCTTTTAATTTTGGCAGTCCTTTCACCATTTGTTTCTGCTGCATAATTTGAATAGACTTGTTGTTTAAGTGCCCATATCTCCTGTGCCAGAGAACCTCCAAGTCTTCTTCTTCCATCTTCAAGCAGTTACCAGGCAACGACTTCATCTTCGCATAAACCAGGAACATGCGATTTGCAGTCATTTGTGTGTTTATTATCAGGCCCCTTTGTTGATGATAGATTCGACATGTTCCTTCTTTGATTAAGATCACCAAGCGCTTCTCCTGTAGCTGGCCTATACTTAGCAAATTGTTGGTGAGATTGGGGACATAGTACACATTTGACACGGTTTGTGTGATACCTTCTACTTCAAATCTGACGCTGCCTTTTCCTTCAACTGTTATTTTTGAACTATTTCCCAATCTGACAGAGTGTTTGAAATTTTTATCGAGCTCAATAAACCAGGTTTTGTCTCCCGTCATATGATTTGAGCACCCGAAATCGAGAAACCAAATGCCCTTTCCTTCAGCTTTACTGACTTCTGTGTGCGCCATCAAGAGAAGTTCTTCCTCCTCGTCAAATTCAGCGTAGTTGACGACTCCCTTTTTCGAGCTTGGGCATTCAAATTGATAATGTCCTTGATTTCCACATCGAAAGCATTTAATGGCTGACCTGTTGACAAAAGGCTTAGCTCTTCCCCGTCCTCTAAAGTGACTTCTTCCTCTCTGAAATGTCCCTCTGCCTCTTCCTTGTGCATTCCTTGGCTCATTCTCCACCTGTAGAACTTGCTCTTCACTCCTCTTCTCAATCACCTTTTGTTCATGTACAAGCAAAGATGCTTGTAATTCATCTACTGTAAGTTTGTCAATGTCTTTGGATTCCTCAATTGGGAATACTACGAAGTTGAATTTTTCAGTGAGACTCCAAAGTATTTTCTCAACGATTTTGACATCGGGCATATCTTCTCCGCAATTCCTCATGTCATTAGCAGTAGCCATAATTCTTGCACAATACTCAGACACACCTTCTCCTGACTTCATTTCTAGAGTTTTAAATGTTCTGCGAAGTCGTTGCAGCTGAGCCCGCTTCACTCTAGCACTTCCTTGATACTTGACTTTCATTGAATCCCACAATTGCTTGGTAGTCTCCTTCTGAGTGATGGTTTTCAAGATACTCTTATCTATGGATTGAAAGAGATAATTCTTTGCTTTGAGATCCTTGAGTCTTGCTTCGTCGATTGCCTTTTGTTGTGCTGTGTCTATGGCTTCATTTCCCTTTGGTTCTTCGAAACCAGATTGAATAACGCTCCAATACTCCTTAGAACGCATGAGATTTTCCATAATCAAACTCCAGTGATCGTAGTCTCCGTCGAATTTTGGAACACAAGGTGTTGTGAAGCTTCCTGAATCAGTTGCCATTTCCTGTTTTCGTGTTTTTCCTCTCAAACACTTAAATTGTATTTCTTTTATCAGGTCCTTGCTTGCTCTGATACCAAATAAAGGAAACTGATTATACTTCTTATTAAAATAGAAAGATAACTGAGGCTTTTATAAAGCCTTACAAACAGAAAAATCGAAATACAAGGAAAACACATCTAAACAGAATTGAACAAATCAACTCCTACAAACTAGCTTACTTGACGGTTTAAACAATAATTCCTACCTATTATTTAGCTATCACGTTGCAGACCAAGTCAATAGCTCCAACATATTCGGAGTATAAGGAGTCATAAATTGCTAAGTAACCTTGGCCATGCAAAAATCCAGTAAAAAGCAGAAAATAGGAAGGACAAACTACGAAATGCTAAAAGAAGAACTACTGAGTTGGCAGACTATCCTTCTAACTTTTTGTAAGTTGCTAAGCACCGTTAGTTATGCAGAAGTTTCAAATAAAAGCAGAAAATACAAAAGTTCAAAGCATATAAAATGACAAAAGAACTATTGAGTTGGCAAAATATCCTTATACAGTGTCTAATTTATACTCATGACGCTGAAAGGCTAAACATCTGCATTCGCTACTGTACGAATTTCACTTATTCATGGAGTTTCTTCCCCATTTAGTTTCCCTTAATAAGCCTTAGTTGAAGACCAAATCGAGTTCACTATATATCATGTAACTTGGTCACTAGAAGCACGTCGGTTGCTCATATTCTCTTTCTATCGCTTTTTCTCTACTTTCACTTGAAGAATATCTGTTTCTCAACCTCGTTCAATTCATTAACATGGTCGATTGAGTTATATATCTGTTTTTTTCTCTCTCTGCTACTTTCACTAGAAGCACATACTCAATACAATCGATATGATTGATTTCATTATATCTGAAAGCACAAATCTTTTTCTCTCTTAGTCTCATTTGTATATTCATCGATCAATATCAACTCATCAATTAATTGACTCACTAATCGGTTGATATAAAGTGAAGTTGTTTTTCCATTCTAAGATTGATAGTACATAAGAAATGATGTCCTTTTCTAATTAAGATCAATAGAAATGAATATCTTTTCAATTCATCAAATATGGTATCCTCTCTCTCTCTATATATATATAATGTTATAGTTGCCTTTATCTCAATCTATACACTCATAAATACACATTCATTTATGTATTGAGTCCATTTATTTTATATGCATAGATTATATATGTGTAGATCTATAGGAAAAAAAAGATGACAATTTATCACTTACGAGTAGAATTTTGGTTTTGGGTGAATGATACATCTGTCCCTTCAAGTTGTTATCCACTTTTAAAGTTGTCCCTAAAGTTCATTTTTCGTCAATTAGGTCCTTAAAGTGATATTTTTTGTTGATGCCGTTCTTTTTACCCGATTTAACTGTAACCCGACCAAAAATTAACTCGATCCATTTTTTAAGGGCAAAAGTGTCTTTAACATTATATGTATTATTAATATTAGAAATTAAAATAACATAAAAACTAAAAATAGAAATTAAAATATAAAAAACAATAAAAGATAAAAAAACATTAGAAATTAAAATAACATAAAAAGTAAAAATAGAAATTAAAAATATAAAAAACAGTAAAAGATAAAAAAAAACTAATTCAATTTTTTTTTTCATTTCACAAAGTCAATTCAGTAAACGTCAATAAAAAGAAAGTAAAAACCTCAACCTATAATCTTAGATTCAAATCTGAATAAAGTAAAGAAAACTTCCATGATTTCCAAATCACCGCTCCCACAATCGCCTCACAACCATCGCTCCACGACCATAACCACAACCTCATCAACATTGCTAAATATAGCCCCAAACCTCAAGTTACCAAAAGCCCATCATATAGCTAGAAAAGAAAATAAAAATAAAAGGAGAGAGACGAGGAAGCAAGCTTGAGATCTCGCGGATGGCAAACTTTGACGTCTTCGATCGACGACTATGGTGTTTTGTTCTTTTTTCTTCCGGCGATTGGGGGTTTGTAGGTGTTGATGGCGATGAATCTGAGTTCCTGAGTTCCTTCCCTCTAAAAAGAATCCCTTTCTCTCTATAATATATATATATATATATATTCCCTGGCCGCCCTCTTTTTATCTCTATTTCCTTTATGTATATAGCAATTCTTAATTTTAGGGATTTTTTTCTCTGTGTTGTAATTTGATCTACTAGCAGATTGGATGTTCATAGGCATTTTTTGTGCTATGATTTCTTTTCCGCTTTTGGTGGTTACTAGTTAATTTATGTGGTGAGTGGAGATTGTATAGCAATATCAGACAGATCAAATAAGACACATAATTGTTAACACCATGAAACAGAGCACCATGGAACAGAACACCATCAGACAAATTGTAGAGTGAATCCTCAGACCGTAGAATGACTTAACTCTACGATACTAAATTTCTGTGTAAAAATGTAGATTGAATTCTCAGATCATAGAGTGAAACGTAGAGTGGATCTTCAGATCGTATAATGACTTAACTCTACGTTTCTACGATCGTAGAATGAATCCTCAGATCATAGAATAACTTAACTCTACGGTACTAGACTTCAATATAGAAACGTAGACTGAATCCTCAGAAACGTAAAGTGATTCCTCAGATCGTAGAGTGAAATGTAGAGTGAATATTCAGATCGTAGAATGACTTAACTCTACGTTTCTACGATCGTAAAGTGAATCCTCAGATCATAGAATGACTTAACTCCATGGTACTAGATTTCAGTGTAAAAACATAAACTGAATCCTCAGAAACGTAGAGTGAATCCTCAGATCGTAGAGTGAAACACAGAGTGAATCCTTATATCATAGAATGACTTAACTCTACGTTTCTACATTGAAGTCTAGTATCGTAGAGTTAAGTCACTTTACGTTGCTTTTTTAACCGTGTGGGAAATTCTATTTTTAGTTTTTATTTTTTTTTAATTTCTAATATTAATAATACATATAATGTTAAAGGCACTTTTGCCCTTAAAAAAATGGATCGGGTCAATTTTTGGTCGGGTTATAGTTAAATCAGGTAAAAAGAACGTAATCGACAAAAAATATCACTTTAAGGATCTAATTGACAAAAAATGAACTTTAGGGACGATTTTAAAAGTGGGTAACAAGTTGGAGGGACAAAAGTGTCATTCAGCCTTTGGTTTTCAACAACGGACAAATTCTGCAATGGAGGCCTTGGACTATGGTTTTGGTCTCTGAAAAAATTCAAGCCATCGCTAATTACCATATCAACTAGGGACTGTTTGTCAAAATTATTGTTTGAACGATGGACTGTTTGTCCCTACTTATGATTAACTTAGCTGAATTTTCATGTATGGTAATTGAAGATTATATTATTAAACACACAAATTTATTATATTTTTCCTTTTTTTAATTAAATCAAAATTTCATCTTGAAATCTCATTCGAGTCATATTTGGTATGGGACTAGAATATTAAGGATTTAATCACTAACACAAGATCTAGTTAATTAACAATAGAAATTAATGAAATATTTATTTCATCAAATGAATATCTTTACAATTCATCAAATATGGTATCCTCTCTCTTTCTCTCTATATATATATACATACATACATAATGTTATAGTTGCCTTTATCTCAATCTATACACTCACAAATACACATTCATTTATGTATTGAGTCCATTTATTTTATATGTATAGATTATATATGTGTAGATCTATAGGAAAAAAAGAAGACAATTTATCACTTACTAGTAGAATTTTGGTTTTGGCTTAATGATACTTCTGTCCCTTCAAGTTGTCATCTACTTTTAAAGTTGTTCCTAAAGTTCATTTTTCGTCAATTAGGTCTTTAAAATGACATTTTTTGTTGATTCCGTTCCTTTTACCCGATTTGACTATAACCCGACCAAAAATTAACTCGATCCATTTTTAAGGGCTAAAGTGTCTTTAACATTATATGTATTATTAATATTAGAAATTAAAAAAAAAAACTAAAAATAGAAATTAAAATATAAAAAACAGTAAAAGATAAAAAAAAACTAATTTAATTTTTTTTTTGCATTTCACAAAGTCAAGTCAGTAAAACATCAATAAAAAGAAAGTAAAAACCTCAACCTATAATCCTAGATTCAGATCTAAACAAAGTAACGAAAACCTCCATGATTTTCAAATCACCGCCCCCACAATCGCCTCACAACCATCACTCCACGACCGCAACCACAACCTCACTAACATTGCTAAGTATATCCCCAAACCCCAAGTTACCAAAAGCCCATCATATAGCTAGAAAAGAAAATATATAAAAAGAAAAGGAGAGAGACGAGGAAGCAATCTTGAGATCTCGCGGATGACAGACTTTGATGTCTTCGATCGACGACTATGGTGTTTTGTTGTTTTTTCTTTCGGTGATTGGGGGTTTGTAGGTGTTGATGGCGATGGATCTGAGTTCCTGAGCTCATTCCCTCCAAAAAGAGTCCATTTCTCTCTACAATATATATATATATATATATATATATATATATATATATATATATCCCTTGGCCGCCCTCTTTCTATCTCTATTTCCTTCATGTATATAGCAATTCTTAATTCTAGGTTCAAATAAAGAATAACAATTAACAACATAGTTTGTAAATAATTGCTCTTTGAAGTTTTTTAATTCTATTATCTTCCTTCTAATTTTGTCAAATGTAAAAATAAAATAAAAATGAATAAATCATGAGTGACTTTTATATTTGTTTTACTTTTTAACAAAATTTAGAAATATATAAATAAGATAATTATATTTCTAAACTTTGGAATGAAATTGATTTCTCAAAAAAAAATACTATTAATTATTAGAATATTAAATATAAAAATATCTATTGTATTACATATATTTGTATTCATTTGGTAATTTGTTTGTTAGTATATATAAAAATTTATATATTTACATATATGTAAATATAATTATATATAATTTAATTATATATATATACACAGAACGAATATTAAGCATACCCCCTTAAATGACATACCAAGCATATTTACTTTAGCGACGGACCGGGCGACGGTTTGGTCTGTCGCCATAGGTCCGGTCCGTCGCTAAAGCCTTTAGCAACGGACAACTTTTAGCGACGGACCCGTCGCTAAAAGGACCCGTCGCTAAAGGCTTTAGCGACGGACCGGACTTATGGCGACGGACCAAACCGTCGCCCGGTCCGTCGCTAAAGGGGGAATGCTTGATATGCTATTTAAGAGGGTATCCTTAAGATCCAGACTATATATATATATAAGATTAAAAACTAAAAATCAATGTCCGCCACTTAGCGTCCGCTATTAATAGTAGCGAACGTCGATTTTCAGAATAAGAATTACTAATAAATATTTAGTGTTTAACTAATCAGAATAAGGGTTTGGCCTGACCAATAAATGTTTAGAGTTTATTAACTAGAGTTTAGGATTTATTAACTAGGGTTTAGGGTTTATTAACCATAATAATCTCTGGTTAATAAATCTTAAACCCTAGTTAATAAACCCTAAATCCTAATTAATAAACCCTAAACTCTAGTTAATAAACACCTAACTCTAATTAATAAACCCTAAAAATTTATTGGTCAAGCCAAACTCCTATTCTAATTAGCTAAACCCTAAACATTTATTGGTCAAATCAAACCCTTATTCTGATAGCGGATGATGAGTTTTTGTTACCGTCCGCTACTCGATTTTCAGTTTCTAATCCTGGCCATTCCTTCTTGTTTTCAATAGTATAGATAGTATATGCCCTATAAGGATCCATAACAAATACATACTATGGATCATTACCTTATATATATATATATGCGATTTTGTCGATGAGGTTGAGGTGTTGTTCTTGGATACTACCACAACCACAAATGTGCAATTCCTAATTTTAAAAATTGCACCGCATCGCGCGTGTGGGTTTTGTCCGTGGCGATGCGTTTGCGGTTTTCTGCACCCCCTATCAAATATGGTATCCCCCTCTCTTTCTATGTATATATTTGCCTCTATCTCAATCTATACATCTGCAAATACACATCCATACACATACATTTATGTATTCGAGTCCATTTATGTTATATATTTAAATCTGTAGGAAAAAAAGATACAAATTTAAGACTCACTACTAGAATTTGAGTTTTGGGCGACAGACAAAGTCTGCAATGGACGACCTTGGTATAAGGTTTTAGTATTTGGAAAAATCCAAGCCGTTTCAAATTTTCATATCTACAAGGGATTGTTGTTTGCAAATTATTGTATGAACGAGGAACTGTCCGTTGCCATTATTGTATGAATGATGGACTACCCATCACTATTTATGATTATCTTAGCTGAATTTTCATGTATGGTAATTGAAGATTATATTCCTAAACACACAAATTTATGATACTTTCCCTTTTTCTGATTAAATCAAAATTTTATCTTGCAATCTCATTCGGATCATATTTGGGGTGCGATTTGAAATATTAAGAATTTAATACCCGATCTAGAAAATTAATAATAGAAAGCCCGAATTACAAAAGTGGCCCTTTAAGTTGCCACCAAATTTTAATATTGCCCTTAAAGTGAAAAAAATCTCAATTTGGTTATTTAAGTGATCAATTTAATTCAATTTAGTCCTGACGTTAACTTCCACCTAATTTTTTTTTCTCACGCTCCATTTTTGTAAGGACAACCATGTCTTTACAATACCCATAAAATTTTCATTTCAATTCTCCTACTCACATAACATGCTTTGTTATTAGATTTTCTTTTTTTAACTTTCATACGAAAAACCCTCTCCATAGATCCATCTCTCCTCTTCAGGGACGGATGATCTATTCACAGGACAGAATAGGTAGTGCCTATGTTGGATTTTTTTATAGGTATAGAGACAGGGGCAAAAATAAAATTTTATAAACTTAAGGGGGCAGATTTATGAAAAAGTTAAACTTAGAGGGGACAAAAAAAAATTTAAACTACTACTACTCTAAAAAAACTAAACACACAAACTCTTACTCTCTAACTTGCTAAGCTTCAGCCCTTCAATTCAGTCTTCAGCTCAAAAAAATCCGCCCTTGCTGAAAACAGATCCTAGATCCGCCCTTGCTCCTCTTTCACACACAAACAACTTCACTCACAGAGTAGACATGAAGCTTTGTTCCATAGATCAACTCAAATTTCAACCTTTATGGGTTCTTCTACTCGTGGTTTTATGTTAATTTCCTAAGACCCGCAAAGAATCTCAAGAAATAAGGGTCTTGGGCTCAATCTTGTTCTTGCAGATCGAAATCCTGAGAAGCTTAATGTTGTTTCAGAGGCAATTCAGGTTAAATTCGGGAAGATCGACTAGATCTCGACTGTTATGGTTTAATTCAGGCAGCGATCGATGTTTAGATATGATGCGGTTGCAAAATTAAAGCGTAAACAATCCTTTTTAATTGTTTTTTAAATGTTTTTATTTGGATTAAATATCTTTTTATAATTTGGGGAACTCGATCTGAAATGGATGAAGGGGCAAAGTTTGAATCTGGGTTGGGCTGGGCTTGAGGTGTGAAAGAGATTGGATCTAAGTTGAGGGTTGGTGTGTGTTCTTGATGTGTTAGTGTGTGTATTGAGTTCAAATTTGAATGTTTATTCAGATCTAGATGTGATTATGGTGGCGAAATTAGGGGCTTAATGTTGCAGGTGGTGATGGTGGATTGTGCAGGTGGTGGGAGAGACAAACAATAGTGTTAAATTTGTTCTTGGTGTGTTAGTGTGTGTTATTGGTGTGTTAATGTGTTTATTTGGATTTTATTAATTATTTATCACTTACTTAATTATTTTGATTTTAGTTTATTTTATTTAATTATTTGTCCTGCAATTGTTAATATAAGTTTACAATCATGCCACTTAAAAAACTAAAAATTGGGTCGAAGTCACGTCTAGAGTGGATTGAATCAAATTGGAAGAATAAATTGAGATTTTTACCACTTTAAACCGATGAATACTTTTACAATTCGGCCTAATAGAAATTCAGTATTTAATTTCATCTTCCTATAAGATAGGATATTTACCCAAAAATACTTTTTCCCCGTTCCGGTAACTGGGTCTTAGATCTCCGAATAATCAATCACTTGGAAGTTGCATCATTTTTCATATAATTAATAATTTTCATCAGCAAGTGACAAAATAATTGTGTTGTCATGGTTTCAGCAAGTGATTCGATGAAATTTCCTTAGTCATTTACATTTGATGTCTTTATTTATATTTATATATTTCTTTAATGGATCTATTCCTATAAACATTTCATATCCATTGGTACAGGAAATGGTGGTTGTTGATGGCATATCAATTGTTACATATTCAGCCGTAGTACTCCTTCACGAATCTTACAAGGTAACTCAGCTGTAGTACTCCTTCACGAATCTTACAAGGTAACAATAGATGGAAAATGATGACTTTTCTTGTCAAAGTTTTCGGTTTAAAAATAATTAAATTTGAATTAAAAACTACGTAATATAAACAAATCTTTTATAATCCTTATCATACCATCTACATCACAAATAAAAACAAAACTAATATAGGGGTAAAATAGTAATATAAATGTAAAATTTAAGTTTTTCCCCTTTTATTTATAAACTCAGTAATGATATGAAAGAAATTCGTTTCTTTTTGGTTAAAATCCCATAAACATAATGTTAATATTTATTACATGCAAACTTGATTTATTACTGATTTAAGTAATTGATGAGCAAGGAATGAGAGAATGCCGTATTTGCCATGACGAGGCATCCCCCTACGAAGAGATTCTACGGCTCTTCCCACAGCTGGCTCATCTCGGACATACATAATCTCGTAATTTCCCTAACAAATCCATGAATATTAGTACAAGGATACAAAGTCATGGTAATTTATGGGAGATTACCTGTTGGACATTTATACACGCAGATCACTGGAGCTTTGCAAGTGATTTACCCTAAGGGCCTGGAAAAATTCTAAACATGGAGGAGACGACAGTAGAGAAAAGAACAAATTGAGGGTCACTCGTGATTGATATATATGCAAAGAAGAAGCTCCTCATGACTCGTATGCATCCAGGCAAGAAGTAACTCGTGACACATGTACATCGAAAGAAGAAACTCCTCGTGATTTGTATACATCTAAAGAAGTTGTTAGAAATTGCACTTAATTTTATAGTTTTTGAGACTTATTTTTTGTCATGTTTGAGTTTGATAAAATTCATTTATAGACATAACTTAAGTAAATTGACAGGTCTAATTTATTATCCTCTATAAAGGGAATAAGTGAGTAATTCATTTGGTTTAAGTAAGAATCATTTGACTTGATTTTATCAAACCTGGGCATTTGATAAAATGCAAACTTGTTTAAAAAATTAGTTTGTCTTTGTCCCATATTAGTTAGATGAAATATTACGAGTTGTTTGAGTTTTTCTTTGTCCCATATTAATTAGTTAGATGAAATATTACTAGTTGTTTTATAAGCATAAATGATGTAATGTATTTTACTGTGGAGCAAAGGAGAAGAAGTCCAACATAATTTATGGATTTGACAACCTATTAATTTAATTATTTAATGTGAGATAACTTTATATTTAAGTTGCAAAGTTATGACTAATGCATAACTTGCAACATTATCTATATTATAAAAGGAAAGAAAGAAGGAACGATAATTTTTGATAAGCTGTATATATGATAAAAGATTTATCTTACTTTATCTCCTAATGTTTCTCACAATTCTTATAATGAATAATTAAAATAATAATGATAATAGTGTTCGTGCATACTTGTTTGTGCATAATTTATACATATAAAAGTACTCCTAAGTATATTAATCAAAATTATGAAGTAGGAAAAAGATTATATTACCCACTACCCCATACTTGTGTCATAATAATGAGGGAGTACTCCTAGTGTATTATGTTAAAGTAATATATAAGAGTAAAGTTAGAAATTATTTATACTCTCTCCTATTGCTAATTTATCTAAAAATAATATTAAGTATATTTTGGAATAGAGAAATAGCAATAATGGAGGAGGAGGGTATATTCGGAGTATAAGGAGTCATAAATTGCTAAGTAACCTTGGCCATGCAAAAATCCAGTAAAAAGCAAAAAATACGAAGGACAAACTACGAAATGCTAAAAGAAGAACTACTGAGTTGGCAGACTATCCTTCTAACTTTTTGTAAGTTGCTAAGCAACGTTAGTTATGCAGAAGTTTCAAATAAAAGCAGAAAATACAAAAGTTCAAAGCATATAAAATGCCAAAAGAACTATTGAGTTGGCAAAGTATCCTTACACAGTGTCTAATTTATACTCATGCCGCTGCAAGGCTAAACATCTGCATTCGCTACTGTACGAATTTCACTTATTCATGGAGTTTCTTCCCCATTTAGTTTCCCTTAATAAGCCTTAGTTGAAGACCAAATCGAGTTCACTATATATCTGTTGGGTTTTGTGGAGTCTAGTTGTGCTTGATCCGGTTGACGACCCGACCCGAATAATATTGCGTGGTTGTTTAGTGGGATTTTTTCTGAGGCTTAGTCAATGGAGCGGAGGCTTGGGCCGATAGGGCCAAGCTGTAGCGAAAATTTCTTTTTGGCCCGTTTTGTAGCCCATTTGTAATTCTTGTGCACAGGATGTTGAAAATGCAGTTTTCGTGTTTAGGGTTTTGTTGTTGTCGTTTTTCGAGCGAAAGAGGATGTATTGCCGCACTTGGTATTCTTGGCGATAATAGTGAAATCCCTGCAACCCCGTGGACGTAGGCAAATTGGCCGAACCACGTAAATTTTTTCTTGTGCGTGTGATTAATTTTTCTTTGGCATGTGTTCTTTTTCTATTTTTTGTTTCTCACAGGTTTTGGGAATTTCGAGTTAATTCCCTTCAACTGGTATCAGAGCATAGGGTTAGGTTTGAGTGGGAGCAATGGCAGAGGAAGCAGGAAAGACGTCTGGAATAGAAAAGTTTGATGGCACAGACTTTGGATTTTGGAGGATGCAAATCGAGGATTATCTTTATGGGAAGAAGTTACATCTGCCGCTTCTAGGGGAAAAACCTAAGACTAACAACAAGGTGCATTTGATGAAGAAACTGTTCAATCTGAAGATGGCAGAGAACACATCAGTAGCACAACATCTGAATGAATTTAACACTATCACAAATCAATTGTCGTCTGTAGAAATTGATTTTGATGATGAAATCCGTGCACTGATCGTTTTGGCTTCTTTGCCAAACAGTTGAGAGGCAATGAGGATGGCAGTAAGCAATTCTACAAGAAAAGAAAAGCTGAAGTACAATGACATACGAGATTTAATTTTGGCTGAGGAGATTCGCAGAAGAGATGCAGGTGAAACCTCAGAATCTGGTTCTGCCCTAAACCTTGAGACAAGAGGCAGAGGTAATGATAGAAATTTTAATCGGGGTAGATTAAAATCTAGATCAGGCCAACAGGTACAATGCTGGAACTGTGGGGAAACAGGTCACTTTAGGAGGCAATGCAAAAGTTCTAAAAAGAGGAATGAAGATGATTTTGCTAATGTTGTAACAGAAGAGGTACATGATGCATTACTTTTTGCAGTAGACAGTCCACTTGATGATTGGGTTATGGACTTAGGAGCTTCGTTTCATACCACTCCACACCGAGAAATCATACAGAATTATGTTGCAGGTGATTTTGGTAAGGTGTATTTGGCTGATGGTGCAGCTTTGGATGTTGTGGGTATGGGAGACGTCCGGATATTGCTGTCCAATGGGTCTGTTTGGTTACTGGAGAAAGTTTGACATATTCCTGACCTGAGGAGGAATCTGATTTCTGTTGGACAACTTGATGATGAAGGGCATACAATACTATTTGTTGGTGGTACCTGGAAGGTTACAAAGGGAGCCATAATATTGGCTCGTGGAAAGAAGAATGGTACTCTATATATAACCTCAAGTCCAAGAGACACAATTGCAGTTATTGAAGCGAGTACTGATACAAGCTTATGTCATCGCAGACTTGGTCACATGAATGAGAAAGGGATGAAGATGATGCTGTCAAAAGAGAAATTACCAGAATTGAAGTCCGTTGATTTTGACATGTGTGAAAGTTGCATCTTAGGAAAGCAGAAAAAGGTGAGCTTCTTGAAAACTGGCAGGACACCGAAGGCTGAAAAATTGGAGTTAGTACACACTGATTTATGGGGACCCTCTCCGGTTGCATCCCTTGGAGGTTCAAGGTATTACATCACTTTTATTGATTACTCAAGCAGAAAAGTATGGGTTTATTTTCTTAAAAATAAATCTGATGTATTTGAAACCTTTAAGAAGTGGAAGGCCATGGTTGAGACAGAAATAGGTTTGAAAGTAAAATGTTTGAGGTCAGATAATGGAGGAGAGTACATAGATGGAGGGTTCAGTGAGTATTGTGCTACACAAGGAATTAGGATGGAGAAAACTATTCCTGGGACACCACAGCAGAATGGTGTGGCTGAGCGCATGAACAGAACTCTCAACGAGTGTGCTAGGAGTATGAGATTGCATGCTGGACTACCAAAAACATTTTGGGCTGATGCCGTTAGCACTGCAGCTTACCTGATAAACCGAGGACCATCAGTTCCCATAGAGTTCAGACTTCCTGAGGAGGTTTGGAGCGAAAAGGAGATAAAGTTTTCACATTTAAAAGTTTTTGGTTGTGTATCTTATGTTCATATTGATTCCGATGCTCGTAGTAAACTTGATGCAAAGTCTAAAATATGTTTTTTCATTGGCTATGGTGATGAGAAATTTGGCTATAGGTTTTGGGATGAACAAAACAAGAAAATCATCAGAAGTAGAAATGTGATATTTAATGAACAGGTTATGTACAAGGACAGGTCAACTGTAGTGCCAGACTTTACAGAGATAGATCAAAATAAATCTGAGTTTGTCAACTTAGATGAATTGACTGAAAGTACTGTCCAGAAAATGGGTGAAGAAGATAAGGAGAATGTAAATTCACAAGTAGATCAGAGTACACCGGTAACTGAAGTCCGTAGATCTTCCAGGACCATTAGACCTCCACAACGTTATTCACCTGCTCTAAATTATGTCCTATTGACTGATGGTGGTGAGCCAGAATGTTATGATGAAGCCTTGCAGAATGAAAATTCAAGCAAGTGGGAGTTAGCCATGAAGGATGAGATGGATTCGTTGTTAGGGAATCAGACATGGGAATTGACTGAATTACCAGTAGGAAAGAAGGCTTTGCACAATAAGTGGGTATACAGAATAAAGAATGAGCATGATGGTAGCAAACGTTACAAGGCAAGATTAGTTGTCAAAGGGTTCCAGCAGAAGAAGGGCATTGACTACTCAGAAATATTTTCTCCAGTTGTGAAGATGTCAACAATCAGACTGGTACTGGGAATGGTGGCTGCAGAAAATTTACATCTCGAGCAGTTAGATGTGAAGACGGCATTCCTTCATGGTGACTTGGAGGAAGACATTTACATGATTCAGCCAGAAGGGTTCATTGTTCAGGGATGAGAGAATCTAGTTTGCAAACTGAGAAAGAGCTTGTATGGCTTAAAACAAGCTCCTAGACAGTGGTACAAGAAATTTGACAGTTTTATGCACATAATTGGGTTTAAGAGATGTGAAGCTGATCACTGTTGTTATGTTAAGTTCTTTGACAATTCTTACATCATTTTACTGTTGTATGTGGATGATATGCTCATTGCAGGGTCTAGCATTGAGGAGATCAATAATCTAAATAGGCAATTGTCAAAACAGTTTGCAATGAAGGATTTGGGAGCTGCAAAGCAAATCCTTGGTATGAGAATCATTAGAGACAAGACTAATGGTACATTGAAGCTTTCACAGTCAGAGTATGTGAAGAAAGTTCTCAGCAGGTTCAATATGAATGAAGCTAAACCAGTGAGCACACCCTTGGGTAGTCATTTCAAACTAAGCAAAGAACAATCACCGAAGACAGAAGAAGAAAGGGACCATATGAGCAAGGTGCCCTATGCCTCAGCTATTGGCAGCTTGATGTATGCTATGGTGTGTACAAGGCCAGATATTGCACATGCAGTGCGAGTTGTAAGCAGATTCATGAGTAGGCCTGGAAAGCAGCATTGGGAGGCAGTCAAGTGGATTCTAAGATATCTGAGGGATTCTTCAGATACATGTCTTTGCTTTACAGGTGCAAGTTTGAAACTGCAGGGTTATGTAGATGCTGATTTTGCT
The DNA here is from genome assembly GCA_034770075.1 of Aralia elata. Lineage (NCBI taxonomy): Eukaryota > Viridiplantae > Streptophyta > Magnoliopsida > Apiales > Araliaceae > Aralia > Aralia elata. Next base: position 89,185,300 of record CM068378.1, on the reverse strand, counting down.
GGTGATGTTGATAGTAGAAAGAGTACTACTGGGTTCGTTTTTACTCTAGGTGGTACAACCATATCATGGGCTTCAAATCTACAAAAGATTGTTACTTTGACTACTACAGAAGCTGAGTATGTTGCAGCAACTGAAGCTGGAAAGGAGATGATATGGCTACATGGATTCTTAGATGAATTGGGTAAGAAGCAGGAGATGGGCACAGTGACAGTCAGAGTGCGATTTTTCTTGCTAAAAATTCGGGTTTCCATTCAAAGTCGAAGCATATACAGATAAAATACCACTTTATTCGTTACCTTGTTGAAGATAAACTGGTAATACTTGAGAAGATTTGTGGATCTAAGAACCCGGCAGACATGTTGACTAAGGGTGTCACTATTCAAAAGCTGAAGCTGTGTGCAGCTTCAGTTGGTCTTCTAGCTTGAGGACAAGAGTATGAGTTGCAGGGATGAGGGACTGTTTTTGAAGGACTTTGCGGTTGATGTTGGTGATTGAACTAGTCTCCAAGTGGGAGATTTGTTGGGGTTTATGGAGTCTAGTTGTGCTTGATCCGGTTGACGACCTGACCCGAATAATGTTGCGTGGTTTTTTAGTGGGATTTTTTCTGAGGCTTAGTCCATGGAGCAGAGGCTTGGGCCGATATGCCCAAGCCGTAGCGAAATTTTTTTTTGGCCCGTTTTGTAGCCCATTGTAATTCTTGTGCACAGGATGTTGAAAATGCAGTTTTCGTGTTTAGGGTTTTGTTGTTGTCGTATTTCGAGCGAAAGAGGATGTACTGCCGCACTTGGTATTCTTGGCGATAGTAGTGAAATCCCTGCAACCCCGTGGACGTAGGCAAATTGGTCGAACCACGTAAATTTTGTCTCGTGCGTGTGATTAATTTTTCTTTGGCGTGTGTTCTTTTTCTATTTTTTGTTTCTAACAGGTTTTGGGAATTTCGAGTTAATTCCCTTCAATATCATGTAACTTGGTCACTAGAAGCACGTCGGTTGCTCATATTCTCGTTCTATCGCTTTTTCTCTACTTTCACTAGAAGAATATCTCTTTCTCAGCCTCGTTCAATTCATTAACATGGTCGATTGAGTTATATATCAGTTTTTTTTCCTCTCTGCTACTTTCACTAGAAGCACATACTCGATACAATCGATATGACTGATTTCATTATTTCTGAAAGCACAAATCTTTTTCTCTCTTAGTCTCATTTGTATCTTCATCGATCAATATCAACTCATCAATTGATTAACTCACTAATCGGTTGATATAAAGTGAAGTTGTTTTTCCATTCTAAGATTGATAGTACATAAGAAATGATGTCTTTTTCTAAGATCAATAGAAATGAATATCTTTTCAATTCATCAAATATGGTATCCTCTCTCTCTATATATACACATACATACATAATGTTATAGTTGCCTTTATCTCAATCTATACACTCACAAATACACATTCATTTATGTATTGAGTCCATTTATTTTATTTGTATAGATTATATATGCGTAGATCTATAGGAAAAAAAGAAGACAATTTATCACTTACTAGTAGAATTTTGGTTTTGGCTGAATGATACTTCTGTCTCTTCAAGTTGTCATCTACTTTTAAAGTTGTCCCTAAAGTCTATTTTTCGTCAATTAGGTCTTTAAAATGACATTTTTTGTTGATTCCGTTCCTTTTACCCGATTTGACTATAACCCGACCAAAAATTAACTTGATCCATTTTTTAAGGGCAAAAGTGTCTTTAACATTATATGTATTATTAATATTAGAAATTAATAAAAAACTAAAAATAGAAATTAAAATATAAAAAACAGTAAAAGGTAAAAAAAAAAACTAATTCAAATTTTTTTTTTTGCATTTCACAAAGTTAAGTCAGTAAAACATCAATAAAAAGAAAGTAAAAACCTCAACCTATAATCCTAGATTCAGATCTGAACAAAGTAACGAAAACCTCCATGATTTCCAAATCACCGCCCCCACAATCGCCTCACAACCATCGCTCCACGACAACAACCACAACCTCACCAACACTGCTAAGTATAGCCCCAAACCCCAAGTTACCAAAAGCCCATCATATAGCTAGAAAAGAAAATATATAAAAAGAAAAGGAGAGAGACGAGGAAGCAATCTTGAGATCTCGCGGATGGCAGACTTTGATGTCTTCGATCGATGACTATGGTGTTTTGTTGTTTTTTCTTTCGGCGATTGGGGGTTTGTAGGTGTTGATGGCGATGGATTTGAGTTCCTGAGCTCATTCCCTCTAAAAAGAATCCATTTCTCTCGACAATATATATATATATATATATATATATGTATATATATACATATATATATATACCTTGGCCGCCCTCTTTCTATCTCTATTTGCTTTATGCATATAGCAATTCTTAATTTTAGGTTCAAAAAAGAATAACAATTAACAACATAGTTTGTAAATAATTGCTCTTTGAAGTTTTTTAATTCTATTATCTTCCTTCTAATTTTGTCAAATGTAAAAATAAAATAAAAATGAATAAATCATAAGTGACTTTTACATTTGTTTTACTTTTTAACAAAATTTAGAAATTTAGAAATATATAAATAAGATAATTGTATTTCTAAACTTTGGAATGAAATTGATTTCTCAAAAAAATATTATTAATTATTAGAATATTAAATATAAAAAGATCTATTGTATTACATATATTTGTATTCATTTGGTAATTTGTTTGTTAGTATATATAAAAATTTATATATTAACATATATGTAAATATAATTATATATAATTTGATTATATATATATATATACATAACGGATCTGAAGCATACCCCCTTAAATGACATACCAAGCATATCTACTTTAGCGACGGACCAGGCGACAGTTTGGTTTGTCGCCATAAGTCCGGTCCGTAGCTAAAGCCTTTAGCAACAGACAACTTTTAGCGACGGACTCGTCGCTAAAGGCTTTAGCGACGGACCGGACCTATGGCGACGGACCAAACTGTCGCCCGGTCCGTCGCTAAAGGGGATATGCTTGATATGCTATTTAAGAGGATTTGCTTAAGATCCGAAATTTATATATGTATATATATGTATATATACACACACACACGCGCGCGCGCGCGCACACACACACACACACACACACACACACACACACACACATATATATATATATATATATATATAGGATTAAAAACTAAAAATCAATGTCCGCCACTTAGCGTCCGCTACTAATAGTAGCGAACGTCGATTTTCAGAATAAGACTTACTAATAAATATTTAGGTTTTAACTAATCAGAATAAGGGTTTGGCTTGACCAATAAATGTTTAGAGTTTATTAACTAGAGTTTAGGATTTATTAACTAGGGTTTAGGGTTTATTAACCAGAGTTTAGAGTTTATTAACCATAATAATCTCTGGTTAATAAATCCTAAACCCTAATTAATAAACCCTAAACTCTAGTTAATAAACACCTAACTCTAATTAATAAACCCTAAAAATTTATTGGTCAAGCCAAACTCCTATTCTAATTAGCTAAACCCTAAACATTTATTGTTCAAATCAAACCCTTATTCTGATAGCGGATGATATGAGTTTTTTTTACCGTCCGCTATTCGATTTTCAGTTTCTAATCCTGGCCATTCTTTCTTGTTTTCAATAGTATAGATAGTATATGCTCTATAAGGATTAATAACTAATACATGCTATGGATCATTACCACACACACACACACACACACACACACACACACACACACACACACACACACACATATATATATATATATATATATATATATACGCGATTTTGTCGATGAGGTTGAGGTGTTGTTCTTGGATACTACCGCAACCACAAATGTGCAATTCCTAATTTTAAAAATTGCACCGCATCGCGCGTGTGGATTTTGTCCGTGGCGATGCGTTTGCGGTTTTCTGCATCCCCTATCAAATATGGTATCCCCCTCTCTTTCTATATATATATATTTGCCTCTATCTCAATCTATACATCTGCAAATACACATACATACACATACATTTATGTATTCGAGTCCATTTATGTTATATATTTAAATCTGTAGGAAAAAAAGATACAAATTTAAGACTCACTACTAGAATTTGAGTTTTGGGCGACAGACAAAGTCTGCAATGGACGACCTTGGACTAAGGTTTTAGTATTTGGAAAAATCCAAACCGTTTCAAATTTTCATATCTACAAGGGATTGTTGTTTGCAAATTATTGTATGAACGAGGAACTGTCCGTTGCAATTATTGTATGAATGATGGATTGCCCATCACTATTTATGATTATCTTAGCTGAATTTTCATGTATGGCAATTGAAGATTATATTCCTAAACACACAAATTTATGATACTTTCCCTTTTTCCGATTAAATCAAAATTTTATCTTGCAATCTCATTCGGATCATATTTGGTGTGCGATTTGAAATATTAAGAATTTAATACCCGATCTAGAAAATTAATAATAGAAAGCCCGAATTACAAAAGTGGCCCTTTAAGTTGCCACCAAATTTTAATATTGCCCTTAAAGTGAGAAAATCTCAATTTGGTTATTTAAGTGATCAATTTAATTCAATTTAGTCCTGACGTTAACTTCCACCTAATTTTTTTTCTCACGCTCCATTTTTGTAAGGACAACCATGTTTTTACAATACCCATAAAATCTTCATTTCAATTCTCCTACTCACATAACATGCTTTGTTATTAGATTTTCTTTTTTTTAACTTTCATACGAAAACCCTCTCCATAGATCCATCTCTCCTCTTCAGGGACGGATGATCTATTCACAGGACAGAATAGGTAGTGCCTAGGTTGGATTTTTTTATAGGTATAGAGACAGGGGCAAAAATAAAATTTTATAAACTTAAGGGGGAAGATTTATGAAAAAGTTAAACTTTGAGGGGACAAAAAAAATTTAAACTACTACTACTCTAAAAAAACTAAACACACAAACTCTTACTCTCTAACTTGCTAAGCTTTAGTCCTTCAATTCAGTCTTCAGCTCAAAAAAATTCGCCCTTGCTGAAAACAGTTCCTAGATCTGCCCTCGCTCCTCTTTCACACTCAAACAACTTCACTCACAGAGTAGACATGAAGCTTTGTTCCATAGATCAACTCATATTTCAACCTTTATGGGTTCTTCTACTCTTGGTTTTATGTTGATTTCCTAAGACCCGCAAAGAATCTCAAGAAATAAGGGTCTTGGGCTCAATCTTGTTCTTGCAGATCGGAATCTGGAGATGCTTAATGTTGTTTCAGAGGCAATTCAGGCTAAATTCGGGAAGATCGACTAGATCTCGACTGTTATGATTTAATTCAGGCAGCGATCGATGTTTAGATATGGTGCGGTTGCAAAATTAAAACGTAAACATTCTTTTTTAATTGGTTTTTTAATATTTTTATTTGGATTAAATATCTTTGTATAATTTGGGGAACTCGATCTGAAATGGATGAAGGGGCAAAGTTTGAATCTGGGTTGGGCTGGGCTTGAGGTGTGAAAGAGATTGGATCTAAGTTGAGGGTTGGTGTGTGTTCCTGGTGTGTTAGTGTGTGTATTGGGTTCAGATTTGAATGTTTATTCAGATCTAGATGTGATTATGGTGGCGAAATTAGGGACTTAATGTTGCAGGTGGTGATGGTGGATTTTGCAGCTGGTGGGAGACACAAACAAATAGTGTTAAATTTGTTCTTGGTGTGTTAGTGTGTTATTGGTGTGTTAATGTGTTTATTTGGATTTTATTAATTATTTATCACTTAGTTAATTATTTTGATTTTAGTTTATTTTATTTAATTATTTGTCCTGCAATTGTTAACATAAGTTTACAATCATGCCACTTAAAAAACTAAAAATTGGGTCGAAGTCACGTCTAGAATGTATTGAATCAAATTGGAAGAATAAATTGAGATTTTTACCACTTTAAGCTGAGGGATACTTTTACAATTCGGCCTAATAGAAATTCAATATTTAATTTAATCTTCCTATAAGATAGGATATTTACCCAAAAATACTTTTTCCCCGTTCCGGTAACTGGGTCTTAGATCTCCGAATAATCAATCACTTGGAAGTTGCATCATTTTTCATATAATTAATATTTTTCATTAGCAAGTGACAAAATAATTGTGTTGTCATGGTTTCAGCAAGTGATTCGATGAAATTTCCTTAGTCATTTACATTTGATGTCTTTATTTATATTTATATATTTCTTTTATGGATCTATTCCTATAAACATTTCATGTCCATTGGTACAGGAAATGGTGGTTGTTGATGGCATATCAATTGTTACATATTCAGCCGTAGTACTCCTTCACGAATCTTACAAGGTAACTCAGCTGTAGTACTCCTTCACGAATCTTACAAGGTAACAACAGATGGAAAATGATGACATTTCTTGTTAAAGTTTTCCGTCTAAAAATAATTAAATTTGGATTAAAAACTACGTAAAATAAACAAATCTTTTATAATTCTTATCATACCATCTACATCACAAATAAAAACAAAACTAATATAAGGGTAAAATAGTAATATAAATGTAAAATTTAAGTTTTTCTCCTTTTATTTATAAACCAAGTAATGATATGAAAGAAATTCGTTTCTTTTTCGTTAAAATCCCATAAACATAATGTTACTCCCCCCGTCCCAAATTAATTGCTTTTCTAGGACTTTTTTAAGTCAAATTGACTATTTTTAAAATTAATAATTAAGCATATATAAATATATTTCTAAAATTATAAAAATTGAAATTAGTAATAAATTGTATATACTTTCTTTTGGTTATAATATCTTCACCTATATGTTAGCAAAAATAGTAAAAAGATTAGTTTTAAAAATAGTCAATTTGATTTTTTTAGGTACTAGAAATGCAATTAATTTGGGACGGAGGGAATAATATTTATTACATGCAAACTTGATTTATTACTGATTTAAGTAATTGATGAGCAAGGAATGAGAGAATGCCGTATTTGCCATGACGAGGCATCCCCCTACGAAGAGATTGTACGGCTCTTCCCACAGCTGGCTCATCTCGGACATACATAATCTCGTAATTTCCCTAACAAATCCATGAATATTAGTACAAGGATACAAAGTCATGGTAATTTATGGGAGATTACCTGTTGGACATTTATACACGCAGATCACTGGAGCTTTGCAAGTGATTTACCATAAGGGACTGGAAAAATTCTAAACATGGAGGAGACGACAGTAGAGAAAAGAACAAATTGAGGGTCACTCGTGATTGATATATATGCAAAGAAGAAGCTCCTCATGACTCGTATGCATCCAGGCAAGAAGTAACTCGTGACTCATGTACATCGAAAGAAGAAACACCTCGTGATTTGTATACATCTAAAGAAGTTGTTAGAAATTGCACTTAATTTTATAGTTTTTGAGACTTATTTTTTGTCATGTTTGAGTTTGATAAAATTCATTTATAGACATAACCTAAGTAAATTGACAGGTCTAATTTATTATCCTCTATAAAGGGAATAAGTGAGTAATTCATTTGGTTTAAGTAAGAATCATTTGACTTGATTTTATCAAACCTGGGCATTTGATAAAATGTTTGATAAAATGCAAACTTGTTTAAAAAATTAGTTTGTCTTTGTCCCATATTAATTAGTTAGATGAATAACTAGTTGTTTTATAAGCATAAATGATGTAATCTATTCTACTGTGGAGCAAAGGAGAAGAAGTCCAACATAATTTATGGATTTGACATCCTATTAATTTAATTATTTAATGTGAGATAACTTTACTATTTAAGTTGCAAAGTTATGACTAATGCATAACTTGCAACATTATCTATATTATAAAAGGAAAGAAAGAAGGAACGATAATTTTTGATAAGCTGTATATATGATAAAAGATTTATCTTACTTTATCTCCTAATGTTTCTCACAATTCTTATAATGAATAATTAAAATAATAATGATAATAGTGTTCGTGCATACTTGTTTGTGCATAATTTATACATATAAAAGTACTCCTAAGTATATTAATCAAAATTATGAAGTAGGAAAAAGATTATATTACCCACTACCCCATACTTGTGTCATAATAATGAGGGAGTACTCCTAATGTATTATGTTAAAGTAATATATAAGAGTAAAGTTAGAAATTATTTATACTCTCTCCTATTGCTAATTTATCTAAAAATAATATTAAGTATATTTTGGAATAGAGAAATAGCAATAATGGAGGAGGAGGGTATATTCGGAGTATAAGGAGTCATAAATTGCTAAGTAACCTTGGCCATGCAAAAATCCAGTAAAAAGCAGAAAATACGAAGGACAAACTACGAAATGCTAAAAGAAGAACTACTGAGTTGGCAGACTATCCTTCTAACTTTTTGTAAGTTGCTAAGCAACGATAGTTATGCAGAAGTTTCAAATAAAAGCAGAAAATACAAAAGTTCAAAGCATATAAAATGCCAAAAGAACTATTGAGTTGGCAAAGTATCCTTATACGGTGTCTAATTTATACTCATGACGCTGAAAGGCTAAACATCTGCATTCGCTACTGTACGAATTTCACTTATTCATGGAGTTTCTTCCCCATTTAGTTTCCCTTAATAAGCCTTAGTTGAAGACCAAATCGAGTTCACTATATATCATGTAACTTGGTCACTAGAAGCACGTCGGTTGCTCATATTCTCTTTCTATCGCTTTTTCTCTACTTTCACTAGAAGAATATCTGTTTCTCAACCTCGTTCAATTCATTAACATGGTCGATTGAGTTATATATCTGTTTTTTTCTCTCTCTGCTACTTTCACTAGAAGCACATACTCAATACAATTGATATGATTGATTTCATTATATCTGAAAGCACAAATCTTTTTCTCTCTTAGTCTCATTTGTATCTTCATCGATCAATATCAACTCATCAATTAATGGACTCACTAATCGGTTGATATAAAGTGAAGTTGTTTTTCCATTCTAAGATTGATAGTACATAAGAAATGATGTCCTTTTCTAATTAAGATCAATAGAAATGAATATCTTTTCAATTCATCAAATATGGTATCCTCTCTCTCTCTCTCTATATATATATAATGTTATAGTTGCCTTTATCTCAATCTATACACTCACAAATACACATTCATTTATTTTCCGCTTTTGGTGGTTACTAGTTAATTTATGTGGTGAGTGGAGATTGTAGAGCAATATCAGACAGATCACATAAGACACATAATTGTCAACACCATGAAACAGAGCACCATGGAACAGAACACCATCAGACAGATTGTAGAGTGAATCCTCAGACCGTAGAATGACTTAACTCTACGATACTAAACTTCTGTGTAAAAACGTAGATTGAATTCTCAGATCGTAGAGTGAAACGTAGAGTGGATCTTCAGATCGTATAATGACTTAACTCTACGTTTCTACGATCGTAGAATGAATCCTCAGATCATAGAATAACTTAACTCTACGGTACTAGACTTCAATATAGAAACGTAGACTGAATCCTCAGAAACGTAAAGTGAATCCTCAGATCGTAGAGTGAAATGTAGAGTGAATATTCAAATCGTAGAATGACTTAACTCTACATTTCTACGATCGTAAAGTGAATCCTCAGATCATAAAATGACTTAACTCCATGATATTAGATTTCAGTGTAGAAACATAAACTGAATCCTCAGAAACGTAGAGTGAATCCTCAGATCGTAAAGTGAAACACAAAGTGAATCCTTATATCATAGAATGACTTAACTTTACGTTTCTACATTGAAGTCTAGTATCGTAGAGTTAAGTCACTCTACGTTGCTTTTTTAACAGTGTGGGAAATTCTATTTTTAGTTTTTATTTTTTTTAATTTCTAATATTAATAATACATATAATGTTAAAGGCACTTTTGCCCTTAAAAAAATGGATCGGGTCAATTTTTGGTCGGGTTATAGTTAAATCGGGTAAAAAGAACGTAATCGACAAAAAAATATCACTATAAGGATCTAATTGACAAAAAATGAACTTTAGGGACGATTTAAAAACTGGGTAACAAGTTGGAGGGACAAAAGTGTCATTCAGCCTTTGGTTTTCAACAACGGACAAATTCTGCAATGGAGGCCTTGGACTATGGTTTTGGTCTCTGAAAAAATTCAAACCATCGCTAATTACCATATCAACTAGGGACTGTTCGTCGAAATTATTGTTTGAACGATGGACTGTTTGTCCCTACTTATGATTAGCTTAGCTAAATTTTCATGTATAGTAATTGAAGATTATATTATTAAACACACAAATTTATTATATTTTTCCTTTTTTTAATTAAATCAAAATTTCATCTTGAAATCTCATTCGAGTCATATTTGGTATGGGACTAGAATATTAAGGATTTAATCACTAACACAAGATCTAGTTAATTAACAATAGAAATTAATGAAATATTTATTTCATCAAATGAATATCTTTACAATTCATCAAATATGGTATCCTCTCTCTTTCTCTCTCTCTATATATATACATACATACATAATGTTATAGTTGCCTTTATCTCAATCTATACACTCACAAATACACATTCATTTATGTATTGAGTCCATTTATTTTATATGTATAGATTATATATGTGTAGATCTATAGGAAAAAAAGAAGACAATTTATCACTTACTAGTAGAATTTTGGTTTTGGCTGAATGATACTTCTGTCCCTTCAAGTTGTCATCTACTTTTAAAGTTGTTCCTAAAGTTCATTTTTCGTCAATTAGGTCTTTAAAATGACATTTGTTGTTGATTCCGTTCCTTTTACCCGATTTGACTATAACCCGACCAAAAATTAACTCGATCCATTTTTAAGGGCAAAAGTGTCTTTAACATTATATGTATTATTAATATTAGAAATTAAAAAAAACTAAAAATAGAAATTAAAATATAAAAAACAGTAAAAGATAAAAAAGACTAATTCAATTTTTTTTTTGCATTTCACAAAGTCAAGTCAGTAAAACATCAATAAAAAGAAAGTAAAAACCTCAACCTATAATCCTAGATTCAGATCTGAACAAAGTAACGAAAACCTCAATGATTTCCAAATCACCGCCCCCACAATCGCCGCACAACCATCGCTCCACGACCGCAACCACAACCTCACCAACATTGCTAAGTATATCCCCAAACCCCAAGTTACCAAAAGCCCATCATATAACTAGCAAAGAAAATATATAAAAAGAAAAGGAGAGAGACGAGGAAGCAATCTTGAGATCTCGCGGATGGCAGACTTTAATGTCTTCGATCGACGACTATGGTGTTTTGTTGTTTTTTCTTTTGGTGATTGGGGGTTTGTAGGTGTTGATGGCGATGGATCTGAGTTCCTGAGCTCATTCCCTCTAAAAAGAGTCCATTTCTCTCTGCAATATATATATATATATATATATATATATATATATATATATATTCCTTGGCCGCCCTCTTTCTATCTCTATTTCCTTTATGTATATAGCAATTCTTAATTTTAGGTTCAAATAAAGAATAACAATTAACAACATAGTTTGTTAATAACTGCTCTTTGAAGTTTTTTAATTCTATTATCTTCCTTCTAATTTTGTCAAATGTAAAAATAAAATAAAAATGAATAAATCACGAGTGACTTTTATATTTGTTTTACTTTTTAACAAAATTTAGAAATATATAAATGAGATAATTGTATTTCTAAACTTTGGAATGAAATTGATTTCTCAAAAAAAAATATTATTAATTATTAGAATATTAAAGATAAAAAGATCTATTGTATTACATATATATATTTGTATTCATTTGGTAATTTGTTTGTTAGTATATATAAAAATTTATATATTTACATATATGTAAATATAATTATATATATATACACAGAACGGATCTTAAGCATACTCCCTTAAATGACATACCAAGCATATTTACTTTAGCGACGGACCGGGCGACGGTTTGGTTTGTCGCCATAGGTCCGGTCCGTCGATAAAGCCTTTAGCAACGGACAACTTTTAGCGACGGACCCGTCGCTAAAAGGACACATCGCTAAAGTCTTTAGCAACGAACCGGACCTATGGGGACGGACCAAACTGTCGCCTGGTCCGTCGCTAAAGTGAGTATGCTTGATATGGTATTTAAGAGGGTATCCTTAAGATCCAGAATATATATATATATATATATATATATATATATATATATATATATATATATATATAAGAAAGATTAAAAACTAAAAATCAATGTCCACCACTTAGCGTCCGCTATTAATAGTAGCGAACGTCGATTTTCAGAATAAGAATTACTAATAAATATTTAGGGTTTAACTAATCAGAATAAGGGTTTGACTTGACCAATAAATGTTTAGAGTTTATTAACTAGAGTTTAGAATTTATTAACTAGGGTTTAGGGTTTATTAACCAGACTTTAGAGTTTATTAACCTTAATAATCTCTAGTTAATAAACCCTAAACCCTAGTTAATAAACCCTAAACCCTAATTAATAAACCCTAAACTCTAGTTAATAAACACCTAACTCTAATTAATAAACCCTAAAAATTTATTGGTCAAGCCAAACTCCTATTCTGATTAGCTAAACCCTAAACATTTATTGGTCAAACCAAACCCTTATTCTGATAGCGGATGATATGAGTTTTTTTTACCGTCCGCTACTCGATTTTCAGTTTCTAATCCTGGCCATTCCTTCTTGTTTTCAATAGTATAGATAGTATATGCTCTATAAGGATCCATAACAAATACATGCTATGGATCATTACCCTATATATATATATATATATATATGCGATTTTGTCGATGAGGTTGAGGTGTTGTTCTTGGATACTACCGCAACCACAAATGTGCGCAATTCCTAATTTTAAAAATTGCACCGCATCGCGCGTGTGGGTTTTGTCCGTGGCGATGCGTTTGCGGTTTTCTGCACCCCCTATCAAATATGGTATCCCCCTCTCTTTCTATGTATATATTTGCCTCTATCTCAATCTATACATCTGCAAATACACATCCATACACATACATTTATGTATTCGAGTCCATTTATGTTATATATTTAAATCTGTAGGAAAAAAGATACAAATTTAAGACTCACTACTAGAATTTGAGTTTTGGGCGACAGACAAAGTCTGCAATGGACGACCTTGGACTAAGGTTTTAGTATTTGGAAAAATCCAAACCGTTTCAAATTTTCATATCTAAAAGGGATTGTTGTTTGCAAATTATTGTATGAACGAGGAACTGTCCGTTGCCATTATTGTATGAATGATGGACTGCCCATCACTTTTATGATTATCTTAGCTGAATTTTCATGTATGGCAATTGAAGATTATATTCCTAAACACACAAATTTATGATACTTTCCCTTTTTCCGATTAAATCAAAATTTTATCTTGCAATCTCATTCGGATCATATTTGGTGTGTGATTTGAAATATTTAGAATTTAATACTCGATCTAGAAAATTAATAATAGAAAGCCCGAATTACAAAAGTGGCTCTTTAAGTTGCCACCAAATTTTAATATTGCCCTTAAAGTGAGAAAATCTCAATTTGGTTATTTAAGTGATCAATTTAATTCAATTTAGTCCTGACGTTAACTTCCACCTAATTTTTTTTCTCACGCTCCATTTTTGTAAGGACAACCATGTCTTTACAATACCCATAAAATTTTCATTTCAATTCTCCTACTCACATAACATGCTTTGTTATTAGATTTTCTTTTTTTTTTTTTTTTAACTTTCATACGAAAAACCCTCTCCATAGATCCATCTCTTCTCCTCAGGGACGGATGATCTATTCACAGGACAGAATAGGTAGTGCCTATGTTGGATTTTTTTTATAGGTATAGAAACAGGGGCAAAAATAAAATTTTATAAACTTAAGGGGCAGATTTATGAAAAAGTTAAACTTTGAGGGGACAAAAAAAAATTTAAACTACTACTACTCTAAAAAAACTAAACACACAAACTCTTACTCTCTAACTTGCTAAGCTTCAGCCCTTCAATTCAGTCTTCAGCTCAAAAAAATTCGCCCTTGCTGAAAACAGATCCTAGATCCGCCCTTGCTCCTCTTTCACACACAAACAACTTCGCTCACAGAGTAGACATGAAGCTTTGTTCCATAGATCAACTCAAATTTCAACCTTTATGGGTTCTTCTACTCGTGGTTTTATGTTAATTTCCTAAGACCCACAAAGAATCTCAAGAAATAAGGGTCTTGGGCTCAATCTTGTTCTTGCAGATTGGAATCTTGAGATGCTTAATGTTGTTTCAGAGGCAATTCAGGCTAAATTCGGGAAGATCGACTAGATCTCGACTGTTATGGTTTAATTCAGGCAGCGATCGATGTTTAGATATGGTGCGGTTGCAAAATTAAAGCATAAACATTCCTTTTTAATTGTTTTTTAAATGTTTTTATTTGGATTAAATATCTTTTTATAATTTGGGGAACTCGATCTGAAATGGATGAAGGGGCAAAGTTTGAATCTGGGTTGGGCTGGGCTTGAGGTGTGAAAGAGATTGGATCTAAGTTGAGGGTTGGTGTGTGTTCTTGATGTCTTAATGTGTGTATTGAGTTCAAATTTGAATGTTTATTCAGATCTAGATGTGATTATGGTGGCAAAATTAGGGGCTTAATGTTGCAGGTGGTGATGGTGGATTGTGCAGGTGGTGGGAGAGACAAACAATAGTGTTAAATTTGTTCTTGGTGTGTTAGTGTGTGTTATTGGTGTGTTAATGTGTTTATTTGGATTTTATTAATTATTTATCACTTACTTAATTATTTTGATTTTAGTTTATTTTATTTAATTATTTGTCCTGCAATTGTTAACATAAGTTTACAATCATGCCACTTAAAAAACTAAAAATTGGGTCGAAGTCACGTCTAGAGTGGATTGAATCAAATTGGAAGAATAAATTGAGATTTTTACCACTTTAAACCGAGGAATACTTTTACAATTCGGCCTAATAGAAATTCAGTATTTAATTTCATCTTCCTATAAGATAGGATATTTACCCAAAAATACTTTTTCCCCGTTCGGTAACTGGGTCTTAGATCTCCGAATAATCAATCACTTGGAAGTTGCATCATTTTTCATATAATTAATATTTTTCATCAGCAAGTGACAAAATAATTGTGTTGTCATGGTTTCAGCAAGTGATTTGATGAAATTTCCTTAGTCATTTACATTTGATGTCTTTATTTATATTTATATATTTCTTTAATGGATATATTCCTATAAACATTTCATATCCATTGGTACAGGAAATGGTGGTTGTTGATGGCATATCAATTGTTACATATTCAGCCGTAGTACTCCTTCACGAATCTTACAAGGTAACTCAGCTGTAGTACTCCTTCACGAATCTTACAAGGTAACAATAGATGGAAAATGATGACTTTTCTTGTCAAAGTTTTACGTCTAAAAATAATTAAATTTGGATTAAAAACTACGTAATATAAACAAATCTTTTATAATCCTTATCATACCATCTACATCACAAACAAAAACAAAACTAATATAAAGGTAAAATAGTAATATAAATGTAAAATTTAAGTTTTTCCCCTTTTATTTATAAACCAAGTAATGATATGAAAGAAATTCGTTTCTTTTTCGTTAAAATCCCATAAACATAATGTTAATATTTATTAAATGCAAACTTGGTTTATTACTGATTTAAGTAATTGATGAGCAAGGAATGAGAGAATGCCGTATTTGCCATGACGAGGCACCCCCCTACGAAGAGATTCTACGGCTCTTCCCACAGCTGGCTCATCTCGGACATACATAATCTCGTAATTTCCCTAACAAATCCATGAATATTAGTACAAGAAGTAACTCGTGACTCATGTAATTTATGGGAGATTACCTGTTGGACATTTATACACGCAGATCACTGGAGCTTTGCAAGTGATTTACCCTAAGGGACTGGAAAAATTCTAAACATGGAGGAGACGACAGTAGAGAATAGAACAAATTGAGGGTCACTCGTGATTGATATATATGCAAAGAAGAAGCTCCTCATGACTCGTATGCATCCAGGCAAGAAGTAACTCGTGACTCATGTACATCGAAAGAAGAAACTCCTCGTGATTTGTATACATCTAAAGAAGTTGTTAGAAATTGTACTTAATTTTATAGTTTTTGAGACTTATTTTTTGTCATGTTTGAGTTTGATAAAATTCATTTATAGACATAACTTAAGTAAATTGACAGGTCTAATTTATTATCCTCTATAAAGGGAATAAGTGAGTAATTCATTTGGTTTAAGTAAGAATCATTTGACTTGATTTTATCAAACCTGGGCATTTGATAAAATGCAAACTTGTTTAAAAAATTAGTTTGTCTTTGTCCCATATTAGTTAGATGAAATATTACGAGTTGTTTGAGTTTTTCTTTGTCCCATATTAATTAGTTAGATGAAATATTACTAGTTATTTTATAAGCATAAATGATGTAATCTATTTTACTGTGGAGCAAAGGAGAAGAAGTCCAACATAATTTATGGATTTGACAATCTATTAATTTAATTATTTAATATGAGATAACTTTACTATTTCAGTTGCAAAGTTATGACTAATGCATAACTTGCAACATTATCTATATTATAAAAGGGAAAAAAGAAGGAACGATAATTTTTGATAAGCCGTATATATGATAAAAGATTTATCTTACTTTATCTCCTAATGTTTCTCACAATTCTTATAATGAATAATTAAAATAATAATGATAATAGTGTTCGTGCAAACTTGTTTGTGCATAATTTATACATATAAAAGTACTCCTAAGTATATTAATCAAAATTATGAAGTAGGGAAAATATTATATTACCCACTACCCCATACTTGTGTCATAATAGTGAGGGAGTACTCCTAGTGTATTATGTTAAAGTAATATATAAGAGTAAAGTTAGAAATTATTTATACTCTCTCCTATTGCTAATTTATCTAAAAATAATATTAAGTATATTTTGGAATAGAGAAATAGCAATAATGGAGGAGGAGGGTATATTCGGAGTATAAGGAGTCATAAATTGCTAAGTAACCTTGCCATGCAAAAATCCAGTAAAAAGCAGAAAATACGAAGGACAAACTACGAAATGCTAAAAGAAGAACTACTGAGTTGGCAGACTATCCTTCTAACTTTTTGTAAGTTGCTAAGCACCGTTAGTTATGCAGAAGTTTCAAATAAAAGCAGAAAATACAAAAGTTCAAAGCATATAAAATGACAAAAGAACTATTGAGTTGGCAGACTATCCTTCTAACTTTTTGTAAGTTGCTAAGCAACGTTAGTTATGCATAAGTTTCAAATAAAAGCAGAAAATACAAAAGTTCAAAGCATATAAAATGCCAAAAGAACTATTGAGTTGGCAAAGTATCCTTATACAGTGTCTAATTTATACTCATGACGCTGAAAGGCTAAACATCTGCATTCGCTACTGTACGAATTTCACTTATTCATGGAGTTTCTTTCCCATTTAGTTTCCCTTAATAAGCCTTAGTTGAAGACCAAATCGAGTTCACTATAATGTAACTTGGTCACTAGAAGCACGTCGGTTGCTCATATTCTCTTTCTATCGCTTTTTCTCTACTTTCACTAGAAGAATATCTGTTTCTCAACCTCGTTCAATTCATTAACATGGTCGATTGAGTTATATATCTGTTTTTTTCTCTCTCTGCTACTTTCACTAGAAGCACATACTCAATACAATCGATATGATTGATTTCATTATATCTGAAAGCACAAATCTTTTTCTCTCCTACTCTCATTTGTATCTTCATCGATCAATATCAACTCATCAATTAATTGACTCACTAATCGGTTGATATAAAGTGAAGTTGTTTTTCCATTCTAAGATTGATAGTACATAAGAAATGATGTCCTTTTCTAATTAAGATCAATAGAAATGAATATCTTTTCAATTCATCAAATATGGTATCCTCTCTCTCTCTCTCTATATATAATGTTATAGTTACCTTTATCTCAATCTATACACTCACAAATACACATTCATTTATGTATTGAGTTCATTTATTTTATATGCATAGATTATATATGTGTAGATCTATAGGAAAAAAAAGATGACAATTTATCACTTACTAGTAGAATTTTGGTTTTGGGTGAATGATACTTCTGTCCCTTCAAGTTGTCATCCACTTTTAAAGTTGTCCCTAAAGTTTATTTTTCGTCAATTAGGTCCTTAAAGTGATATTTTTTGTTGATGCCGTTCTTTTTACCCGATTTAACTGTAACCCGACCAAAAATTAACTCGATCCATTTTTTAAGGGCAAAAGTGTCTTTAACATTATATGTATTATTAATATTAGAAATTAAAATAACATAAAAACTAAAAATAGAAATTAAAATATAAAAAACAGTAAAAGATAAAAAAACATTAGAAATTAAAATAACATAAAAAGTAAAAATAGAAATTAAAAATATAAAAAACAGTAAAAGATAAAAAAAAACTAATTCAATTTTTTTTTCATTTCACAAAGTCAATTCAGTAAACATCAATAAAAAGAAAGTAAAAACCTCAACCTATAATCTTAGATTCAAATCTGAACAAAGTAAAGAAAACCTGCATGATTTCCAAATCACCGCCCCCACAATCGCCTCACAACCATCGCTCTACGACTACAACCACAACCTCATCAACATTGCTAAGTATAGCCCCAACCCTCAAGTTACCAAAAGCCCATCATATATCTAGAAAAGAAAATAAAAAGAAAAGGAGAGAGACGAGGAAGCAAGCTTGAGATCTCGCGGATGGCTAACTTTGACGTCTTCGATCGACGACTATGGTGTTTTGTTCTTTTTTCTTCCGGCGATTGGGGGTTTGTAGGTGTTGATGGCGATGGATCTGAGTTTCTGAGCTCCTTCCCTCTAAAAATAATCCCTTTCTCTCTATAATACATACATACATATATATATATATATATATATATATATATATATATATATATATATATTCCCTGGCCGCCCTCTTTCTATCTTTATTTCCTTTATGTATATAGCAATTCTTAATTTTAGGGTGTTTTTTCTCTGTGTTGTAATTTGATCCACTAGCAGATTGGATGTTCATAGGCATTTTTTGTGCTATGATTTCTTTTACGCTTTTGGTGGTTACTAGTTAATTTATGTGGTGAGTGGAGATTGTAGAGCAATATCAGACAGATCACATAAGACACATAATTGTCAACACCATGAAACAAAGCACCATGGAACAGAACACCATCAGACAGATTGTAGAGTGAATCCTCAGACAGTAGAATGACTTAACTCTACGATACTAAACTTCTGTGTAAAATCGTAGATTGAATTCTCAGATCGTAGAGTGAAACGTAGAGTGGATCTTCAGATCGTATAATGACTTAACTCTACGTTTCTACGATCGTAGAATGAATCCTCAGATCATAGAATAGCTTAACTCTACGGTACTAGACTTTAATGTAGAAACGTAGACTGAATCCTCAGAAACGTAAAGTGAATCCTCAGATTGTAGAGTGAAATGTAGAGTGAATATTCATATCGTAGAATGACTTAACTCTACGTTTCTACGGTCGTAAAGTGAATCCTCAGATCATAGAATGACTTAACTCCATGATACTAGATTTTAGTGTAAAAACATAAACTGAATACTTAGAAACGTAGAGTGAATCCTCAGATCGTAGAGTGAAACACATAGTGAATCCTTATATCATAGAATGACTTAACTCTACGTTTCTACATTGAAGTCTAGTATCGTAGAGTTAAGTCACTCTACGTTGCTTTTTTAACCGTGTGGGAAATTCTATTTTTAGTTTTTATTTTTTTTAATTTCTAATATTAATAATACATATAATGTTAAAGGCACTTTTGCCCGTAAAAAAATGGATCGGGTCAATTTTTGGTTGGGTTATAGTCAAATCGGGTAAAAAGAACGTAATCGACAAAAAAATCACTTTAAGGATCTAATTGACAAAAAATGAACTTTAGGGACAATTTTAAAAGTGGGTAACAAGTTGGAGGGACAAAAGTGTCATTCGGCCTTTGGTTTTCAAAAACGGACAAATTCTGCAATGGAGGCCTTGGACTATGGTTTTGGTCTCTGAAAAAATTCAAACCATCGCTAATTACCATATCAACTAGGGACTGTTCGTCGAAATTATTGTTTGAACGATGGACTGTTTGTCCCTACTTATGATTAGCTTAGCTGAATTTTCATGTATGGTAATTGAAGATTATATTATTAAACACACAAATTTATTATATTTTTCCTTTTTTTAATTAAATCAAAATTTCATCTTGAAATCTCATTCGAGTCATATTTGGTATGCGACTAGAATATTAAGGATTTAATCACTAACACAAGATCTAGTTAATTAACAATAGAAATTAATGAAATATTTAATTTCATCTTCCTATAAGATAGTGTATTTACGCAAAACAAAAATACATTTTCCATAGTTTAATAACTGGATCTTAGTTATAATCTTTGAATCACAATCACTTGAAAGTTGTATTATTTTCATAGAATTACTATTTTTTTATTAGCATAGGACATAATGATTGTGCTTATATTGGTACAACAAATGGTGGTGGTTGATGGCATATCATTTGTTAAATATTCAGCCGTATTACTCGTTCACGAATCGTATAAGGTAACTCCTGAGCAATACAAGTGATGAGGATATCCTTAGTTTAGAAGCCCATGACGAAACCCAAGCGGATCCATTGCATATACCACTTAGACCCATTACGAGGACTCGGGCTAAACGCCTCAAAAAAGGCCTTAACGGGATGATTCATGAATTATGGAACAAGGTTGGAACAAGTACAGAGAACATAGAGACGAGATATAAGTACACGAAGATCATAAACACATTGATAGCAAGTGTACCCAAAGCACCGCAATAGACTTCACTGTTACTAAAAACTGACATTCTTGGATTGCGGGATTCCTTCCCCAAAACAGGGTTCCATGTTTTAGGTAATGGTGTTTTTCACCAATTGTTCCTTTCTCTAAAACAAGGTTCCATGTTTTAAGTAATGGTATTTTCCACCAATTGTTTCCTTCCCTCAAACAAGGTTCCATGTTTTAAGTAATAGTATTTTTCACCAATTGTTTCCTTTCCCAAAATAAGGTTCCTTGTTTTATGTAATGGTGTTTTTTAGGGTTTGTTTGATTCTAGATTGTTCTCAAGGTTAGTATAAATAGGCTTCATGATGTAATGGTTTAAGGAACCAATTTTCAGATTATCAATATTATTGTGAGTTTGTTTCTCTACTTGTGGTTCTTTGAAGAATTCCGAAGTATTCTTTAGTTCTCTTTAGAGATTCATAATTGACTTATCATACAACCATTCATAGTTGTATGTGGCGTCTTCTACCGCATCAATCGTAGATTGTACCGAGAGTGTCGTTGGTGTCCATCCTACACAAATTTCATTGGCAAGTAATTGTACCAAAATTATCGTCTACATATAGGCGAGGGGTTAAGGTGTTGCAAGCTATACATCCTATCAACTTGTTAGAAACGATCCGGGCGACGACCACCTCACGCAAGCGTGCCGTGGAGTCTATCATTTGGTATCAAAGCTAAGTTCCTATCAAGTTACTTATCTTTACTTTTATTGTTGGATTTTACTCACAAAAAAAACTGCAAAAAAAAAAAACTGCAGAAAATATATTGCAGAATAATATTATTGTTGATTGCTATTATTGGGATTTCATTTACAAAGAATCATATTTGACGATTGTGAAGTCTTGTTGGTATTTCGAGAGTCATACCTTCTATATTGTATTCTTGATAAGTTCTTATTGGATTGAAATTGAAAAATTGAGGTAATATTTGTGTGGATTCAAAAAGAACCTATTAGAGAGAACTATGAGCGGAAAAAGGCAAGAGTAATGAGATTACTAGAGGGTAAAAGCCATTAGTGTGATACACGCGCGTTTCATATTTGTGTAATACATTGTTTGAGCGAAACACGTAAGGGAGTGGTGAGGAACTTTTTTTCTACTAATCTTTGTTTTGTAGAAAATATGTCTAACACAAGAGATAAGACAATTGAAAATGAACCTTCTACATCGAATTTTGACCCAAAACTCATGATGGAGGCAATGATGAAAGAATTTTCCCGACAGTTAGGAATGACTATGGAGCAAGTGTATGATCGCATCGATCAATTGAGTGACAGTTGAGGGGAACAAACTTAAATTCCTCCAGGTGGGCACCCAAAGGGAAAGGCCCAACAAAAGGAAGCTAGGCTAGAGGAGACAAATTACTATGATGAAAGGTTTAGCGAGGAAGAGGATCGAGAAACTAGCTTTATCCCTAGGAGACATTTTGCAAGGGATAGAGGCGACCGAAATCGAGAGGACAACAACCTCGATAGCATCAAAATGAAAATTCCCACATTCCAAGGCAGGAGTGATCCCGAGGCATACTTAGAGTGGGAGAAGAAAATGGAACAGATATTTGATTGTCACAACTACTCGGATCTCAAGAAAGTTAGAATTACCGCTACAGAATTTTCAGATTATGCGGTTACTTGGTGGGATCAATTGATGACCAGCCGAAGGAGGTGTAGAGAGCGTCCAATAGAGACTTAGGCAGAAATGAAAGCTATAATGAAAAAGAGGTTTGTGTCCAGCCACTACTATCGAGATCTGTTTCGAAATTTGCAAAACTTGAGACAGGGAAGTAAGAGTGTGGAGGACTACTTCAAGGAGATGGAGATGTTTATGTTTAGGGATGACATCGACGAGGATAATGAGGCAACTATGACCCGATTTTTAGCAGGGTTAAATTGGGAAATTACAGATTTGGTGGAGCGTCAACACTATGTGGTATTAGAAGATATGGTGCACATGGCTATCAAAATAGAAAAGCAGCTTAAGAGGAGAGATGGCCAACGAATAAATCCTACCACATGATCATCATGGAAGCCCAATAATGTGAAACACGAGGAAAAATCAACTGTTCTCAAACCAAAAGCAGAAATCAAGCAAGGAACGACTACTCAGGGATTGCAAGGTAAAACCAATCAACCTTCTACTAGTCGTAATCGAGATATTGTATGCTTTAAATGTCAAAGCAAGGGATATATTGAAAATCAATGCCCAAATCAAAGAACTATGTTATTGCTTGATAATGGAGAAGTGGAAACCGAGGAAGAAAATAGTGACAATGACTCTATGCCATCATTGGAGGAAGATAGGGAGGTTGCTATGCATGGTAAAGTGTTGGTTACTCGAAGAATGCTTAGTACACAAGTAAAAGAAGAAAGCAGTGAACAAAGGGAAAATCTATTTCATACTAGATGCATGGTAAATGGTAAGATCTGTTGTGTCGTGATTGATGGTGGGAGCTGTACAAATGTTGCAAGTATCGCTATGGTGGAGAAATTGGGACTTATAACTTCAAAACATCCTCATCTATACCGATTGCAGTGGCTCAATGACAGCGACGACATCAAATTAACCAAGCAAGTATCAGTTCCGTTTACAATTGGGAAGTATGTCGATGAGATTCTATGTGATGTAGTTCCTATGTAGGCGGGTCACTTACTACTTGGGAGACCTTGGCAGTTCGATCGGCTAGTAAAACACGATAGTTTTACTAATGAGTACTCTTTTGTTCACAATCAAAAGAAAGTTACCTTGTGTCCTATGTCACCAAAACAGGTGCATGAGGATCAAATGCATTTATAGAGAGATCATGAAAACAAAAAAATAAAAGAGAAAGAAAAAAAGAAAGGAGAAGAGAGAAAAACAAACATTTTTGCAAAAAGGAGTGATGTAAGGCGAGCTTTGGATTCTAAAAAACCAATGATTATACTTCAGTATAAGGAGGCACTAATAATCCTTCTTTGCCTAGTGTTGTTTCTGCTCTTTTACAAGATTATCAGGATGTATTTCCCGAGGAACTTCCACAGGGATTACCACCAATTCAGGGAATTGAGCATCAAATTGACTTTGTCCTTGGCGCGACCATTCCAAACCGCCCGGCATACCGAAGAAATCCCAAGGAAACAAAGGAATTACAAAGGCAAGTTGACGAGCTAATGGACAAGGGGTTCGTAAGGGAAAACATGAGTCCATGCGCGGTTCTAATTATTTTATTGCCTAAAAAGGATGGGAAGTGGCGTATGTGCATTGATTGACGAGCGGTAAATAACATCACGGTAAAGTATCGACATCCAATTCCTAGGTTAGATGATATGTTAGATGAATTGCATGGATCTTGTGTATTTTCTAAAATTGATTTGAAGAGTGGTTATCATCAGATTAGAATGCATGAGGGAGATGAATGGAAAACCGCTTTTAAAACAAAATATGGGTTATATGAGTGGTTAGTCTTACCTTTTGGTTTAACTAATGCTCCTAGCATGTTCGAGATTAATGAATCATGTTTTGCGTCCCTTCATTAGGAAATTTGTAGTTGTCTACTTTGATGATATCTTGATCTACAACAAGGATTTAGTTGAACATGCATTGCATATAAGATCTGTCCTAGATGTGCTTCGAAAAGAAAAATTGTATGCTAATATTGATAAATGCACATTTTGTACGGATTGAGTTATGTTTCTTGGTTTTGTTGTCAGCACGCAGGGAGTACAGGTTGACGATGAGAAGATACGAGCAATCCGAGAATGGCCAACTCCTACGAATGTCAGTCAAGTTCGTAGCTTTCATGGACTCGCAAGTTTCTATAGACGGTTTGTAAGAAACTTCAGCGAAATCACAGCACCACTCACCGAAGTAATCAAAAAGAGTGTAGGATTCAAGTGGGGTGATGCACAGGAAAAGATGTTTAATTTGATTAAAGAAAAATTAACTAACGCTCCTTTACTTGTATTGCCTAATTTCACTAAAACCTTTGAAATTGAATGTGATGCTTCAGATTTAGGCATTGGAGCTGTGTTGATGCAAGAAGGAAAACCAGTAGCATATTTCAGTGAAAAATTGAGTGGAGTAGCTTTGAACTATCCTACCTATGGCAAGGAGTTATATGTCTTAGTTCGATCATTGGAGACTTGGCAACATTACCTGTGGCCTAAGGAATTTGTAATTCACACGGATCATGAATCATTGAAATATTTGAAAGGCCAACACAAGTTGAACAAGAGACATGCACGATGGATGTAGTTCATCGAGACATTTCCATACGTTATTCGTTATAAGCAAGGTAAGAAAAATGTCGTGGCCGATGCTCTTTTGCGAAGGTATGTGTTGTTAAATACTCTTGACACAAAATTACTTGGTTTTGAACAAATCAAAGAATTATATGATAATGACCATGATTTCTGTGAAGAGTTTAAAAATTGTGAAAAGAATGTTGTAGGTAAATACTTCAAGATGGATGGATTCTTGTTTCGTGAAAATCGATTATGTATACCTGCATGTTCTTTACATGAATTATTGGTTCGAGAATCACATGGAGGTGGTTTGATGGACATTTTGGTGTTGATAAGACTTTATCTGTTATAAAAGAACATTTCTATTGGCCCCATATGAAACGAGATGTGCAAAGAATTTGTGATAGATGCATTACATGTCGTCAAGCTAAATCTCGTGTTCAACCCCATGGGTTATACACACCATTGCCTATTTCGAGTGAACCTTGGATTGACTTGTCTATGGACTTAGTATTGGGTTTACCTAGATCTAAGCATGGTCATGATTCTATATTTGTGGTCGTGGATAGGTTTTCAAAAATGGCACACTTTATCCCATGCCACAAAACTGATGATGCATCCCATGTTGCTGATTTATTCTTTAGAGACATTGTGCGTTTGCATGGCATGTCCCGAACAATTGTTTCGGATAGAGATGCTAAATTCTTGAGATATTTTTAGAAGACATTGTGGTGTAAATTAGGAACTAAACTGTTGTTTTCAACTACTTGTCATCCATAAACAAATGGTCAAACGGAAGTAGTAAATAGAACTCTATCTGCATTATTGAGAGCTATCATTAAAAAAAATATTAAGCTTTGGGAAAAATGTCTATCACATGTTGAGTTTGCTTATAATAGGTCTGTTCACTCTGCTACTAAATTCTCACATTTTGAAATTGTGTATGGCTTTAATCCTTTAACACCATTGGATTTATCACCATTGCTTGTTTCCGAGTATACTAACATAGATGGCAAAAACAAAGCTGATTTTGTTAAGCAGATACATGAGAAGACAAGACTCAACATTGAGAAGAGGACGGACCAATATACCAAACAGGCCAACAAGGGTTGGCGTCAAGTAATTTTTGAACCCGGAGATTGGGTGTGGCTACACTTGCGTAAGAAAAGATTTCCTGATCAAAGGCGTTCGAAACTACTTCCAAGAAGAGATGGTCCATTTCAAGTGCTTGAACGGATTAACAACAATGCTTACAAATTGGATTTACCCGGTGAGTATACTGTTAGTGTAACTTTCAATGTTTCTGATCTAAGTCCGTTTGATGTAGGTGAAGATTTGAGGACAAATCCTTTTCAAGAGGAGAGGTATGATGAGGACATCCTTAGTTTAGAAGCCCATGACGAAACCCAAGCGGATCCATTGCATATACCCACTTGGACCCATTACGAGGACTCGGGCTAAACGCCTCAAAAAAGGACTTAACGGGATAATTCATGAATTATGGAACAAGGTTGGAACAAGTACGGAGAACGTAGAGACGGGATACAAGTACGCGAAGATCATAAACACATTGATAGCAAGTGTACCCAAAGCACCGCAATAGACTTCACTGTTACTAAAAACTGACATTCTTAGATTGCGGGATTCCTTCCCCAAAACAGGGTTCTATGTTTTAGGTAATGGTGTTTTCCACCAATTGTTCCCTTCCCTAAAACAAGGTTCCATGTTTTAAGTAATGATGTTTTCCACCAATTGTTTCCTTTCCCAAAACAAGGTTCCTTGTTTTATGTAATGGTGTTTTTTAGAGTTTGTTTGATTCTTAATTATTCTCAAGCTTAGTATAAATAGGCTTCATGATGTAATGGTTTAAGGAACCAATTTTCAGATTATCAATATTATTGTGAGTTTGTTTTCTCTACTTGTGGTTCTTTGAAGAATTCCTAAGTGTTCCTTAGTTCACTTTAAAGATTCATAATTGACTTATCATACAACCATTCATAGTTGTGTGTGACGTCTTCTACCGCATCAATCGTCAATTGTACCGAGATTACCGCTTCGATATAAGCGAGGGGTCGACGTGTCGTTGGTGTCCATCCTATACAAATTTCATTGGCAAGTAATTGTACCAAGATTACCGTCTACATATAGGCGAGGGGTTAAGGTGCTGCAAGCTATACATCCTATCAACTTGTTAGAAACGATCCGGGCGACGAGCACCTCACTCTAGCGTGCTGTGGAGTCTATCAACAAGTCTCGCCCTTTATTTGATTTCTTTGTATGTCTAAGTATTTAATCTTCTTGAATATAGATTAAAATGTTATCAGATGATATTGATAATAGATACAACTAAATACTAAAATAATTTAAAACAACTAATTAATTAACATATATATAATATATAATATTAAGTAATAAATTAGACCCCAAACACTTTATTTTTACTTTTTCCCTATTAGATTAACCCGTTAGAGTGCTTAGTTCATCTCTCACCACATTCTCACTTAAAAAAATCGATCTTTTGCACTCATCTTCAAATCGATCTCTTGTTTGGTGCCGAGTAACGTTTAGTGATGAGTTGGATTGTGAGAAGTATACAGGAGCAACCATTTGGCACACCAATTTATGATAAGTTTTTGTTTTATATGTTTCTAGGGTTTTGAAAAAAGGGTGGACGTGTTTAAAAGGGTGACTTTTGTTTGGTTAATATATTTATTGAGAAAGTGGGTTTGTTTTGTCAATTTGTGCATATGATGTGTTTGATAATAATATTCAATGTTAAAAAGTGAACAAATTGCCTTTTTAGGTATTGTGCTTGTTTAGTATGTCATATAATAGCAAATGGTTGGGAGTCAAAGTGTGAATAAAGCTCAAATAGATGATTCAGAATCAAACTCTTATGTTGAATATTTCTATGATAGTGAATATGATGGCGCTGAAGATGATAACATGTTTGAGGCTCTAACCACTTAGTAGATATTGCAGACCATAGAGATGGTGTTGAAGAAAGGGACATAAAAATTGATAGTCAGAAGGGGAAAAGAAAATCAATAGTGGAGGTTGTAAGAAGAAGAAATGGGGAAAGATTGATAAAGGGGAAACAAAAAGAAGTTGTGGAAGATAATGTACATGATATTGACACTGATTTGGAAGATGGAGATTATGACTTTGATGATGTACCACTTACAATGACAAAGCATGATGATAAAAATGACCCAAAATGGCTTGAGTTCTGTAACGACCCCCAAAAATCGGGACTAACTTAATCCGAAATCAGGACTAATCTTAATCCCGACCTTGTGCGTTAATTACTATCTTAATTCAGCCTTACATCATACTATGATGAAATAATAGTTGAAAATGCGGATAATTAAAATTTTTCTATATCTTTCTTTCTATTCCCTGAATCGCAACCTTTACGATTATATATCGAAGTAGATATGAGTATATACAACTCATTTCTATATTCGAATTCTTTATTATATAATATTATCACTATATTGATTTGCTCATTCTAATGCATTCAAAACAAATATTCTTTATTTATTGAATATTTCAAGGTTTACTTACCTATCAGTATATATGTCAAGAACCATCATCGTGATTCAATACAATTTTTTTTTAAATAAATAAAAAGTATTCCTTTGCACGTCTTCTAATCCATATCATCAGATGGCGAATAATATCACATTGTATCCTTGACCTGCAAAAAGTTTATTTTTGCAAGATTGAGCTCGACAGCTCAACAAATCCAACAGTTTTCATGCTTCACGTAACATAGAATTTCATGCTCAGTTCATACATCATAAACATTATATTATGTGTATCATACATGCTGCTTTTCACATATCATATAAAGATTGAGTTCCATAACTCAATTAACTTAGTCATAAATTGACTTTCACAATTTATAGCACATTATAGGTAATTCAACATACTCATTTCAGTACAGATTATAAGCAATCAATATCCAGTTCATATAGCACATAGGAACTGAAAGACTTGCCTCGGTTTGCGTTTATCACTATACGTTCATCGAAAGTTCATTGCGTAACCTCTTTCCTCGATTAACATTTCTCGTACATTATTCTTCATTGTATATCCTTTAGACTTTATGCCTCTGAAGATGTAAATAAACTTTGGGTCTTTCCAGCAAGTTTAGGTTGTTCCTACTCCCATGGGTTCAACGAACCTCCATACATTGTTGGTTAACAGACCTTGAAAGAATTTCACGGTGTCGGGTCCGTAGAATCGGACCACAGCTCGGGTCTTCAGGTGAGAGGCAACGGGACCCACGTTATAGAGGTGGGTTTTCTAATAAGAGAAGTGTTTGATGGAATTAAGGAAATTGTGGCTTATGGGTGTGGAAAATTGGATGGATCGCTTCAATTGAATCATAAATTTTTCCCAATTCCAAGGAAGTGAGAGCTGGAGCTTGGAGACTTATTGTGGCATGTGAAAGTGGGGTTTTACACGTATACTTGAAGCTTTCCCTTTTTGAGACACCTCCTACTTCTTATGATACTCAGCAATCCAATATTTAGTCTCGCAATATATATATATATATATATATATATATATATATATATATATATATTATACCAAATACTTACATACAAATGTATTATAATTACATACATATATTACATATAATATATATTACAAATATATATTACATACCCCTCCGTACTTATCGCGTAATAAATTTTGTATATTATATATACATAATATACATTAA
This sequence comes from Aralia elata, assembly GCA_034770075.1. Classification (NCBI taxonomy): domain Eukaryota; kingdom Viridiplantae; phylum Streptophyta; class Magnoliopsida; order Apiales; family Araliaceae; genus Aralia; species Aralia elata. The sequence continues at coordinate 89,155,497 of CM068378.1, read as the reverse complement.
TATTACACAAAAATCTTTTCCATAAAAATGGAAGCTATACATTAAATAAAAAATAGTTTATTTAATGAAATAATTTCTCTATACTAAAATAATCTAATTTCATAAATTATTTTAGGTCTCTTTATTTAATGTAACAGACAAATTAAAATAATTAATATTCAATTAACTATTTTAATTTACTTATTTAATATATACAATAACTTTTGTATAGTTAAATTTAATCATCTTCTTCTTCCCATAAATTGTCTTCAACAATTTATTCCTATTCATTAAATATATTACTTTAATATATTTAACCATAATTTAAATATTACCTTAATTCACCAATTTAATTAAGTGAATTAATTAATTTGCTCATGACATTTAATTCATAGCGAATTCATTACAAGACTTCATAATCAAATTATATTATTTCATAATATAATTTAAATTTAATCTCCATCTATAAATTACTTCTAACAATTTATATTCCCATTAAAATAATTTAATATTATAAATTATTTTAATTTACTCATTAATAGATACAAAAATTTTGCATCTTTAAATCTACCAATCTCTTTGAATAATTTGATTCCCACCATTTATTTCAAACCAAAACGTACATACACATTAAATCCCCTTATTTAATGTATACTCTAATTTAGTATACATAAATTTAATTATTTCCTTTTCTTTCTATAAATTGTTCCCTCATAACTTATTTAACTATAGTAAATATAATTATATATTCACTATATTAAAACATACATACATTACTCTCAATAATTATTACATAATTCTCTCAATCAAATGGAGGTTATTAAATATATTTAATACCACCAATTTACTATATTAAAATAATTTAATATTATAAATTATTTTAATAATTTCCTTCAGCATAAATTTTACCCATCTCATTTCTTCTTAATAAATTGATTCTACAATTTATTTACATGAAATAATAAATATATAATAATAATATATTTATTACTCATAAAATCACATATTGCATAGCATTTATTCACTTATGCAATATAATATCACATCACATAGCACCAAATAAGAATTTTATTTATTAAATTCTTATTTTAATATTTTTTTGAAAAATCCGGGTCATCACATTCTTCCCCTCTTATAAGGATTTCGTCCCCGAAATCACCTTAACGAACCTCACTTACGCCGTTCACATCTACCTTCTCTCAACATTCTATACCGTTGAATAATCTCAACTCGTCGTGTTAATATAGGTGTTACACAACTCTTTACAGGTTTTATCACATAACCTTCCTTAACTCGATATATATACACTCCGAGTAAGACCTTTCTTTAACCATCAACATCCTCTTCTCAGGATTACCACATTCAAACTTATGTTCTACTAAGCTCATTAACTTTCTTGGATATCACATCCATCTCTTTTTCTACAAATTTCGTTCTCGAAATTCAATTATCTAGCCTTCCACTGTTCGATTCATCGAATTCTATGTCTATCTTTTTCTTTCTTAGAGATCATTCTGAATTCATCATTCATTCTCAAGAATATTTCTAAACTTGTCGCTTCTCACGACTACTTCTTTTCTAGGGAACATCACCCCTTCTATCTCAATTACTAGAATTGAAATTCTCCACAATTGATTTATAATTGTGAAGCAAGATGAATAACTTCAGAATTTCAAAAACAATCGCTTAAGAAAACTTTATGTATCTTGTTAAGGGTCATAAAGACCACCAACTTTCTTTTTCATGTTTTTGAAAAGGTTCTATCAGAAATTCATCTGTGAACCGTCTGGTCTTACGGGCACGTAGGTGATCAGCCTGTGTTATGCCCTGTGTTGATTTCTGCTATCTATGCCGCTATTTCGCGCAAACAGAATTTCCCAATTCAGGAATTTTCCGTGTTGATCAACACTATCTGAGTGGCCGCCGTTAGGCGCCAATTTGAACGATATACGTTCATCTGTGCCACCATCGATCTGGTGCTCTGAAAACTTTCCCAATTAAGGGATTTTAAAAATCTGGAGTCCAAACCAAAATGGTTTAGTTGGATAGCTCAAAAGCTTAATATAAGCGATATCTGAATCTGTGTCTAGCCGATTCAAATGGCATTTGACACTTCTATCTTTATCAAAACATTGAAAATCATTTTGTGACGCATAGTACCGCACTGTTTTACTAGTGCGTTGAGGATGCCGTCATTTTTATGACTTTATCATACAACATCATACCATAGTGGGTTGACGATCCTTAGATCACATCCAACACTAGGTTAATCTGGATTGATGACTGCATCATCGGTCATTCTACACCAGGTTACATGATGCATTGATGACTATTTAAAAATACATTTTGATATTTTAAATTATTTTTGTCTAGCCGAAACAAATAGCGTAGACTCTTCTTTAAACGGTTCAAAACCATTGAAAAATTGTGTTTGGTGTTATCATGCCGCAACAGGTAACGATGTGATAATGGCTCGAAGTCTATCTACACACCCTTGTCACCTTGTTTTGAGGATAACAAAATTTTTATTTTTATTTTTAAAGGCACATTAATGCGAATTTAGCTTGATGTCAAAAATTTCGAAGTCTAGCATAGCTAGAAGATTTGAAATACCTATGCCTTCACTATCAACTTCAATTTCTCTTATGATCCATTGCTTAATAATTTTATCTATTTCTATCATCCTTAAAGCTTACTATACTAGAAATCCTCAATTCTTCATGCATAACTTTTCTATACCCCAATATCGTTCATTAAACATACCACACGTTATGAGTTCAGGAACTTACCATAATCATATGAGTTTAGGAACTTATCCTAGTCAGACCAAAGACGTCCATTCACTGAGGGGTTCAAAAACGTACCATATGATTATGAGTCACGAACTTACCATAAGTATGATTTTTAAGAACTCGTACCTAAGCTTAATATTCTCTAACTATCGAATATAAATATGAGAAAAGAATCACCTTCTCACCATATATATATCGATAACGCGACACCAGTATTTCAATGATTATCAATATAGGAAGTTAAGTGGTTGTCGAACCAACTCATCCACTAATCAATATAGGAAGCTGAGCGGTTGTTAAACCATGGACAAATCCCGTCCCATACCAGGATTTGTTCAACTCAACCACTATATTAATATAGGAAGCTAAGTGGTTTTCAAACCAAGCACAAATTCTCATCCCATACCAGGAATCGTACAACTCAGCCACTAACATGAGTTCTCAATTGAAATCCCACATAATTCTAACTTCCCCTTTACTCAATACGAATTTCATTTAATCCGTATCTCAATATTAATTACTCTTTCATGAGCTTACATAGTACAATTTCATAGTACAACTTTTGTACAACAATTCTGCTATAAAATTTTTAATTAATCGATTGATCATCTATCATTTCATGTCTTAATCGGATCACGTTGTGATCCTTTCTTATAATCGTGTTATATTACGATTCTTTTCTATCTTATGATCGTTTTGTTTTTACGACCTTCTTACTCCTTTCTTTAATCATATTATTTTATGATTATTCAAATCAGGTGTTCCCTGATCCTTTGGTTTTTCAAGGTTCTTCTTCAAATCTTTGCGTATTATCTTAACGCATTCTTTATGAATTTCTAAATTCATTTCAAGATCATTTACACCTCATTCGAGTTTATGTTTAGCTTCTTCTTCATTTCCATCTATCTTGTTTACGGTTATAGCCTAAGGTATACTCACCTAAGGTTTATAACCCATAGCTCTGATACCAAGTGTAACGACCTCCAAAAATCGGGACTAACTTAATCCGAAATCAGGACTAATCTTAATCCCGATCTTGTGCGTTAATTACTATCTTAATTCAGCTTTACATCATACTATGATGAAATAATAGTTGAAAATGCGGATAATTAAAATTTTTCTATATCTTTCTTTCTATTCCCTGAATCGCAACCTTTACGATTATATATCGAAGTAGATATGAGTATATACAACTCATTTCTATATTCGAATTCTTTATTATATAATATTATCACTATATTGATTTGCTCATTCTAATGCATTCAAAACAAATATTCTTTATTTATTGAATATTTCAAGGTTTACTTACCTATCAGTATATATGTCAAGAACCATCATCGTGATTCAATACAATTTTTTTTTTAAATAAATAAAAAGTATTCCTTTGCACGTCTTCTAATCCATATCATCAGATGGCGAATAATATCACATTGTATCCTTGACCTGCAAAAAGTTTATTTTTGCAAGATTGAGCTCGACAGCTCAACAAATCCAACAGTTTTCATGTTTCACGTAGCATAGAATTTCATGCTCAGTTCATACATCATAAACATTATATTATGTGTATCATACATGCTGCTTTTCACATATCATATAAAGATTGAGTTCCATAACTCAATTAACTTAGTCATAAATTGACTTTCACAATTTATAGCACATTATAGGTAATTCAACATACTCATTTCAGTACAGATTATAAGCAATCAATATCCAGTTCATATAGCACATAGGAACTGAAAGACTTGCCTCGGTTTGCGTTTATCACTATACGTTATAGAGGTGGGTTTTCTAATAAGAGAAGTGTTTGATGGAATTAAGGAAATTGTGGCTTATGGGTGTGGAAAATTGGATGGATCGCTTCAATTGAATCATAAATTTTTCCCAATTCCAAGGAAGTGAGAGCTGGAGCTTGGAGACTTATGGTGGCATGTGAAAGTGGGGTTTTACACGTATACTTAAAGCTTTCCCTTTTTGAGACACCTCCTACTTCTTATGATACTCAGCAATCCAATATTTAGTCTCACAATATATATATATATATATATATATATATATATATATATATTATACCAAATACTTACATACAAATGTATTATAATTACATACATATATTACATATAATATATATTACAAATATATATTACATACCCCTCCGTACTTTATCGCGTAATAAAATTTTGTATATTATATATACATAATATACATTAAATATTACACAAAAATCTTTTCCATAAAAATGGAAGCTATACATTAAATAAAAAATAGTTTATTTAATGAAATAATTTCTCTATACTAAAATAATCTAATTCCATAAATTATCTTGATTCTCTTTATTTAATGTAACAGACCAATTAAAATAATTAATATTCAATTAACTATTTTAATTTACTTATTTAATATATACAATAATTTTGTATATTTAAATTTAATCATCTTTTTCTTCCCATAAATTGTCTTCAACCATTTATTCCTATTCATTAAATATATTACTTTAATATATTTAACCATAATTTGAATATTCCCTTAATTCACCCATTTAATTAAGTGAATTAACTTGCTCATGAAATTTAATTTATAGCGAATTCATTACAAGACTTCATAATCAAATTATATCATTTCATAATATGATTTAAATTTAATCTCCATCTATAAATTACTTCTAACAATTTATACTCCCATTAAAATAATTTAATATTATAAATTATTTTAATTTACTCATTAATAGATACAAAAATTTTGTATCTTTAAATCTACCAATCTCTTTGAATAATTTGATTCCCACCATTTATTTCAAACCAAAACGTACATACACATTAAATCCCCTTATTTAATGTATACTCTAATTTAGTATACATAAATTTAATTATTTCCTTTTCTTTCTATAAATTGTTCCCTCATAAATTATTTAACTATAGTAAATATAATTATATATTCAATATATTAAAACATACATACATTACTCTCAATAATTATTACATAATTCTCTCAATCAAATGGAGGTTATTAAATATATTTAATACCACCAATTTACTATATTAAAATAATTTAATATTATAAATTATTTTAATAATTTCCTTCATCATAAATTTTACCCATCTCATTTCTTCTTAATAAATTGATTCTACAATTTATTTACATGAAATAATAAATATATAATAATAATATATTTATTACTCATAAAATCACATATTGCATAGCATTTATTCACTTATGCAATATAATATCACATCACATAGCACCAAATAAGAATTTTATTTATTAAATTCTTATTTTAATATTTTTCTGAAAAATCCGGGTCATCACAAGTTCAACCCCTTGGTTGATATGGAAAACCCAAACTTTGAGCTTGGAATGAATTTTTCTAATAACAGTGTGTTTAAAGCAATTGTTAGATCTTATGACATCAAGCAGGGAAATGGTATAACATTTTGCACAAATGAAGGGCATAGAGTCAGGGCAAAATGTGAGGGGAAAAGATGCAAATAGATGGTTTATATGAGCAAAATGCATCTTGAAGACACCTTACAAATTAAAAGTATGTTGGACAGTCATAGGTGTGGAAGGAAGTATGCCAAGGTGCATGGCAAAAGTGAATGATTAGTAAATCATTTCTTGCCTATATTCAGGGAGAACCCTAAGATATCTGCTGTTGAATTCCAAAACAAGGTTCATAAGAAGTTAGTTATTGACATATCAAGAAGCCAGATATTCAGAGCTAGGAAGAGGGCACTAGAGATGAGAAATGGAAATGTAATGGGGCAGTTCAACAAGTTGTTTGACTACAGGTAAGACATACTAAGGGTGAATCCTGGATTAACTATCGAAATCAAGTGTGTTGATGGAAGCATGGCTAGTGGAGCACCACAATTTGAGAGGATGTACTTTTGCTTTCATGCAATGAAGGTAGGATTCAAATATTATAGGCCTCTTATTGGTTTAGATGGATGTCATTTATCAGAACCTACAAAGGGAATGCTATTAACTGCTATTGGTATTGATGCTAATAAATATGGATACCCAATAACATATGTAGTAATATAGGAGGAGAATTACAAGTTTTGGAGTTGGTTTATAGAACACCTTAAAGATGATTTGGGGATGGATTTCTAATATTATCAGACAAACAGAAAGGCTTAATACAAGCAATTCAACAACTGCTTCCTAGTGCAGATCATAGGTTCTGCTTTGTGTATTTTCGTAGCAATTTTAAAGTAGTAGGCCACAAAAGTTTAGCTTTGAAGGAAATGTTATGGAATGCTGCTAAATCAACCCATGTCAGTTCTTGGAAATACTGGTTGAACAAACTAAAGGATGCTGATGCTAAGGCTGTTGAATGGTTGTAGGACAAACCTCCAAGACAATGGGCCAGACCAAATTTTAAAACATGGCCCAAATGTGACATTTTGTGCAACAACTATTATGAGTCCTTTAATCAAAAGGAGTTGGGACCAAGACAATTGCCCATTTTAAATATGTTAGAGGGTATGAGGGACTATATAATGGGTAGGGTGACTGGCCACTACACCGTGTCATCAATTAAGTGGTACCAAGGGATCTTTGTCCTGCAATTCAGAAAAGGATAAAAAAGTTAAAGGTTAAAGCTGGAGAATGCATTATGTTGTTTCCCAGAGGCACAAAAGAGATCTAGAAGGGGGGTTGAATAGATCTTTTAAAACTTTTTGGTTATTTAAAGATGTATTACTAGATAATTAATATGATAAATTAATTAAGCACAACGAAATATTTGTTTAAAATCCTCTTAAAGATACGATGAAATCACAGTTCTAAATTTAGCTCTTGTAGATATTAGTCACTCACAGATATAACAGTTAATGACAGAATATAAAAGCAGGAAGTAAACGACACAAGATATTTAAGTAGTTCGGAATATAAATAACTCCTAGTCCACTCTTCTACTTAACGAGTAGGATATCCACTAAGGATAGAGTCACACAGACCAGATCACTAAAATTTATTACAACTGAACCATTTAGGTTCCTTCGAGTCACTAAGCCTCGGTATAAGTTACTAAGACAAGGACACTTAGTCCAGTTCATTTAGAACTCTTCAAGTCACGTAGACTTGGTATAATGGTTACTAAGACCAAATGAATCATAGTTGAATGTTGATTGGTTGAGGTGTTGCTAAGATTGCAATAGGCTTGACTTCTTTAGTACTTAGCAGCTTAAATAAGTAGTTCTATAACGTAGAGTAGAGCTCTTTTTGCTTTGGCATAGTTTCAGCTTTGTACTTGGTGACTCGTACTTGGATTTAAATCCTCGTATGCTTTTATAGACTTCTAGAAATAATCCCGTTAGAGAGTTCCCGTTGGTGCATTTAATACTCTTTTTCAAGATGTTCTCTGATGTTGACTTTTAAGGTGAATAAGTAAGCTTGTTTTCGGCTTTGATAAGTCACATCAGACTGTAGTTTCACCTACCACTTGTGAGTGGTGTCACATCTCCAAGATAGCTGTTAGACACACCACTATCTGATCTACTATTTGAATTTGGAATGATGAAAAAACATCTTGAGATCTTTACTCTGCAAAGCTGCTTATTGTCAAACCTATGACAGTTCTGACATGCTCTACGAGTTTGGCTGATTGTAAAGTTTGGTGAGAAATATAGAGTCTAGGCGTGAATTACTGAACGTTCTGAACTCTACGAATCTGTTCTACGCTTGCTTGCTCTACGAGTAGAGAGACACTCTACGATGTGCTATGTATGTTCTGCTCTACGAACTGCTCTCTACGATGAGCATTCTACGATCTTTGAGCATACTCTGTGAACTTTTTTTTACTCTGTGATCTTACAGCGTACTCTGCGATCTCAACTTTACTTTATGATCCAAGAGAAGCTCTACGATCTGATCTGCAGACTCTGCGAACTTGACTTAACTCTGCGAACACTTGGCAGACTCTGCGATCTTCCATTTATTGCTCTACGAACTAAAAGATTACTCTGCGATCTGTATTAATACTATGAACTGGCAGAGTAGCTTTACGATCATTTAACAATAATATACGATCGATTTGATATTATCATCTATACATCATTTCATATCATAAGATAAACCTAACAAGTTTGATCGATCTATTCTAAATTCTTGTACAATATAAACATTTTAAGGACTTTACAAAAATTACTAAACACTTATACTTCATCATAATCACATCATCAAATTTAAACATGCAATACCTAACATATTACTAAGAGAAGTATGATAAAAAAGTTCTAAGTTGCAACTATTCATGGGGAGCAATTCAAAGTAAATTTGGCTAAACATAGTTGTAGTTGTAGGATGCGAAATTTAACTGGAATTCCCTGCAACCATGTAGGACTATGTGACTAATGACTACAAGGTAGATACCTTTTTGAAAATATTCCAACTTAATATTGAACCAATGGATGGTTTAGATAACTGGGATGAGACTGAAATGCCACCATTGTTGCCACCAACAATTCAGAAGCAAGTAGGAAGACCAAAGAGGTCTAGAAGGAAGCAAATAGATGAGGGTGAAAAGGGAAAAAAGAAGTGTAAAGATGTGACACTTAAACAACCAAGGTTTCAACATTCAGTCAAATATAGCAAATGTGGTGTTTATGGACATAATAAGAAGGCTTGTCATGGCATAACTGAAGGAGGAAATAACAACACAACTGAAGGAGGTAACAATGACACAATTGAAGGAGGCAACATTGACCAAGATGAAATTTCTCTGTTACAATTAGAAATACCACCAAACACACAACTAACCCAAGTATATATTATATTGGATTATTTTGTCTACAAATGTGGTGTTTTGGCATGACATTCATTGCGTTGTATTTTGTCCCAGAGTCAAACCAGTGCTAGTGAATTTGTGCCAAGTCAAACTTAAGCCAGTGATATTGAGAATGTTCTGCCAAGTTAGGTATACATATTCTGGCCCACAATTTTTGTTATTGTGCATATTATTTAAAGTTGTGGCCCTAATATTTTTTTAATCATTGTTCAAGGATAAAGTTGCATCACCACCACCACCAAAAAGATGGACCAAAAAGGAAATTTCTGAATATAATAGGTTACCACAACCAAAGACAGTGGGACCACCACTAGGAGTTATGCAATCAGTCCCAAACCCTGTGTTTCCAGTAGCTTAGAGGCCAATTGGACCAGTTAAAGGAATTCAAATTAGGGGACCCCCACTTGGCATCACTCCCTTTAGTAATCTAGCTCTTTTAACTCATCAGCCACTGCCCATATTAATGAAGGGAGGGAGGAAATATGTGACGTTTCACAATTTTCGAAAGTTTATAAAATAAGGATTTTTAATTTTTCTTATTTTATGGCATGAGTTAAATTAAATATATGAATATTAGCATTGGTGTAATATTTAATATTTAATTATGTGAATATTATACAGCAGTATAATATTCAAAAGTGTGAATGTGTGGTAATGATTTAATATGTATATCAAAATATATGCATATTAGTATAGAATAAATAAATATGATCTTAATTGGATGTATTAATAATATATTAATATCTATTGGAGTAAGATAAATAAATTGCCAAAAACAATTTATGGACAGAGAGGAAATATTTATAATTTAATATCGCAATAAATAAATTGTACATATTGAATTATTTAATTGGAATAATTAACGGAATATCGATAATTATTCTAATGTATGTAATGATTGCTTAAAAAGTGGTAAAATAATATTATGAAAAATATTCCATAATTATTAGAATAATTTCTGGAATATTTAAAAATATTTAATTATTTATTTTTCAGAAATTTTGGGGTACATTTACTTAATATTTTATCACACGTTACGTACGGAGGTGTAATATTTAATCAAGCAGGAGCTGTAGAATTCTTAAGCAAATGAGCCGAGTCAGTAGTTCACTTAGCAGGACGTGTGAAGATAATAAGACTCCTAGACTACTGACTAAGCAAGCATATACTAACTAAATAACCTGCAGAGTATTTTCTTCTCTCCATTCACGTACAGAGCTTTCTCTTCCACAATCAAGCAAAACCATAAACAATACTATCAAATTAGATAAGAAAGAATTATGGTATAAATTGAAGAAGAATTGAGGAACAAGTTTTCTGGATGAACTAAAGAGAAAGAAGAGATTCCGAAGGAAGGAAAATTATCTTATAATCAAGGATCCGTAAAAGCAAATTTAGCTGAATTTATTATAATAGACAGCAGACAAGGCAAGTATCCTGATCTTGTTTAGTTTTGAGCAATTATCTCAATTCCTTTATCTTCAAACAAGTTCACTTACCTTGAGCAAATGTTTCACAACCATATATGAATAATATATTGTTATATAATTTTATTCCAATCAGCTTCGAAAAATAATGAAGCTAAGATCATGTGTATTTGATAAAATTCGATACACATTTACAGTTTAATGAAGGTCTACACTATTTGTTCTGGCTAGACCCGATTTGACTATTTCAATTCTTTCATACTAAGTCTTGAAATCGTTTCAGAAGTTATAAAGTTGTTCATCCTTCTTGTTTTGGGTTGAACTTTAAACTGAGTAGAACATCCCTAACTTGGGAAAATTTTATATTGCGTCCTGGGGACAGTGACAGTGAACACAAGTGTTGTTCTAATAGATAGTATTGATCAATACAGGGCATAACGGGCTGATCACCCACCGTGCCCGTAAGACCAGACGGTTCACAGATGGATATCTGATAGAACCTTTTTAAAAAAATAAATAAAATAAACGTTCATGGTCTTGTGACCACTCAGTATCAAAATTCAGTATATCATTTCAAGAATATAAATGAGTTATACTGTTGTTTAAGAATTGTTCAGTTGCTTTCCGATATTTATTCTGTTATCAAAGCAAATCTCAGAGAGAACATTTATTTATTGATATACGTGGTTATCAATTATTATTACTTGCTGAGCAATCAAATGCTCATTCTTGCTTTGAATATAAATGTTTTCAGCTAAGCCAGAACGCATAGAAGGGTCCGGAAAGGATAAAGGCAAGGGAAAGCTACAGGAGTAGTTATAGATGGTTGTTGTAATAGATAGACTTTTGTTTTAAAAATACAATATCTATCATGTAATAAAGATACTAAAGGTCTTCATACCTGTGATAGATACCTCTGATGTAATAATTATTATTATCTTTTATTATGAGCAGTTTGTATGAATGATATCATGTAGCACCAAGTACGGGTTTTAAGTACCCGGATTTGGGGGCGCCACAAGTTGGTATCAGAGCTGTAGGTTTAAAACCTTAGGATGGGATACCTTGGGCCGTAACCTTAAGTGAATTAGAAAGTCAAAAAGTTAATAACTCAAATAAAGTTTGAAAGTGATGGATTGTGGAAATTCATCGTAAAATGTTAAATAAAAATAACTTAAATAAAACTGTTATTTGTTATGTGATTATATAAATTGTGTTAAGTATTAATCGAGTTGTTAAACTGTGTATAGATGTCAGGTGAAGATGAAGTCCAGAATATTCAGGTTGATACTGAGGAATTGATTCCTCCACCTTCTGTAGTACAACAGCCAGCACCAGCACCAGTGCCGGTTGTGCTGATAGAAAGCGATCCCGAGTCCGATCCGGATGAGGATCCTGAGGAAGAACCCGAGAACAACCTAGGGGAAAATACAGCTACTGAAGCTGTACTGGAAGATAATGTATCAATTGAAATAGATTCAGAAAATAATGATAATAGCAACCCTGAACTGGAAGAAGCCTTAGTACACTTGGGAATAATGTTTCGTCATCTGATGGACCAAAATGTTGAAATGAGCAATCAACTCCAGATAGCTAAGGATAGAGCACATTATTATGAGGCTAGGCTACATGAGCTACAAGCAGAGTTTCATGATCTGAACAATATTAGAGATATTGAGATACAAGAGCAACAAATGAGGGACGAGCATATCCGTGATCTTCAGAATGAACTGAGAAACATCCAAAGGACAGTGAATGCGATGAATCTTGCATACACGACCTCTATGGGGCGTGTACAGTCAGCAGTTTGGACCTATCCACCCGAGATAGGTCAATCCAGCCAGTCCATCTCCCGTGCTCGGGTTATTGCGATTACAGAAGACGAACGTGTTAGGACCACTAGTGTTGGTCAGATCTAGAAGAAAAGTTGTTTGTTGATGTTTGAGAAACAATGCGAGACTATGTGTAAATATGTGTATATATGATGTAAATAGATGGTAGTGTAACTGAGAATCCCAACTTTTGTTACTATTATGGGATAACCTTTGAATCCTAACTATTATAATAGTTAAGGATTAGAGAGAATAGTTTTTGGGGACAGAAATAGATGAATATAGCAAGTGAAGGCTATAAGAAAGAGAATAGCAAGTAAATCTATTAAAAGAAAAGTAATGTACTGACTTTTGTATGTAAATAGAAGCATGTTTAATATAATATTAAATATGTTTTGATATGATTGTGTATTAAGCATGGAAAGAAACTGTTTGATACATGTAGTAGTTTAATAATAATATTATTATTAAACGAAAAAGAGTAATATATAGCAAGAGAATGCTATAAGCAAGAAAAACATGTTTAATATAAAAAAATGATTAAATATGTTTTGTTTTAAGGATTGTTGTTAAGCATTGCATAGGAATGTCTTAAAAAAAAGTGTTTATTTATAATAAATTTTATTAAACAGAAAATGCCACCTAGATGGAGAGGAAGAGGAATACCTAGAGCACAGAGAGCTGAACATGAGGAACTAGTAAATGAGAATGAGAATAGAAATGAGGGACAAGAGAATCCGATGCAGCAATTCGTAGACTTGTTGATGGGAGCTTTCCAGAATAGGAATCCCCCTCAACCTAATGCAAATGTAGAACCACGAGCTGTCCATGTTGCTAATTTTAAAGATTTCAAAAGTGTAGGACCTCCGGAGTTTAGAGGGACCATCGAGCCTATAGAGGCTCAGTCCTAGATTAAAGAGATAGAAAAAGCCTTTGAGATAGCAAGGGTGAGCAATGAGCAGAAAACTTCATTTGCTGCCTATATGCTAAAAGGGGAGGCAAATTTCTGGTGGGAAGCAAACAAGACCAGAGCCGGTACAGGTGTGATCAGCTGGGAAAAATTTAAAGAGATTTTTTTTGAAAACTATTTTCCTCCTGGTATGCAAAGTAGGATGGAAGTTCGATTTTTGGAACTCAAACAAAATGATATGACAGTAGCTCAGTATGTAGCAAAGTTTAATGAGCTAGCACGATTTGCTCCACATCAGGTGGACACCGAGGAAAGAAAAGCGAGACGATTTGAGCAAGGCTTAAAACCTTGGCTCTACAACAAGTTGTCAGTTCAACAGATTGGAACATTTGGTGCGCTCCTTGAAAAGGCAATAATTGCAGAAGGAGGAAGTGAAGCAATGAGTCTTTACCATAGAGAAAAGAAAAATAAGGGCAAGATGGAAGGAACAGTCAAAATGGAAACAGGGAGTGGAAGTGGAAATAATAAGAAAAGGAAATGGAACAATGTGGGAAATACAGGGAATACTCAGGGGAGTCAACAAAAGAAGAAATTTGAACCATGTAAAAATTGTGGAAGGAATCATTAAGGAGTGTGTCTGAAGGGAAAGACAGTATGCTACAAGTGTGGGCAGGAGGGACACATCTCTCCCAATTGCCCCAATCCAAAGAAGAATTTAGGTTGCTTTGTTTGTGGATCAATAGGTCACATGGCTAGAAACTGTCCGAAGAAAGGAACAGACGGGGGAAACAACAACAAGGGAAATAGCAGTGGGAAAGCAACTACAACAGGCTCAGCTCCGCAGAATAGACCAACCGCCAGAACTTTCAATATGACGGTGCAAGATGCAGTTGCTTCCAAGGACGTAGTTTCAGGTATCGTCCCGATCAACAATATAAATGCTTATGTGTTGTTTGATTCAGGAGCAACCTGTTCTTTCGTATCCTATGAATTTGCTAAGCGTTTAGGGATGCCTTTAGCAAATTTAGAAACACCCATGGTCATAGAAGTCGCTAATAAAGAAATAATTCCTGTAGAGCACATCTATATATAGGGATTGTTGTGTTAAAATAGGGAATCAAAAGATGAACATAGATCTAATTCCAATACAGTTGGGAGAGTTCGACATAATATTGGGAATGGATTGGTTATTTAATTATGGGGCAATGATAGATTGCCAAAAGAAGATAGTGAGCCTTAAACCTGCAAAGCAATCGCCGGTAGTATTTCACGGTAATAAATCACCAAGACAGTCTCGTTGTTTGACGATGATCCAAGCGAAGAAGTTGTTACAGCAGGGTTGTGTGGGATATCTAGCATATGTGGTGGATACCCAACACGTAGGTGTAGATATGAACCAGATTGCAGTAGTAAATGAATTCACAGATGTTTTCCCGGATGATCTACCAGGTCTTCCACCAGACAGAGAAGTTGAATTTGTTATTGATATAGTGCCTGGTACAACACCAATATCCAAGGCACCATACAGAATGGCTCCAGTGGAAATGAAAGAATTGATGATACAATTGCAAGAACTGCTAGACAAACAGTATATTCGACCAAGTACGTCACCATGGGGAGCACCAGCATTATTTGTGAAAAAGAAGGATGGATCATTGAGACTTTGTATCGACTACAGGGAGTTGAACAAAGTAACAATTAAGAATAAGTATCCATATCCCAGGATCGATGATCTCTTTGATCAGTTAAAAGGGGCAAGATACTTTTCAAAGATAGACTTAAGGACTGGATATCATCAATTGAAAGTAAGAGATGAAGATGTTCCAAAGACAGCATTCAGAACTCGGTATGGTCATTACGAGTTTTTGGTAATGTCTTTTGGTCTGACAAATGCGCCAGCCGCATTCATGGACATGATGAACAGAATATTCAAGTAGTATTTGGATAAGTTTGTGGTAGTATTCATAGATGATATTTTGATCTACTCCAAGACACAGGATGATCATGCAGTACACTTGAGAATAGTGTTGGAAACCCTAAGGAGAGAAAAGTTGTATGCAAAATTTTCTAAATGTGAATTTTGGCTAGAGCGAGTTCAATTTTTAGGACACGTGATTGACAAAGATGGTATATCTGTGGATCCGACAAAAGTAGAAGCAGTAATAAATTGGGAACAACCAAAGACGCCGACTGAAGTACGTAGCTTTCTAGGGTTAGCGGGTTACTATCGGAGATTTATTCAAGATTTTTCAAAGATAGCTATCCCGTTAACTAATTTGACAAGAAAGACGGTGAAATTTGTATGGTCGGAGAAATGTGAACAGAGTTTTCAAGAACTCAAGAAAAGACTAAGTGAAGCGCCAGTGTTATCATTACCAGATGCAACAGGGAATTTTGTTGTGTATAGTGACGCTTCGCATAAAGGACTAGGATGTGTGCTTATGCAACACGGGAAAGTCATTGCTTATGCATCACGACAGTTGAAAGATTATGAGAAGGGATATCCTACTCACGATCTAGAATTGGCAGCAGTAGTATTTGCCTTGAAGATTTGGAGACATTATCTGTATGAAGAGAAATGTGAGATATATACAGATCATAAAAGTCTGAAATATATCTTCACACAAAAAGAGTTAAATATTAGACAGAGAAGATGGTTAGAGTTGATCAAGGATTACGATTGCAAAATTCTTTATCACCCAGGGAAAGCAAATGTAGTGGCAGATGCTTTAAGTAGAAAAGGTCGAGAAAAGTTGAGGATGTTGACAACTCACGATGAGTTGATAACAGCAATGGAAAGAATGGAACTAGAAGTAAAGTTTCCGCATGAGTCGGAAGGAAAGTTATACATAATGGAAAGTGGTCCAACGTTGTTGGATAAAATCAAAGAAGCACAAATCAAAGACGAGGAGTGTAACGCCCCCGAAATTCGGGTCTTGCCTTTAAACCCAATTCCGGCGCGTCACGGTACTACTTATACAACATAGTCTCACTATATGAATGTAATACAAAAATTATTACAACATATTCTCACCTAATCCCAGGTACGAAGACCTTTACTAATACATCAACAAATAATATTACTAAATTTCATAATATTACAACAAGAATTTAGTCCTTCTACTTAACAGTTACTAACTCTTCTCTTCTTCGTACTAATCTGGCCCTTCGACTCTAGCTGCAAAAAAGTTAGAATTTTTGCAAGAGTGAGCATTGAATTGCCCAACAAGTATAAGCAGTTGAACAAATAACATCATAGGAGTAAAATAACATCTGACTGAAGTCTTCCACAATTGAACAATAATTGTGAAGTAATGCGAATAAATAGGAATAATATAAATTCCTTATCATATATCATTGCTAACACCATCATAACCATCACCATATTTAAAAACAATTAACATTAACCTATTTCTCACAAAGTTCTTGATTTCTAGGACTTAGTATATTAAACAGTTCGATTAACGAACATTTCTTTGAATTGCACCTAAGTGCGAATATTGGTCTAGCACGTTAATATTTATAATCGCCATCACATCATTGCACGGAGTGCAAATCGTGACTACATTTACTTACAACAACACATTATTGCACGGGGTGCAATTTATACCATCAATTGCCCAAAATATTTGATAAGGCGCCATTACTCTATCACAATACAAGAATTATTACAATTCACATTTTCATCAATAATATTTCCGAATGGAAAAGATCATCTCACGTCATCTTAGGAATTTCACGTAACTGATGAAATTCAAACATCAAAATATGCATACCTTTGCAATTTAACAAAACTTGAACATCTAGTACAATTATTAAAGAAATTGCACACGTTTAGCATCCACAAAATATATATAGACATTTCGTAACTTGAACTTTACATCACATAGCCTTCATAAGAAAATTATCATATGAAGTTAGAAAACTTGCTCAAATATAAATATTGAGTAAGTTAGGAAACTTGCCTTATGCGCTGCTTACAACTTACGCTATATTGCTCGTCAAATAGCCTACACAATATCATTTATAAAAATATACCAATTAGTCAAATATAGACTTCATATTGGTTTACATACTAAAGTAATAACTTTCATTAGACTCGAAACACTTTTTAAGTGTATTAACACTTTACGCGGCGTTTCGACGTTTATACGTCACACGCCTAATTTGCATCCTTCGCATATGTTTAGCATGCTCATACAATTATCTAATTCATCAATGATTAATCTTAATCATCAATATAATACATAATATTCATGTTTTAAAACTTAGAACATCATTTTACATTGTCGGGAGCATTACATGTGCTTACGCGCATGCCCGACACTCTCCGTTTGCCTCTAATTACACATCAGTCCTATAAATGGCCAATTTAGGCCATGATACAGTCCTCAAATCGAAAAACTTAAAGAACAAAAGTTATAGGTCTACTCGTTCTCTTTCTGAATCATCTTGAATCATCTCAATCCGACTTCGTATGAGAGAGTTATGCCCATTCTACTAAAGGACATCAAAACTGACTTTTATCACCTGAGGCCTAAAGCCCCGGCGTCCAAACTAGGCTTAATATCAAAGGCCTGGCTTTGGTATGCAGGAACATATAGTTCTCACTTGCCCAGCTTCGCGATTTTGACCTCCTTCCATTCCGATCTTCATATCTCCTTCTATACACGTTCAAAATGGTCCATTTCGGACTCTATGGACTCCTAACTTATGGGGCTACAACATATCAAAAATTTAGACACGCCCATTAACAATAACATGTTGAAATCGTTGACCAAAGTATAAAATCACGTTTTATTTCCGTGTTCTTGGTGTTCTTGGTGATCTTCACCAAAATCAACACCACAAACGCGTTTATACACCTTTTAACTCCATTCCAACTGGGTTATGAAGATAACCCATGGAAGTATAACCTCAACACATCAATTAAACACAACCAACACAGAAACACAACATTATAGCCCCCTAAAATCGTCCGAAGGTCTATTTGTCCAAAAATGTCCAAAGTTCCATAGTTCTTGCTCCATTAAGCCAAGGTTCGAATTTCTTTTCGTTTTTGTTCCACTTTAAAGCTATTAATAGTTTACAGAGTGTCTTGATAACAATACTAAACAACCACAACCATCAATCATAACAAAAATTACAAGAAAAGCTCAAACCCATCGGTTTGAGCTCAAGAACATCAAAATCAGAAAAATAATGGAGAGGAAGAGGATTGATGCTTGATTACCTCTAGCCCTTGCTTCTGTGGTTGTAATGGAAGCTCTTCTAATCTCTTCCTTCTTTCTTCTTCCCCCCGCACATCTTCTTCTTCTTCTCCCGTGTAGTTTTCTTCCTCTTTCTTCTTTGTTTTCTTTCCTTCTCTCTCTCTCTATCTCATGCCTTGCTACTGGAGAAATGAAATGGAAAGAGCAGTGGAATGGGAGAATGAGAGATGGCTGAGCATGCGGAGAGCTTCGGGTGAATGAGGGGTTAACCAACCAAGGAAATGGTTTGCACATTCAAGAGGAATGTTGCAAAAATAATTATTTCAAGGTATTGGGTTTGTGTAAATGGGCAGCATAGTGTCGGCACCCACTCCCTTCCTCTCATCCGATTGCTTCACTTGCCACACTTGGCAAATTTTGATTGGTTGAGGCTTAATTGCCTCTCCAATTAATTCGAATATACAGATAAATATACCCGAATACTCCCGCTTTTGTACCAAATTTGGTAAATAACTCTACCCAAAATTAAAACGGGTACTCCCATAAAATATTGGGATACGTAAAAATAATTATTATGGGATTTGTCCAATTATTCGGATAACCCATATTATACATTTCGGATACGGATAAAATCACATATCAGCTCAAACAAAATTTCCGACGCTTGGAAAATTATTCATTCGCATACACGTCTTAACGAAATTAATAGAAACCGAAAAAGACGTAAAAATATTCGGCGTGAATAGTGTCTCGGGAAACGTGCCCGTGGATAGTGATTTTGCGATTTTTCGCGAAATCATTTATTCACTCATACAGTTCAACAACACATAAAAATTTATACATTCACATCATCCGGGCTATAAAATAACCTTAAAGCACATCACGTAAAATAATATTTTAATATAATCTATAATATTGATAAACCCAAATTACAAGGGTGTTCTTGGACTAACCTTTAGCTCACATCTCATCACTTAATCGATGATAAATATATAATACACATATATTTATTCACTTATCACATAAATCACATAAGTATATACATAACACATGCATATCTTACATTCAACCCTCTACTCCTCATAATAAGAATTTTATTTATTAAATTCTTATTATAATTATCCTTCTTGAAAAATCCGGGTTGTTACAAGGAGTGTGAGAAGATAAGAGAAAAGATTTCTGAAGGAAAAGAAACAAAGTTTAAACTTGATAATGAAGGGGTAATCAGATTTGAAAGAAGAATTTGGGTTCCGTCAATGCCGGAGTTGAAAGAAGAAATTTTACAGGAAGCCCATTGTTCAAGATACGCGATTCATCCTGGAAGCACAAAGATGTATCAAGACCTTCGACAACATTTTTGGTGGCCGAACATGAAAAGAGAAGTCGCGGAATGTGTCAGTAAGTGTTTGACCTGTCAAAGAGTCAAAGCCGAACATCAGAAACCAAGTGGGTTACTTCAATCATTAGAAATTCCTGAATGGAAGTGGGAGCATATCACGATGGATTTTGTGGTAGGACTTCCGAATATACAGAAAGGATTCGATGCTATATGGGTTATAGTTGATCGATTAACGAAGTCGGCACACTTTTTGCCAATCAAGATCAAATATAACCTGGACCAACTAGCTAAACTCTATATCAAGGAAATTATTTCCCGACATGGAGTGCCAATTTCAATTGTGTCAGATAGAGATCCAAGATTCACATCAAATTTTTGGAAAAGCTTACAAGAACACATGGGAACGCAGTTGAGATTAAGTACGGCATATCATCCTCAGACAGACGGACAGAGTGAAAGGACAATACAGACTGTAGAGGATATGCTAAGAGCTTGTGTTATGGACTTCAAGGGAAGTTGGGACGATCACTTACCTCTAGTAGAATTTGCTTATAACAACAGTTACCACGCCAGTATAGGTATGCCGCCTTACGAAGCGTTGTATGGAAAAAAGTGCAGAACACCATTGTGTTGGGATGAGGTAGGAGAGCGTCGGTTGCTAGGACCGGAATTGGTGCAGCAAACTGCAGAAATTATAAAGTTAATACGTACGAGACTTATCACAGCTCAAGATCGGCAGAAAAAGTATGCAGATCAGCATAGACAGGACAGGGAGTTTGACATCGGATCACATGTATTTCTGAAAGTATCCCCGTGGAAAGGAAAGATACGATTTGGAAAGAAGGGAAAATTGAGTCCTCGTTTTATAGGGCCGTTTGAGATTTTGAAAAGAGTTGGAGAGGTAGCCTATGAAGTAGCATTACCTCCAGAATTAGAACATGTTCATAATGTGTTCCACGTGTCGGTCTTACGACCATATAAGCAAGATTATAAACACGTGATAGAATATGAGCCTATTCAGTTTGAGAAAGACTTAACATATGAAGAGGTTCCTATTCAGATATTGGATAGGAAAGAGCAAGTTTTAAGGAATAAGACAATACCTTCTGTAAAGGTATTATGGAGAAACCACAATGTCGAGGAGGCAACGTGGGAGTTAGAAGAAAAAATGAGGAAGAACTATCCTCATTTGTTCGAATAGTTTGTTTTGCAATTCCGAGGACGAAATTTTTATAAGGGGGGAGAATGTGACGTTTCACAATTTTCGAAAGTTTATAAAATAAGGATTTTTAATTTTTCTTATTTTATGGCATGAGTTAAATTAAATATATGAATATTAGCATTGATGTAATATTTAATATTTAATTATGTGAATATTATACAGCAGTATAATATTCAAAAGTGTGAATGTGTGGTAATGATTTAATATGTATATCAAAATATATGCATATTAGTATAGAATAAATAAATATGATCTTAATTGGATGTATTAATAATATATTAATATCTATTGGAGTAAGATAAATAAATTGCCAAAAACAATTTATGGACAGAGAGGAAATATTTATAATTTAATATCGCAATAAATAAATTGTACATATTGAATTATTTAATTGGAATAATTAACGGAATATCGATAATTATTCTAATGTACGTAATGATTGCGTAAAAAGTGGTAAAATAATATTATGGAAAATATTCCATAATTATTAGAATAATTTCTGGAATATTTAAAAATATTTAATTATTTATTTTTCAGAAATTTTGGGGTACATTTACTTAATATTTTATCACGCGTTACGTACGGAGGTGTAATATTTAATCAAGCAGGAGCTGTAGAATTCTTAAACAAATGAGCCGAGTCAGTAGTTCACTTAGCAGGACGTGTGAAGATAATAAGACTCCTAGACTACTGACTAAGCAAGCATATACTAACTAAATAACCTGCAGAGTATTTTCTTCTCTCCATTCACGTACAGAGCTTTCTCTTCCACAATCAAGCAAAACCATAAACAATACTATCAAATTAGATAAGAAAGAATTATGGTATAAATTGAAGAAGAATTGAGGAACAAGTTTTCTGGATGAACTAAAGAGAAAGAAGAGATTCCGAAGGAAGGAAAATTATCTTATAATCAAGGATCCGTAAAAGCAAATTTAGCTGAATTTATTACAATAGACAGCAGACAAGGCAAGTATCCTGATCTTGTTTAGTTTTGAGCAATTATCTCAATTCCTTTATCTTCAAACAAGTCCACTTACCTTGAGCAAATGTTTCACAACCATATATGAATAATATATTGTTATATAATTTTATTCCAATCAGCTTCGAAAATAATGAAGCTAAGATCATGTGTATTTGATAAAATTCGATACACATTTACAGTTTAATGAAGGTCTACACTATTTGTTCTGGCTAGACCCGATTTGACTATTTCAATTCTTTCATACTAAGTCTTGAAATCGTTTCAGAAGTTATAAAGCTGTTCATCCTTCTTGTTTTGGGTTGAACTTTAAACTGAGTAGAACATCCCTAACTTGGGAAAATTTTATATTGCGTCCTGGGGACGGTGACAGTGAACACAAGTGTTGTTCTAATAGATAGTATTGATCAATACAGGGCATAACGGGCTGATCACCCACCGTGCCCGTAAGACCAGACGGTTCACAGATGGATATCTGATAGAACCTTTAAAAAAAATAAATAAATAAACGTTCATGGTCTTGTGACCACTCAGTATCAGAATTCAGTATATCATTTCAAGAATATAAATGAGTTATACTGTTGTTTAAGAATTGTTCAGTTGCTTTCCGATATTTATTCTGCTATCAAAGCAAATCTCAGAGAGAACATTTATTTATTGATATACGTGGTTATCAATTATTATTACTTGCTGAGCAATCAAATGCTCATTCTTGCTTTGAATATAAATGTTTTCAGCTAAGCCAGAACGCATAGAAGGGTCCGGAAAGGATAAAGGCAAGGGAAAGCTACAGGAGTAGTTATAGATGGTTGTTGTAATAGATAGACTTTTGTTTTAAAAATACAATATCTATCATGTAATAAAGATACTAAAGGTCTTCGTACCTGGGATAGATACCTCTGATGTAATAATTATTATTATCTTTTATTATGAGCAATTTGTATGAATGATATCGTGTAGCACCAAGTACGGGTTTTAAGTACCCGGATTTGGGGGCGCCACAAAATATGTGACACTTGATAATCTCAAAGTTGCCTATGTTGGAAAATACTCCAAGAATGTTAAGAAATAAAAGTTCAGACTTAATGTAATTGATCTTTTGGTTTTAGGCCTCTAGTTTATCTTTTGGTTTCTGGTCTCTAGTAAATCTTTTGGTTTATGTTATATATGGATGAACTCAAACTTAATCTTTTGTTTGATGTTATTTATACATGTACTCAGATTATGGTAAATCTTTTATGCTCTCAGTTTGGTTTAATAGAAGAAGTATTGTTGTTTAAATTGTGGCTTTGATTTGCCTAATGAGTTTGGTTTGGTTAAGCATTTGAAGCAATTTTGTGTGTTATCAATAAATGTTTATGGTTTAGCTAATCAGAATAAGGTTTTGACTTGACCAATAAATGTTTAAAGTTTATTAACTAGAGTTTAGGATTTATTAACCAGGGTTTAGGGTTTATTAATCAGACTTTAGAGTTTATGAACCTTATTAATCTATAGTTAATAAACCCTAAACTCTAATTAATAAACCTTAAACTCTAGTTAATAAACACTAAACTCTAGTTAATAAACCATAAAAATTTATTGGTCAAGCCAAACTCCTATTCTGATATTAGCTAAACCCTAAATATTTATTGGTCAAGGCAAATCCTTATTCTGATTAGCATCTGCTACTAATAGTAGCAGACGGTAAAAAGAAACCCATATCATTCGCTACTATTAGTAGCGGACGTCGATTTTTAGTTTCTAATCCTGACCATTCCTTCTTGTTTTTAATAGTATATATGATGTATGCCTTATAAAGATCCATAGCAAATACATGCTATGGATCATTACCCTATATATATGCGGTTTTGTCGATGAGGTTAAAGTGTTGTTCTTGGATGCTACCGCAACCGCAAATGTGCAGTTCCTAATTTTAAAGACCGCACCGCATCGCGCATGCGGGTTTTTCCCGTGGAGATGCGATTAATGGTTTGAAAATTAAAAATGGGCGAACATGTCAAGACTAGTTAGTCGGGCGACGCCGAACTTGGCCGCCACTGGCTGTTTTGACATTCGTCGTTCCGAATCGCGTTCGGGCAAGATTTTTAGCAATGTTAAGTCTAATAAAGTCCCAAGAGATAAGTTTTGACGTTATGGGATAATTTATGCCACGAAACTTCCTTCCGGGCATAACTAATGCAATAAAAATATAATATAAATATGAATTTTCGTATTTAAGCGGAAATAAGTCGGAAAGGGTATGTAAGATGGTTTTATAGCGACACGAAGATTATGTAACTTTTAAATAAAAATTAAAAAAAAATTGTAACAATCATAAAGATGATGTAATAAAGGTTTCCAAGGTTCAAAATAGAGTTTTTTAGCTGAGATTTATGTAGCGGTGTATATATATATTTAATATATATAGAAGCAAAAATACGAGTTATTCACAAAACGAAAAGTGAAGCTAATATGCTGGTGAGGTAAAATATTTATTCATGAGGCAGTGGTCCGAGTTGACTCATGAACAGACAAAAAGATATAAAGATTATAATATAGTAAACTGAGTTTTACTACAAAAGCTATATATATTAACTGTTTAAATCCTGAATTCGCAGGTAAACAATTAATCCCGAATTCGCGAGTAAATGCAAAAGATTTCTTAAAAGGGAATATAAGCTTCAAGGTGTAAAATATTTACATATTAAAAATGTGAGAGACCTTTCAACCAATATTCGTTTTGAGTAAGAATAAATAATATTAGTTTTTATAAAACTAATAGTTATTAATAATGAATTTACATGTATGTTTCATGACATATTTAGTTACCTAATATGTGGCTGCATGTAAACACAAATGTGTAGAATTTGTGGAGTGATGCTATATTAAATTTTTGCGATAATCTCCGAATAAGGCAAGTATCCTAACCTTTGCATTTACTTTATGCAATGGATCTTTGAGTAAGCAAATACCCTATCCTTGTTTACTTTAAGCAAGCAATTCGAAATTGTTTATGTATATACATTCAAAGTAGTAAGACTTTTTATTCCAATCAGCTTCGAAAAAATGTTAGTATCATGTTTATTTGATGAAGGTAAATGTACATGTATAGATTGAAAGTTGTCTAAGTCACTTGTTCTGGCTAGACACAATATTCAATTATTTCAATTCTTTTGCATTAAGTCTTGAAATATTATTGAATAGATAGAGTTGTCCATCCATTTTGTTTTGGACTTCAGACTGAGTAAGAACATCCCTAACTTGAAAAAATTTTATGTTGCGTCATAGGGGCGGTGACGATGAACACAAATGTTGTTCTATTAGATAGTATTAATCAATACAGGGCATAGCGGGCTGATCACCCACCGTGCCCATAAGACAAGACGGTTCACAGATGAATTTCTGATAGAACCTTTTCAAGAAAAGAAAAATAAATGTTCATGGTCTTGTGACCACTCAGAAATTCAAAAGTTGATATGTAGTTTCAAGATTGCAAATAAGTTAAGATTTATTTTAATAGCTTTATAGTAATTGTTCTACTATCAAAGCATGTCCTTAAGAAAAACATTTATTTTTTATTAAGATGTTTATGATATGTTATTACTTACTGAGCAATTAAATGCTCATTCTTGCTTTATTATAAATGTTTTCTGCTAAGCAAGGCCCTATAGAGGGATCAGGTAAAGACAAGGGCAAAGGCAAGCTCAATGAATGATCGAAAACAGTTATTTGTAATAGATGAACTTATGTATTGTAATTACATTAAATATCACGTAATGTATTAAGTAAAGGTCATCGTACCTGAGTTAGAAAGACTCTGATGTAATAATTATATTAAATTAGGTTGACTGTTTAGAATCGTGGAGCACCAAATACGGGTTTCAAGTACTCGGATTAGGGGGCGTCACAATCGTTTCTTCTTTCTTTCCTTTTATAATATAGATAATGTTGTAAGTTATGCATTAGTCATAACTTTGTAACTTAAATAGTAAAGTTATCTCACATTAAATAATTAAATTAATAGGTTGTCAAATCCATAAATTATGTTGGACTTCTTCTCCTTTGCTCCACAGTAAAATAGATTACATCATTTATGCTTATAAAATAACTCGTAATATTTCATCTAACTAATATGGGACCAGGGCCGGTCCTAAGAATTTGGAGGCCCTGTGCGAGAAAAAAAATAGGGGCCCTCTCGCATATAAAAATACTATTTTTTTAATCAGCACGAATATATAAAGCACAATTTATATCATAATTCATCATTAATTAAAATAATAAATGTCAACGACGAGTAACAAAATTATCAATTAGAAAGAAAATATATCTAAAAAACTCCATATCCGTGAACGGTCCCATACTTCACTATCACTTGAAATTGGTTCTTCTTGCATTTTTTGCTGCAAAATCATCAATCAAACTTTTATAATCAATTTTCTCTAGTAGTTCATGTTCAATTGAAATCAAAGCTAATCCATTTAATCTTTTTTGCGACATGGTTGATCGCAAGTAAGATTTCAACAACTTCAATTTCGAGAAGCTTCTTTCTGCAAATGCAACTGTAACAGGTATAGTCAACAAAATTCTGTATGCAATGCTTGCATTCGGAAAACAAGTAAAACTTCTCAAAAAATTTAATATATCCCCAGCTGTCAATTTTCCTTTTGGTAACATCTCTCGAACAACTTTCAGCTCTACAAATAATTCATTCCCATCAACATCAGATTTGTCGCCATGCCTTAGAGAGGTATCAAGATGTTCACAACAAGTTCTTAAATGATTATCATCCAATGAATTTAACTTGTCAGAAGTAAACAAAAATCCGAAAATGTTCTCATAAGTTTGATATTGTTCAAACCTCCTCTTCAGTGAACCAATAACTTGATCTACTATAAATAAGAAATAATCAATTCTAAAAGATTCCTCAGCTAGTTGAGGAGCTAGTTGTGATGTCTCGCCAACATTCTCATCGAAATGCCTTTTTCTACGAATTTGACGTCTTTCAGGAAATACTGGATCAATCTTCATTTCACTAGCAATTTTTTTAGCAGTAATCATGGCCTCAATAAACCCAGTTTCTCTGTATTTTTCAAAAAAAGCAATCAACCCTTTTACTTCATCTATAGCAACATCAATAAGCATATCTGCAGATTGTAGGTCTTTGCTAACACTGTTAACATTAAGCAATATGTCATACCAAATAACCATGGCCAATAAAAATTCAAAATTGCCAAGCTCATATGTTGCTAAAGAATTAGCTTCACTTCTTATCTTCGACTCATTGTCACTTTCTGCTAATTGAAGTAAAGCTTCTCTTATGTCTTCAGCTTGGAATCTTATGGCTTTAACACTTTCTATGCGACTTTCCCAACGTGTGGCTGATAATGATTTGACTGTCAACCCTGTTACATTGTCTTTCAATATCTGCCATCGCTTTGTAGAATTAGCAAACAACGTATAAATACGTTGTAACACTCCAAAAAAATCTTTTGCTTTGCCACAAGAGTTTGCTATATCACAAAGTGTTAAGTTAAGGCTATGACATCCACATGGAGTGTATAATGCTCTTGGATTTATATCTAAAAGTCTTTTTTGTACCCCTATGTTTCTTCCTCTCATATTTAACCCATTATCATATCCTTGTCCTCTCACATTATCAATATCAAGGTCAAGAGTATTCAACACAGTTCGCAACTCTTCAAAAAGTCCTCCCCCAGATGTATCCTTCACATTCAAAAATTCTACAAAGTACTCATGTACTTTTATTAGACTACTAGAGACATCCACACATCGTAGTATCAAAGACATTTGTTCTTGGTGACTAACATCAGGAGTACAATCAAGTATCACAGAAAAATATTTAGCTTCTTTAATTTTGTTAATGATGGTACTTTTGATTTCAGAAGCTAACATAAGTATCAACTCATTTTGAATTTTATGGCTGAGATAATGATGATGAACCTCACTTTGTAGAACACGTCTAACATGCTCCTCCATCACTGATTCACACTCTGCCATCATTTCAATCAGGCCCAAAAAGTTCCCATTATTCTCTTCATATAACCTCTCGTTCGTTCCACGAAATGCGATGTTATGCTTAGCAAGATATTTCACAACAGAAATTATTCTTCGTAACACCTTCCTCCAATGTTCTTTCTCTCTCCTAATTTGATCTTGAACAACTTTATCAATTGTTTCATTTCTTTCCAATCTAATACGCAAATCAATCCAATTGCTCATGTGATTAACGTGCTCATAACTTGACTCATGTTCTTTAAGCTTAACACCAAGATGTGCCCAGTCTCTAATTTCGTCATCTGCTAACTGACTTTTTTGGGGTCCTTTTTTAAATAGCTTACAACAAAAATAAAACACTTTATCAAGCTCCTTTGAATACACTAACCACTCTCTATCATGTTTCTCTCCATTAGATAAATGTCGAGTGTAAAATTTTGAAGAGAAACATCTAAAGAGATGATCTTTAGGACCTTTCTCCATTAATTGATCTCTAATAGGACTTTTTTCCACTAAGAGATCTCTCAACTTGCTATCAAGACTATCCCAATTTCTAGGATCATAAATGTTCAAGAAGGAGTGATTGATTGTGATTGAAGATTGGAGAAGAGTAGAGCTCTAGCCTCTAGATCGAGACCAATGAGGAAAAGGAGTGATTGATTGTGTTTCCTTCTTACCCTAATACCCTTTTCTGATTATGATTTAATCCTTTTCTGATTATCACTTAACCAAAAAAGGGCTCTCCCTTCCTGTTTGAAAAAAAAATAAACGCAAAAAAATAGCAACTAGCAGGAGTCGAACTCGTTATGAGTAGTTTGGATTTAAAAGGTCTTAGCTAGCGCCTCCAAGGTAAGTTTTATGTATAATAGCCACATTTTCAATATTTATATAATGTATACATAGACACAAAAAAAAATTGGGGGCCCTCCGAATTTGGGGGCCCTGTGCGGTCGCCCCTTCTGCACCTCCTCAGGGCCGGCCCTGTATGGGACAAAGACAAACTAATTTTTTAAACAAGTTTGCATTTTATCAAATGCCCAGGTTTGATAAAATCAAGTCAAATGATTCTTACTTAAACCAAATGAATTACTCACTTATTCCCTTTATAGAGGATAATAAATTAGATGTAACGATCGCGGATCGTAGGTAGCTTTGTAACACGAGCCTATGAATTTTATTGAATAAATTAAACTTTTATTAATAATATTCCGTGTTATGTGTGTGAATATTTTATTACTACATATGATGTGTATGTGATAATTTTTGATTGATATTATTTTTATTGGAGTTGATTAAATCATTAGAGAAATAGCGCTAAAGCACTATTTACGCCAAGACGCCTTTTCGATTTTATGACTTTTCATAATTTCGTCAAAGCGTTAATGAGAGGGGTTAATAATCCAAGTGTGGGATTTTATTTGAGCCCAATTGATTAATTGTTAGAAGCCCAATTGGTATTAAATTTGGAGTACAAGAGAAGCCCAAAAGGTTATTAAGTGAAGCCCAAAACCCATGGACTTAGTCCATGAACCAAACCCACCATCCATGACCCAAACCCATGACCCATGAAGGGAAATGGGTTATAACAATCAGCTGGTCATTTGAAGGTGGGAGAAGAGTACGGGAGAAGGAGAGGAAGAGAGGGAGGAGGGTGCCAAGAACGTGGGAAGAGCATGGGGAGAAGCATTCTCTGCATTTGGTGAAGCAAGAATGTCAGAAAGCAAACTCGGGAGAAGGGAGGGGGAGAGCCCAATGGCTGACCACACCTTGGAGGAGCCGAAGCTCTCCTACCCGAGCATTGGGAGCTGCCGTGTCTGGCATGCTCAGCCCACAACCCATCCATGAAGCTCTGATCACTTCTTCTATATATACTCTCCCATTGTTTAGCTTCCATTCCTTTGATTTTGCTAAGTTAGAAACTGAAGATTGAGAGAGTGTAGGAATTGAGTGAGTTCGGGTGGTTTGAGAAAGCAGAAGGAGTATAGTAGCAGCTGGCTTTAGCTCATTAGCAACCTTAGAAAGAAGCTCAAGAGGTATGCAATATAGAGCTTAGCTCATTTCCACTTTCTTTCCAAGTTCCTAGTTTTACTGTGATTGTTTTGTTGGAGTTATGTAGCTGAACTTGCTTGGTTGCTCATGAACATGTGTATGAATATTGATTAGCTCTATTAAACCTTGTTAATCATATGTGAAAGTAGAACAATGAATGAGAATCAAACCTATGCATAAGGAATCAAGAAATGGACTGAAATGGACATTAGTGGACTATTATTCATCTTTTGTTAATAATGAAGTTGTAATCATCTTGGTTTGGTTATGTGCATTGGTTGTGTATTGTTGGTATATGCCCAGAAGGTATGAGTAATGATTTCAATGGGAAATCTGGACTAGAGTATAATGAAACTCTACTCCAATGTGAGTTTTCAACTCATGCCCACCAACTATTTGGTTTAATGTCCAAGAGAATGATTTCTCTAAGGAACATGAGAATTAGGAATGGTTAATTGATTAAATGATGTTATGATGCATAGCTTAGTTGTAAAAGTATGCTTTAAGTCATATAGACTTGTTGTATAATGGCTAAGAAGCAAATAGGGTCAGAATCAAGAGTTTGGATTTTTGGGTTCTGCAGTAGCAGAACTTGAAAGTCCTTGGATGCAGAGTGGCGCAGCTGCGCCACTCCCAAGCATAGCACCTGCGCAGCTGCGCTGGTGCCAGACCTTAAAGTCCCTGGATTAGAGTGGCGCAGCTGCGCCACTCCCAAGTACAAGACCTGCGCAGCTGCGCCGGTCTGCAGAGGTGAACTGTTTTGCTACTTTGTGTTATTGATGAGATGCATGTTTACATAGGCCTAACATGTTATAAATACCTCAAAGCATATGTATGATATGTTAGTGTAATAGTTGGGTAGTCGTAGTGGCAACCAATGTTCGTAATGATTATAATGTCTTGATTAATGTAAGCCAATGTTTGGTGTCTATTGTGAGACTAATTTGTATGTGAATATATGTTTAAATGCGTAGGACATATTTGAAGGACGATTAACGTCAACTAGTAGCCAGCGCTTAAGGCAAGTTTCCTAAACCCTTGTCTAACTCTTGTGTTGGGCAAGTTCTCTAGCTTCATTCATTTTCAGTATTGAATGCAAGTTTCGTATCTTATACAAGAGACGTATATTGTGCAAGTGTATTTGATTCATTTGATTATATTCTCTTGACTCTCATGCGATGTTTGAAGTTCCGATTTACGCAATACATATATGGTTGTGTGAATTCCTTCCTTATGTAAATCTTTTAGTATTTGCACAAGTATTCGAGCTATGTTATGACATAAATTGTTGAAGCTTTCAAGTTCACATATATATGAACTGTTATAGAGAACGTCGATGCCATTTGTTTCGGCTAGACAGATATTGAAGTATTTTATTGATTTGATAATAAATCCTTGAAATGTTATTGATGATTAAGTAGAGCTATCCAACCGAATTGTTTTGGTTAGGATTCCGAGACATGAATGAGATGAACAACCCTACTATTAGGGGCAGTTTTTAGTCAGTTATTCTGACAAGGCATCGAGCGCCTAAACAAACGCATATAGTCGTTTCTAGCTAGAGTGTTGATCAACATAGAGTACAATAGGCTGATCACCTAGAAGTGCTCGTAAGTAAGACGGTTTGCAGTTATAATGCTGTGTACCTTTTCAAGAAAGCAAAAGAAAGTTCAAGGTCTTATGACCACTCAATGTCGTTTCAAAAATATATTTTTAAAACGAAAGCAAGGTATGATTCCTGTTTATTCAAAATATTTCACAACTATTGTTCAGTTGTCGAAGAGAAATGATATAATTGATGATATTGTTGTTATTCAACTGTTATACTTGCTGGGCAATTGAATACTCATTCTTGCTTTATATTAAACATTGCAGCTAAGTCCGAGCGGGCCGAAGGTTCCGGTAAGGACAAGGGAAAGGGCAAGATGAACGTCTAGATGGCGTCATAGTTTATTTGTATTAGTAATGTTGTAATACTAAGACTTATTATGTATTTGGATTGATGTTATGGTAATAGAACTTGGGATTGAGAGTAAGACGTGTTGTAATAATATAATAATTACATTCATGTCTATTATGATGTATGGAATGGGATGTACCGTGTAGCACCGGATTCGGGTTTGAGGTACCCGGATTTGGGGGCGTCACATTAGACCTGTCAATTTACTTAAGTTATGTCTATAAATGAATTTTATCAAACTCAAACATGACAAAAAATAAGTCTCAAAAACTATAAAATTAAGTGCAATTTAAGTGCAATTTCTAACTACTTCTTTAGATGTATACAAATCACGAGGAGTTTCTTCTTTCGATGTACATGAGTCACGAGTTACTTCTTGCCTGGATGCATACGAGTCATGAGGAGCTTCTTCTTTGCATATGTATCAATCACGAGTGACCCTCAATTTGTTCTTTTCTCTACTGTCGTCTCCTCCATGTTTAGAATTTTTCCAGGCCCTTAGGGTAAATCACTTGCAAAGCTCCAGTGATCTGCGTGTATAAATGTCCAACAGGTAATCTCCCATAAATTACCATGACTTTGTATCCTTGTACTAATATTCATGGATTTGTTAGGGAAATTACGAGATTATGTATGTCCGAGATGAGCCAGCTGTGGGAAGAGCCGTAGAATCTCTTCGTAGGGGGATGCCTCGTCATGGCGAATACGGCATTCTCTCATTCCTTGCTCATCAATTACTTAAATCAGTAATAAATCAAGTTTGCATGTAATAAATATTAACATTATGTTTATGGGATTTTAACGAAAAAGAAACGAATTTCTTTCATATCATTACTGAGTTTATAAATAAAAGGGGAAAAACTTAAATTTTACATTTATATTACTATTTTACCCTTATATTAGTTTTGTTTTTATTTATGATGTAGATGGTATGATAAGAATTATAAAAGATTTGTTTATGTTACGTAGTTTTTAATCCAAATTTAATTATTTTTAGACGGAAAACTTTGACAAGAAAAGTCATCATTTTCCATCTATTGTTACCTTGTAAGATTCGTGAAGGAGTACTACAGCTGAGTTACCTTGTAAGATTCGTGAAGGAGTACTACGGCTGAATATGTAACAATTGATATGCCATCAACAACCACCATTTCCTGTACCAATGGATATGAAATGTTTATAGGAATAGATCCATTAAAGAAATATATAAATATAAATAAAGACATCAAATGTAAATGACTAAGGAAATTTCATCGAATCACTTGCTGAAACCATGACAACACAATTATTTTGTCACTTGCTGATGAAAAATATTAATTATATGAAAAATGATGCAACTTCCAAGTGATTGATTATTCGGAGATCTAAGACCCAGTTACCGGAACGGGGAAAAAGTATTTTTGGGTAAATATCCTATCTTATAGGAAGATGAAATTAAATACTGAATTTCAATTAGGCCGAATTGTAAAAGTATTCCTCGGTTTAAAGTGGTAAAAATCTCAATTTATTCTTCCAATTTGATTCAATCCACTGTAGACGTGACTTCGACCCAATTTTTAGTTTTTTAAGTGGCATGATTGTAAACTTATGTTAACAATTGCAGGACAAATAATTAAATAAAATAAACTAAAATCAAAATAATTAAGTAAGTGATAAATAATTAATAAAATCCAAATAAACACATTAACACACCAATAACACACACTAACACACCAAGAACAAATTTAACACTATTGTTTGTCTCTCCCACCACCTGCACAATCCACCATCACCACCTGCAACATTAAGTCCCTAATTTCGCCACCATAATCACATCTCGATCTGAATAAACATTCAAATCTGAACCCAATACACACACTAACACACCAAGAACACACACCAATCCTCAACTTAGATCCAATCTCTTTCACACCTCAAGCCCAGCCCAACCCGATTCAAACTTTGCCCCTTCATCCATTTCAGATCGAGTTCCCCAAATTATAAAAAGATATTTAATCCAAATAAAAATATTAAAAAAACAATTAAAAAGGAATGTTTACGCTTTAATTTTGCAACCGCACCATATCTAAACATCGATCGCTGCCCGAATTAAACCATAACAGTCGAGATCTAGTCGATCTTCCCGAATTTAGCCTGAATTGCCTCTGAAACAACATTAAGCTTCTCAGGATTCCGATCTGCAAGAACAAGATTGAGCCCAAGACCCTTATTTCTTGAGATTCTTTGCGGGTCTTAGGAAATTAACATAAAACCACGAGTAGAAGAACCCATAAAGGTTGAAATTTGAGTTGATCTATGGAACAAAGCTTCATGTCTACTCTGTGAGTAAAGTTGTTTGTGTGTGAAAGAGGAGCAAGGGCGGATCTAGGATCTGTTTTCAGCAAGGGCGGATTTTTTTTGAGCTGAAGACTGAATTGAAGGGCTGAAACTTAGCAAGTTAGAGAGTAAGAGTTTGTGTGTTTAGTTTTTTTAGAGTAGTAGTAGTTTAAATTTTTTTTTGTCCCCTCTAAGTTTAACTTTTTCATAAATCTGCCCTCTTAAGTTTATAAAATTTTATTTTTGCCCATGTTTCTATACCTATAAAAAAATCCAACATAGGCGCTGCCTATTCTGTCCTGTGAATAGATCATCCGTCCCTGAAGAGTAGAGATGGATCTATGGAGAGGGTTTTTCGTATGAAAGTTAAAAAAAGAAAATCTAATAACAAAGCATGTTATGTGAGTAGGAGAATTGAAATGAAAATTTTATGGGTATTGTAAAGACATGGTTGTCCTTACAAAAATGGAGCGTGAGAAAAAAAATTAGATGGAAGTTAACGTCAGGACTAAATTGAATTAAATTGATCACTTAAATAACCAAATTGAGATTTTCTCACTTTAAGGGCCATATTAAAATTCGGCGGCAACTTAAAAGGCCACTTTTGTAATTCAGGCTTTCTATTATTAATTTTCTAGATCGAGTATTAAATTCTTAATATTTCAAATCGCACACCAATATGATCCGAATGAGATTGCAAGATAAAATTTTGATTTAATCGGAAAAAGGGAAAGTATCATAAATTTGTGTGTTTAGAAATATAATCTTCAATTACCATACTTGAAAATTCAGCTAAGATAATCATAAATAGTGATGGGCAGTCCATCATTCATAAAATAATTGCAACGGACAGTTCCTCGTTCATACAATAATTTGCAAACAACAATCCCTTGTAGATATGAAAATTTGAAACGGTTTGGATTTTTCCAAATACTAAAACCTTAGTCCAAGTTCGTCCATTGCAGACTTTGTCTGTCGCCCAAAACTTAAATTCTAGTAGTGAGTCTTAAATTTGTATCTTTGTTTCCTACAGATCTAAATATATAACATAAATGGACTCGAATACATAAATGTATGTGTATTTGCGGATGTATAGATTGAGATATAGGCAAGTATATATATAGAAAGAGAGGGGAATACCATATTTGATACACCAATTTATGGTAAGTTTTTGTTTTATATGTTTCTAGTGTTTTCAAAAAGGGATGGACGTGTTTAAAAGGGTGACTTTTGTTTGGTGAATATATTTACTGAGAAAGTGGTTTTGTTTTGTCAATTTATACGTATGATGTGTTTGATAATAATATTCAATGTGTAAAAAGTGAACAAGTTGCCCTTTTAGGTATTGTGCTTGTCTGGTATGTCATATAATAGTAAATGGTTGGGAGTTAAAGTGTGAATGAAGCTCAAATAGATGATTCAGAATCAGACTCTTCTGTTTAATTTCTATGATAGTGAGTATGATGGTGCTGAAAATGATTACATGTTTGAGGCTTTTGTTGATCACTTAGTAGATGCTGCAGACCATCGAGATGGTGCTGAAAAAAGGGACACAGAAATTGATAGTCAGAAGGGGAAAAGAAAAGCAACAATGGAGGTTGTTAAAGAAAACCAAAGTAAGAAGAAGAAAGGGGGAAAGATTGATAAGGGGAAACAAAAAGAAGTTGTGGAAGATAATGTACATGATATTAACACTGATTTGGAAGACGAAGATTATGAATTTGATGATGTACCACTTACAATGACAAAGCATGATGATAAAAATGACCAAAAATGGGCTGAGTTCAACCCCTTGGTTGATATGGAAAACCCAAAGTTTAAGCTTGGAATTAATTTTCTAATAACCGTGTGTTTAAAGCAGCTGTTAGATCATATGGCATCAAGCAGGGAAAGGGTATAACATTTTTCAAAAATGAAGGGCACAGAGTCAGGGCAAAATGTGAGGGGAAAAGTTGTAAATGCATGGTTTATGTGAGCAAAATGCATCTTGAAGACACCTTTCAAATTAAAAGTATTTTGGACAATCATAGGTATTGAAGGAAGTATGCCAAGGTGCATGTCAAAAGTGAATGGTTGGTAAATCATTTCTTGCCTATATTCAGGAAAAACCCTAAGATATTTGCTGTTGAATTCCAAAACAAGGTTCATGAGAAGTTAGTTATTGACATATCAAGAAGCCAGACATTCAGAGCTAGGAAGAGAGCACTGGAGATGATAAATGGAAATGAAATGGGGCAGTTCAACAAGTTGCTTGACTACAGGTAAGATATACTAAGGGTGAATCCTAGATTAACTATCAAAATCAAGTGTGTTGATGTAAGCATGGCTAGTAGAGCACCACAGTTTGAGAGGATGTACTTTTGCTTTCATGCAATGAAGGTAGGATTCAAATATTGCAGGCCTCTTGTTAATTTAGATGGAATTCATTTATCAGGAGCTACAAAGGGAATGCTATTAAATGCTATTGGTATTGATGCTAATAACTGTGGATACCCATTAGCATATGTAGTAGTAGAAGGGGAGAACTACAAGTCTTGGATTTGGTTTATAGAACACCTAAGAGATGATTTGGGGATGGACAATAGGTATGGATTTCTAATATTATGAGACAAACAGAAAGACTTAATACAAGCAATTCAACAACTGCTTCCTAGTGCAGATCATAGGTTCTACTTTATGCATTTCCGTAGCAATTTCAAGGTAATAGGCCACAGAAGTTTAGCTCTGAAGGAAATGTTGTGGAATGCTATTAAATCAACCCATGTCAGTTCTTGGAAATACTGGTTGATCAAAGTAAAGGATGTTGATGCTAAGGCTATTGACTGGTTGCATGACAAGCCTCCAAGACAATAGGCCAGACCAAATTTTGAAACATGGCCCAAATGTAACATTTTGTGCAACAATTATTATGAGTCCTTTAATCAGAAGGTGTTGGGACCAAGACAATTGCCCATTTTAAATATGTTAGAGGGTGTGAGGGATTATATAATGGGTCGGGTGACTAGCCATTACACTGTGTCATCAACTAAGTGGTACCTGGGGATCTTTGTCCTGTAATTTAGAAAAGGATAAAAAAGTTAAAGGTTAAAGCTGGGGAATGCATTATGTTGTTTCCCAGAGGCACAAAAGAGATCTAGAAGGGGGGTTGAATAGATCCTTTAAAACTTTTTGGTTATTTACACATGTATTACCAGTTTATTAATATAATAAATTAATTAAGCACATCGGAATATTAGTTTGAAATCCCCTTAAAGATATGATGAAATTACAGTTCTAAATTTAGCTCTTGTGGATATTAGTCACAGATATAACAGTTAATGACAGAATATAAAAGTATGAAGTAAACGACACAAGATATTTAAGTGGTTCGGAGTACAAATAACTCTTAATCTGCTCTTTTACTCAACGAGTAGGATATCCACTAAAGATAGGGTCACACAGACCAGATCACTAAGATCTATTACAACTGAACCACTTAGGTTCCTTCGAGTCACTAAGTCTCGGTATAAGTCACTAAGACAAGTACACTTAGTCCAGTTCACTTAGAACTCTTCAAGTCACTTAGACTTTGTATAATGGTCACTAAGACCAAGTGAATCACAATTGAATGTTGATTGGTTGAGGTTTTGCTAAGATTACAATAGGCTTAACTTCTTTGGTACTTAACAGCTTGAACAAGTTGTTCTATATCGTATAGTAGAGCTCTTTTTGCTTTGGCAGAGTTTCAACTTTGTACTTGGTGATTTGTTCTCGTTGGTGCATTTAATGCTCTGCTCCAAGATATTCTCTGATGTTGACTTTCAAGGTGAATAAGTAAGCTTATTTTCGGCTCTGACAAGTCACATCACATTGCAGCTTCACCTACCCCTTGTGAGTGGTGTCACATCTCCAAGATAGCTGTTAGACACATCACTATCTGATCTACTATTTAAATTTGGAATGATGAGAAAACATCTTGAGATCTTCACTCTGTAAGGCTCTTTATTGTCAGACCTATGACAGTTCTGACATGCTCTATGAGTTTGGCTGATCGTAAAGTTTGGTGAGAAACGTAGAGTTTGGGCTTGAATTACTCAATGTTCTGAACTCTACGAATTTGTTCTACGATTGCTTGCTTTACGAGTAAAGAGATACTCTACGAACTGCTCTCTACGATAAGCATTCTACGATCTTTGAGCAGACTCTGCGGACTTCTTTTTAATCTACAATCTTAGAGCGTACTCTACGATCTCAGCTTTGCTTTACGACCAAAGAAAAGCTCTACGATCTGATCTGCAGACTCTATGAACTTAACTTAACTCTGCGAACACTTGGTAGACTCTGCGATCTTCCATTTGTTGCTCTACGAACTATAAGCTTACTCTGCGATCTATATTAATATTGCGAACTAGCAGAGTACCTTTACGATCATTTAACAATACTATACGATCGATTTGATATTATCACCTATATAACATTTCATCTCATAAGAGCAACCTAACAAGTTTGATCGATCTATTCTAAGTCCTTGTACAATAGAAACACTTTACAAACATTACTGAACACTTATACTTTATCATAATCAAATCATCAAATTTAAACATGCAATACCTAACACATTACTAAGAGAATCATGACAAAGAAGTTCCAAGGTGCAACTATTCATGGGAAACAATTCACAGTAAATTTGGCTGAACATAGTTGCAATCATAAGAAGTGGAATTTAACTAAAATTCCCTACAACCATGTAATTTCTGCAATATTCTTTGATGGAGGGGATCCTGAGGACTATGTGACTGATGATTACAAGGTAGATACCTTTCTGAAAATATTCTAACTTAATATTGAACTTATGGATGGTCCAGACAACTGGGATGAGACTGAAATGCCACCATTGTAGCCACCAACAATTCAGAAGCAAGTAGGAAGACCAAGGAGGTCCAGAAGGAAGCAAATAGATGAGGGTGAAAAGGGAAAAAAGAAGAGTAAAGATGTGACACTTAAATTACTAAGGTTTCAACATCCAGTCAAATGTAGCAAATGTGGTGTTTATGGACATAATAAGAAGGCTTGTCATGGCATAGCTGAACGAGGCAATAATGACACAACTGAAGGAGGTAACACTGACACAACTGAAGGAGGCAACATTGACCCAAATGAAATTTCTCTGTCACAATCAGAAATGCCACCAAACACACAACTAACCTAGGTATATATTATATTGGATTGTTTTGTCTACAAATTAATGTGGTGTTTTGGCATGACATTCATTGCTTTGTATTTTGTCCCAGAGTTAAGCCAGTGCTAGTGAAATTGTTGTGCCAAACCAAACTTAAACCAGTGGTATTGAGACTGTTTTGCCAAGTTAGGTATACATATTCTGGCCCACAACTTTTGTTGTTGTGCAAATCATTTAAAGTTGTGCCCCTAGTATTTTTTTTAATCATTGTTCAAGGATAAAGTTGCATCACCACCACCACCATTAAAAAAATGGACCAAAAAGGAAATTTCTGAATATAATAGGTCATCACAACTAAAGACAGCGGGACCACTACTAATAGTTATGTAAGCAATCCCAAACCCTGTGTTTCCAACAGCTTGGAGGCCAATTGGACCAGCTAGAGGAATTGAAATTAGTGGACCCCCACCTAGCATCACTCCCTTTAGTAATCTAACTTCTTCAACTCATAAGTCACTGCCCATATTAATGAAATGAGGGAGGAAATATGTGACACTTGATAATCTTAAAGCTGCCTTTATTGGAAAATGCTCCAAGAATGTTAAGAAATAGTATTAAATCTAGACTGATAGTTTTAGGTTGTATGATAGTTATGGTCTAGTGGGGGGCGATTGTCACACTAGATTTAAAACCTAAGGGAAATTTCGGATAATTAGCGATTATGGTTATCTAGGATTATTAATTTCATTGAAGGATAAATATTGTAAAACTTGATTATTCCAAAGATTGTAAAAAGGCGATACTGAACTAAAGAATTGAAGTCTTTAATTTATTAGTTATTTTTATTAATTATTTTCTGTTATATTAGCTAGTTTTACTCAATTCAAAACCCCCAATTTATATTTAGTAGTAATTTGATTTAGAAAACAACAGAATAAACAAAAATAAATTCACTCTCTGTGGGATCGATCCTTACTTGTCGCTATACTAATTTTTTTGTTAGTAGAGTAATAGTAAGGTTTAATTTTGGAGTGTAAACGACAGCTCCCACCTTCACAGTAATAGAATAGCCAAGTATAACATTATTCCTTTATTCAATGAACCTAATAGCCCTAGATAACAACACGCGCTGTTACCCGAAACTCCCATTAGATTATCACTTAATGAAATAAGCTCTTCATAAGATTCTAACCATTATACAACTTAGAACAAGTTCTCTAGATTTAATATAACAGCAGCATTAAGAACTAGGAAATTAGACTATTCCAAGCAACAATCACACAAGCTCAGATTGTTTAACCTGTCTTCTGATAACTATAACAATGCACAAAAGTTCTGACATAATCACGTATTACTAAATGCTACTTGTCACTAAGAACAATATCAATTATACGTAATATTATCCCTTAATCTAGCAAATGATATTAATTAAATTAACTTACCTGGTCACATTAAATCAATCAAACCAAATATCATTCAAACAGTTACAACAGATTATCAAGAATAAGTTTCATATAAGAAGGAATAAATAATGTTATAACTTAATTAAACCATTAACTGTAATAAAGGTTCAACATCCCTTAGAACTAAAATAAAAAAACCTAGCCTGGCATGCTTATAAAAATACCCTGAATCTGTAAAAGTATGTATAGATTATAATGTGATGTTAGATCTTTTCTCTATAAAAAGGTACAAGTATTTATAGGTAAAATCTTCTGAAACCCTAGAAGAATTCGTTTTCGTTTCAACTTCTGAAATCTCAGCAGACACAGTTTCCATAGCAAACTCGGACTCAATTTTCATAACAGACTCTACTTCCTTAACTAGTTGTACCTTCCATATCAGATCAAAACTCCAATTTTAAATCCTATTACAAATTGAACTCCTCTACTCCAGCACCTCAGATCCGACCTAGATTCATATCCATAAGTCGACCCACGAACGTAGAGCAAACTCTTCCATAAAGCAAACGTAGAGTTATAGATCGTAGAGTGACTTCTGTACCAGCTGATCGTAGAGTGGACCAGTTAGTCGTAAAGTGCATCTTCTGCTGGCAGCCTGCCTAGAACCACAATTTTGAGGATGAAAATGACCTCAACTGGGGAACTCAAGATGGGACAGTATGGAGCACGAAAATTCCTTTCCTAAAACATATTATAATAAACAAACGAGCTAAACGTTATACCCATTTCTTCGCATCAGCTTTTTTCCCCAATTTTCTATCTAACTCTTCTTCAGACTCTAAATCCACTTGTCCTACATCTATTTGTCAGTTAAGACAATCGTAGAGTACTAGTTCATAGAGTAGCAAACCGTCGAACAATAGACGAGCATAGAGTCATCAACCAACTAATCGTAGAGTGACAAAACATTGAGTGGCTCTACTGCAATCGTAGAGTAACCTTTGTGATCACACTGTCACACTAAAAACGTAGAACACTTCTGTAGAATAGCTGAAAACTAAGCGTTATACTTCATATCTACTACTTTATCTGGAATTCTTCCTGAAATCAATAAATACCTTAATCAGCTCAAATACACATAAAACATGCAATAAAACTAAACATAAAGGAATCAAAAACATAGAATATTCTGCACTTATCATTATTGCAAGATCCTCACAGATAAAACGTCATGGTAATTTATAGAAAAATAAATTATTTCACCATTTATCAAGTTAAAGATAATTATTTCGGTGGGACATTTATACAAATAGATCATTAGAGGTTTGTAAGTTATATGATTTACCATAAGGACTAGGAAAAGTACTAAACATAATACATTAAAAGAAGAAGTTATTCGTGACTGATATACATCCAAAGATGAAGTAGCTCCTCATGACTCGTATACATTCAAAGAAGAAGTAGCTGCTCATGACTCGTATACATCTAAAGAAGAAGTAGTTCCTCATGACTCGTATACATCCAAAGAAGAAGCAGCTACTCGTGACTTGTATAGATCCAAAGAAGAAGTAGATCCTCATGACTCGTACACATCCAAAAAAGTAACAACTGTTCGTGACTCTTATACATCCAAAAAAGAAGTAGCTCTGCGTGACTCGTATACATCCAAATAAGAAGTTGTTAGAATTTGAGCTTTCCACTAATCACTTGAGATGAATCCACATATCAATGTGTTCTACTCCATGAGTAGATAGTATTAGGAAGCTCAAATCTATGGGGTAATGAAAGAGAAATTTACTCCCAAATATTACCCTTGAAGATGATAAATAAAAGTTTGTGGGAAGTTGAGTCATACATCGATTGAGAACTAAACATTAAATGAGTATATATACTTATATTGCTCTTGGGTTTGGACTCCAAGGGGCACCCCACTTTTGTAGAGGGGAGAGGACCTAGCCAAGGCTTGGTTTGACCACATACGCGCGCGCCGCCGCCGTCGACCGGCCGGCCAAGCTCGGGCTCGCGGGTCTGTGTGTGTGTGTGTCTATATATATATATATATATATATATATATATATATATATATATATATATCTTTTTGGGCAAAATTTCCTTTAACTTTTTGTTTAGTTCCAACTAGGAAAGCAAGGTAAGCGAAAAAGAGAAATCAGTGTGTCAAGCGCAGCTACGCTCCTACACAGTGCAACAATGCTAGGGTTAGCACAACTGCACTCCAACCTAGCACAACAACGCTCCATCTTCTGACTTGCTCGCGAACAGACTTCTTTGATCGCACCTGTTCAACCATGCCTCTTCATATGCATCCAGTCCATTCATAAAGGTCGTGTCCATTTTGGTTCATTGTGTGATATTTGTAGTGCTGCTATAACACACGTTGTCATTGTATCTTGGGAGACAAGTGCTGATAACTTTAAGTACTAATAAGGAGGGCATAATTGTCTTAAGGACATAGTACCAAGTACTAGCCTTGACATACAATTTTCTACGTTTACTATTCTGGGTTACATCAGATAGGTTTATATATATATATATATATATATATATATATATATATATAGAACTACTCTTCATAAATCTTAAGACAATTACTTTATTATATATATATATATATATTTAATTTATATTTGCAATAAATATGGTTACCGAATTTGTAACTATAGTCGGTTCATCTTCTACAGCAATGATACTTAATGTGTCTGTGAACCATGGTGAAAAACTAGAAAAGTTCAATGGAATAAAATTTAAAAGATGACAACAAAAGATGTTGTTTTATCTCACTACACTAAATTTGGCAAGATTTCTTCACGAAGATCTTTTCGTGCTTAGTGAGAATGAAATAGATAGGCACATGATTGTTGTAATAGATGCATGGAAATATGCTGATGTTTTTTGCCGAAACTAAATCCTCAATGGATTAGATAACATATTATACAATATATATAGTTCTCTCAAGATAGTAAAAGAACTATGAGATTCCTTGGATAAGAAATACAAAATGGAAGATGCCGACACGAAGAAGTTCGTAGTTGGCAGATTTTTGGACTATAAGATGACGGATTCCAAGGCTGTCATCAATCAAGTCCAAGAACTTCAAGTAATCCTGCATGAAATACATGCAAAAAGTATGACCTTAAGTGAATCTTTTCAAGTAGCGACTATCATTGAAAAACTACCGCCAATGTAGAAAGATTTTAAGAATTATCTCAAGCATAAACATAAAGAGATGAAACTGGAAGACTTGATCGTGAGATTAAGGATAAAAAGGACAATCGTGCTTCCAAAAAGAAAGCAGGAAAGACCTTTATGGAATTTAAAGCTAACGTAGTAGAACAAGGTCAAAAGTCCAAAAAGAGGAAGCACTCT
Source organism: Aralia elata (assembly GCA_034770075.1). Taxonomy (NCBI): domain Eukaryota; kingdom Viridiplantae; phylum Streptophyta; class Magnoliopsida; order Apiales; family Araliaceae; genus Aralia; species Aralia elata. The sequence continues at coordinate 89,110,750 of CM068378.1, read as the reverse complement.
AAAAATGGGCCTCAACAGGGAACCAACAAAAAGTTCTAAGGCAAGTGCTATGTTTATGACAAGCCAGGACATAGAGCAAAAGATTATCATAAATGCAAAGACTAAAACAAGAAGTCCGCACAAGCTAATGTAACAGAAGTGGATGGTCTTCTTGAAGACGTTTTCGAATTGAACCTATCAGCAGTGGTTTCTAAAGTAAACTTGGTAGGAAATCCCATGGAATGGTGGGTAGACATTGGAGCAACCCGTCATGTGTGTTCTGATAAGACGATATTCTCCACATATCAAAACATTGAGAATGGAGAACAATTATATATGAAAAATTCTTCCACGTCTAAGATTGCTGGGCAGGGAAGGGTGGTTTTAAAGATGACATCTGGCAAGGAACTCACCCTCAACAACGTACGTGCTCCATGTGCCTGATATTCGGAAGAATTTAGTGTCTGGATCTCTTCTTAGTCAACAGGGATTTAAATTGATTTTTGTATCGGACAAGTTTGTTCTGACCAAAAATGGGATGTATGTGGGGAAGGGATATATGAGCAATGGGCTCTTTAAAATGAATGTAATGATAATTGTACCTTTCAAAATTAATGAAAATACATCTTCTGCTTATATGATTGAGTCATCTAATTTATGGCATGGTAGATTAGGACATGTTAATTATAATACTATACGTAGATTAATTAATATGAAATGTCTACCAAAATGTGAAATTAACCTCAATCATAAATGTGAAGTTTGCGTTGAGGCAAAATTTCAAAAATCTTCTTTTAAATTAATTGAAAGATGTACGGAACCTCTTGATTTAGTACATACATATATTTATGATTTAATGTATATACAAACAAGAGGGGGTAAGAAATATTTTTTTACTTTTATAGATGATTATACAAGATATTGTTATGTTTACTTATTGAGAAGTAAAGATGAGGCCTTAGAAATATTTATACATTACAAGAATGAGATTGAGAATCAACTTGATAAAAAGATCAAGATAATTAGAAGTGATAGAGGTGGGGAATATATATGAATCACCTTTTGCCGCAATTTGTTTATAACATAGTATAATACAGCAAACAACTGCACCATATTCACCACAACAAAATGGTGTTGCTGAAAGAAAGAATAGAACTTAAAAAAAATGATGAATGCATTGTTATTAAGTTCTGGGCTACCTCAGAATTTGTGGGGGGAAGCAATTCTTTCAGCAAATTATATTCTCAACCGAATACCTCAAAAGAAGTCTAATGCATCACCTTATGAATTATGGAAAGGACGAAAACCATTTTATAAACACTTAAAAATGTGGGGGTGCTTAGCAAAAGTAATAATTTCTTCACCCAAAAAGGTGAAAATAGGACAAAAAATAATAGATTGTATATTCATTGGCTATGCTAATTAATAATAGCAGTGCATATATATTTTTGGTTAATAAATCAAAAATAGAGGAAATACATAAAACTATTATTATTGAGTCAAAAGATGCTGAATTTTTTGAAACAATATTTCCTAATAAGAAAACAAAAGAGCCAAGTTCTAATGAACTGGAAACAAGTTCAAATAAAAGAATTTATGACACTGTTAGTAACAGTGACCATGGTTTAGAAAATATTGATGAACCTAAATGTAGTAAACATGCTAAAATATCAAAATCTTTTGGTTCGAATTTTCTAACTTATTTGTTAGAAAATGAGTCTCAAACTTATAAAGAAGTAGTATCGAGTCCCGAAGCTCCATATTGGAAAGAGACTATAAATAGTGAAATAGAATCCATACTGCACAATCGTACATGAAAATTAGTAGATCTCCCACTAGTCTCTAAACCTCTTGGATACAAGTGAATATTTAAGAAGAAAATGAAAGCGGATGGATCTATAGATAAATATAAAATAAGACTTGTAATCAAAGGATACAAATAAAAGGAGGCTTTGGATTATTTTGATACCTATTCTCATGTGACAAGAATATCTTTAATTAGGATGTAATAGCCATTGCAACTATATACAATTTGGAGATACATCAAATGGATGTTAAAACAGCTTACTTAAAGGGTGATTTAGAAGAAGAAATATACATAGAACAACCAGAGGGGTTTTTTATTCTAGGACAAGAAAAGAAAGTTTGTCAGCTTGTAAAGTCCCTTTATGGATTAAAACAAGCACCTAAATAATGTCATGAAAAATTTAACAGTGTAATGGTGTCAAATGGTTTGAAAATAAATGAGTGTGACAAATGTGTATATGTCAAGGACACTGAGAAAAGGTTTGTCATTTTTTGTCTTTATGTAGATGATATGCTCATTATGGGTAGTAATAATGAAATCATTAAAACTATCAAGAAAATGTTAAATAATATGTTTGACATGAAAGACATGGGTGTTGCCGATGTAATATTAGGAATTAAAATTTCTACAATATCGGATGGGTTAGTATTATCACAATCACACTATATTGAGAAAATATTCAGGAAAATCAATCAATATGATTATAATCCTGTTAGAACACCGATAGATATAAATATATACACTTGTATAAAAATAAAGGAGAGAGCATATATCAAAACTTGGGTATAAACAAATAATTAGAAGCTTTATGTATATAATGAATTGTACACGTCCTGATATAGCATATGCTGTTAATAAATTGAGTAGATTTACAAGCAACCTAGGGAAAGATCACTGAAAAGCGATTATAAGAGTTTTAAGGTATTTAAAATACACTCAAAACTTTAGATTGTACTACTCAAGATATCCAACAGTACTTGAAGGATACTGTAATGCGAACTGGATATCAGATACAAAAGATTCTAAATCCACAAGTGGTTTTGTGTTTACACTAGGTGGATGAGCAGTATCATGAAAATCTTCTAAACAAACATGCATTGCTTGATCAACAATGGAATCTGAGTTTATTGCATTGGATAAGGCTGAAGAATAAGCTGAGTAGCTTCGTCATTTTTTTGAAGATATTCCTGTATGGCCTAAACCTGTGACTGCTATTTGTGTTCATTGTGGTAGTTAATCAATAATTGGAAGGGCATAGAGTCACATGTATAATGGTAAGTCTAGACATATTCGCCGTAGACACAATACCATAAAATAATTGCTCTCTAATGACATTATGTCTATTGAGTACATAAAGTCGAAAGAAAATATAGCGGATCCGTTAACTAAAGGTTTGACTAGAGAGCAAATACCAATAACATCGAGGGGAATGAGTTTAAAAACCTATAAATAAGGATCGTTATGGTGGAAACCCAACCTAGTTGACTAGAGATTCCAAGATCTAGGTTCAAAGGGACAACTAAATTATGAACGATTCAACCAAATCACTATGAAGAAATTAATTTGTTCTACTTATTCTTATGATACGAGATAGTGATACCTGCAACAGTTTTAGGATAAACTGTGCTTTTAATGATTCTTAAATCTTGATAAACAAGTGGGGTATAACAGAATACTCTTATTAAGAATCACATATGTGAGTGTGAACTGAGCCAATTCTATGAAAATGATAAGGTTATACTTCTTTAGAGCACTCATAAATCTGGGAATGTTCGGGGTTGAAATGAACAAAATCATGAGAACCAAATAATGCCTGGAAAGATTTTGTGTGAATTTCGATTATCTCGATTTACACAAACGGTTGGGCAGTTCAAGACATCACGTTCACTAAACAACCAGTAAACCCGATAGTCTTTCACAAGGGACGGTTCAAAGCTAGAAGCCACCTCTCTCTATATATACAGATGATTTCCAATTATCTCTCTTAGAGTCTGCATAATATTTGCACAAGGCTGGCAGTTAATTTCATTCATGTGGGGGATTGTTAGAATTTGAGCTTAAAATTAAGTAGGTTCCATTAATCACTTGAGATGAATCCACATATCAATGTGTTCTACTCTATGAGTAGATGCAAATCAAGTATTAGGAAGCTCAAATCTATGAGGTAATGAATGGGAAATTTACTCTCAAAGATCACCCTTGAAGATGATAAATAAATGCTTGTGGGAAGTTGAGTCACACATCGATTGAGAACTAAATATTAAATAGGTATATATACAATTATATTACTCTTTGATTTGGGCCCCAAGGGGCACCCCATTTTTGTGGAGGGGAGAGGACCTAGCCAAGGCTTGGTTTGACCACACGCGCGCGCTGCCGACAACCGACCGACCGGGCTCGTGGGTCCTTGTATATATCTTTTTGGGCAAAATTTCCTTTAACTTTTTGTTTAGTTCCAACTGGGAAAGCAAGGAAAGAGAAAAAGAGAAGTTAGTGTGTCAAGCGCAGCTGTGCTCCTACACAGTGCAGCAGCGCTAGGGTTAGCGCAGTTGTGCTCCAACCGAGCACAACAACGCTCCATCTTCTGACTCGCTCACGAACAGACTTCTTTGATCACACTTGTTCATCCATTCCTCTTCATATGCATCCAGTCCATTCACAAATGTCGTGTCCATTTCATGAAGGGTCACTAATCGCCCTATAAATAACTTGTGAAGGCAGCCATTTACATTCATTCATTCGACTCAATTCATTCTTCATCATTTTCTTCAATCATATTCATAGTATATTTGAGAGAGTTCAGAACATATCTTTTTAATTTGTTGTGTTTGTTATTTATAGTGCTGCTATAACACACGCTGTCATTGTATCCTGTGAGACAAGTGCTGATAACTCTAAGCACCGATAAGAAGGGCATAATTGTCTTAAGGACATAGTACCAAGTACTAGCCTTACATACAATTTTTTTACGTTTACGATTCTGGGTTACATCAAATAAGTTTATATATATATGTATATACACACACACTCAGTTTACCTAACAAACCTAAGTTGCAAATATATATATATATATCTAGAATTACTTTTCATAATAGAAGCAGCTTCTTGTAACTCATTTTACATCTAAAGAAGAAGTTACTCCTCGTGACTCGTATACATCTAGAAAAGAAACTACTCGGGACTCATAACTTACAAAGAAGAAGCTTATCGTGTTCCATATACATATAAAAGTGAAGTTACTCGTGACTCATACATATTCAAAGAATAAGCTAGTCGTGACTCATATAATGCAGAAGATAACATAAGTGAGAAGAATAAACGTGCCTGATTTATACTCACGACGCTGCATGGCTAAACATCTGCCTTAATTCTTTACTAGACGAATTTTAACGATTCATCGAGTTCCTTCCCTATTTAGTTTCCATTAATAAGCTTTAGTTGATGATCAAATTGAGTTCATTATCAAGTAACTTGCTCACTAGAAGCACGTTAGTTGCTCACATTCTCATTATCAAGATCTCGACTATTGTTGTTAAATTCGGGCAATGATTGAGTGTTTAGATATGGTGTGGCTGCAAAAGCGTAAACATTCTTTCCTATTTATTTCTTTCCTTTTTATTTGAATTAAATCTTTGTATAATTTAGGGAACTCTATCTGACATGGATGAAGGGGCAAAGTTTGAATTTGGGTCGGGTAGAGCAGAGGGTATGGAAGACTGGGTTGAGGGTTAGTATGTATTCCTGGTGTGTTAGTGTGTGTATTGAGTTTAAATTTGAATGTTGATTCAGATCTAGATGTGATTGTGGTGGCGAAATTGGGCCGACACTTAATGTTTCATGTGGTGATGGTGGATTTGTACGTGGGGGAGACAAAGAAATAATATTAATTTATTCTTGTCTTGTGTTTTTGATGTGTAAGCGTTTGTTTGGATTTTACTATTTAATTGTCACTTGGTTATTTTTATTTTAATCAGTTTGTTTTATTTAATTATTTGTCCTGCAATTGTTAACATGAGTTTACAATCATGCCCAAATTTGGTCTAAGTCAACGTCTAGAATGAATTGAATCAAATTGTCCACTTGGAGGACGACTAAATTGAGATTTTTTACCACTTCAAGGGTCATACTGAAATTGGGTAGCAACTTAGAAGGACACTTAGACAATTTGTCTTAATATAAATTAAATATCTATTTTCATCTCCCCATAAGATAGGATATTTACCCAAAAAATTCTTTTTCCTCGTTCCAGTAACTAGGTCTTAGATCTCCGGATCATCAATCAGTCGAAAGTTGCATCATTTAATTTTTCACATAATTAAATTTTTTTTTAGCAAATGACACAATAATTGTGTTGTCATGGATTCAACAAGTGATTTGATGAAATTTCCTTAGTCATTGACATTTGATGTCTTTATTTATGTTTATATATTTCTCTCATGGATCTATGTTATGACAAACTATGACAAACACAATAAATCATAGCATATATGAGGCTACCAACTGCATTAGAGTAGGGAACACTTGACATATACCTAACCTCCTCATCTGTCTAAGGAGATAATTCAGCTGATAATTTGAAGTGAGCAGCAAGAGGAGTACTTACTGGTTTAACATCCTTCATACCAAAACGATCGAACACTTTTGCGATGTAGTCTTTATAAGATAAGTACAATTTCTTAATTTTGCGATCTCGCTGAATCTCCATGCCAAGAATCTTCTTAGCAGCCCCTAAATCTTTCATCTCAAACTCGGTGTTCAACTGTGATTTCAGTTTATCAATCTCTGAACTATCTTTTGCTGCAATCAACATATCATCAACATAAAGCAACAAATAGAATGAGCCATCCTGAAGTTTCTTGAAGTACACACAACTATCATATTGACTCCTACTATATTCAATCCCAACCATAAATGAGTGAAATTGTTTATACCACTGCCTGAGAGATCGCTTTAAACCTTATAAGGACTTTTTCAACAAGCAAATGTGGTCTTCCTTTCTTTGAATCTAAAATCCCTGAGGTTGACGCATATAAATCTTTTCATCAAGTTCAGCATGCAAGAAATCTGTTTTCACATCGAGTTGTTCTAACTCCAAATCATGCATAGCAACTAAATCAAGTAATACTCGAATAGAGTTGTATTTCACAACAGGTGAAAACATATCATTGAAGTCAATTCCCTCGACTTGACTGAATCCCTCAGCTACTAGTCGAGCCTTATACCTAGCGCCTTCAACTCCTGGGATGCCTTCCTTTTTCTTAAATATCCATTTGCAACCCACAATTTTCTTACCTTTAGGTGGTTTCACGAGCTCCCAAGTCAGATTTTTCTGAAGAGATTCCATCTCCTCATTCATAGCGAACAACCATTTTTCTGAATCATTCGAGGAAACAACATCTTTATAAGTCACAGGGTCACTATACTCAATTGTCTCGGCGACTGATAAGGCATAAGCAATATAATCTGAATACCCATATCTCTATGGTGGTCGCACTGTCCTCTTTGCCCTGTCTCTAGTGAGACTATACTGATTGTCCACTTGGTCCTCCTCTGGAACTATATTTTCATCTGCAACAGTAGTAGTAGGCACATGATCTGAGCTCTATTGTGATTTCTGAACCTGAGGAGAAGTTACTTCAAGCTCCACCTTCTGACCAACACTATCAAAACTATCAATACAAGGAACAGAGTATTCCTTGTTCTTATGAAGCATAGTTGACTCATCAAAAGTAACATCTCTGCTAATGATGACCTTTGCTGACTTCTGATCAGCACACCAAAGTCTATAACCCTTCACACCAGAATCATAACCAAGAAAAATACATTTTTTGGCTCTAGGTTCGAGTTTTCCCTCATTCACATGTGCATATGCAGGATAACCAAATACCCTAAGAGATGAATAATCTGCAGGATTACCTGACCAAACCTCTTCAGGGGTCTTACATTCTATAGCTGTAGAAGGAGAACGATTCACTAAGAAAGAAGTTGTGTTCACTGCTTCTGCCCAAAATTCCTTGCCCAAACCTGCATTTAACAACATACACCTGGCCTTCTCTATCAAGGTTCTGTTCATCCGTTCTGCAACTCCATTCTGCTGCGGTGTCTTCACAACTGTACGATGTCTAACAATTCTTTCATTCTTGCAAAACTCATTAAACTCAGTCTCACAAAACTCAAGGCCATTATCTGATCTGAACCTCTTAATCTGCTTTCCTGTCTGCTTCTCAACCAAAGTCCTCCACTGTTTGAAAGTCACAAAAACGTCATTCTTATATTTCTAGAAGTAGACCCAAACCTTCCTAGAGTAATCATCAATGAAGGTTAGCAGATAATGTGCACCGCTACCGTTGGAAGGAACCCGTGAAGGACCCCAAAGGTCTGAATGAATGTAGTCCAAAGTCCCCTTTGTTCTATGAACCACAGTTTTGAAACTAACTCGTTTCTGTTTCCCCAAGACACAATGCTCACAGAAGTCCAACTTTCCTATTTTCTGTCCAGATAAAAGACCTCTTTTACTCAAAGCATCCATGCCTCTTTCACTCATATGGCCTAACCTCATATGCCACAACCTGGTGGTGTCATCCGCAGTAACTGAAGAACAAATTACATCTGAATCTGTAGTTGTAGAACCCTCCAATTTATATAAAGTGCCGACCTTGATTCCTTTCATCAACACAAGAGAGCCTCTACTAATCTTCATAACTCCACCTTCAGCTGTGTACTTACACCCATTTTCATCTAGTGTACCCAAAGATATGAGATTCTTCTTCAAACCTAGAACATGTCTAACATCTGACAATGTCCTGATTATGCCATCATACATCTTAATTTTAACTGTGCCAATGCCAATTACTTTACATTTAGAATTATTTCCCATCAAAATAATTCCACCATCAAATGGTTCATATGTGGAGAACCAATCACGAGTAGGACACATATGGTAAGAACAACCAGAATCTAAAATCCAATCACTGTTAAGTCTTTCTCTGTCATCGGCTACTAACAGAAGATCGTCACGATCCTCAGCAACGCTAGCCTGAGCAGGCTTTGTTGTCCCCTGATTCTGCTGGTTCTGCACATTCTGTCCACTATTAATCTGACCATGATTGTCTCCTCTCTGTTCTTTATTTTTCAACTTCGGATAATTACGTTTTATATGCCCCTTTGCATGACAGTAGTTACAGCTGAAATTTTTATTCCTAGATTTTGATCTGTGTACTGCCACTTTTTGAACTTCTCTCAACTGACCTTCCCCTGGTAAACAATCCAACACCTTGATCATCACTTTTCCCAAAAGTCATCTCAGAATCTAGTTTTTGTTTACTCATAAGATTCGTCTTAACATCCTCAATTGAGATAGTGTCTCTACCATAGATCATAGTGTCTCTAAAGTGCTTATATGAAGGAGGTAATGAGACTAACAACAATAGGGTTTGATCTTCATCATCAATCTTAACATCAATATTCTGCAACTCAGTTACAATCGAATTAAATTCAGTGATATGAGATTTGATTTGAGTACCTTCTGACATATGCAAGGTGTAAAGACGCTGTTTAAGTCTCAATCTATTGGTGAGGGACTTCGTCAAATAGAGAGATTCTAATTTCTTTCACAAATCAGCAGTTGTAGTTTCCGCTAACACCTCTTGCAACACATCATTCGAAAGGCACAACTGAATTGCCGAAAGTGCTTTATCATCCATAGTTTCCCATTCTGACTCAGACATCTCGCTAGCTTTCTTCGTCTCCCAATAGACATATCTACAGGCTTCACTGGTTTCCCTACAATGACTTTCTTCAAGCCTTGCTGAGTAAGAACAACCTTCATCCGAACCTGCCAAAGACTGAAACTAATATTCCCATCAAATTTGTCAATATCAAATTTCGTTGATGAAGTCGAACTCAATGTCATAGTATGGATCGATATTAACCAGGCTCTTGATACCAGTTTGTTATGACAAACTATGACAAATACAATAAATCAACGCAGAAAGATAAAGACAATAACACAAGGTTTTATGTGGAAACCCAAATCGGGAAAAAACCACGGAGAAGGCAGAAAAAATCCACTAAATAAATATTTGAAGAATACAAGATAGAGAGAGAATTATTAGAATACTTCTGAATGAATCTGAATGTCTCTGAATTAATATTCCCTAAAATCCTAGCACCTATATTATAGGCCATAGGAAATTCCATAACCAAATAGGATAGAAAATACTAAATTGAGTATAATTAGGGAAGATACCTTTCCTTATACCAAAACGGATTCTAGGTAATATCTAAATCCAAATCCAATAAGGAACTAGATAATACCTAAATCCAAATCCAATAAAAAATCATGTCATACTTAACCATCTATTCCTATAAACATTTCATATCCATTGTTACAGGAAATGGTGGCTGTTGATGGCATATCATTTGCTGAATATTCAGTCATAGTACTACTTCACGAATCGTATAAGGTAACTCATGAACAACACAAATCTCGCCCTTTATGGTATTGCTTTATATGTCTCGGTATGTAATCTTCTTGAATATAAATTAAAAATGATATTGATAATATAATAAATATTATTATGCGATAAGGTCCAAACAAATAATGCTATTTCTAATCCTAAAATAATACTCATGCCCTCCGCTTTCTCCATATGATGAAATGGAGGAGAGGAAAAACAAAGAACTATTTTAAGTTAGACTGTGAAAAGAAAATAAATAGACAAAAAAACTTGAGTATTTTGTCCAATTCTCTTGTTACATGATCTTTTTAATAAATAGAAAAAGAAAAATTTAAATGGATGAAAAATTGACCATTTTTCTTATCAAAGTTTTTCGTCCAAAAATGATCAAATTTGGATTACGGACTACATAACATAAACAAATTTTTTATAATTATTATACCCTCTAAATTACAAACAAAACAAAACAAATATAAGAGTAAAATAGTAATCTAAATATAAAATTTAAGTTTTTTTTTCTTTTATTAGTAACAATATCAAAGAAAATTTATAAATTTTCTATTCTTTTCTTTTCCGATAAAATCTCATAAACATAATGTTAATATTTATTACATGTAATCTACTTGTGACTCATATCCAAGCAAAGAAGAAACTACTGTTAATGATACATGTAAAGAAGAAACTATTCGTGACTAATCATATACATCCAAGGAAGAAGAAATCTTCGTGACTCATACATATGTAAGAACTTATAGCATGCTAGGATATAAATAAAAACGAATTTAAATTATCAACCATAATATTTCTCGTAGCGTATGCCTACAATGTCAAATTTAATATTTCCCAAGTCGAATAAATGCATACATGTATTTTAATCATGTTCCTTCTTTTTGTTAAGACTTCATAATTATTTACGAAGTAGCAGATTCAAAGTTATAGCAATTGCAACATCACATCCAACCCGCTAGATGTGGGCCTGGCTAGCCTTGGTATCTGTGAAAGTTAGTTTAGCTAGTGAAAATAAGTTATCTTTTTGAAAGCAAAGGTGGTTAGGCTTGAATGAATATATATATATATATATATATATATATATATATGTATATATATATATATGTATATATATATATGTATATATATATATACACACACGCACATATGAACATATAAATATATATGTGGGTGAGAGAAGTGTTTTTTAAATTAAAAAATCTTTCAAATTAAAAGATACACAATATGAAAAAATAAATCAACTAACATAGCATGTAAAGAAAATTACTCTTACCAAAAAAAGAAATGCGCCATATATAGTCTCTAGTGCAGAATATCTAGTTGTTACAACTTATCTCCCATACCATTATAATGTTGTCTTAAATTTAATCTCTGGTAGAATATCTTCTACAAGCCATGTTGCTAAGATCCTATAAGCCTTTTGTGTCAGATGAACTCCATCCCAACTAATATAACGTTCAGGGTCGGAACAGTATGGAACATTTGGTGTTCCGCACCTCCTTCTCCCGTCAAAATTATAACTGCCACCTATCCCACAACAAGCTTTTAAAGTACACGTGACGTCAAATCCTATTAATCACAAAGAAAAAAAAAATTATGGTGATTAATATTATGTAAATAAATTACGCATCACATTTTACTCATGTTTACACCTTTAACTTATTTATCATTATTTAGTGTCAATTTTGTTCGTAAGAATGTTTTTTCTGCAGTTTCGCGTTACATACTAATAACGCGTTTATTTAATGAGAGTTTATTTGTCATTTGACTATGTAAAATACTCACTTTACATAGTTCACATGTTAGTCATGAGAACTAGGTAGTTTACAACGTCAAAGGATAAAGGCACCCTCATTATCAAGTGACAAAAAATTGTGAAAAAGTCAATCCAAGGAACAAAACTTGACACAAGCGACAATTATAAGGAGATAAGTGTTCATTTTAATAATTGAGGGGCTACTTTGAAATTGACTGACAACGTAGAAGGATAAATATGTAATTCAGCCTTGATTACTATTTTTTGACTGAATTACATATCCCTCTAAGTTGTCATCGAGTTTTAAAGTGACCCCTTGATTGAAAATAGTGACACCCTTCCTCTTTCAAGTAAACATTTTGGTTCATTCTATTCTTTGGACTGATTTTCCTCCAAATTTGAGTCATGTGCAATACACGTGCTTTTAATGAGTTATATTTTTCTTTTGACAATTAAATATTTTCCTAAAATTCATGAAACTCATTTGGGTATGGAGTCAAGTGAGTTTCATGTGGTATGGGTATAAATTTTAATTTATTGAAATACAAATATAGCTTCATTAAAAAGCACGTGCATCACACATGATACAAATTTGGAAAAATTCAGCCCAAGGAGCAAAAATGAACAAAAATGCCAATTTGAAGGGCGAAAGTGTCACTTTTTTCCAATTAAAAGGTCAATATGAAACTCGCTGGCAACTTGAAGGGACATACATGTAATTCAGCCCTTATTTTTTTTCCTTTCCAAAATATTTCTCTTTTTATTGTTAATAGTATAAAATGACACAATGTCTTTCAGTTTATCATCATAATTATATTATCATGTCATCATTATTAAACGAAAAATTATGATTTTCTGAGATAAATGAAACAAAAATATACCTTTTGCATTTTAATTTTTTTAAAAAAAATAAGATTTGACCAACGAGGATAACTTTATATGACAATGATATATCTAAAAGGTAATGATTTATATGACAAAGTTGGATCGCAACTATAAGTTATAAAAAAAAATAAATTAAGGTGGAGTTTTTTTTAATTTCCTCATATCTCATGTATTTACATACGTTAGTATTTATACTTAATACTCACTATGTCCCATAATAAGCGTTTTAATTTGACTTTTACGGTCAAATTGACCAAATTTAAAATTATTAATTAAAAATATTTATATAGAATTTTCAAATTATGAAACTCGACACTAGTAGAAAATTATTCGTAGTTTATTATGATCATAATCACTTGGCGTATATTTTGATTTTTTTTTAAAGATTTATTAATTTAAAAAATAATTAATTTGATCATGAAAATTAAACTAAAATGTTTATTATGGGACGAAAGGAATATAAATTTAACGTAGTATGTAACACAAAACTCGTACCTAAATATGACGCGTTATTTAGAAGGAGCTGGAATGCATTGTAGTAATCTGCATACACAATTGTGATGTTGGGATATTCTTCTTTCAATGCCTCGATAGCTTCTTGTAGATATTTGTTGTGAAACACTGCGATGTCGTTTAGATCTTTTAAGCAATAATGTTTGTCATAAGCTGCTGGGCTGTTATTGGGGAACATAGTAAGGAATCTTGGAATACAACCGATTGGAAAATTTCCAGGAACAACTACTCTTACAACCCCAAGGCTGATGGCTCTCTGTAATGCATATATATATGGAAAAATTAACGAAAATACCTTTTAAATTGAAAGACATATAACGCACTGTCACTGTCTTATTAAAAGAGTCTCACTAGCGTAATTTATAAATATTAACGGTATACTTTTGTGTTATGTTTACATTAAAAAAAACACTTCTTGTTAGTTGAATAGTAGTGCCACAAAGTATTTTATACTACTATCCGTAAAATAGTATTCATTTCAAGAACAAAAAAAATTGACAAATAAAACTCTTATTTACAAGACGGACTAATATAAACAATGGATTAATAACACATCTATTCTCGAAATATACGCCAAGATACGGAATCAACAAATTTAAGTTCTCTTAGCTAGCTTCCCAAAATAAGTCTAAGTAAGCACGATAAATCTTGATATATTTGTTCATCGGAATGTTGATATATATGTGAGCAGTATTTAAGTAATATTTAAATGTTTTTATATAGTCAAACTGAATAATATATAGCAAACTGTATTTATATACTCACGTGGTAGAGTTTGTGATATTTCGGTTGTTTTTTATTACTGTATTTTGAGTGCATACTTCAAAGTCAGTCAGATATGCTATTAACCTTATAAACAAAAAAATTAACAAAACCACATGCCTAACAACTTACTCTTACAGCATCCATTATGACTTGAATAACTTCAGGCACTAAACTCTTATTCTCTTCAATGGTTTTCCCTTGTAGTAATGCAAAATTATAATCATTACCTCCTATCTCTCCAACCATAAATAGAGCATTTTTAAGCTTTTCAGTTCTGCATCCTGTCAAATTTTAATTTAGGAAGGAAACAAATTAAAGTCCTAATTTAGAGTAAATTGTATGACATTTATACATACAATGGGGGACTTATTTAATTTTAGATCACCAACCTTTATCTGATTTGCAGAGAGAAGCAAAATATGTGTCCATCCAGTCAAGTTGTACACCAAGAGAACTATTAGTACCAGAAAGTATAATGTTTTTTTCAGCCAAATTGTATGCTGACAATGCTGTAGCACCACCAACGGCAAAGTTTACTCCATGGGTAAAGTTTGCATTGACATTCTTGTACGGATTGAGAAAGGGTATACCGATAGCTGATGCTGTTAGACGATGGACAAGAGTATAATTTAATAGGCTTTTCAATTTTTTGTAAGAGTAATTAAGGGTATTCTAGGCATAAACAAAAGGACTGATCTATTTTTCTGCTGAGGGTATGTTTCAAATTTTGAGAACTCGAGATAAATGAAAAGAAGGGAAAAGAAAAACATATGCTTAAAAATTCAATGAAAATAAATCTAATTATGTATACTATTTCTAAAATCTAATTTCAAGAGCAATGTTTTTCTCGAGTTTTCAAACTTCCAAACATAAATCATGTTTTTTGATTCTCACATTATATATATACACCACAATCACCTATATAAATTATTTTATTTTGAATACGTGTATTCGAGTATGCATAATAAAATTTGTTTCAATAATCTCAAAAAGAGATTATTGATTTATAAAGTATTCAATCCATGATCTATATTTTTTACGCATTTATCACTAGGCTCCTTACCACTAAGTTGACTTTGGAATTCCAAAAATATCCTCTAAAGGCATAGATTATTCGACTTATCATAACAGCTAGCCCGTATTCTAGTAGTGCCTTTTTTGATATTTATTTCTATTTTCTCTTTTTATTACAAGTTCCAAACATAATAGAAAGAAATTTCTATTAATTTACGATTATGACGTAATTTATGGTGTTAGGGTGTGGGCTTAAGGCCCAATGGTCAAGCCGAAAGAATGGATATCCAAGCCTCAGGGCTCGAGGGGCCAACACATGTACCAGGGAAGCGAGTGCTTGAGTCATAGCCTTGGGCCCACAGGCTATGGGCGATCCATTGTAGCACCTTGATGGGACTGGGGTCGCCTGACCCATGTGGGTTAGTTTCCTAGCTATTAAAAGATGGGACGTGCCCCATTATTTAAGCATGATTACAAAAGGAACCTTTAGTAAGATTACACACTCATAACAGTTAAAAACTTTTAGTTGATATGTTATTTTTCTTCCTTACTAACTGACACTTGTATTGGAGGAGTTTTTTCGGTGGTCAAAAGTCGTTATCTATAGTGGGAAACATGTTCCACAGGTGAGATACAGGTAGGGTTGAGCAAAAAACGGATAAAACCGAATAACTGAACCGAACCAAATTTTTTTAACCGAATTTTTTCGGTTATTCGGTTATTTTTTGAATTTCGGTTATACCCGTTTTACAATTCGGTTTTCGGGTTCGGGTTTGATTTTTTAATTTTGACTGTTCGGTTAACCGAATAACCGAACTATATATATATATATATATAACCTTCAAGGTTAAAACAGTAATCTCTCACTCTCAGTTTCAAATCTGATCTATCAATCTCATCTCTATTCTCTCCCTCTTTGATCTCTCATCTCTCTTTCTGCAAACCTAACCCACCAAAACTCATAGTCTCATCTCATCTCCTCTCTCATAGTCTCCATTGTATGAGTTAATCGGAATGAACTCTTCGGTCTGCCTGCCTCTTGGACCATTCCCATCATGCATATATGGACCCATTTACGTGAGTTGAAAGCAGTCCCTACATCTTTGTTGTGAACAATGAGTCGTTGGTCCTCTATAATCATGTAGCTTTTGTCTCTGAGTTATACCTCAAAGTCTTATTTGATTGTCTATTGTATTTTCATATCCTTTCAGGTAACTAATCTCATCATATTCACTTTACATCCTTGTAAGATTTCTTAATTTCGGTTATTAACTGAATATCCGAATAGTAAATTCGGTTATTCGGTTAATGTCCAATTCGGTTACTTGTTCGGATATCAAAATTACATTAATTTCGATTTTCGGTTATAACCGAACAGCCTATTCGGTTCGGTTATAACCGAATGCTCAGCCCTAAATACAAGCATATAGCGAAGGGAACGACCAGAGACATTGACCCGAGGGATAAAACATCATCACATGAGATTAGATAGAATTATAAAATTGACCCACTATATTACATATATTAGTAATATATTAACAACATAAACAAAAAAAAAATCGATACATAAAATCGCAAAATATAACATTCTCGAGAACATAAAAAGATTTACTTACCAATGTAGTCAATCATCAATAACCCATCGGAACAACGGCCAGTAGGCTCCTTAAAAAACGATTCACCATATGGAAACTTACAGCACAGATCGGAAGGGTCCTCCCTGAGCCGATTTCCGGTGTCCGATATGGAGTCCCCAAGCTGATATATCTTATCAATGTTACCACTCCTCAGCATATGAATATCGGGTGATAGGGGATGAAAAGAATTGGCAGGTCCAGCAGAAAGATGATGTAATGAAATAATTGCCAAAAATAGAAAGAGAAATTTTTTGATGAAAGCCATATCTAGGCCGGCCTATTACTGCTGAAGTTCTTGTCTAGTGGAAATAGGTAACGATGGTTAAGAGAAAGATAAATTGCACTTATGTGTGGACGCCTGTGAGTTAGTTATTGATACGGACTATAAGCAGCAACTTCATTTGGTGTTGGTAATGTTTCACGTTTCGTTTTTAGATTTTTAGTCTCAATTAATTATTGTCCTCCGGTCTGAGACAAAATACTTAAAACAGTATTTATTTATAAACAATAATACACCAATCAATAAATAATTCAATAGAAAAAGTTTGAAGATCACCATTCACCACCTGGCATTATTATTCTTATTTGCAAGAGATTTAAAATAAAATAAAGAAATTTTTAATTGACATAACCCACAACGTTACTCAATCTACTATTACACCTACTCTTATCAATGTTACTGTCACAAACCGAATCTGAAGGATAAGTTTCTTATTATTCAGAGAAACAAGTTACATTGAAATGATAGGAAAACTTAACTTAAATACAAAATGAGTAGTTAGGTAATCTTCTAAGCTGATTAATTAAATGAGAGGGAAACTAAACTTATATACAAAATGAGTAGCTTATCTTCTAAGCTGACTAGCAGTTACAAATATTACAAAAATTCTAGACTCTAAAGACATTACTAAACTATACCGCTGTGACTCACAGCCTTGAGTTGTCACCACACTTCTCATCTGTATTAGCTTGTATGACTGGTATAACAAATTTTATGAGTAAATGGAATATTTCTTCAGCTATCATACATTTTCAGATGTTTCTAATTCCAAAACTTTTTAGTTTAAAAAATTAAAAACTCTGAGTTGGTAGTAAAAAGAGGATCACAGTACTGCATGCAACAAAAGGCATAAGCTAATAAAAAAGATTAGAACACAATGAAGATTGCAAATTGGGGTATATTCACTAGATTAACAAATCAGGAAGCAACAAAGAAAGCTATTCGATCATCCATTCATTATTTAACTCCATTTTTGTTGACAATTAGGTCTTATCATGTAGGGAACTAGTCGAAATCGTAGTTGGTATCGACCCTTTGTACCACAAACTGATGGAGACAGTGAAATTCAATATGCCCATTAAACCAGGTCTTCTGGAGAGAATAAAAAAAGATTAGGAAAACTATTTTATTTTTCAGTAAAAGGAAAATAATTAATGGAGAACAGCATTTATAAGAACATCCGATAATAACAAGCATTAAAAATCAGAACCTTTCAAAGAAATTACGGATGCGAATAGCAACGGGTTCTTCTTCAAATAAAATTACTCTGCTAAATTCATGATATTTATTTTTTGAAATATATAGACAATATATAGTGATAAAGAGTACATTGGGTAAAGGAATGAGAACAGACTCTCTCTCTCTTTCTATCTCTCTCTATGTGTGTGTCTTGTGTGTTTCCTTCACTCTCAGATGACAGACAGGAGGTAAGTGCAGTGAAGAAATGGTAGCAAAGAAGAAAGAGAGGAATCCGTGTGAATCGGGTATTTGACCGAAGAAGAGTTATCGGAGAGACTGAGCACGGGTTTGTAACTTGTAAGAGAAGGGGGACAAAGAATTAAAAAAAATATATTAGCAAAACGACCAAGCTCCCTGCGTTTCCAGAAGGAGAGAGTAAATAAGATGTATGTATAAATTTATTGTAAACCAAACGTATGTGTGGTCCTGTGGATGTGAATTATTAATATGGATGGACCACATGCAGTCACTTCATTTAGTGTCAGTGATGTTTCACCTTTCGTTTTAGATTTTTAGTTCTCACTTATTGCCTTCAAATCTCAATCAAAATACTAGGATTATGTTTATTTGTAACAATTACATTTAAGATAGGATTATTAATTTTAAATATTTTTAAATTTAAACTTAAGACTATTAGTTTAAAAATAACTTAATATGAAGGATTATTTAATATCATGTTTAACTAGGTATTATAATTCTCATCATTTAGGACTAAGAATTTCTAGACAAAATTAACCTTTGCTTTTTCTAATATAACTAGTGTATCCTTAAGCTGCCTTTTCCGATTCAATTCAGAAGTATTGCTATAGTTTAATGCTCAAACTAGTGTTCAATTATTCAGGTATTTGACTTTAGATATAAAAAAATTATTTCTCATTTTTTGTTTGGCATAAGTTTTGATCCTGGCGTATGATATAATGTACTTTTTTGTCTCTTTTTTTGTCTTTTTTTGTAGTCTATTAAATATAATGAACACATTACGAATTGTTTGTATTTTTTTAATGTCCAAGAAAGTTTAAATTATAATTTAGAATATATTATTATTGGTAAGGGTATAATAGTCCATGATTTAGTTACTGTCAAAACCATTTGTTTTCCTTTTCAGTTAATTATTGACCATATTTTATATTTTGAAGTTTGAATGAAGATGGATAGTTCTAGATTTTAAATTTTGGTGGCCAAGTAAAATAGTTAATCTTAATCTTTCTTCTAATTTTAGTTTTGGTGATTTCTAATAAAATGTTAATAATTCACATATCATGTATTTTGCACTATTTATTTGTTAAATTATGTTCTAATTTATGATAATTTGATTCTCAAATATTTCACATAGGAAGAGCATGATGAAGCAATGTGAGCTCACTAACTCATTTCAGCAGTATTTAAAAATTTATAATTAATTCTTCATCATTTTTTAATGTATAAACAAGTTTAAATTATAGTTTAAAATATGTTATTATTGGTAATGATATAATAATCCGAATGATATTTATATATATATATATATATATATATATTTTGATATATAAAGTATCCCGACTTGCGTCGGGCTAATCTCCCCACCCCGAACAAGGCTTCTAAAATAGGCTTACGCCTGCAGTCCGTGGCCCCTATGTTGCTTCAAGCGGGAGTCGAACTTAAGACCTCCGGGTTTACGGCTGGACCCAAGTTCTCTATTAAACCACTGAGGCAAGCGGCGGGGTTCGAACGATATTTTTTTTTATTCAATCTTTTAATTAATTTTGGAAAAAATAAATATAACATGAGATTATTATAAGTTATCCCATGAATAATCCCCTAAAATATAAATTTGAGATTAGAACTATTTATTCCTAGGATTAATAGTCTTGGGATTATAATCTGTTATTTTTCAGAGGCACAATAGAGATCTAGAAAGGGGGTTGAATTAAAACTTTTCAGTTTATTAAAGAAGTATTGTGACGCCCCCAAATCCAGGTTTACCTTTACCTCGGGTTTGATGCTCACGATAGTATCTTATCCATTCATTCCATCATAATACTAAATTAAACTTGTCTTCAATTACATAATAATATGACTTAAATCCCAGGTTCTAAAAACCTTTACATAACTGAAATATCAAATAATATTACAAAATATAATACTAAAGGTACTTATTACAATAATCATTAAACTTAGTTAAGCACATACGCTTAATAAATGAATTACTCCGCAACCTTGCCTTTTCCTTTATCTTTCCCTGATGTACCAACTTTCTCGGTTTTAACTGAAAATATTATATTCAACGCAAGGGTGAGCAAAAGCTTGCTCAGCAAGGAAATAAATAGTTGAATATAATGGAATATGAATACTTATGACAAAGGAAATGTAATCCATGAGATACTGAGCAAAACAGTTCTTTAAAAGCTTTGAGTTTAAAAATCAGGCTTTAGTATGCTGTAAGGTCAAATGACCAGTGAACTCTGTACTAGAATTGACAGTACTAAAACTGCAACCCGTGGATATAAACAGATACTAAAAACTGAATATACCCTAGACTTGTACTTTAGGTGATCAACCCAAGTACCTTATATTGTGCACAACATAACAGTCTATATGACACTTTACGTGTCCACCGGAATCATAACGTCCGATATCATATGCTCCTATAAAAGGGTTGTTCATTCACAGCATTACATAAGAGTCTGCACCACAACAAAATGGTTCGGAGAACATTAAATGAGATTTTCATGAATGAAGAATATCAATATATATATCTTTTAACATTTGTCTAGCCGAAATAATGGCATTGACATACTTTCAATAATATAAGAATAATTGAATCTGAAGTATTGCCGTTCAATAATTTCAATAAGCTTGAAAAGATAAACCTTCGAGTTAAGTATTTGCAACATGAACTTATTTGAGTAAGGAAGGTTGATGTACTTGCCTCTCACGTCGTTTAAACTTTTAATAGAGTATCTTGCCACTGAGTAGCCTACATATATATACAATGTCGACTTACTTAGTGATCTCATAGTACCAGGTCTATATTTATGGATACACATAGCTTCACTATGGTTATTGCAACTATATCCAATAACTAACATGTATGTTATTTACTAACATCAAACAATCATGTATCTATCTTTTATTTGCAAATACAGTTAGGTACACATACTCACTTAGTGTATCTCAATACATTTTCACAGCTTAATATGTATATAGCTAGCTCACATAGATACATACATAGCACATATAGCCTTCACATATCCCAAAACATACAAGTTTTAGTTTTAACATATCATGATATAGATCTTAGATCATAAAACATCTTTATTAACTCATTTAGTCATGCTAAGACATTTATAAGCTTTAAACTTTACTTTTGCAACAAAACTCAAAAACACAAAAATATGATTTTTAAGGTACTTTTAGAGAGTTTTAGTAATTTTAATAGTAGCCTCTTTAGTTTCCTATTTATGCAATCTTACAGACCCCATAGCAAAGTATTTTATTTATGATTTATGTCTTTAAAACTATCAAATTAAGCAATCCAAAAACAGGCTCCAAATGGGCTGTTTTACACATTTCTTTACTTAGCAAAATCTGCAGTTTTTATGATTTTTCAGGCTACTTTGATGATTTTTATGAATTTTTATATTAGGCTTTTAGACATGAACTCTGGGTATACTTCTAGACTGTATACCAAGGTATTTTTGTATTAGTTTGGTTTCTCAAGTAAGCCTTTTATGCTTCTTGAAAATGGTGCTCAAACTAGGTGGTTCACCACAGAATCTAGTTTTACTAACTTGGGTCAATTCTTGCCATTTCTATTTCTGGCCACTTAGGTTCATTCCAAAACTTGAATTATTACTAGTTAAGACTAGTTTTAGCATTCCCTTGACTTTGCAAAG
This sequence comes from Aralia elata, assembly GCA_034770075.1. NCBI lineage: Eukaryota > Viridiplantae > Streptophyta > Magnoliopsida > Apiales > Araliaceae > Aralia > Aralia elata. The sequence continues at coordinate 89,088,532 of CM068378.1, read as the reverse complement.
TATAGATTTGGTTTTGACTCTCTAAACCTAGCTTTTTCAAGCTTTTACATACTAATTTCTCAAGTTCTTGTATACGTTAGCATTCCAACACTTGGAATAGCCTAGAATACCTCTAACTCACTTGTCTAAGGTGTCAAAACTGAGTTTTAGGTAAAATAGCAAAATCTCAAATTTTCATACTTAGAAAATTCTGCAAAAAACAGCAGTTTGCATGATTTTCTTAGCTTGTTTGGTGATGTTTTTAAATTTCTTGGTTAAGCTATTAGCTCAACCACTTGGCCCTGATTCTAGACCATACAACAAGGTATTTTAATCAAGGTTTAGGTTTCTTATTCATTTCATTTAAGCTTCTCAAAACAGTGCCTCAAACTGGCTTGTTTTCTAACTTTTTGCAAAAACTGTTTTTAACACTTTATCATTTTTCTCCAGTTTTGGCTACTTGGATAGTCTAGGCATGTGTATTATAGTTAGTTAAGGACACTTTTAACATCACCACACTTTATTTAATCATCTAGTCAATTTTGACCTATCAAAGCTCACTTTAGGCTTGAAAAATAGGTCCTAACTTGGTTTTCTTAATAGCTTTGGTCATGGCAATGATTGGTAACCATTATAAGCATGCATTAACATCTTTATATGAGTTTATTACAGTCCTTTTAGTTCAGGTATTAAAAATTACATAAATAATCCACTTTTGGGCTTAAAATGTGATTTTTCACAAGTCTAATGCTCAAAATAGTTTAGGCTTAGTTTCTTTAGCTTGTGTAACTCACTTATGCCATATTATAACTATTGAAACTTGCCTATATGGGCCAAGTATGGTGGTTCTTCATTTAGGTGTTCATAGCTATTATAAAGCTTACTTTCATTGGTTTTTAGGCATGAAATTGCACCACACACCTCGTAGACCTTAACTAACTTAAGGAACAACTTTCGAATGGTAGAAATAGACAATATAGGGACTTTATGTTGTCTCACAACTTCAGTTACAATATTTGGCCATAGCAATCCTTATTTAGGTATAGTTTTAGCTATGAATTTACAAACAGTCCATAATAGAACTCAAAGGGTCTTTTAGCATTTTTATAAACCTTCAAGCATGATTAAACTTTATCACTATGTACATTAATGTGCTTACATAGTTATTCAATCTCTAACACCAAAACAGTTCACACAAGGCATTTTAGGCATAATTTAGTATCATTTCACCAAAACAGTCTCAAGCATTCAAGTATATGCATTATCACCATATGAACCTATTATATATAATATGTTTATGGTTTAAAATATCTAAATGCAAGGATTCTATCTTTAGTTCAAAACAGCCCTATTAGGCTTTTAAATTCCACTAGGAAGCATGGTTTAGTAACATGGTGATCAAGGATAGCATGATTATTCAACATATAAGCATGAATTATCTATTTCCATTACATTTACATGTATAGCTTTGATCCGGATGGGTTTAAACATGATATATATTGACAGTCCGCAAACGGTTCCTAAACTAGAGTAGTTAAGCATGGATTTGGCATGTTAACTCAAAACAGCCTCAAGTTTAGTTAAGATGAATATTGAAGCACCTTTGGAACATTTAATTGCTAAGAGATATGTATACATGGCTCAAGTTTAATAAATTCTTAGCTAACACAAAACTGCCCTTATTCAGTCCATTTATCAAACAGTTGGTAGGCATGCTTTCTATTTACATGAAATAATCATTGTCCTAACAATTTTTCCAGCCTTTTGGCTTTCAATCATTAATGGTGTTTATATATATATATATATAGAGAGAGAGAGAGACCAATCACCACAACAACAATAGTAAACACATCCATATAATTCATGTAACAGTCATCATAGTAATCAAAATCAATATCACAACCATACCAGTCAAACACAAGTCCAGTAACAGTTGGGTTTGCTATATGAAAATGAAATAGGAATGGAGTGGAATTGCTCACCTTGCTAGACTTCTAGAGGTTCAAGATGTTTGATGCTCAGTTCTATCTCCCCCCTTTTTGTCGAGCTCTTCCCCTCTCGCTCTCTATCTAATGAACTGCTATTGTATTTTAAAACTCATAACTTTATTATGGATAACTTGACTTTGGTGTAGCTGCTAGATTTTTGGTGGAACATTAAGGTTATATGGCTAAGTTCGTTTTCTTTAGTCAGCCCTTACCTGACCACTAAGCTTGGCCCCTATTCTTCTCCATTATTACTCTACCCAACTCTATATTGGCTTCAATTCAGTCCCCTAACATAGCCTCCTTCTAGCAGTCTGTTGGCTCTTATATTGGCCTCTATGATGTCTACTTCTATAGGCTACTTGGCTCCTAAGACTTCCAGCCTTATCCCCAGCCATCCTATACATTGTAGCCTCTAACTGATTACTAATTACTAGTTAACTAAATTGCCAAACCATGACACTACTCATTCTCATTAGGTTAAAATAGTATTATTGTTACACGCCATGTGGCTGCTGAATAGGACTTGCAAAATGGCTAAGCATAGTTTTATTTTTGGGATCAAAAACAGTCCTCTTCTTCCCATAAGGGCTGCCATATTGGGCAATTGCAAAGGGTTGTGCATGGTTTTAAATTTGGGCTCAAAGCATACCTTTAATATAGCAAGAATCCATATTGCTAAAAAAAATAAATGGAAAAAGGCTTCCAAACATACATGGGGAATTAATGTGGCCCAATAATTTAATATGGATTCCTTACTTCTCAATGTACATAATTTTTATCTACCACCTTTACTTAGGCTAGCAAAAGTAATTAGCACATACATCATAAAATAAAGATGATAGCTCTATGTAATTCGTGTACCCATGGTAGCACACCATTAACCTTATTTATCACTAAATAATACTTTTGAATGAAATTAATTATATCATAGTATAATTATTTCATTGATCACATAGGTAGTTTCATGTCAAGAATTTTTTCCAATTAAGCCATGTTGGCTTTCCTTTTCATTCTTGATATTTATATACCATTATAATAACGTATATCATTCTACCTCTTTTACTGCACATAATTTTGAAATACTTAATAAATTATTAAGTATTAAATAATTCTAATACTACAACAATTAAGTATAAAAAAAAAAATTTATACACAAAATTTGTCATTATAATAATTAAATATTATTTGGAATTTTCTGTGTCATTACAAGTATTACCAAGTAGTTCAATTAATCAACATTGATTTTGCACAGCAGAATATTAGTTTGAAAACTCCCCTTTAAGATTGGTAAAGATCTCAGTTCTGAATTTAGTTCATGTGAAAGTTGGCCATTCATCAATCTCATCAAATATAAATGACAAAAAGTAAATGACACAAGAGAGTTTAAGTGGTTCGGATACTGAATAACTCCTACTCCACTAAGTAGGAAATCCACTGAAAATTCGGTCACCTAGACTAGGACACTCTTGCCCTCTTCAAGCCCAACAAACTTAGATATTTTAGTCACTTAAGATAAGGACACTAAGACCTCTTCAAGCCCAGTAGACTTTATATTTTAGTCAGACAAAGACACTAAGACCAGTAGACTTGGAATTTTAGTCGCTAAGATAAGGACACTTTTGCCCTCTGAATCCCTAAGTGCTTCGAGTCACTAAGTCTTGGAATGCTCGGTTTGTTGATAGTCGTTGGAGGTGCTGCTGAAATGTCATTTAGGCTCCTTTGTCTTCAGGTACTCAATAGCTTGAATATAATCATTCTTGAGATGTAGTTAAGTGTTGCAATGAGACTCGATTTCTTGTGGTACTCAACATCTTCTTGTGATCATTTGTTGTGCTACTAAGATTGACAATTTAGCTTCTTCTTCTTGGTACTTGGCAACTACTCATGATGGACTACTAAGCTGACTGTAAAGCTCCTTCTGATACTTAATAGCTTTTCATGATTGATACCAAGATGACGTTGATGCTTTTTTTTTCTTTTGTATTTAGCAGCTTAGAACACATTTCTTGTTGCAGAGTTAATCTTCTCTTCATCTTCATTTGTTTAGCTATTTGTGTTCTTAGTGGATCGTAGAGTGTGTTCTTACTTTTTCATTTTGAGTTTACACTCTCCGTGTTTCATGTTCATCCACCATCTCTCCAATAACTTTGATTTTGAATCTTGGTGCCCTTTTATAGTCTTCTGTTGATTTTCCCGTTGCAAAGTGTCAGTTGGAACATTTAATGCATAAATGCTTTGATATCCTTGATGTTGACTTTCTGGAGCGGTTGTGTCAGCGTACTTTTTGGCCCTGGACTTGTCACATCAAACTGCAGCTTTACCTATGCTTTTGATAAGTCTCTTTCGGCAAACTAGTTAGTAGACATATTTTCACATTCTACCAAGGATATATTATTTGACACTTCGAGATCTTTTACTTGCAACGTTCCATTGTCAGTCTTTTTGCCAGACCTGACTTTTCTCTACGATCTATTGCCTTAGTAGAATAATAAGAATTGTAGAGTTGAGCTTTACGTTTGCTCAACTATCTGCTTTACAAATGAGTGCATTACGAAGCTCGGACAGACTTAGTAGCTTTACGATGTTGGAAACAACTCTACGGTCTTATTGTCTGTTTGAAGCTCTACAATGTCGGCTGCTGCTCTATGATCTTTGAGTAACTCTGCGAACTGATTTATCTTTTATGACCAGGCAAAGTACCTTTACGAATTGACTTTTACTTGCTCATTCTTCAACTTATTTTTATGATCAATAAGAGAGAGCTTTGCTATCGCCTTTTAGTTCCATGGTCAACTTAACGACTTTACAATCTTTTCTCCATTCTAATCATTTTTCAGCTGCTCTACATTCTGATTTGTTGTATACTCTACGTTTTGGTGCTGATTCAACAGTCTTGACTTTTTTTTGAATGATCCTTGAGTTTCTTCAGCGATTGTTTGAACTACTCTACGTTCAGTCTTTACTCACCGATCTTTGATTGTCCTTGTAAATCTTCATTTACTCTATGAGGTGAGCTTATATCTAGCTAAGGCTCTACGATCTCATTTTTCACTTTACAGTTCTGAGGACAATTCAACGAACTTTGTTGCGATTCCTCCTTTAGTTCTGAGAACTCCTTGCAACTTTAATTTATTCATATCTTGGATTTTCCTTTTTAGGATGGAGCGAGCTTTACAATTCTTTGTTTAATTTACAGAATGATCTTTGTTTTGCGAAGTGAACTCTACGATTTATGTAACTGTTTTGCGATCTATCTGATGTATGATAATTAGTTAATTCAGCGATCCATCTTGACTTTACAAACTGGCAAAGTGACTTTACGAACACGGAATTCCTAGTATCTATACATCAAATTTATTTAGTAAGATCAACTTAACATTTTTGATCTTTTTAATCTAAGTCCTTATACATATTTTTCATTGAAAGACTTTACAAAACTTACTTATACAATTATATATTGATCATTTTATTCTCTTAATACTTAGATTACTTTGCTTACAATATTTACACTGCGAATCGTGCAGAGTAACTCTACGATAAGATCAACAGAACAACCTTGATCTTTTTGTTCTAAGACCGTGTACATGTATTTCTTTTATAAAGACTTTACAAAGCTCAAAACCAAATAAACTTTAGCATCAAACTATATTTATCAATAAGTATGTAATTCGATATTCATTTTGCAACAAGTTACATTTTTCATATAAACATATAGTCATGTAAGCACATAGTCAAATACTCACATAAACCAATATGATCACATAGACACTTAAGCACATAATCACATTGGCACATAAACACATAATCACATAGACAATTAAGCACATAATCACATTAGCACATAATCACATTAACACATAAACACATAATCATATAGACAATTAAACACATAATTTTATTCACACAATTACAACAGTTAACATCATCAAATTAAATAGGCTTTAACATAATCCATGGGATTATAATCCTTACAAATAAACATGACTTTAAATATTTATTTAAACTATTTATCCATACCTAGGGACAAAACTACTATGCTGGTATCTGAGGTCAATTAACCTCACTGAAAAAAATGTACTTTATAATATATATATATATATATATATATATGATAAATTAAAAAAATATAATAGTGACAAAATAACCTAATACTTACTTACTCCTTTGCTCCTTCCAAGCTTCTGATTTTCTGGCTGATCTTCTGTTATTTAGACTTCTTTTTTTTTATTTTCTCCCCTTGATTATAGCAGGTCTAATCTTGCTCCCCTGAGTTGATGACTTCTTGATTTAGCTCTTCCTCTTTCTTCATTATTAGACTTGATCTAGCTTGTTCTTTTTCAAACCTTTTTACTCCCCTTATTCACTTCTCCCCCTAACTCTACATACTTCTACTTCTCCCCCTTTATACATTATCTTCATTTCCTCACTCTATCCACTATGCCTTCATTATTTGCTCCCCCCTTTCATTATTTCCCCCTTTTTATTTATCACTATGCTCACTATGCCTTCATTCTCTCTTCCCCTTTCTGTCATCATCAGTTTGAGAGAGAGAGGCACTGCCGGGAGGAGCTGTCACCTCGGTTGATTGTCTTTGAATGCAGAGCTGAGTTCAAGAATTTTGTCTGTTACAGTCTTTAGAGAGTCCTCAGTCTACTGGTGAAGACATTGGACAAACTGTTGTTGCTCCTGAAATGTTCTTAAGAATCCATCTTTTATGAGAGCATCTTCTAAGAATAGATTTACCGGTATAACAACTGTCTCCTGAGAATGTTGGGATGAGGATAGGACATCTAAAGAGTTGAGTGTAGTAGATTTTGTATTCGGTATAGAGAATGGAAAGGTAATAAGTACAAGAGTTTGTGTTTGAGATGGACTATTATCAGTATTAATCATGGAGTTTTGGGACTCTACGATCGGAAGTTTGAGTGTATTTTTAGGGTTCGTAGAGTGTTGGGACTCTACGACTGGAAGGTTAATATTCTGATCATTGTTTGCAGAGTGTTGAGACTCTACGTATGAACATAGAGTTGGTGTGAGTATGACATTTCTCGAGGATCGTAGGGTAAAACTCTATTCTGGCAATTCTTCTCCTTATCTTCTTTCTTTTCTTCTCCTTCTCATTTTTCCTTATTCGATACTCTTCATATTGCTTCTTCTCAATCTTTCTCATCCATCTCTTTTCCTTGAGATTCTTTTCTATTTTCTTTCTCTTCTTCTTCTCCTTACAACTTTTGATTGTACTTTCTTTCTTAACTTCCTTTTCAACATCTCTACTTGGCCTCTTCCTTTTCTTTGTTTTCCTTGAACTGGAGCTTGAAACTTTTATTGTTTGCTGTTCTTCACTTGCTTGCAGCTCTGGTTCATCAGCTATTACAACCTCTTTGTTACTTTCTTGAGGTTCAAATGAATAAACCTTCGTATCCATTTCTTTTAAATATTCTTCCTCTTCTAATTCTAGTTCTTTAGAGATTGCAGCTTCAATACCATTCTTTTATTTTTCATGCCTTGGCTCAAGCGCTGCCGCTATTTCAGCCATCTCACCTTCTGAACTTCGCTCAGGCACAGAGGCCGTCAGCCATTGCATCATTATTATCTTGAGGCTCTGGGGAGTAAGCCTTCTCATTAATTTCATCTTTATTGGGCTCAGGTATAAAAACCTTCACAACCAAATCTGCTTCTTGGTTAGACATAGTTATGTCTTCTTCCTCAGACAAACTATCTTCATTGTTCTCTGATCCAGTTTTCGAGTTATTTATGGAAGTTTCAACTTCAGAAGTGTAGGATTTGTTCTCCTCAGGACTTGGTGATTCTTCATCAACTTCATCCTCAATGTCTATAATTTGAGGAGGCCCCGTGTTGACTGGACCCTTCCATTGTTCCCTTATTCTCATGCTCACCTTTCTTGGAGCAGTTTTGACAGTTTTTTTACCTTCTTCTTCTTTTGTGTTGATTTATCAGATGATTTTGATGAATTTCTCTAAGGCACTTTGGGAGTTGCTTTTTTCTTCTTATCCTTCTTCTTCTTGAGGACTTTACTGACAGTTGAGTCAGCCAACCTACGATCATGAGCTGCAGCAGACTCCTGTGACTCCTCTTTATTTTTCTTAACTATGTTCTTCTCGGCCTTTTCCTTCCCAACCTTCTGCTTTTTCATTAAGGGTTGGTCATCGAAGATGATAAATGCTCTACTATGTGGATTTGCATCAGACTCTTGAGCTTCTTTTTCCATAATTTCATCTACTTTCCTCTTTCCCTTGGCTTTGGAGAGTTTGTTTTCTTACTGCTAATGTGTTTACTGCTTCCTTTAGATTTTCTTGCTTTCTTTATCTTGTCGGGGTTCTTCTTCTAATCTTCAAATAGCCTGAGGGTGATTCTCTTGTTGCAATTCAAGACTTCTCCTTCATCATCTTTGATTTTGTTCTCGAGTCTTTTCTTAAAAATGATGCTTATAAATCTTCCATAGAACATCTTGGGAGTTGGCGCATCACTCTTCATTTTGGCATCCTCTATCCATCCTGCTATCCAGTCTACGAAAATAGTGCCAAAATTGATCTTCCTTTTCAAAAAGATAGCAGTCATGAACTTAAGTTGCAATTCACCAACTGTATCATAAGTAGTATAGTTGCACAGAATACACTTCCCATTAATATCGGCAACAAATTTGTATTCTTGTAGAAAATCCTTCTTCTTGATTCCTTTGAGCAGAGATTTCTTCTAATACCCCATCAATAGCTTTCCTTCTTTTTCATCAATACTATTGAGAGAAGTAATTCATTTGCTGAGACATCTTAGGCTGTGATTGATTTCCGAGACACCCATTTGCAGAGTGACTCCTTTGACTTTGGTGACTAGAACACCACTACGATACAGAACATTTAGGTAAAAATTCTTTACCAGAGCAGAGTAAATTTTGGTACTAGTCTCCAAGCATTCTGCGAACCCAGCGTCTTTGATTAGCTTAAGAATATCTTTGAACTTCTGCTCAACATTCTCAAATTTACCAAAACAGACTTGGTTATCGGGAATAACTTGATGATTTGTCATGAGGTTGATTTGAACTAAAGGTGATACAGACATGCTTAAGTTCTAGAGATCTTGGAAAACTAAGGTTCAAAGGCTCTTGAGGGTAAAAACTCTGATTGCAATAAGAATGCGCAAAGGTCAAATGAAGATTTTGAAATGGTTTTATATCACTTCCCTCTATTTTGCTGAGTGGGGCACGTGGCATGACTTGACTGGTTGAACGTCGTCTCGATTATGCGTTTTTATAGCTGTAATGCTGTAACTTCCTTATTTCACTCGCTTCTCTGGAACGTGAGTAGCACGCGCCACCTTAATTTCATCCTTCGTAGAGTACCTTCTGAAGAGTCATTTAACTCTATGAAACTTCGTCAGCTCGACGATCTCCTTTCAGTTCTGCAATCATCCTTCAGTTTTATGATCTACTTTTGTTAGTACTGTTACACAATTTCTCAGATTGATTTGCCAAGCATCATATGGACCACACTTGATTGTATTTTTGCTTAATGAACCCTTTAGAGTGTGAATACTCCTTGCCTTTAAATGAATAATTTTATCTTCCACTGTCGTAGAGTAGCAGTTTCACTCTACGATCTATTTGTTGCTCTACAAGTGTGCCTATTTTTTTGATTTGGTTGGTGAAGATCAGTCTGCCTTATTTAGAATCCAATGAAGTAATTCAGCTTTCCCATCATGCTCATTTTAAAACTAATACATTAGAAGCATTTTGATGGCTTCCAGTAACAGTCTCGTCATAAACACTTTCCTCCTGAGAATAGTCTTCAACCTTGCCTTGCTCCAAGTAATCACATCAGTTTTATCTTGTTTCTACTTCATCACTTGCTTCTTTGACACTGAATATTTTAAAAAAAATTTATTCCTCCAATTACTCTCTGAAGATACTTCTAAACGAACCACTTTACGATCCTACTTAGAGTATGAGCATGCTTATCGTAGAGTATCTTTCTTATTCTACGATCTTTGATCAACTTTTGAGATCCACCTTCATTCTATGAGCATGTCCATATTGGTATTTATTGACATGATCTCCTCTTCTTGTTTTATCAACTTTTCATCAATAAGCTTTATGCCTTGTTCCTCTGTTCCTGTTCATTGAGTTACTGGAGAATCTGATTAACTTTTTTTCTGGTTGCTCCCTCTCAATACATCCATTGATGTGATCAGAAGTAGAAGAGCTTTGCTCCACCATGATATTAGTGAGAGCAATCTTAATAATTGTTGTTTGGTTTACTGAATCAATAGGTGAGCTAATATTGATCATTTGTGAGAGCTTCCTTTTAGGATCAACTTCTTTCTCTTCTAGAAAGGCGAGAAACCAATTTTCTTCTTCATCACGCGGACTAGTTTTCTTCTCTATTTCTTTTGATCCATCATGGACCAGAATTCCAAGTACTTTATTACATTCTTGCTACTGAATGTTGAATGATGATTTCAAGCTTTACTGTCTACAATCTTTAAGCAATAACTTTGATCGACTCCTTTTGTAGAAATGTAGAGTTGTCATTAAGCATTCTATATCTTCAGTGATTTGTAGAGTCTCCGAAATTAGAACCAAGAACTCTACAACCTCCTAGTCTGATTGTTGAGTTCTAACTTTTCAACTTAGCTTCTGCGATTGTAGGACTCTTCTACTTTTAATTTGAGAATCCATCAGTGTGATTTCTTCATGTTGTTTTGCCTTGTTTGGTTCACCTTGATCACTTTTATTAATTGAGACTTGGATAAAAACTTCCATTGTCAAGGGATTCTTGTTTAAACATTCTACAAACTTTGCTTTTCCATGGAATGTTAAACAGAGATTCCTTCAACCATCTTGAGCTAAAGCTTCGTCTAACGACTCTTGCCATTATTGAGAATGTATTTCAAACAGCCAAGTGCATGAGTTTTTACTGATATTTGTCTTCCCTTTTTTCTACAACTCGTAGGGTGCTTTTTTAAATGTAGAGTGAATCAACCATGATCACTCCTTATTGCCTTGATCTTCTCAACCCTCTCTTTATGATCAGCTTTGAAGAATTTGATCATTGAATGCTAGTTTCATCCTTAGAACTCAAGGGAATACTCATGAATACCTAGAATAGTTATTCTCTATATCTAGTGAGCACCTTTTACTTTCAAGAATAGTAGTTAGAGATTTTCTTGAATAAATCCATGAGTAGCGACTGCAAGGGCTTCTCATTTAAATCAACTGTTTTACTTCTAAATGATCAGTATCTTGAACTTTCCTTGATACTTTTTAGCTTTGACAAAGTCATTTACATCTACTGATTCAGTTAGCTTCATAAAGTTGATTTCCAGGTCTCGATCTTGACACTGGTGATTGAGGAAAACGACTTGAAATCTCTTATCATGCATTTAACTGACACTTAACATTTAGTGTTGTAACTTATTAATACAGGTACATTATTGAGAGAAACTGTTGTATTTTCCATTTACTTATAGTCTCTCAATTTCAGAGAATTTATTTCTTTAGACAGTTAAAAAATTCTTGATGTAAATTCATTGAAACCGGTCATGCTCTAGATCACCCACTTGAAGAGACATCAGCTAAGATCGGTGGGTATTGATGGTTGTAAGCTTTTATTATCTTTATCTTGATCATCATATGTTGCAACGTTTGATAGAACTTTTGACACTTCTTCATGAATATTTAGAACAATTCCTTTGCGATTTCTCTTGATTTCAGATAGGATCTTTGTACTGAAATGAAGACTCAAAGCTCATAGATAACCAAGTTACCATAGAACTTCTTATCGGGCACATCGAACAAATACTTTTACCCATGACTATTTTAGAACCTAACATTTCATACTTCAGATTCTTGCTAGATCTTGCCATAGACTTATGAATCAATGAGAAGTGCATTTGTTCTTTCGTACAATACAATGATGCTTCCTTTAGAAACATATACTTCTGTGCCTTTTAGCATCATCTGTAGAACTTCTCAAACTCCTAATAGGCAGAGATGCAATGTGACGCCCCCAAAATAGGTCCACACAATCCATTTTGAGTCGCCAATAACATTCTACAAAATACAAATACGAATTTTCCCATTTACAACTAATAAGTGTTATAAAATACGACAACACAATACAAATACATCTTAAATTCTTAATACATTTATTGTCACACTAATAGTAAGGTATTGAGATATTTCTATTGTCTCGGACCATCACTCCATTCCCCGCTACACTCTCTTTTCCTGAGGAGAACAATGGAACAAAAAGGAAAAGGGTGAGCACAAATAGCCCAGTAGGAAATATCATGACTACGATAATGAAGAATAAAATTATCTTTAGCCTTCAACCAAAATAAATCAGAGATTTAAAGATATTATAATTGTTCAATAACAACAATTGCAGCAGAACGAACAATCCATTAAAAGAGTCAAGTAGATTATAATATCTATCATCTTCTATAAGTTAAAGGATCACCACCAATATTTTATCCCTGTAACACCAATCAACAGATCCTGTTTATAAACATCCAAATAAATAATTTATATTCAATAGCCTCTCTTTGCACTATGTGACAAAGATATTTATTTGTAACATCACCGGTCATGATCATGCCAAACGCCAGTTCATCTTTGCACTACGGGCCAAAGAAAACTTTCACCATACGCCTTTGTTTGTAACACCAAAAGTCATGATTATACCAATACACAGTTTGGTCAAAATCATGTCACGCCAGTTCATCTTTGCACTACGGGCCAAAGAGAACTATCACCACAATTTAAGGATGAGGATGATGACAATGATATAGAATGAATATAGTGAGATCAAGAATAAGAATGAATGTTTAATTTATCCAGTGTCGAAGGTTAACCAAATTGCCAACATGATGACCAATTTGTGGAGTCAAATTCAAGCATGATATTCAAGAATAAAATTCACGATTTAACTATATCGTATCAAACGAAATAAAAAGATTCAGGTGAAAAGATATTAGATGAAGCACAAACTATTAAGGATATTATTCATATTTTCAGGGATTTTCACCATTAAAAAAAATAAGGTTTTGGAAACAAACAGAGATTTCTTATCATAAATGGAGAAATGTGAAGGAAAAGATATTCTTTAAAGAGTACAAAAGAAATGATACGTTATACGAGTATAAAAGAATATACGAAACTGCAAATGGATTTTCATCCGTCATGCGGTAATCCGCGTAGACAGATTATTTCCACAAAAGATTAATAAGTAATGAATACGAAGGCCAGGTTATTCACCAGGCATGCGTCAATCCGCACGGACAGGTTATACCCACAGATTAATAAGGAACAAATGCAAAGGGATATCCACCAGGTACGACACTCCGTACATACAGGTTATTCCTACAGAATAATAAGGAATGAATACAGAAGGGCATTCACCAGGTACGACACTCCGTACATACAAGTTATTCCCACAAAGTAATAAGGAATGAACACAGAAGGGTATTCACCAGGTACGACACTCCGTACATACATGTTATTCCCACAGAGTAATAAAGAATGAATACAGAAGGGTATTCACCAGACATGCGTCAATCCGCACGGACAGGTTATCCCCACAAATTAATACGGAATGAATAACAACCTTTATGAGTATAATATCACTTACGAACAAGGAAGCAAATGATATTACATAAGAGTATGAAAGAAATGATATCCCCTACCGTCGTTAATAAGTGATTGAATGTTGCTTTCTATGAAATTTACTAACTTGGACAATACTAGTATTCTCACAAATACTCACAATAGCCTAGCACACTTAGAGAACTTAAGAAATTTAGAAAGAGAGTATATGCAAGGAAGGTGTGAAGATTTCTTAAGATAATCCCTCCTATTTATAGGAAAACCAAGTTTCATTAATTGCACAAAAAAGGGCTCGACTTATTACACTTTAGTACCTCTATCTTTGCCTCTATTTTTAGTATAATCCCTCAAGTATTATCAATCTTGCATAACATCCCCTAATAGTTCCCACATGTGAACCAATAGTTCCATCATGTGAACCAATAGTTCACATCATGTGAATTTCAAAATTTCAATTAGGTACCACTAAGTTAGACTCCACTTTTAATCCGTCAATAATGCTAAAATATCATAACAAATAATATGAGTTACAGTGCCATGATAAATAATAAAAAGTATCATGCAGATGTTGTTATAATTATTCAATCAAAATACTGTGTAATTGCTACTTTATCAATTATTGAATCAATAATTTAAAATATTGTTTAACACCGTGTGCCTGTAAAATACCGTGTACTACTGTGGAATAATGCGTTTTACTGTTTTTTTTATTATTGGGTATTTCAACAGTTACCGGTGATAATACTGTTGATAAAATACTGCCGCTTTCAGTATCCGACAATGGGGCCCACTATCGTTGACAATATTGTTATTGTGGAGCCCACTAATATTTTGTTGTTTCGACGCCGTATGTTACCGAATATAAAATTGGTTATTTCGACGGCGCTGTCATACTTTACCGAATATAATATTATCCGACAGAATGAATATTCCCCGACATACAGGTTTGACTTTTTTGGATAAATGAATAGTATATTCGTATGAATAGTACTTTCGTATTTATACCGTATAATTTCGTATCCAGCTCATATAAACATTATGACGTAATTCGAAGGTCGAAGAAAGTGTAAAAACGTTTTTAGCGTGAATAGTCCCCTGTGAATAGTGATCGCGTGAATAGTGATTTAGTGTGAATACTAAACTTCTCAGTTTTTCACATTTCACTAGTAACTTTATCATTATCGATTTAACACCTTTCTGTTTAAAAACAATAAGAAGAAAAAAAAATTCTCTTTATTAAAATTTTCGGGGTCTTACATGTAAATTGTGATATCTTCAAGCAATTTATCTCTTAGCGTCACAAACCGAATGCTCTAAGTTCTTTCATCTTACTACACCAATTAATCACATGAATTATCTGCTCGACAACTACCTTACTAAGATCAACCTATATTGAAGTCAACTTGATTAGAAGAACGGAAAGTATTCTGGACAACATCAAATTGTTCATCATGAATAGCATTCACATATGTGTACCTGTAAATTCAAATTTTGATTTGTAAGCTTATTCATAAGAAATGGCCTATTTCAATTACCAAGCTAAGAATTGGTTTTGTTTAGTGCCATAGGATCAATTCAAAGCGTGAGCTTTTATATTTGTGAGAACCTACTCTGATACCAATTGTTATTTTTCAGAGGCACAATAGAGATCTAGAAAGGGGGTTGAATAGATCTTTAAAATCTTTCCAGTTTATTAAAGAAGTTTTACCAAATAGTTCAATTAATCAACACTAATTTTGTACAGTGGAATATTAGTTTAAAAATTCTCTTTTAAGATTTGTAAAGATCTCAGTTCTAAATTTATTTCATGTGAAAGTTGGCCATTCATCGATCTCATCAAATATAAATGACAGAATGTAAATGAAAGAAAGTAAATAACACAAGAGAGTTTTAAGTGGTTCGGAGACTGAATAACACCCACTCCACTCTTGTACTCTATTGAGCAGGAAATCCACTAAAAATTCGATCACCTAGACCAGGACACTTTTGCCCTCTTCAAGCCCATCAAACTTGGATATTTTAGTCACTTAAGACAAGGACATTAAGACCTCTTCAAGCCCAGCAGACTTGGAATTTTAGTCGCTAAGACAAGGACACTCTTGCCCTCTGAATCCCTAGGATTGCTTTGAGTCACTAAGTCTCTGAATGCTCGGTTTGTTGATAGTTGTTGGAGGTGCTGCTGAAATGTCATTTAGGCTACTTTGTCTTCAGGTACTTAACAGTTTGAATATAATCATCCATGAGATGTAGTTAAGTGTTGCAATGAGACTTGACTTCTTCTCGTACTCAACATCTTCTTGTGATCATTGTTGTGTTGCTAAGATTGACAATTTAGCTCATTCTTCTTGGTACTTAGCAGCTACTCATGATGGACTACTAAGCTGACTGTAAAGCTCATTCCAAGATGACGTTAATGCTTTTCTTCCTTTTGTATTTAGCAGCTCAGAACACATTTCTTGTTGCAGAGTTAATCTGCTTTTCATCTTCATTTGTTCAGCTCTCTATGTCCTTAATGGACTGTAGAGTGTGTTCATACTTTTTCTTTTTGATTTTACACTCTACGTTTTTCATGTTCATCCACCATCTCTTCAACAACTTTGATTTTGAATCTTGGTGCTCTTTTATATTCTTCTGTTGATTTTCTCGTTGCAAAGTGTTCGTTGGAATATTTAATGCATAAATGCTTTGATATCCTTGATGTTGACTTACTGGAGCTGTTGTGTCAGCGTACTTTATAGCTCTAGACTTGACACATCAAACTGCAGCTTTACCTATGCTTTTGATAGGTCATTTTTGGCAAACTAGCCAGTAGACACATCTTCACATTCTAGCAAGGGATATATTATTTGACACTTCGGGATCTTTTACTTGCAACGTTCCATTGTCAGTCATTTTATCAGACCTGACTGTCGACGCCGGTTTCTTCGTCTTTTCCAATTTTTTAGCCTTTTGATTAAATGATTTTTTGGAAAAGGTCGACATTGATGTCGACGGGATTTTGAAAGATCGTTTTTTATGATGAGCCAATTAACCAGAGTCCCCAGTTGGTATATTTGAAATGGATGTACCAACTTATCCGAGTTTTCGTTTTTTATAAATCGATGGCTCATATGTGACTCCGAATTAATTGGTCTGCGAACCGAGATCCATAGAGTTCGGGGGCTTGCTTAAGCGAGGGGAAGGTGTTAGGCACCCCCCGACTTCCGTGAAACACGGTTACCGCAATCTTGATACTTTCCTATCCTTTGATTCATCAAATGTGTATACGTGTGTGTGTGTGTGTGCGCTTATGTGAATGTTGTGGTGAGTTCTTTCATGAGAGATGAAACATTTGGCCTTTTATTGAGAAATCGTGTTTTATTTTGGGAATGTTTTAGAACGTCGTTTCCGTTAGTACGAGAGAGCTCCTTTATTCATGCGAAAGGTTTGATTTTACTTGTCAAAAACTATGAGATCTTTATTAGGCGTCGTTTTGGCAAAACAAGAATCTTTTAAACCTTTGTCAAAATAGGAATCGAAATCTATACATTGCTTTCATAAAATGATGGGCAATTTCTAGGATATCTTTAACCCTACGCACAAAGGTTTAATAAAACGTTTCGTTCATTCATAAAAGCCATTTTTTGGTGATGTTTGAAAATGATTTCCTTTGGCCTTCTCGTTTAATAGGAATCGACATTTATTAACACTTCCAATTTTTAGCCTCGTGATTCTAATAACCTAGCTTGTTTGATTTTAATAACAAAACCTTCATCGTTTAATCTTTGAAATCATTTTTTTCGTGTCACAAAATCTAATTAAGCATAAACACGCGTCGGGGCTATTCATGGGCATGTAAGCCATCAAAACATCCCCGAACGCCAACAATCACATATTCCACTACTACGGGGCCTTAAACCCGATTCTCGCCTTAGCATCGTTTTAAGGCCCGACGATTACATGTTACAAAAACGAGCACCTTGAATCTATTACATACATCAAAACGTCCATCATCGGATTTGGACCACGGGGTCGCGTTCCTAGGCTCACATCCGAGATTGCTACATGCCCACAAAATGAATACTACATAACTAACCAACCCGGATTTATCTAATACACCATGATATCCGAAAATGATTATCTAAATAAATTACACCCAATAAATCACCATAAACAAGCTAGAAATTTCACCAATTGGATATCCTCGGGTCATTAGGAAGAATTTTGTTCCGATGGAACCCTCACTAATAATCCCTAATCCATTATCCCACCATAAATTACATGAAAACTACGTTTAATTTAACCAAACAATATGATATAAATTGCTATAACAAAGGGAATTTTCACCTTACAAATGATCTCAAATGGATGTAAACTTGTGTATTTTAGTAGGATAAGAAGTATATTTGATACAATCAAAATCAAAAGAGTATAAATCCTCTCCTTTTTCTTTCTTTTCTTCCTATTTGGTTGCAAAATTTGGCTATTTTTCTCTCAATTTCCGTGCTTTGCTGCTGCTGAATTCCCTTCTTCTCTCAATCTGCTCAACCTCTTGTATGCTGAAGCGGAAATGAGCTGAAATAGGCTGGCTGGCCGCCTGCCTTCCACTCACCTGGTTTCGAGTTCCATGTTTCGAGTTCCGTGTTTTCAAAAGGCGCACTTATTGGCTGCAGATCAATCCGCGGCTAGACGGTTTGATTTTCTCGATTTTCGTGCCACGCCTCGATTTTTGTGTCGTAACATCAGTTTTCGCTAACAGGCTTGTATTTTGCAGTCCGGGAATTTTCGGGAGAAGTGCCACCTTATTCGGGAATGCCCGTTTCGGACGGCCTTATTGTCACGTCAGCCTTGGTCGCCAATCATCGCGGTGGTGTTGAATGTTCGCACTTGTGCCCATTCCTTCGCTTCCGCAAGCCGGTTCAATTGACGATTTTGCCCTCCTATCACGGTTAGTATAGGGAACGCAAAATTTGGGTGTCTACACTGACTTTTCTCTACGATCTGTTGCCTTAGTAGAATAATAAGAATCGTAGAGTTGAGCTTTATGTTCTGCTCAGTTATCTGCTTTACAAATGAGTGCATTACGAAGCTTGGACAAACTTAGCAGCTTTACGATGTTAAAGACAACTTTACGGTCTTGTCGTCTCTTTGAAGCTTTACAATGTCAGATGCTGCTCTATGATCTCTGAGTGACTCTGCGAACTGACTTATCCTTTACGACTAGGCAGAGTACCTTTACGAATTGACGTTTACTTGCTCATTCTTCAACTTATTTTTATGATTCATAAGAGAAAGTTTTGTTATCACCTTTTAGTTCCATGGTCAACTTTATGACTTTACAGCCTTTTCTCCATTTTAATCGTTTTTTAGCTGCTCTACATTCTGATCTGTTGTATACTCTGCGTTTTGGTGCTGATTCAACAGTCTTGTCTTTTTTTTTGAACGATCCTTGAGTTTCTTTACCGATTGTTTGAACTACTCTACGTTCAGTCTTTACTCACCGATCTTTGATTGTCCTTGTAAATCTTCATTTACTCTATGATGTGAGCTTGTATCTAGCTAAGGCTCTACGATCTCATTTCCACTTTACAGTTCCGAGGACAATTCAACAAACTTTGTTGCGATTCCTCATTTAGTTCTGAGAACTCCTTGCAACTTTAATTTATTCATATCTTGGATTTTTCTTTTTAAGATGGAGTGAGCTTTACGATTCTTTGTTTACTTTACAGAATGATCTTTGCTTTACGAAGTGAACTCTACGACTTGTGTAACTGTTCTGCGATCTATCTGATGTATGATAATTAGTTAATTCAACGATCCATCTTAACTTTACAAACTGACATGTGACTTTACGAACACGGAATTCCTAATATCTATACATCAAATTTATTTAGTAGGATCAATCTAACATTTTTGATCTTTTTAATCTAAGTCCTTATACATATTTTTCATTGAAGGACTTTACAAAACTTACTTATACAATTATATATTGATCATTTTATTCTCTGAATACTTAGATTACTCTGCTTACAATATTTAAATTGCGAATCATGCAGAGTAACTCTACAAGAAGATTAACATAACAACCTTGATCTTTTTGTTCTAAGTCCGTGTACATGTATTTCTTTTATAAAGACTTTACAAAGCTCAAAACCAAATAAACTTTAGCATCAAACTAGATTTATTAATAAGTATGTAATTCGATATTCATTTTTCAACAAGTTACATTTATCATATAAACATATAGTCATGTAAGCACATAGTCAAATAGTCACATAAACCAATATGATCACATAGACACTTAAGCACATAATCACATTGACACATAAACACATAATTACATAGACAATTAAGCACATAATCACATTAGCACATAAATACATAATCACATAGACAATTAAGTATATAATTTTATTCACACAATTACAACAGTTAACATCATTAAATCAAATAGACTTCAACCTAATCTATGAGATTATAATCCTTACAAACAAACATGACTTTAAATATTTATTTAAACTATCTATCCATACCCAGGGACAAAACTACAATGTTGGTGTCTAAGGTCAATTAACCTCACTGAAAAAAAGATATACTTTGTAATATATATATATATATATATATATATATATATATATATATATATACATGATAAATTAAAAAAATATATAAGTCTAATGAACAAATTGACTCCATATAAATTTTATAAATTTTCTAATATATGAGGTCAATTTTATTTTTAATTTTATTTTTAACTTTCTTAATGCCATGTCACTTCTACCCTTTATATATGCATGTTCCTTTAATCTTCTTAAAATAAATAATAATTTATATTATATTTCTAAGACCCTGAAAATTTTAATAAAGAGAATTTATTTTTCTTCTTCTTATTATTTTTAAACAGAAAGGTGTTAAATTGATAATGATAAAGTTACTAGTGAAATGTGAAAATTGAGAAGTCTAGTAATAACGTTAAATTATTATTCACGCGATCACTATTCACGGGAGACTATATATTCCCGCTAAAAACGCTTTTACACTTTCTTCGATCTTTGAATTACGTCATAACGTTTATATGAGCTGGATACGAAATTATACGGAATAAATACGAAAGTAATATTCATATGGATATACTATACATTTATACAAAAAGTCAAATATGTATGTCGGGGAATATTCTTTCTGTCGGATAATATTCGTTCTGTCAGAAAATATTATATTCGGTAAAGTACGACGACACCGTCGAAATAACCAATTTCATATTCGGTAACGTACGGCGCCGAAATAACAAAATATTAGTGGGCCCCACAATGGCAATATTGTCAACGATAGTGGGCCCCATTGTCGGATACTGAAAACGACAGTATTTTGACAACAGTATTATCACCGGCAACTGTTGAAATATCCGGTAATAAAAAAAATAGTAAAACGTATTATTTCACAGTAGTACGCGGTATTTCACAGGCACACGTTGTTGCACAGTATTTTAAATTATTGATTCAATAATTGATAAAGTAACAATTGCACAGTATTTTGATTCAATAATTACAATAACATCTGCATGGTACTTTTTATTATTAGTCATGACACTGTAACTCATATTATTTGTTATGATATTTTAGCATTATTAACGGATTAAAAGTGGAGTCTAACTTAGGGGTACCTAATTGAAATTATGAAATTCACATGATGTGAACTATTGGTTCACATGTGGGAACTATTAGGGGATGTTATGCAAGATTGATAATACTTGAGGGATTATATTAAAAATAGAGGCAAAGATGGAGGTACTAAAGTGTAATAAAGTCGAGTCTTTTTTGCGCAATTAATGAAACTTGGTTTTCCTATAAATAGGGGAGATTATCTTAAGAAATCTTCACACCTTCCTTGCTTATACTCCCTCTCTCTCTCTCTAAATTTCTTAAGTTCTCTAAGTGTTTTAGGCTATTGTGAGTATTTGTGAGAATACTAATATTATCCAAGTTAGTAAACTTCATAGAAAGCAACATTCAGTTACTTATTAACAAAAGTAGGGGATATCATTTCTTTCATACTCTTATGTAATATCATTTGCTTCCTTGTTCGTAAGTGATATTATACTCATAAAGGTTGTTATTCATTCCGTATTAATTTGTGGGGATAACCTGCCGTGCGGATTGACGCATGCCTGGTGAATACCCTTCTGTATTCATTCTTTATTACTCTGTGGGAATAACCTGTATGTACGGAGTGTCGTACCTGGTGAATACCCTTATGTATTCATTCCTTATTACTTTGTGGGAATAACCTGTATGGACGGGGTGTCGTACCTGGTGAATACCCTTCTGTATTCATTCCTTATTACACTGTGGGAATAACCTGTATGTACGGAGTATCATACCTGGTGAATGTCCCTTTGCACTTATTCCTTACTAATCTGTGGGTATAACCTGTCTGTGCGGATTGACGCATGCCTGGTGAATAACACTTCGTATTCATTACTTATTAATCTTTTGTAAAAATAATCTGTCTACGCGGATTACTGCATGACTGGTGAAAATCAATTTGCAGTTGCATATATTCTTCTATACTCGTATAACGTATCATTTCTTTTGTACTCTTTAAGGGATATCTTTTTCTTTCATATTTCTCCATTTATGATAAGAAATCTCTGTTTGTTTCCAAAACCTTATTTTAAATGGTGAAAATCCCTGAAAATTTATTGAATATCCTTAATATTTTGTGCTTCATCTAATATCTTTTCACCTGAATCTTTCTATTTCGTTTGATACGATATAGTTGAATAATAAATTTAATTTTGAATATCACTCTTGAATTTGACTCCACAATTTGGTCATCATGTTGGCAATTTTGTCAACCTTCGACACTGGATAAATTAAACATTTATTCTTATTCTTGATCTCACTGTATTCATTCTATATCATTTTCATCATCCTCATCCTTAAATTGTGGTGATAGTTCTCTTTGATCCGTAGTGCAAAGATGAACTAGCGTGACATGATTTTAACCAAACTATGTACTAGTATAATCATGACTTTTGGTGTTACAAACAAAGGCGTATGGCGAAAGTTCTCTTTAGCCCGTAGTGCAAAGATGAACTGGCGTTTGGCATGATCATGACCGGTGATGTTACAAATAAATATCTTTGTCACATAGTGCAAAGAGAGGCTGTTGAATATAAATTATTGATTTGGATGTTCATAAATAAAAACTGTTGATTGGTATTACAGGGATAAAATATTGGTGGTGATCCTTTAACTTATAGAAGATGGTAGATATTATAATCTACTTGACTCTTCTAATGGATTATTCGTTTCGCTGCAGTTGTTATTATTGAACAATTATAATATCTTTAAATCTCTGATTTATTTTGGTTGAAGGCTAAAGATAATTTTATTCTTCATTATCGTAGTCATGATATTTCCTACTAGGCTATTTGTGCTCACCATTTTCCTTTTTGTTCTATTGTTCTCCTCAGGAAAAGAGAGTGTAGCGGGGACTAGCCGGGGAATGGAGTGATGGTCCAAGATAATAGAAGTATCTCAATACCTTACTATTAGTGTGACAATAAGTGTATTGAGAATTTAAGATGTATTTGTATTGTGTTGTCGTATTTTGCACAACACTTATTAGTTGTAAATGGGAAAATATATATTTGTAATTGTATTTTGTGGAATGTTATTGGCAACTCAAAATGGGTTGTGTGGACCTATTTTGGGGGCTTCACAGTTGGTATCAGAGCTTAGGGATATGATCTCTGGAAGAGATCTGGGATTAGAACTAGAAGGGGAGAGACGAGTAAAATCTTTCGCTAGTGTATCTTACCTAAGCTATTTTGTTTTTTTTTAAATTGGTTTGGTTATAGGGACAAGATGTTGCATGTTTATTTCTTTAACTAATCTTTGTTTTGTGATCACATTTCAGAATGGCATCTGAAAACCAAGAGATTCACTATGAGACAATTGTGGCTGAAAATCAGGAAGCTATAAATAATACGGGTGCAAACTCAGAACAACATGATGCTAATCATGATGCTAACAACAGGATGAATGATGAATTTTTTAGGAACTTCATGCAATACATGTAGAACCAGGCGAGGAGAGCTCATGTCTACAATACTGACAGAAACGCTGATAATGCACGAATGGTCACTGCCAAACAGTTCAAAGAGTTGGGACCACCTGAATTTTTCGGCAAGCCAGATCCATTCATGGCAGAGGCGTGGCTCAAGCAATTAACAAAGATATTTGATGTACTGCGCTGTACCGAAAAACAAAAGGTTCCTTTCGCCACTTTTATGCTGCGAGGAGAAGCGGATCATTGGTGGGAATCCGTGAAACGTACCCATCACTCGGCACTTGAGATGTCTTAGGTCGAGTTCCAGGAATTATTTAACAAGAAGTATTTCCCGAAAAGTATTCGCCATATGAAGGAGGTGGAATTCATCAAACTGGAACAGAACAACATGACGGTGTCGCAGTACGAAGCCAAGTTTGTCGAGCTGTCGCGTTTTGCATCCCATTTGGTGGACACTGAGGAACGGATGACACGAATGTTCCTGCGAGGTTTGAAACCAGAAATTCGTCAATATCTCGTTTCTCATAAAATTTGTCTATATTCAGATGTTGTGGATAGGGCTCAAGTAGTGGAGCAAGAGAGAGGAATGCTACAACCAAGAAGCAACACCCAACAACGAGAGAAAAATTATGATAATAATCGTAATGGTGACAACAATCATCGAAATAGTGATAACCAGCGAGGAGGGAATCATCAGGTCGGAAATGGTAACCACTTCGGTGGTAATCCTGGCCCAGATAACAGGAAGAGTGAGTCAAGTAACAACAACTCCAAGAAGAGAAAATTCAACAATAACCAGAGAAATGCACCAGCATCAGCAGCAACACCAGTACCAGTTTTGAGGGAAGAGGAACGACCACCAGTCATATGTTACAAGTGCGGAAAGGAGGGACACATTAGTTCAAACTGTACACAGCCATCCAAGGTATGTTACAATTGTAGAACGGAAGGACACATATCTCGATTCTGTCGTGTAGCAAAATCAAGTCCAGCCGTAACGATGACACCAAGGGCTGACATGGACAAGTCAAAGCCGGTGGTACAAGGCAGAGCTTTTGTCGTAACCTCTCAAAATGCGTGGAGATGACGTTATAACCGGTAAGCTAATCATAAACTCTTGCGAGTCTATACCTTATTAGATACTAGTTCTACCCACTCTTTTATTTCATCTACTTGTGCCCAACGTTTAAACTTGACCCCTGATAAATTAAATTTTGACTTATTTATTGAAACAGCATTGGAACAAACATTCGTTACATCTATAGTCTATAAATCTTGCTTTGTTCAAATCGGCACCCTCACATTACCTGTTGATCTTATCTCCTTGGACATGCATGAATTTGATTGGTTAACTATTCATTATGCTAAAATTGATTGCTTTCGTAAAGTCATTAGTTTTCATATTCCTAATGAACCTATTATGCGAATTCAAGCAACCAAACCATTGAAATCAATAACCGTCATTTCTAGTCATAAAGTCATTCGTTTATTGAAAAACGGATGTCAAGCTTTCTTAGCCCATGTAACTGATTTAAACAAAAATACGTCAAATTTGAATGATATGTCTGTTGTTAAAAAGTTTCATGACGTATTTTCCGAAGAACTTTCTGGCCTACCCCTAGACCGTCAAATCAAAATTTTGTATCGACCTTGAACCCAATACAAAATCCATTTCTAAGACCCCATATGTATGGCTCATATTGAAATTTTTGGAGTTAAAAATCCAACTACAGGAGTTGTTAGATACCGACTTCATACGTTCGAATACATCGCCTTGGGGTGCTCTTATTTTATTCGTAAAGAAGAAAGATGGGAGTAAATAGAAATCTATGCAGATCATAAAAGCCTCAAATATTTCTTCACCTAGAAGGAACTCAACATGTAACAATGACGTGGCTTGAGCTCTTGAAGGATTACGACCATACTATTCAATACCATCGTGGAAAAGGCAAATGTAGTAGCTAACGCATTGCGTAGAAGAACGTATGCAAGTACGAGTACGATGCTGACAACGTAAATGCCCATTTTGGATGACTTACAAAGGATGGATATAGAGTTAAAGACTCCACGAACCCATGAGAAGATGACAACGTATATAAGCAGCATAAGATCGACAAAAGAGTTATGATGATCTTCATCGAAGGGATAATAAATTCAAAATCGGAGACCATGTATTCTTACGTGTTACTCCGTGGAAAGGAGATACAAGATTCGAAAAGAGAGGAAAGCTCAACCCTTGATTTATCGGTCCATTTGAAATCCTCGACTGAGTAAGAATTGTGGCCTACAGACTCGCCTTACCACCAAGTATGTCTCGTATTTATAATGCTTTTCACATATCCATGTTGCGTAAATATGTGAAAGATCCAAACCATATTATTGAATTAGAACCAGACGAAATAATAGAAGATTTGACGTACGAAGAGATACCTGTCAAGGTCTTGGATAAGAAGGAACAAATTCTACGATCAAAGGTTATATCTTAAGTCAAAGTTTTATGGAGAAACCATGATGTTGAGGAAATAACCTGGGAGTTAGAATCTGACGTGAGAGCAAGGTATCCTCACCTCTTCGATATGCCAGGTACCTACGCAAATTTCGGGGACGAAATTTCATAAGGAGGGGAGATTGTAAGACCCCGAAAATTTTAATAAAGAGAATTTATTTTTCTTCTTCTTATTATTTTTAAACAGAAAGGTATTAAATTGATAATGATAAAGTTACTAGTGAAATGTGAAAATTGAGAAGTCTAGTAATAACGTTAAATTATTATTCACGCGATCACTATTCACGGGAGACTATATATTCCCGCTAAAAGCGCTTTTACACTTTCTTCGATCTTTGAATTACGTCATAACGTTTATATGAGCTGGATACGAAATTATACGGAATAAATATGAAAGTACTATTCATATGGATATACTATACATTTATACAAAAAGTCAAATATGTATGTCGGAGAATATTCTTTCTGTCGGATAATATTCGTTCTGTCAGAAAATATTATATTCGGTAAAGTACGACGACACCGTCGAAATAACCAATTTCATATTCGGTAACGTACGGTGCCGGAATAACAAAATATTAGTGGGCCCCACAATGGCAATATTGTCAACGATAGTGGGCCCCATTGTCGGATACTGAAAACGACAGTATTTTGACAACAGTATTATCACCAACAACTGTTGAAATATCCGGTAATAAAAAAATAGTAAAACGCATTATTTCACAGTAGTACGCGGTATTTCACAGGCACACGTTGTTGCACAGTATTTTAAATTATTGATTCAATAATTGATAAAGTAGCAATTCCACAGTATTTTGATTCAATAATTACAATAACATCTGCATGGTACTTTTTATTATTTGTCATGACACTGTAACTCATATTATTTGTTATGATATTTTAGCATTATTAACGGATTAAAAGTGGAGTCTAACTTAGGGGTACATAATTGAAATTATGAAATTCACATGATGTGAACTATTGGTTCACATGATGGAACTATTGGTTCACATGTGGAAACTATTAGGGGATGTTATGCAAGATTGATAATACTTGAGGGATTATATTAAAAATAGAGGCAAAGATGGAGGTACTAAAGTGTAATAAAGTCGAGCCCTTTTTGTGCAATTAATGAAACTTGGTTTTCCTATAAATAGGGGAGATTATCTTAAGAAATCTTCACACCTTCCTTGCTTATACTCCCTCTCTCTCTCTAAATTTCTTAAGTTCTCTAAGTGTGTTAGGCTATTGTGAGTATTTATGGGAATACTAATATTATCCAAGTTAGTAAACTTCATAGAAAGCAACATTCAGTCACTTATTAACGAAGGTAGGGGATATCATTTCTTTCATACTCTTATGTAATATCATTTGCTTCCTTGTTCGTAAGTGATATTATACTCATAAAGGTTGTTATTCATTCCGTATTAATTTGTGGGGATAACCTGTCCGTGCGGATTGACGCATGCTTGGTGAATACCCTTCTGTATTCATTCCTTATTACTCTGTGGGAATAACCTGTATGTACGGAGTGTCGTACCTGGTGAATACCCTTCTGTATTCATTCCTTATTACTCTGTGGGAATAACCTGTATGGATGGGGTGTCGTACCTGGTGAATACCCTTCTTTATTCATTCCTTATTACTTTGTGGGAATAACTTGTATGTACGGAGTGTCGTACCTGGTGAATATCCCTTTGCACTTATTCCTTACTAATCTGTGGGTATAACCTGTCTGTGCGGATTGACGCATGCCTGGTGAATAACCATTCGCATTCATTACTTATTAATCTTTTGTAGAAATAATCTGTCTACGCGGATTACCGCGTGACTGGTGAAAATCCATTTGCAGTTGCATATATTCTTCTATACTCGTATAACGTATCATTTCTTTTGTACTCTTTAAGAGATATCTTTTTCTTTCATATTTCTCCATTTATGATAAGAAATCTCTGTTTGTTTCCAAATCTTATTTTAAATGGTGAAAATCCCTGAAAATTTGTTGAATATCCTTAATAGTTTGTGCTTCATCTAATATCTTTTCACCTGAATCTTTCTATTTCGTTTGATACGATATAGTTGAATCGTAAATTTTATTTTTGAATATCATTCTTGAATTTGACTCCACAATTTTGTCATCATGTTGGCAATTTTGTCAACCTTCGACACTGGATAAATTAAACATTTATTCTTATTCTTGATCTCACTGTATTCATTCTATATCATTGTCATCATCCTCATTCTTAAATTGTGGTGATAGTTCTCTTTGATCCGTAGTGCAAAGATGAACTAGCGTGACATGATTTTAACCAAACTGTGTATTAGTATAATCATGACTTTTGGTGTTACAAACAAAGGCGTATGGTGAAAGTTCTCTTTGGCCCGTAGTGTAAAGATGAACTGGCGTTTGACATGATCATGACCGGTGATGTTACAAATAAATATCTTTGTCACATAGTGCAAAGAGAGGCTGTTGAATATAAATTGTTGATTTGGATGTTCATAAATAAGAACTGTTGATTGGTGTTATAGGGATAAAATATTGGTGGTGATCCTTTAACTTATAGAAGATGGTAGATATTATAATCTACTTGACTCTTCTAATGGATTGTTCGTTTCGCTGCAGTTGTTATTATTGAACAATTATAATATCTTTAAATCTCTGATTTATTTTGGTTGAAGGCTAAAGATAATTTTATTCTTCATTATCGTAGTCATGATATTTCCTACTGGGCTATTTGTGCTCACTCTTTTCCTTTTTGTTCCATTGTTCTCCTCAGGAAAAGAGAGTGTAGCGGGGACTAGCCGGGGAATGGAGTGATGGTCCGAGATAATAGAAGTATCTCAATACCTTACTATTAGTGTGACAATAAGTGTATTGAGAATTTAAGATGTATTTGTATTGTGTTGTCGTATTTTGCACAACACTTATTAGTTGTAAATGGAAAAATTTGTATTTGTAATTATATTTTGTGGAATGTTATTGGCGACTCAAAATGGGTTGTGTGGACCTATTTTGGGGGCGTCACAATATTGTATTTAAAATAATTAAGGAATTAAGTATTTATATATAGATTTGTGATTAAAAAAGCGTTTTAGGGGTCAATAAGCTGTCTCTCTCTCTCTCTCTGTATATATATATAATGTCACTACTTATTTTACTAAATATATGTTTTACAAATTGCAGTCGAAATGCACAAAATTATTCAAAAAAATTGGTTTGGGGGCACTGCCTTGAACCCTTGCTAAATTATTTAATTATAGCGCCATAATATTTTGATCCCACTAAATAAAAATTCTGATTTCGTCACTGTCTATACCAAATTATTATCTATTTATCTATCTATATATACCAAAATATAACAAAGAAAATATCAAGTTATTTTATTTGATTTTGAGTTGACTTCGCGGTCCAAGATCACATGATATTATCCTTATTCGCAAAAGATTAAAAAAAATAAAGAAATTTTTGACGTAACCCACTAATTTAGTCAATCAACTATTACACCTACTCTTATACTTAAGACCATATATTATCATTTCAAAATTAGAGATATTTTTTATTTATTATAAAATTAAATATAAATTTTTATTTACATTATAAAGTATTATGAACTTTTGTAATATGTCATTACATTTATACTTAATTAATTTAATTAATTGAATAACATCACTTCATCATTATTATATTTCTAGTAGTTAATGCATGGTCGGTTACATGGCTTTATTATTATTAATATGTTTCACTTTTCGTTTTTAGATTTTTAGTCTCAATTATTGTCCTCAAGTCTCAAACAAAATACTTAAACAGTATTTATTTATAAACAATAATACACCAATCAATAAATAATTCAATACAAAAAGTTTGAAGATCACCACTGGCATTATTCTTCTTATTTGCAAAAGATTTAAAAATAAATTAAAGAAATTTTTAATTAACATAACCCACAACGTTACTCAATCTACTATTACATCTACTCTTATCAATGTTACTGTCACAAACTGAATCTGAAGGATAAGTTTCTTATTATTCAGAGAAACAAGTTACATTGAAATGAGAGGAAAACTGAACTTAAATACAAAATGAGTAGTTAGGTAATCTTCTAAGCTGATTAATTAAATGAGTAGCTTATCTTCTAAGCTGACTAGCAGTTACAAATATTACAAAAATACCAGACTCTAAAGACATTACTAAACTATACCGCTATGACTCACAGCCTTGAGTTGTCACCACACTTCTCATCTGTATTAGCTTGTATGACTGGCATATTGAGCTGGTGGACTTGCTGTCCATAACATCCCCCCTCAAGGTGGTAGCCAAAAACAAATTGCAGACTCCCAACTTGAACCAAGGGATGATGTGCAAAGCAATGTGTTTTGTCCTTTCATGAAAAACAGGATTCAAAGTAATGTGCAAAGCAGCCTCATTATCACAATACAAAGAAATGGGAAATGAAACACTCAGCTGTAGATCAGTCATGAGGGCAGGGATTCAGGCTAACTCACAACAAACAGCCATGCATATCCTGGTATTCAGACTCAGCTGAAGATCTAGAAACCGTGTTGCTAGAATTGGTAATTACATGTCGAACCACATAAATTAGATTAATTTTAAAAATTCAAAATTTAAATTTCAAGTAAATTAGAAATAAAGATAGTGGAGATGATTAATTAACTAAATAATGTGAATTAACAATTAATAACGGAAACTATTAATAAAAAAAGATACCTAGGAATCCGAATCCACTAAATATTAATATAATAAATAATTTCTTACTTTCCGAATTTATTCCTAATTTTGTTTTCCCTTTCCTTTTGAAATAATGATTCTTATATTAAATGTGAGTAAGTATAAATTATGAAAAATACGCAAATTAACAACAATCTATCAAAACTTCTTAACTAAAATAAGAATCATAAACGAATTTTGCGTGAAGGTAATATGAAGGTGAAAATAATTAGGCAATAATATCGGAATATAAAGAAACTAATTATTATGCAATACCTAGTTTCATCATCTTCCTTAGTATTCAAATATTTAGTTAGACATGATAAATATGAAACAAAAGAGAAATTAAGATTATTGGTTGCATGAATTAAAATGAAAATCACGTAACAATATTTAAAAAGGAAATTCTGTTCAAATTAATAAAGAATGTTGAAGTATTTGTTAACAATAGTAGTCCTTGCTTTCTAACTTTCACTGCTTCCATACTTGAATGATTGGAAGGAAACAAAAGTTCTTAAACATCATAATATCTTTAACCCCCTCCTTGTCTAGCCGAAAGTAAGAAAAAGAAAAAGAAAAAAAAAGTCTCTTTTTCCTTTTTTCATTCTTGACTTCTGCAATGTCTCTTTTTCTTTGGCTTTTCAGAGTTACTCTTGTAACGAGTGTTTGAACAATGTCTCCTAAACCAGTTGGCTTTAATTAGGGCACTAGGTGTATAAAGGCCCCTAAGGGCTTACTTACTCGAGTAACAAAGGCCACAAAATTAGGTTAGTCAAGCTGATTATATATATCCATCACATTTTTCAGAATGAATATCAATGCGTCCTTAAGCCTGGATACCCAGTTATTCCGTCCAATTATGGACATTGAAGTAGTTATTTTTATTTATTTATTTTTTCTCTTTTTCTTTTCAATTGTTTTTTCCTTTTCTTGAATTGTTTGACTCATAGTTTATACCCCACAATTAAGAGTTAGTGAAATGTGAAGTGAAAAAATGTATATGAACTTTAATTTTACTCAAGATGGTGTTTTGAATTAGGATTTTGTATTTTATCAAATGTTCAAGAGATCTAAATCTTTTAATCATACGTACTCAAATTTTTTGTTCCATAGACACTTATTAGTTTAAATCCAACTCCTAACAAGTTAAACAAAAAAATTTCAATTTTTTTCTTTTAAAACTTTTTTCAAAATTTTGTGTTTTTTTATTATTAGTTCTCTAAAAAGAATAAAAGTAAATAAAAAATAAAAATGTAATAACAAAAATGCAAAACTCCCCATACCCAAATCATGCATTGTCCTCAATGTATGCAAATGAAGAATAGAGAACAAAGAAATGAAGAATTTTACCTCGTATGGTGGGG
Organism: Aralia elata; assembly: GCA_034770075.1. Taxonomy (NCBI): domain Eukaryota; kingdom Viridiplantae; phylum Streptophyta; class Magnoliopsida; order Apiales; family Araliaceae; genus Aralia; species Aralia elata. The sequence goes on along the minus strand of CM068378.1, from coordinate 89,056,290 downwards.
TAAGAACCAGATGAAAATACTGTATAAAAGAAAAATATATGTATAAATGTACAAATACAAATGCAGTGCCAATCATTCTGAATATTGTGGGTCAACAAGGTACACCACCTCCACTTGTTTGTCCGACATTTCTAAAAAAGGTTTAGTCGTTGACTATTCACTTTAAAAATTGCCCCCCTCTTTGGATTTTTAATGTTGACTGCCCCATGAGGGTAAACTACCTTTATTGCAAAAGGTCCATCGCATCTAGATCGCAATTTGTCAAGAAGTAGATGTAGCCTAGAGTTATATGCGAGAACTTTTTGAGCAGGTGAAAATAATTTTCTTAAAATTGATTTATCATGAAATACTTTTCTTTCCTTGTAAATTTTACCATTTTCATAAGTGTCGTTCTTAATCTCATCCAACTTGGCTAATTGCAATTGTCTATGATTCCCAACAAGAGACATATCAAAATTTAACTGTTTTATGGTCCACAAAGCACAGTGTTGAAGTTCAACAGGTAAGTGACATGCTTTTCCAAACACGAGCTTATACGGTGACAGTCCCAAGTTAGTCTTAAAGGTAATACGGTAAGCCCATGATGCATCTAACAACTTAATTGACCAGTCTTTCCTATTGAAACTCACCGTCTTTTCTAGAACGGAAGAAAATTAAGAGTTTTTGTGAAGGTTTAGTCATGAGTGTCTTCATCTTTTTGGATCAATTAATTGCTTGAAGACTTTAACTCTTTCAGAGGATTTTGGGTGGTGAGGCAATTTGAGTTTTCACTCAAATTAAGGTATTCTTGTATTCTCTCAATTTCGTTATATTTCAAGTTTTTAATTATAAACCTTGAAAAAGGATTATTTGTACTCACAGTTGATTATAGCGAAATTTTTGGAGCTCGGCCTGTGGTTTTTTCCTCTTAGTTTTAGAGGGTTTTTCACGTAAAATTTAGTGTTTTGCGTGTGGTTAATTTTTTGTATTATTATTTTTCTACAGTTGTTATTTATTTAGTGGAATTGCATTACTTGTTTGGCATGGTTTGTTATTTAATTTATCAGAGACGATTCTAGTTGGAGGAGTTTTTCCAAAAAAGTGTTATTAAGAGCATGGGTCTTTGCGTAGTTATTTTTGATAAATTGAATGGAAGAATCAAGCGGTGCCATGATTAAATTGACCTCATCTAATTTTTTGATCTAGAAGCCTAGAATGGAAGACATCCTTTATTGAAAGGATTTTTATGAACCATTGGAGCTTAAAGGAGTTAAGCTAGTGGATAAAACTGAGGTAGATTGGAAAAAGATGAACATGAAGACGATCAGTCACATCCGACAGTGGATCGATCAGAGTGTGTTCCACCATGTTTCGTAGGAAACAGATGCCAAGATGAGAAGAAGAATGCACAAAATAAGACCTTTATGATTCGAAAGATCGTGAACCTGAAGTACAAAGATAGTAACAGTGTAACCGAGCATATGAGTGAGTTCTAGGGATTGGTGAACCAGTTGTATACCATGAAGTTGAATCTTGAGGACGAAATCCAGGTGTTATTGCTTCTCAGTTCATTACCTAGCAGTTGGAAAACTTTGGTTCTGTCGCTAAGCAATTCAGCTCCAGAAGAAAATTAAAATAACCATGTAGATGTTAAGGACAACATACACAATGAGAAAACAAGGCGAAAGGAGCAGTATTTAAATTTTGAGACATAGACACTTATGGCAGAGAACAGGGGTAGAAGTAATTTCAGGAGATCTCACAAAGGAAACATGAATCGCAGCAAAAGTAAGAATTCTAGAAATCATAGGAGCAAGTCAAAGACTAGAGAAGGCGTTACATACAAATGTTTCTATTATAACAAGGAGGGTCACTTCAAAAAAAATTGCAAGATCTGGTTGATAAGTAGAAAACTAGTTAATAGGGGAATGTTGAGGAGAAGAATACTGCAGCTACAGTTACTGTGAATGTTGTGCTTCTTTCGTTTGAGAAAGAAGAATGTTTACATGTTATTGATCAGAAAATTGATTGGTTTACTGATACAATTGCTTCATATCATGCTACCCAAGAAAGAATTCTTCACGAAGTACAGAGTTGGAGACTTTAGGTATATAAGAATGGATACTAAAGTGTGGGTGTTTTTGTTGAAAACAAAAGACCAGGTATTCCAATATTTTCAGAGTTTCCATGCTATGGTTGAAAGGGAGACTATAATATTATTGAAATGCCTTTGTAACGACAACGGAGGGGTATACACTTCAAATAAGTTTATCGTATATTGTGATAAATACGGTATTCAATATGAGTAGACATTTCTTGGTACCCCACAACATAATGGTGTGGCTGAGAGAATGAATCGCATTATTATTGAGCGAGTCAGATGCTTGTTAAGAATAGCTAAGCTGCTTAAGTCATTCTGGAGTGAAGCTGTCTGTACAATTTGTTACCTAATTAACATATCTCCATAAGCACCATTGGATTTTTAGATTCCAGAGAAGATTTGGAGTGGTAACGATGTGTCATATTCTTATTTGAAGGTATTTGGGTGCAAGACTTTTGCACATATCCCTAAGGAACAAAGATCGAAGCTTGATAACAAATCTACTCCATGAGTGTGTTGGTTATGAAGATGCAGAGTTTGGGTACATGTTATGGGATCTAGTTCAAAAGAAATTATTCAGTACCACAGATGTGGTATTTCATGAGCACCAAAATTATGAGAATTTTGATAATGTTACACATCCCAGAGATGATCATAGAGTTCGAGATCTCAGCGAAGTTCCTTTTCTATTACATAATGCCACAGTTGGAGAAGGAGGTTAGAATGAAGATGTGACTGATACAAATTTGCACGATAATGATGGGTCAGATGTAGAAAGTGTTGAGCAGGGGGAACAACCCCATTATCTTGATATTGAAGAACCTCAGCTAAGGAGATACATGAGAGAACGTGTGTCATCAGTCAGTTAATCTTTATCTGAATATCTTTTAGTTGCTGAGGAGGGGGAGCTAGAGAATTTTCAAGAAGTCAAGACTTATTATAAGGAGAAGAGCAATTGGCTGAGAGTTATGCGGGATGAGATGAATTCTTTGCACAAGAATCACACTTATGAGGTGACTACACTTTCGAAAGGCAGGAAAACATTGAAGAATAAATGGGTGTTCAAGTTGAAAAAAGATGATAAAAAGCTAGTGAAGTACAAGGCTCAGTTAGCTGTCAAGGGTTTTGCTTAAAAGCAATGTATTGACTTTGATGAAATTTTTTCTCCGATTGTGAAGATGCCTTCTATTCGAGCAGTGTTGGGGTTAGTAACTAGTATGGATCTTGAGCTTGAGCAACTAGATGTGAAGACTGCTTTCCTTCATGGTGATTTGAAGGAGGAAGTCTTCATAGAGCAATCAAAGGGATTTGAAGTTAAAGGGAAAAAGCACTTGTTTGTAGGTTGAAGAAAAGTTTGTACAGCCTGAAACAAGCCCTAAGACAGTGGTACATGAAATTTGATTAATTCATGATGGATCAAGGTTACAGTAGAACAGTTATAGATCATTGTGTGTATGTGAAAAAAATTCTCAGATGGTAACTTCGTTATTTTGTTGCTATATGTAGATTATATCCATGTTAATAGCTGAGCAGGATGCTAACATGATTCGCAGGCTCAAGGGTGAGTTGTTCAAGTTCTTTGATATGAAGGACTTAGGCCTTGTTAAGCAGATTTTGGATATGAAGATTGTTCGTGACAGGAAAGTCAAGAGGTTGTGGTTGTCACTAGAGAAGTATGTTGAACGGGGCCTTGCAAGGTTCAAGATGGGTGATGTTAAGCCAATTAGCACACCACTGGTCAGTCATATTAAGTTGTCGAAGCGTATGTGTCCTACTAAGGAAGGGAGAAATAATATATCAGCAGCTTCCTATTTCTCTACTATAGGGAGTCTTATGTATGTGATGGTTTGTATGCGGCCAGATATTGCTCATGTAGTTGGTGTTGTGAACATATATTTGTCAAATTCTGGTAGAGAACATTGGAAAGCAGTTAAGTGGATTCTCAGATACTTGAAGGCTACTTCTGGTTTGTGTTTGGGTTTTGGTGGTCCAAATCCAGTCTTGGAGAGTTTTACAGATGCAGGTTCTAGAATAAGTCTACTTCGAGGTATTTATTTACTTTTGTAGGGAGAGCTATATTATGGCAATCCAAGTTATAGAAATGTGTTGCTTTGTCTACAACTGAGCAGAATATATTGCCGATACGAAAGTAGACAATGAGATATTATGGTTAAAACGGTTTCTCCGAGAGTTGAGTTTGACACAGGACAAGTATGTGGTTTATTGTGATAATCAGAGTGTAATTGATTTGACCAAAAATGTTACTTATCATAATCGTACTAAGCACATTAATGTTCGTTATCACTGGAATCGAAAAGTGATGGAAGAGGAATTGATGAAAGTGAAGAAAGTTCATACCGACGAGAACCTCTCAAACATGTTGACAAAAGTTGTGACACACGATAAGCTTGAGCTTTGCAAGGAGTTGGTCGAAATGGACTCCAAGTGACAGGGTCACTGTAGAAGTCCCTCTCATGAATTTGGAGGGAGATATTATTGAGTTTGTAGGGTCCAAACCCATGAAAGCTTATCCAAATTAAATTAGGAGTATTTTAATTTGGTAATATGTTTTTACCGTGTGGGATGGGGCGATGGATTATTCCAAAAGTGATTTGGATTTTATAAGGCATGAAGCCTATTGCCTACATGGCTTGGTAATTATCGAAACTGAACATCGAATGGATATTGGGACTTGCTGGTTGTCTTTCCAAAATCAAATTGGAATCGATTATGGAATATTATATATATACAAGTGGTGTGGCTTGAATACATCCTACAGGAACACAAATTATAATCAATTTGTGAGGCAACATTATTGTTGGTTTCGGCAGAAAGAAATCCAAAATCAGTGAGTACAGAACGAAAGAAAATTGAGAATTTTTGTGAAGTTTATTCACGGTTGTCGCTATCTTTCCGGATTAATTAATTGCTTGAAAACTTTAACTCTTTCGGAGGATTTTGGGTGGTAAGGTAATTTGATTTTTCACTCAAATTAAGGTATATATTCTTATATTTTCTTAATTTCGTTATATTTCAAGCTTTTAGTTATAAAACTTGAAAGAATTATTAATTTCTACTCACAGTTGATTATAGTGGAATTTTCGGAGTTCGGCCTGTGGTTTTTTCCTCTTAATTTTAGAGGGTTTTCCATGTAAAATTTTGTGTCTTGCGTTTGGTTAATTTTTCGTATTATTATTATTTTTTTGCGGTTGTTATTTACTTGGTGGAATTGCATTACTTGTTGGCGTGACTTGTTATTTAATTTATCAGAGAACCTTCTTTGAGTCCTTCAAGAACCCTACTCGGCTCTAATACTTCTACACCATGCCAGTGGAAAACGTGGGAGTACACACTGAGCAGCTTCCTAGAGCCATCCCCACTCCATTCGACTCAAATCATACTTCATGTATTTGAATGATCCATCCCACATCAACTCATCACCAATGCAGCGCACACCTGCGTAGACTTGCCAACAAGCATATTGAATCATCTCCTTACCTAAAAAGTTAACCTATTATGTTAAGACTCTACCATACTTATTAACCCATCTACACTCAATGTGGGATTCATGTGAAATATCCTAACATCTTACACTTCCAAGAAATAACTGAAGGCCCTAAAAGAACACAATACCCAAACAAAGATCTTTAAGAAGTTGGTCACGAGTCCCAAATAGCATTACAAAGGGCTGTTAGTTGCAAGGAGTTATTGGCCGGATAAAAAATGCCTTGACCAAGATTGCCTTTAAGATACTGAACCAGCTTCAGAGCAGCATCTAAATGAGGAGCCCTAAGTTGAGAAAGAAATTGACTTAATTAAGAGATGAACAGCATAACTGAGATCAGGTCTAGTAATGGTTAAATAAACCAATGGATCCAAAAGTCTTTTGTAGGTACTAGCATCTGAGAGAATATCTCAATGACCAAGTCGATTGTGCCACAATACATGTTGAGAACCTTGAACACTAAGTACAGTTAAAGGCGCAGCAGTCGAAAAAGGAACAGTTACAAATGATAAAGAAGCCTAATCAGAAAAACTAAAATCAGAGATGCCATCTTGAAAGATATACAGTCCATTATGTAGTTTACCAATCCCCTTCAATGTTTTTAGCACAAGGTCTTGAAAAACACAAAAGTTAATTAGGAAGAAAGAAAGCACAACAGTGATTGACAGATGTTAGTTTGCTTATAGAAAGCAGACTGAATCTAAAATCACGGACAAACAAAACATCATGAAAAACTATATGAGAATTCAATTTCACAGAGCCCTTATGAGAAATGAGAGACACTTTTCATTTGGAAGATGAATATAAGCATTAACATGTATAGGATTAATCAGTTTGTCAAATGAAACAATGATATGGTCAATGGCCCCAGAATCTATGATCCATTTGTCAAGATAAGCACAAGCAAAAGCACATATAGGATTGGCAAATTTAAGAGCAGGTAGACTTATAGCATTACCAGCTAGTTTGGTGTCAGCAGTTTAGAATTCCCTTCAAACTTCAAATATTGCATAACTTGTTGAAGTTGATGAGGTGTTAAGTTACTCTAGGTACACCAGATGATGGGCCGAGAGAGACTGAAAAACTGCTGAATAAGCAACTAGAAAGGAGGACTGACTTGGAGTAGAGCTAGATTTGTGTTTAGGATGCCAAGGTGGATACCCATTCAGCTGAAAGCATGTCTCTTTGACATGGTTAGTACCCTTACAGTAGGTACAGAGTAAATTGCCCCATTTATACTCGGGGGATTTGTAGTCAGAATTTCTCTTAAAATTCCTGAAGTTCTTGGACGCTGCAAATTGACCTTCGCTAAACAAAGCAGTGGGACCAAAAGAAGTGGAAGCATCAGTGTAAGAAACTGAGTGTGCACTAAGATTGGTACCATTGGTCATTAGTGCAGCTGAAACAGAAGAATCATTCAAAGAAATTACAATTTATTAGTGATTTTCCGTTGACAATTATTAGTGATTTTCCCTCCGGTACATCCTCTTTGTTGCTCCTCTTGCAAAATAAGAGAATATATTTGATTTAAATCAGGTATCTGACCTCGCACATTAGTGTAACATTCACTCAAACCCATCAAAAACTGTGTGACCTTGTGTATTTTATCTTGTTCCTCTTGATATTTAATAGCACCATAGGTACACATACATGTGCAATGAGGCATGTCAGACAGATTAGAATATTCGTCATATAGTGCCCTAAATTATGTGAAATAGGTGGAAACTATGTTTATTCCTTGAATCAACTTGTTCTTGTCCTTTTTTATTTTGATAAAGCTTTGGAATGTTGCTTTGAGTGAATCGAACAATGAGATCTTCCCAAATATCTTTGACTGCGGACAAATATACAATACTAGCTAGATGCAATTTCAGAAGAAATTGAGTTCAATAGCCATGAGTTATCAAATTACACATGTTCCAAACATGAATATAAGGACATAATATGAAGAGACTATTGTGCAGAGATCGAGAAGCAAAATTTCAGTACGAAATCCTAGAATTCAAGCCTACTAGCTTTGATACCATGTCACAAACTGAATCTCAGTGATAACTTTCTTATTATTTAGAGAAAACAGAGATACAAGTTACATTGAAATGAGAGGGAAACTGAACTTATATACAAAATTAGTAGTTTATCTTCTAAGCTGACTAGCTGTTACAAATATTACAAAAATACCATACTCTAAGAGACAATAATACTGAACTATACTGCTGTGACTCACAGCCTTGAGTTGTCACCACACTTCTCATCAGTATTAGCTTGTATGACTGGCTTATTGAGCTCTTGAGTTGCAGCTAGGTAATGGACTTGCTGTCCATAACAGGTACAATTACTCAGCATGTGAATATCGGGGGTAATGAGGGTTAAGTAACCAACTCATCTATAATTTTAAGCAAATAGATGGAGGGCCCAACAATGTATATCATGCTAACATGGGATGAAAAGAATTGGCAGGTTGAGCATAAAGAAGATATAGATACTGAACTAATTATCAGAAACAAAAATAGAAAAACTTTGATGGAAGCCATTAGGCCTATTATGGAAATGGAAGAAAGATTGAAGAAAGATATTAGAAAAACTGAAGGTGTGAATGTGAGTTATTTTGTGTTGGTAATGTTTCACCTTTTGTTTTAGATTTTTTGTCTCAATTATTGAGTCTCAATCAAAATTATAAACAATAATACACCAATAAATAATTCAAGAGAAAAAGTCTCAAGGTCACGTGGTATATTTGCAAAAGATTAAAAAATAAAACAAAATAAAGAAATTTTTAACGTAATTCACCACGTTAATTACCAATCTAATTATCACATAACACCAAACATCTCACATGTTTTTCCCTTTCCCCGTTCCCCTTCCCCCTTTCCCATTTAGATAAGCATCAAGTGGCTGAGGTAATCAATAACCATACCCACTGAAAATTAACACATTTAACTTCAGTTTCCCTGCAAACCAACCATTTTTCTCTGCAACACTTTATAGGGGATCACTAAAAATTCTCTCTCTCTCTAGTTCAATTCATCAATATGATCGATCGAGATATATTTGTATCTTTTTCTCTTTGTTACTTTCACTAGCTAGCTAGAAGCTCACACTCTCTTACTCTCAACCTAAACCAATGCAATTGATATTATTGATTGCATTATATCTGACTTTTTTCTATGTTACTCAGAGTGAAAACACAATATATTTTTTCTCTCTCATTCTCTTTTGTATCTTAATTGATATTGATCAATCAATTCATCAATTGATTAACTCACTAATCGGTTGATGATACAGTATTGTTTCCCCATTCTAGAATTTGTATGTATAAAGAAATGATGTCTTTTTCTAAGATCAATGGAAATGAATTTCTTTTGATTTCATCAAATATGGTATCCCTCTCTCTCTCTCTCTTTCTCTCTCTCTCTATATATATATATGCCTCTATCTCACTCTATACTCATACAAATACACACATATATTTATGTATTTGAGATCATTTATTTTAAATGTTTAGATCTAGATCTATAGGAGAAAGGATGACAATTTAAGACCACTACTAGAATTTCAGTTTTCAGTAACAGTCAATTTGCTATAGACGGCCTTGGACTAAGGTTTTGGTATTTGGGAAAATCCAAACCGTCGCTAATTACCATATCAACGAGGGACTGTCCGTTATAAATAATTGTATAACCAACGGACTGTCCGTCGCAAATTATTGTATGAACGACGAACTGTTTGTCTCATGATTATCTTACCTGAATTTTCATGAATGGTATGTTGAAAAGTAATTTGCAATTTTCAAAGTGTCTGTTGGTTTTTTCATAGCAGTGCTTGGTTTTCTCTCAAGTGTTTAATATTCCAAAAAGCCTTATTAAAGGTTCTGCAGAATATTCTAGAGTTTATAGCTAGTTATAAATACATGTCATGTATGTTATTTCATGTATGTAATCTCAAGTTAAATTAATAGAAGTGCGGGAGCAGCAGCTCTGCAATTTGGTTTTAGTTTTTTCTTAAAGCAATTTTTATTCCTTTGCTCCAACAAATTTGGTATCAGAGCTAACTCAATTCCAGGATCTTATTCATCACAAATTTGCTCAACCGAGCTTGTTATTACATACCCACCAGCTTCTTCAATGGCAACAACTTCAGCCTCAACCATGTTTGCTTATTCTCCCAGTCAAGTCCCTATATTTGACGGAGAGCACTATGATTATTGGAGCAGCCAAATGAAAATTATCTTTATCTCCCAAGATCTGTGGGAAGTGGTTGAAGATAGATATGCAGAACCCCCCAAAACTGGAAGCTCTGCAGCTTGGACTAATGCACAACAAAAGGAATACAAGGAAAACAAGAAGAAGGACGCAAGTGCTCTCAGATTTATACATCAAGGTGTAAGCAAATCTATCTATCCCAGAATGTTTGGAGTCTCCAAGGCAAATGATGCATGGGAATTACTAAAAAAGGAGTTTTTAGGATCTGGGAAAGTCATCTCTTTAAAACTTCAATCACTATGGAGAGATTTTGAGAATATTGCAATGAAAGGAAGTGAATTTGTTCAAGAATTTTTTACTAGAGTTGTTGAAATCATAAATCAGATCAGAAGCTATGGAGACACTCTTCATGACAAGAAAATTGTTGAAAAGATTCTTAGAAGCATGCCTACCAAGTTTGATCATGTAGTTGCTGCAATTGAAGAATCAAAAGATCTATCAAAGCTTACCATGTATAAGCTTATGGGATCACTCGAAGCACATGAACAAAGGATGAAGAGATCTACTGAACAGCCTATTGAACAAGCCCTTCAAGCCAAATTGAATATTAAAGATCATGGACAAAGAGGTGGATCCGCTCAAAAATGGAAATCTTATGGCAGAGGACAAGGAGGATATAAAAATCAATATGGAAGAGGGCAACACAAAAATCATAGTGGAAGTAACAAACATCAAAATCAGAAAGGTAATTGGGGCAGAGGTAATGGAATAAAAGAAAATTCACAGCAAAATCAAGATTTCACCGGAAATAATCTGCAATATAAATCCGGTAATTCTGACTTTTATTGCATTATTTATAAAAAGTCAAACCATGATTCAAGAAATTGCAGATTTAGATGCACCAAATGTAAAGTCCCTGACCATTCTCAGAGAGATTGTTGGTTCCAAGATAAAAAGGGAAAGGATGAAGCAAACTTTATGAAGGAAGACGAAGAAGATCAATTATTTTTGTCATGTACAAAAGCACAAAATGATCCAGCAGATTTATGGTACATTGACAGTGGCTGCAGTAACCATATGACTGGAAATCGACATCTTTTTGTGGAGCTTGATCATAATTTCTCATCGGACATTAAGCTTGGTGATGGAAAACTACAAAGAACTGAAGGAAAAGGTGTTATTGCAGTTCATACGAAGGGAGGTAACAAAAAGTTCACTGGTGATGTTTATTATGTTCCTAATCTTACTACTAACTTGTTAAGTGTTGGGCAATTGTTGAGGAAAGGTTATTCTATGGTCTTTGACAATACTTGTTGCAAGATAATAAATAAGAAAACCAATGTCATAGTGGCAAAAATTGAAATGGCCTCAAACAAAGTTTTTTCATTTAAGATGCATCAAGAACAAAATTTTGCTTTTAAAAGCGAAAGTGTTGATAATTCATATTTGTGGCATTTGAGATATGGCCACTTGAATATCAGAGGGCTGAAGTTGTTAAAAGAAAGGCATATGGTTGTTGGACTTCCTCACATAAACTCACAATCCAAGGTGTGTGAGGGCTGCATCTATGGGAAAATGCACAGGCTTCCATTTTCAAATTTTCTTGGCGATCAAAAGGTCCGTTAGAGCTGGTACATACTGATATTTGGGGACCTTCTCGAACTCCTTCTCTCAATAACAAAAGATACTTTATTCTGTTTGTTGATGACTTTACAAGGATGATGTGGGTGTATTTTTTGGAGCAAAAATCACAGGCATTCTCAACATTTTTACAGTTCAAAGCACTAGTAGAAAGGCAAAATGGTTGTCAAATGAAGACTCTAAGAACTGACCGAGGTGGAGAATTTATCTACACACCTTTCATGAATTATTGCAAGGATAATGGCATCCAGCGATAGCTTACTGTTCGGCGCACCCCCGAACAAAATGGAGTCACAGAGAGAAAAAATCGAACTATTGTGGAGATGGCCAGAAGCATGTTAAAAGGAAAAGGACTACATAAGAAATTGTGAGCAGAAGCGGTAAACACTACTATCTATATTCTAAATAGATCACCTACAAAAGCTGTTCGTAATAAAACTCCTTTTGAAGCTTGGAATCATCGGAAGCCAGTTGTGGATAATCTTAAAGTATTTGGTTGTGTTGCCTATTCACTAATTCTTTCTCAAAATAGGGACAAATTTGATGAGAAGGGCAAGAAATTGCTATTTATTGGTTATAGCAGCGAATCTAAAGGATATCGACTTCTAAACCCAGAATCGAACAAGCTAGTAGTTTCTAGAGATGTAATATGTGATGAGATGGATACATGGGACTGGAAAGAGAATGTGACATCAAGTCACAATGAATTTTTTGAACCATTGGCACTTCAAGAAGACAATTCTCAAGAAAGCACCTCTCAAGGTCCAACAAACTCACTGCCATCAATAAGTCTGCCACCAATTAATACAATTGATGATGGAGATTATGTTTCAGATTCGCCACCAAAGAAGTTCCGCTCTCTGCAAGAGATTCTTGATTCATGTGATGTTGCACTTTCAGCTTTTGAGCCGCAACATTTTGAAGAGGCAAGTAAACAAGAAGTATGGGTAAAAGCAATGCATAAGGAAATCTCAATGATTCAAAAGACCAATACATGGGAGCTTACTGATTGGCCTCAAGGAAAACAGGTAATCGGACTTAAGTGGATCTTTAAAACCAAGTTTAATGAAGATGGTTCCATTCAAAAACACAAAGCTCGACTCGTAGCGAAATGATTCTCTCAACAAACTGGAGTAGATTTTTCAGAAACATTCGCTCCGGTTGCTCGTATGGAGACTATTCGGATTGTTCTTGCAATTGCAGTCCAATTAGAACTAGATGTGTTTCAACTTGACGTGAAATCTGCATTTTTGAATGGAGAATTAGCTGAGGAAGTTTATGTCGAGCAACCTCAGGGGTTTGTGGTACAAGGAAATGAAGATAAAGTCTATCGACTTCGGAAAGCATTATATGGGTTAAAGCAAGCTCCTAGAGCGTGGAATAGAAAGATCGATGGATATTTTTGTCAAAATGGATTCCAAAGAAGTATAAATGAACCGTCACTTTATGTGAAGAAAGAAGGTACGAGAGATTTTCTCATTGTTTATTTATATGTTGATGATTTAATTTATATGGGAACAAAAAGGGAGATAGTTGAGAAATTCAAAAGGAAAATGATGGAGAGTTTTGAAATGACTGACATGGGATTAATGAAATATTTGCTTGGGATCCAAGTGAAACAGTCAAAAGGCGAAATTTTCATTTCTCAAGAAAAATATCTTGATGATCTGCTCAAAAGATTTCATATGGAAAATTGCAAACTAGTCAATACGCCCATGTTTTTGAATGAAAAATTACAGCAAAATGATGGTAGTAAAACTGTGGATGGAAAGATGTATAGAAGATTGGTTGGCTCCTTGATCTACCTTACTCATACAAGGCCAAATATCATGCATGCTGTAAGCTATGTGTCCAGATTTATGAATGAACCAAGTAATTTACATTATGTTGCAGCAAAGAGAATTCTTCGGTATCTTCGAGGTACTAAACATCTTGGCATCAAATATGAAAAAGAAGTGGATAGCAACTTGGTTAGTTATTCGGATAGTGACTGGGCTGGTTCGCTTGATGATCGAAAAAGCACCTCTGGATACATATTTTGTCTGGGATCAAAGATGATCTCATGGAGTTCAAGAAAGCAGAAAACAATTACTTTGTCATCTGGTGAAGCAGAATATTCAGCAACTACTGAAGCAGGTTGTGAAGCTGTTTGGCTAAGAAGAATTCTACTAGATTTGCAGCAAAAGGTTCATGAGCCTACGATAATTTACTGTGATAATATGTCAGCCATCGCAATGACAAAAAATCCTGTTTTTCATGCAAGGTCAAAGCACATTGAGTTAAGGCACCACTTCATTCGAGATTTGGTTAGCAAAGGAGAAGTTTACTTAGAGTTCATCAACACCAATGAACAACCTGCAGATATCTTCACAAAGTCTGTTGGTTTTGAAAAACTTATGAAGTTCAAGAAACAGATGAAAATTACAAATTAAGAGGGGATGTTGAAAAGTAATTTGCAATTTTCAAAGTGTCTGTTGGTTTTTTCATAGCAATGCTTGGTTTTCTCTAAAGTGTTTAATATTCCAAAAAGCCTTATTAAAGGTTCTGCAGAATATTCTAGAGTTTATAGCTAGTTATAAATACATGTCATGTATGCTATTTCATGTATGCAATTTCAAGTTAAATTAATAGAAGTGCGGGAGCAGCAGCTCTGCAATTTGGTTTTAGTTTTTTCTTAAAGCAATTTTTATTCCTTTGCTCCAACATGGTAATTGAAGATTATATTACTAAACATACGAATTTATGATATTTTTCCTTTTTCTGCTTAAATATCAAAATTTTATCTTGAAATCTCATTCAGATCATATTTGGTGTGCGATTGGAATATTAATAATTTAATCAACAACACCCAAACTAGTAAATTAACAATATAAATGAAATGTTTAATTTCATCCTCCCATAAATAGTATAATTAACCAAAAATACATTTTCCTCAGTCCAATAACTAGATCTTAGTTATGATTGCCGAATTACAATCACTTGAAACTTGTATTAATATTTTCCATATAATTGTCCTGTTATGGGTTTAGCAAGTGTTTTGATGAAATTTCCTTAATCGTTTACATTTGATATCTTTACTTATATTTATATATTTCTTTGATGGATGTATCGTTATAAACATTGTTTCCATTGTTCCAGGAAATGGTGGTTGTTGATGGCATATCATTTGTTAAATATTTAGCCATAGTACTCCTCCACGAATCGTATAAGATATTCATGAGCAACAAAAGTCTCGCCCTTTATTTTAAGTTTTTTCCCTTTTATTTATAGTAACATTATGAAAGAAAACCTATACGTTAATTTAAATTCTTTTCTTTTTCGTTAAAATCTCATATACATAATATTAATATTTATTACATGCAAACTTGATTTATTACTGATTTAAGTGATTGATGCATGAGGAAGGAATGAGAGAATGCCGTATTTGCCATGACGAGGCTTCCCCGACCTACTCTCATACCAACTGCGGCTCTATACACAACTGGCTCATCTCCATGGACACACCTACTCTCATAATTTCTCTAAAAAATCCATGAATATTAATTAGTACATGGCTACAAAGTCATGGTAATTTGTGGGAGATTCCAGTTGAAACAGATCACTGGAGCTTTGCAAGTGATATGATTTACCATAAGGAACTGGAAAAATTCTAAACATGGAGGAGATAACATAAGAGAGAATTGAGGGTCACTCGTATACATTAAAATACAAGCTCTTCTGCTCATATACATCCAAAGAATAAAAAGTTTCTCGTGACTCATATACATCCAAAGAAGAAGAAGCTTCTCGTGACTCGTATAGATCCAAAGAAAAAACTCCTCGTGATATATATATATATATATATATATATATATATATATATAATGGATCTTAAGCATACTCTCTTAAATGACATACCAAGCATACCCTTTTTAGCGACGGACCGGGCGACGGTTTGGTCCGTCGCCATAGGTCCGGTCCATCGCTAAAGAGGGTATGCTTGGGATCCGGACTATATATATATATATATAAAAAAAAAGAAGAAGAAGAAGCTCCTCGTGACTCATATGATCCAGAGAAGAAGTAATTCGTGACTTATGTACAGTGAAAGAAGAAACTCGTCATGACTTGTATACATCCAAAGAAGAAGCTATTAGAAATTGCACTTATTTTCTGTCACGTTTGAGTTTGACAAATTAAGTAAATTTAAAGGTGTAATTTATTGTCCTAGCTCCATGTTGAGAATAAGTGAGTAATTCATTTGGTTCGAGTATGAATAATTTGGCTAGCTGTTGCTTATCAAACCTAAACCACGGCATTTGATAAGGTGCAAACTTGTTTAAAAAGCTAATATGTCTTTGTCCTATTTGATAAGGTGTAAACTTGTTTAAAAAACTAACATGTCTTTGTCCTATTTTAGTTAGATGAAATTAAAGATTTCTAGTTGTTCTAGAAGTGTAACACCCTCAAATTTGGGTCTACCTTCAAATCCGGATCTCGTGCGTCACGGTACTACCCATTCAACATAATTTTAACAACATGAATGTAATTAAAATATTATTACATCATATCTCCTTCTATCCCTTGGTTCTAATACTTTTATATCATCATAACGTAAAAATAATGAATATTACATCATTTATCTATTACAACAATGCATTTGTGACTTATATTCGTCACAACAAATACATATAATTTAATATGTAATCTTCTAATCAAATACTTGGTCCTTTCAATCTTCACTGGATTCCGCATTTCATGTTAGCTTTGGTGAAAATGTTTTATTTAAAGCAAGGGTGAACATTTAATTGCTCAGCAAGTTATAACAGTTGAATACATAACAAAATAAGGAATCAGATATTCGTTCTTTGAAAAGTTCGATAACTGAACAATAATTATGAAGTAGCTTGAATAACAGGAATAAATTAGGTTCCCTTTTATTTTTAAACATCAACAACATTTACTCACATAACACATTATGGCACGAGGTGCAATACATACAAATATTTGCCCAAATTATTTGATTTGGCACTATTAGCTTATCACAATTCAAGAATTATTATAATTCATATTTTATCAATAAATATTCCGACTAGAATAGCTCAACAAATTGAGTTAGGCCAAATCGAATAGCAATAACTCATTATCATATACACTTCACAACATATAATGAATTTCATATAACAAATGAAATTCCACCATTTAAATGAAAATTTTGCACAAATAATAACATGTACAAAGTCATACAATACTTGCACAATAAACAATTTGTACAAGATAGAAAACTTGTATTCAATACAAAAATTGAGCGAAGTTAGAAAATTTGCCTGATGTGTTCTTTAAATAATACTTTAAATTGCCCTTCAATTGTCCTACACATTTAATTTAATAATAACACACCAATTAGTCACAAAAAGACTTTAATTATTGGTTTTCGTTTCATTATTACTCATTTTATGTTATTTGCGTTTTGTAATTTAAGTAACGCGATAACCTTTAAAAAACGTCCCACGGCGTCACGACGTTCGGGAATACCACAACCCTCAAAACAACCCTCTATGGTGGTCTATATTAATATTAAATATTAATATTTATTCTTATTATTATTATTATTATTATTATTATTATTATTATTATTCATTTTATAATATTAATCTTTTATAAGTTGGAACATTTTAGAACAATATCAAAAATGTCGTATGTCAGTACAAAACGGCGCGTCGACACGCCCGTGGCACGCCCGACATGCACGACGCGGCTCGGCATCGCCCAACATGCCCCGAAGTGCATCACGTCGCGCGGCTAGGTTTTAATTATAAATTTTGTGTTATTTAGAGCTAGTTTGGGTTGCAATTAGAATGATTGTATTACTAATTTGTTAATTAGCTCAATCATTATATTATTTCAAACTAATAGAAATTTTTAAAAATAAATAAAATAAAACACTAATCAAACTTTAACTTATTTACTAAATTTATTTAATACAATTTTAGAAAAAAGACTATTCAAACCTGATCTATTTTGGCCATTTAGGAACTATATAAAAAAAAATAAGTTCAAAACATATGTATAAGGACGCACATACAGCGCATAAGATCTCTAAATCTACCCTAACATTTGTATTAGAGTTAAGAAGATCAATCTCGAGCTGATGAGCCTCTTTTAATTAAAGATGACCGATGATGAAAAATTCTAGATGGAATGTGATTCACGATGGATAAAAGTCAAGAGTGGTTAACCAAGTATTGGTACGTACTTAGGACTTAATGAGGGGCACTGCGTGTTCACGTATGTATGCAACTTGTGTGCTCTCTAGTGCTCCCCAAACACACTAAATCTAAAATTGTTGGATGGGCATTGTGTTGCTGGCAGATTTGCTTGCTTAAAAAAGTAAAATGCTTGTGAATGATGTCGTCTCTTATGTAGGACATAGATAGAAGAAGAGTGCGTTAACTCAGCCTCAAACTTATAACTAGAGACTGCTTAATTATCACATGCCTCTATGCCTCTCTCTCTCTCTATATATTTCTTAATTTATTTGATGCCAAACTAAAGTTACTCCAAGTTGATATTTTCTTGGTGTGAGGATATACCACGCTCAGACTTCGGCTATAAGTCTAATACCGAAGATCCAAATACTTTGGACACATACCATCGGCTATAGCAAAAGACCATAACCCAAATGGCCGACCAAAGTCTGCCACATATTAAATGCGTAATAGGAGTGTACAATCTTGCGCCTATCACGTCAAAACCTGGTGACAACTATCTCACCGGTCACCCCTACCAACCAACATGTGGCACAGTGCACATAATAAGGTCGGACATCCTTAGGCATTAACCTTTGGCACCAATCCCTTAATATATAAACTTCTAATATACCAGGTACAAAGATAGGTCAGTATCCATCCCTCTCCTAGCTCTTAGGACCTCCATTGTTACCCTCTTTCTCACAAAGACCTAATACTTACTCCCACGCCGGAAAGCACCCCCCGACGATGATGTCGGGTCACCGGATTGTTTTCCTTGCATAGGTATAAAGGAAGGTAGACGAAGAGAAAAGTTAACATTGGCGCTAAAAGGAGGGCCTTCTAGAGCTAACCCAACCTCCATCTCCATCTTGGAAACCACCTGTTGCGAACCATTCGAAATTCCAGCCGCCAAGAACATATAGAACCCACATACCAACCTCCTAAATGGCTAGCAAAGGCCAACCCAAAACTATAAATCCCTCCCCATAAAAACTAAATCCCATAACCTCGACCCTCCAAAAACAAAGGCCCGACAAAGCCATAT
This sequence comes from Aralia elata, assembly GCA_034770075.1. Lineage (NCBI taxonomy): Eukaryota > Viridiplantae > Streptophyta > Magnoliopsida > Apiales > Araliaceae > Aralia > Aralia elata. Next base: position 89,037,590 of record CM068378.1, on the reverse strand, counting down.
AAGACGGATTCTAAACCGAAATAGAGCCACAAACTAAACCACATATACAGGAGGATCTGAGGGAGATCATATCCAGATCTGCCAACTCCCACACCACCAGATCCGACGAGAGGCGACGCCTCAATCAAATCAGGGACATGAAGGCCCTACTCGAGACCCTACGACAACAACAAGATGACACAGCCAAAAAGATGGAGATCATCGCCCAAAGGCTCGCTGACATCCATCGGTGAGGCCCTGACCCTTCAGCGCGACGTCGTGAAAGAGAAGAGTGGGAGCCAACACCCCAAAGTAAAAGGCGATAGGCCAAAGAGACAAACTGAAAAGAGTTATCTCGTCGGGACACTAAAGCCTCACGCCACCATAACTCACACCCATATGCCTCCGCTAGGCAGAGATAACCTCTCATCGACCTACATTCCAAAACATCTTAAGCCACCCTAGACCCTCTCACTCTCACTAGTCCGGCCTGAGCCACAACCATTTACAGTGCTCTAGATCTGACCTCTAGGAATCGATCGTTGACATAAAGCGAAGAATGGCAGACCAAACCCCTAACCAAGAACCTATCAGGACATCTCCCTTAGCCATCCAACTGGAAATCAGCGCAACCATCCCCAACCTCAAAATACCAATACTGGAATCCTTTGACGAGACTGATGACCCACATGACCATATGAACTACTATGAAAACCTTATGGAGGTCCACAGCCACCCCGAACCAATCAAGTGTAGACTCTTTGTCTCCACCTTGAAGAAAAATGCCAGAGTATGGTACTCGTCCATACCACCCGATCCATCAAATCGTGGGCCGAACTCAAAGAAGGCTTCATCTACCAATTCCAACACAACTATGAAACCGGTAAAACCACGGCCTCACTAATACAAATCTGCTAGAGCCCTAACGAATTACTTCGAGACTACCTAAAGCATTTTCATGACGCAGTCTCTCTAATGAAAAAGCTCAACGTGGCACAAGCTATAGCCCACTTGGTACCAAGCCTCAACCTCCGGACCTCTAAAGACCTCATCAAAGACATTATCGCCAGAGAACCCACTAAACTCAATGACATCTCCAAACTCGCAGAACAACATATAATCATAGATGAAGCCTTCATAACATTAAAGCCTCATGACCATAATGACCGTAGAAACAACCGACCAAGGATAAAGGATCCACCAACAACAGAGGAAAGTTCAAAGAAAAACCACACGATTCCAAGACCTACACCCTATTGAACTCGGATCGCACGAAGATCCTCCACAAGATAAAAAATAAGTTATTCTTTAAGAAGCCACCAAAGATGTTCCTCGGAGCCAAAAGAAGGACTGACAAATACTGCCTCTACCACGAGGACAACGACCATGACACCGAAGAGTGCAGACAACTAAAAGCCTTCTTGGAAAAGCACGTGAAAAAAGGCAACCTAGAGAAATTACTTATCCGAAAGGACTCTTCGACCGAACCCAGTCACATTAACCCAGGCAAAAAGGTAATCAGCATTGTCATCGGTAAATCCAACTCAGTTGGAAAGGCACATAAGAAAAAACAGTACCATTCCATCTTTCACATATCTTCCTAGAACCAAAGAGGTAGAAGGTGAGCCTTAATAACATCATCACCTTTTCCAATGCAAACTACCACCAAACCATAACCTCTAATGACGATGCTCTTATTGTCACTTTGGACATCGCAGATGAAGATGTCCAAAGATTCCTCACTAATAACGGGAGCTCCATAGACATCCTATAAGACCATGCACTCCAAAGAATGTTGACAGGTGGCGAAACCATGAAACCATGCAAAGAGCTGCCATTTTGCGGCTTCAACAACAACCTAGTTCCCATCAAAGGCACTATCACACTATCCATCATCTTCGACACAGCACCTTACCAAAGCACCCTTATGGTGAAATTTTATGTGGTCGACGACCACTCATCGTATAACGCCATCGTGGGTTGTACCACCTCAGTGTGCCTCAAAGTCGTTACTTCCATACCACACATGAAAATAAAATTCCCCACACCCAACGGCGTAGGCAAAATCTGCGATGACTAGCACATGTCCTGCAAGTGCTACAACCATGAACTCTTCTTGCCAAAAACAGAACCCACCCTAAACCCCGAAAATGAACTAGCTAAAACCTTCAACGAAACCATTTGCATCCAAATAAAATCCTTCAAAGAAGGACAAACACACCCAAAAGCCGAACCCGTTGAAGAGACCGAGCAAATAAAAATTATCCCAGGCGACTTGAGAAAACTATCAAGATCGGGACGAGACTCACATGCATACTACAGCAGAATCTCATCACCATCCCCAACGAATATGCCGATATATTCGCTTGGTCCCCCGAAGACATGCCAAGGGTTAAAGAATATGTGGCGGTGCACAAGTCGAACGTAGACCCCAAGAAGAAGCCCGTGAAGTAGAAACACAGAAAATTCGTACCAGAGAGACAACTAGACATCGATCAAGAAATAGACAAAATTCTCAAAGTAGCCTTCATTTTCAAAATTGATTACCCGAAGTGATTGGCCAATGTCGTCATTGTCAAAAATCCCAACGAAAAATGGTGCATCTATATAGACTATACCGATCTCAACAAAGCATGCCTAAAAGATTATTACCCTCTGCCTAGCATAGACCAGCTGATTGACGTTACTTCGGGTCACATCCTTCTAAGTTTCATGGACGTTTTCTCCGACTACAACCAAAATAAAATGGTCAAAGAGGACATCCCCAAGACCTCTTTCATCACTCATCGGGCGGTGTACGCCTACAAAGTCATGTTTTTGGTCTAATAAACGACGATGGCACCTACTAACGAATGATGAACAAGGTCTTTGTAACACAGATCGACAGAAATATGGAAGTATACATTGACGACATGATCGTAAAAAGCATGGTCGAAGAACAACATATTTCAAATCTCAAAGAGTGCTTCAATAGCTTGAGGAAAAAAACATGATACTCAACCCCGCCAAATGTACCTTCAAACTTAGCGCATGTAAATTTCTAGGATACTTGGTCAGCCGAAAAGGCATTGAAGCCAACCTTGAAAAAATCAACGCAATTTAGAAATACAAGTCCCAAAGAAGTACAAAGAAGTCTAGAAACTCACCGACAAACTAGCATTTTTCCGAAGATTCATGTCCAAGTAAGCGAAAAAATGCTTACCCTTCTTTAACATCCTCAAGGGAGCACAAAATGCGACAACCTTCAAATGGACTTCGAAATGCCAACACGCCCTTGACCAGATCAAGCAATACTTATTATCCCCGCCAATCTTCTCTAAAGCCCTTCCCATAGAGCCACTATACATCTACTTGGCAGCATGCGGCCCATCAGCCATTAGCGCAACCCTAATAAAGGAAGATAATTGTCTACAAAAATCGATTTACTACATAAGCCACGTCTTTCAAGAAACAGAAATAAGACACCCAAACTTAGAAAATTTTGCATATGCGCTCATCACGGTAAGCAAAAAATTACGACACTACTTCCAAGGCCACACCATCAAAGTCCTTACTGACAAACCTCACAAAAAGATACTTTATCAACTAGACATATCGAGGAGGATAGAAGCATGGTCCATTGAGATGAGCCAATATAACATTGAGTACTTCCCCCACATAGCCATAAAATCCCAAACATTGGCAGATTTTGTCACCGAATGCACCTTCCCTGAAGAAGGAAAAAAATCATCCCCGAACCCTAAAACAACATCACCCAACTCACTCCCACCACACGGATAGATGCTCTTCGTCAACGGATCCTCAACATCAGAAAAAGTGGCACACGAATCGTACTAACAAGCCTGGAAGGATTCGAAATCAAGCAAGCACTTCGGTTTAACTTCAAAGCCACCAATAACAAAGCAAAATACGAAGCGATTATCGTAGGACTTTGGTTAGTTATAAGCTTCCAAGCCTCAAACCTTTTTGCCTTTAGCTGTGACACCCCCAAATCTGGGTACCTCAAACTCGAATTCAGTGCTCCACGTTACATCCCATTCCATACATTATAATAGACATGAATGCAATTACTATATTATTACAACACGTCTTACTCTCAATCCCAGCTTCTATAACCATAACATCATTCTAAATTTAATATTATGTCTTAATATTACATCAATACTATACTATTACAAGTAAGGTACTACGTCATCTAGACGTTCATCTTCCCTTTTCCTTTGTCCTTACTGGAACCTTCAACCCCCTCGGACTTAGCTGTAATATTTAATATTAAGCAAGAATGAGCATTCAATTGCCCAACAAGTATAACAGTTGAATAACAACAATATCATCAATCATATCATTACTCTTCGACAACTGAACAATAGTTGTGAAATATTCTGAATAAACAAGAATAATACTTTACTTTCATTTGAAACATTTTTTAAATGACATATTGAGTGGTCATAAGACCTTGAACATTCTTTTCTTCTTGTAAAAGGTTACACAGTTATTTTATTACAAATCGTCTAACTTACGAGCACTTCTAGGTGATCAGCCTATTGTACTCTATGTTGATCAACACTCTAGCTGGAAACGACTATATGTGTTTGTTTAGGCGCCTTTTGGCCTTGTCAGAATAACTGACTAAAAATTGCCCCTAATATTAGGGTTGTTCATCTCTTTCATGCCTCGGAATCCTAACCAAAATAATTCAGTTGGATAGCTCTACTTAATCATCAATAACATTTCAAGGATTTGTTTATCAATCAATAAAACACTTCAATATCTGTCTAGCCAAAACAAATGGCATCAACGCTCTTCTTAAACAGTTCATGCATAATTGAACTTGAAAGCTTCAACAATTTATGTCATATCATAGCTTGAACACTTGTGCAAATACTAAAAATTTACATAAGTAAGGAAATTCACACAATCGTATAGGCATTACGTAAATTGGAACTTCAAAATATCAATAATATTCATAAGAAACTTGCCCAACACAAGGGTTAGACAAGGGTTAGGAAACTTGCCTAAAGCGCTTGCTACTACTTGACGTTAATTGTCCTTCAAAAATCCTACACATTTAAGTACATATCCACATACCAATTAGCCACATAATTGATACCAAATATTGGTTTACATTACTCTATAATGTTTCATTCTAATTAGAAACATAATATCAAACACGGTTACACACACACTTGATACGATGTTATGACGTTTGCACAACGCACGCCCGATTCGCCTCATATGCATAAGTTTATCATGCGCATACACTTGCCTAATTCATCATTGATTAATTCTAAGAGTCATTATAAACCATAATGTACAAGTTTTAGAACTTAAAACAATAACTTTTAGCATTGGAAGCATTACACGTTACATACGTGCATGTACGACGCCCTCTTTTTGCTTCCTAATGCACAATAGTCCTAAAAATAGCCATTTTAGAAATTGATCCAGGATGAAATTATCCATTCTAAATAATGAAAATTGTAGCTCTACTTCTTAGCTTTCCGGATCATCTTGAATCATCCAATTTGGAGTTCGTATGAGAAAGTTAGGTTCATTTTACTAAAGGAAGACAAAATTGCAAAACTGGAACACAGGGAGCTCACCCCGGCGAGAATCCTAGGCCAAACAAGCTTGCCCCGGTGAAGAGTCCCCTGGATGACTCGATTTCATTCTACCAGCAAGCTCTGTTTTGACACACAAACTTCAAATATTCATAACTTCTTCGTTATAAGTCGGAATTAGGCCTTTCCGGAGGCTATGAAAAGCTTATAACATGAACTACAAAACCCTCATGGATTTATAATCTTATAGACTCTTTAATAAATCGAAATAGTGGCTCCAAAGATCCTAGTCCAATTAATTTTCAGCGAAACTCAGAGTTAGGCCAATTAATTCTTCCTTTTTGTGTCTTAGCTATTCTACAACAAGTCAATATGACTTAACACATGCTTCTATTACTAAGCTAAGTAACATAACATTATTTCATCAATTAATCAACACCTAATTCTCAAGTTCTTAGAGAAATTCTTCTCTTTGGCATTAAACCAAATGGTTGGTGGGCGTGAGTTAGAAACTCATATTGCAGTAGAGTTTAATTATGCTCTAGTCCATATTCCCAATTGAAATCATTTCCTACATACCTCTGAGCACATAGCAACAATGCTCAACCATCTAACACAACCAATACATAGTGATTACATTATTAACAAAACATGATTGTCCATAACAGTGCATAATGTCCATCACAATCCATTTCTTGTTCCTTATGCATAGGTTCGATTCTCATTCATTGTTCCACTTTCACATATCATTAACAAGGTTTCTACAGAGTCAATAACATTTATACATGTTCATGAACCAATTAAGCAAAATCAGTCACATAACTCCAATCAAGCAATCAAAGCAAAACTAGGAACTTGGAAATATTATAGAAATAAGCTAGGCTCTATATTACTTACCTCTTGAAGCTTCATCTAGGATATTAGAAGAATTAATCACAGCTACTACAACACTCCTTCGTCTTCCTCAAATCACCCGTATACTCACCTCTCACTCAAATTTTCAGTTTCTAACTTGGCACAATTGAAAGGAATGGAAGGTTAGGCAATGGTTGGAATTTATAGAGGAATGATCAAAGCTTCATGGATGGGTAGAGGGGCTGAGCATGCCCTCCCGCAGTAGCTCCCCATGACTGGGAGAGTGAGCTTTGCTCTTCTCCATGCTCAGGTAATCCCCATCCCTTCTCCCCATTTGCTTTATTCCATTCTTCCTTCACCAAATGCAGAGTTGCTTCTACTCATGCTATCCCACGTTCTTTGATTCTCTTCTCTTCTCTTCATTCTCTCTTCCTGTTCTCTTCTTCTTCTTCAATTTTAGCTGATGGTTATGTAACCTATTTCCTCCATGGGTCATGGGTTATAGGTTATGGGTTGTGGGTTTGGGTCATGGACTTGACCCATGGGTTTTGGGCTTCCTATTTGGGCCACTCTTGGACTTCTAATTTAATTCCAATTGGGCTTTCATAAAATCCCACACTTGGATAATTAACTCCTCGCATTAACGCTTTGATGAAATTAATAAAAGTCAAAAAATCGAAAAATACATTTTTTGCGTAAACAGTGTTTTAGCGTTATTCCTCTAAATGATTTAATCAATACCAAGAAATAACAACACTTAAAAATTATCACATACACGTCATAGGTTATAATAAAACCTTCAAACATATAACACAAAATAATATTAATAAAATTTCAATTTATTCAATAAAATTCATAGTCTCGAATTACAAAGCTACACACGATTACAAAGTTATGATTTTGGCCTAATAAACGATGATGCCACCTACTAACGAATGATGAACAAGGTCTTCGCAACATTGATCGACAAAAATATGGAAGTATACATTGACGACATGATCGTAAAAAGCATGGTCGAAGAACAACATATTTCATATCTCAAAGAGTGCTTCAACAGCTTGAGGAAAAAAACATGAGACTCAACCCCGCCAAATGTACCTTCAAACTTAGCGCATGTAAATTTCTAGGATACTTGGTCAGCCGAAAAGGCATTGAAGCCAACCTTGAAAAAATCAACGCAATCTTAGAAATGCAAGCCCCAAAAAAGTACAAAGAAGTCTAGAAACTCACCGACAAACTAGCATCTCTCCAAAGATTCATGTCCAAGCAAGCAAAAAAATGCTTACCCTTCTTTAACATCCTCAAGGGAGCACATAATGCGACAACCTTCAAATGGACTTCGAAATGCTAACACGCCCTTGACCAGATCAAGCAATACTTATTGTCCCCGCCAATCTTCTCTAAAGCCCTTCCTAAAGAGCCGCTATACATCTACTTGGCAGCATGCCCATCAGCCATTAGCGTAACCCTAATAAAGGAAGATAATGGTCTATAACAATCGGTTTACTACATAAGCCACGTCCTTCAAGAAACAGAAATAAGATACCTAAACTTAGAAAAATTTTCATATGCGCTCATCACGGTAAGCAAAAAATTACGACACTACTTCCAAGGCCACACCATCAAAGTCCTTACTGACCAACCTCAGAAAAAGATACTTTATCAGCTAGACACATTGGGGAGGATAGTAGCATGGTCCATTGAGATGAGCCAATACAACATTGAGTACTTACCCCGCATAGCCATAAAATCCCAAGCATTGGCAGATTTTATCACCGAATGCACCTTCCCTGAAGAAGGAAAAGAATCATCCCCGAACCCTGAAACAACATCACCCAACTCACTCCCACCACACGGATGGATGCTCTTCGATCCTCAACGTCAGAAAAAAGTGGCGCATGAATCATACCAACAAGCCCGGAAGGATTTGAAATCAAGCAAGCACTTCGGTTTAACTTCAAAGCCACCAATAACAAAGCAAAATACAAAGCAATTATAGCAGGACTTCGGTTAGTCATAAGCCTCCAAGGCTCAAACCGTTTTGCCTTCAGCGACTCCCAGTTAGTAGTAAAGCAAGTTTTTAGAGAATATGAAGCCAAAGAGCTCAACATGATCAAATATCTTTACATAGTCAAGCAACTGATCAGCAACTTCAACACCTTCATTCTTCAAGGGATAGTCCAGAACGAAAACTCAATGGTCGATGCACTCTCTAAACTAGCAACATCAAATCAGACAAAGCTTGAAGGTTCAATCTACGTCGAAACTTTGGCAGAAACCAAACATAAAAATAATCAAAGTCATAGACATCGACCAACAACCAAACTAGATGACCCTCATCATAACCTTTCTCCAAAACGGCACACTCCCCAAAGACAAGACTGAAGCCCGAAGGCTTAAATATAGATCTTCAAAATACTACATGATCCATGACCAACTCAACCGAAGATCCTACCTATCACCCCTGCTCAAGTGTATCGACATCTCGAAAGCCGACTACTACCTCCGAGAGGTCAACGAAAGCATCTGTGGCGATCATATGGGGGGCAAGCCACTTGCTCACAAAATCATCTGACAGGGATACTTCTAGCCCATAATCCATAAAGAAGCAAAATAGTTCATTAAGAGATGGTCGAAATGCCAACTCTTCAGCTGCATTAAAAGATAATTTTCTGAAGAACTGTCATCCATAGTCTCACTAATCCCATTCGCAGTATGGGTATAGACTTAACAGGACCTTTTCTAAAGGCAACAAAAGGACTTCAATACATCATTGTCGCCATAGATTACATGACCAAATGGGTCAAAGCCAAAGCACTTAAGCACATCACTGCCAAAGAATGCCAAAAATTCTTCAATGACTTCGTCGTCATGCGCTTTGGCTTTCCCATGGTCCTCATCTCAAACAACGGCACACAGTTCATTAACAACAAATTTAAAGCCTAATTAGCCAAACTCAACATCCAACTCAGAAATTCCTCAGTGGCACACCCCCAAGCCAATGGCCAGGTACAAGTCACGAATAAAATCCTACTTCGAGGCCTAGAAAAAAGGCTAGATGCCGCAAAAAGAATTTGGGTCGAAGAGCTCCCTAACGTCCTTTGGGCTTACAGGACAACTCCTCGATCCTCTACGAGCGAGTCTCCATTTAAACTCGCATATGGGACGAATGCAATCATCCCCGTAGAAATTGGCTAACCATCCTTTTGCATCCAACACTTCAATGAGCAACAGAACACCGAAGGGCTACTCCTTAACCTGGACCTCCTCGATGAAGCAAGAGATCAAGCAACTATTAGCAATGCAATCTACAAACAAAGAGTTGTTAAGCATTATAACACCAAAGTCTAAAGCCAAAATTTCAAGCTCAGAGACCTAGTCCTTTAGAAAGTCAAAGCATCTTATCCACAACACTCCGAAAAACTCTTGCCAAAGTGGAAAAGTCTGTATATTGTTTCTAAAGTTTTGGGCAAAAGAGCATATAGACTAAAAAAGATGAATGGAGAACCATTGAGGAATACTTGGAGCATTGTCAACATTCATCAATTCTATTAATAAAAAGACAACTAACTATTTTTAAAATTGTTGTAAGCGACCCTTTTGTAAACTCTTTTACGATCAATGCAAAGTATAATTGCTTTTTGCTACTTCAAGCATTATTACATTACATGCAATGAGAAAAAAAAAACACCATCTAGAATAAACATCACAGTATTACTTAACATAAAGCATCACATTACATTGTCAACAAATACAATCGAAGACAAAGAAAATACAGAACATTGGAAAATAAAATCAAATTACAAGACCCTACAGTACATTTAACAGAAGAAATTAACTAAACCCTACCAGCTTCATCCCCGCCATCAATAGTTTTCCCAACATCTGCACCACCAACTCCACCGTTTTTAGAAGAGTCATTCCCTTTGGCAGTATCATCTTCGGAACCCGATTTAGTAACTATTTTCGCCCTTAAAGAAGCAACATACTCCACAAAAGCCAAACCTTCAACACTCAAGCCGATCTCTTTTCCATACTCGTGACATGCACGCCAACCATCTGAAAATTGCTCCATAGCAGCTTGCTGCAGATCACTCTGGCACTTTACCAAAACGACGTATTCAGTAATGATAGTCTTCCGAACGGCTTCCTCTGGCGATACCCTCAACTCCTCCACATTGGCCATCAGCTTCCTCACCATAATAATTTTTGATGACAATCTATGTTCCACCGAAGCCTTTTGATGCTCCAATTCCTCTACTTAGAGCTACAAACTCGTCTTCTCCAACTGCAACACATCCACCCGACTCTTCTGCCAGTGAACTTGAGTCTACAAGGAAGCTTCCCCTCGACATCCAAAGCTTGTTCTCCAGTGTCTTCACCCTCTGCTCCCAACTTTGGGCCTTTTACACTGTAGCCACCAGCTGATCATTGGCCTTCTTCAATTCACCCCTTGTATCAGACCAACCCCCCTCGACCCTTAACAACATTTCGGCAACCACAACATTACATTACACAATAAACAAGTATATCATATTACAACAAATCAAAGCAACTATAAAAAGCCTCAACAAGGACTTACTCGCCCAAGGTACCCAACACCTTCCGCACTAACTCCTCCATCGGACGACCACCTAACACTTTGACATTCGTAAGCAAGTGTATCGACTTCCCCGCAGTCAACCAAGATGCATCTGACTTAAAGACCAAAGTCGGCTCCATCTTCTCAATAGGCACCACCTTATCGGCAGCTACCCGAGGCCTCTTCCCCACAGCCTTCCCCTCCACCAAATTCTAGGGCACAACCTTCACTACAGCACTTTCCTTTAGAATAGCTTTTCCTAAAGGCATATGCTCCAAACAACGATCTCTGGACCGAAGACAAATCCTTAGCTTTTCTTTTACTTTTCTAAAAAGTAAGACCTCACTCCACTGTCTGTAATCACATCAACACCTTCAGACTCAGCCACTGAAGCTTAAGCACTCTCCACCTCCAACTTAGCTACCTTCATCATCGCAGGCTTCGCCGGGGGGGGGGGGCAGGCAATAACTTCAACATCTGCTCGCGAGAAAATAATGCACCAGACGACATGACTGCCTCGGAATCTCACTTATTAACTACAACATAAGAAAAAATAGGGATCACCAACAGCATTATAACCTAAAAACCTAAGGAAACTAGCGGAAGAAGAACTCACATCAATGGTTGTACAACCACTGCTGATCGTTGAACACCTCAAATGACCAAGGCTACCCCACTATATTCACAATAATACCCTAAAAAGTCTCCCTACGCTCTTTGTGAACCTTAAAATAAATCGTCTCCAAGATCCTCGACTTTGGTGGAATACGCTACCTAGGCAATTCCGCAATATCCCTCCCATACACATACACCAACTCAGAATGCCAACCTTTATTAGTCGATGGAAACTTCACCCACTTAAAATCCCCGTCATGCTTATAAAACTGGTATAAACCAGCCTCTCGAGATCAACCAAGCCGATATGTAAGAAGAAATAACTTCGGATTAGGCATCTTCTTCCTCTTAGCACAATGGGCTATAAATGTTGTCATCTACAAGATAAAATTTGGCACTATTTATCCTAAACCAAACTTCAAATACTTCGTCAACATCCTCTTAATAAAAGGATGTAACAGAAATCTAAGACCCAACCTAAAATACTAAAGAGGAATATTGATCCACCTCCCCTTCGGCCTCTCATGAACCTTCTCCTTACTCGTGGGCAATCTAATCTTATAACTATCTGAAGGAATGAAGAAAGTTTGATACATCATTTTCACATACTCCTCCTACACATCCGATTTCACATTAATATGAAAAAACTAGACGAGATCCTTAAGACCATCACACACTCTCACATCCTTCAACCTCTCTTCCTGATCTCTAACATCGATCGAAACCGTAGTCAAGAATGCCACCCCTTCAGAACTATAACCATCATCCTGATCTCCGACCTCCCAAAAGGTATCCTCTAATGACTGACATATTTCCTGTAATTGACACAACCTCCACCCCTGCCACACCCCCTACCTCCGTTCCCTTCTTTGGGGAGTTTCGTGCCTGGTGATCCAGGGCACCACACACAAAACACCCATTATTCTTTAGACTTGGGCAATTGAGAGCATTGTGACCCTCCTGTCCACAGTTGTAACATATATTTTTTTCCCCTTTAGACACGTTCCCATGTGATTCTTACCACACTTTTTACATATCTCGACCTTCTTATTGTCTCCCTCCTTTCCCCCATGGTTATTATTATTGTTTCACTTACGTTTGTTATTATTATTATTATTATTTCCACCACTTCCTTCTATCTTTCCTCCTTCATCATGTTTCTTCTTCTTTTGTTCCTTATTAAATTTCATTAGGGCCTTTCTTTCGCCCTCTGTAATAATTATCTTTTCCATAATTATTGCAAAATTTTCTATCTACAAGACAAATAACCTGTTGCACAACCAGGGTTTTAGACCTTGCTCAAATCTCCTAGCTTTTCTTTCTTCGGTGTCTACCTGATGTGGAGTAAATCTCGCCAGTTCGTTAAATTTGGCAGCATACTGGGGAATAGTCATGTCCTCTTGCTTTAGTTATAAAAATACATTTCCATGCAACTTTGCATACTACACGAAAAATAGTTCTCAAAAATAGCTCCTTGAATCTTTCCCAAGAAACTACTTCTTCGGCCCTATTTTGGTTAGCCTACCACCAGAAGTTAGCTTCTCTTTTTAACATGTATGCGACAAAAGCCTTTTCTATTTCTTAAATCTAAGCCTGAGCCTCCATAGGCTCAGTGGTTCTCTTAAACTCTAGCATTCTTAAAATCTTTAAAGGTTGTGACTTGTGGTGCGGGTGGGTTTAGAGTCTGATTTTACTCTGAAGGACTCCTACTAGTAAATTTACAAATTGTTGTAGGGGGTTCTGATTTGGTTTACGGTACTCGTGTTGTTCATACTGCTCATTAGTTCTTCATTAACTGACCTCATTTGTGGTCATCCCCGCAACATTTTTTGTTAAGTATAACAATGTATTATTATAAGCATTATCTATATCAAACATGTATTTAACTAACGTAATTAATCATTGATAAATGAGTTTTATACCTACGAATTAAATATATCTTTGGCTTATTTATTTATTATCCTTAAGTGTTTTTAGTATCTTTTTACTTGTTTTTCTGTTTATTTCGTAGGAAGTGGCTTTAGATGGGAAAAATTAGAAAACTGGAAGTTTGGTGGCAGCTTAATAATTTCTCAATAGAGTCTTTATCGGGGCCAACTTTTTAAGGTATAATTCTTCATCGGGGCGAAGTTTCGCCGGGGTGAGCTTCTCAGGCTTAATTTCTTCGCCGAAGCCAAGTTGCGCGGAAAGAAAAACATATGGTAGTTCAGTTATTTTGGGAAGTTGAGCTAGAATTGGATTCTTTCTACTGTTTTGATTCAGAAACTATAAAAGAGATAGAGAGAGATGGAAATAGGTGTGACACACTGACGCTAACATACTTACGCAAGGATTGAGATACAGAGCTGAACTTGGAGATTGGAGATTAGAGAAGTATCGCAAGGAATTCAGATTAGAAGATTGAAGATTGAAGAACTTTTACTGAGTTTTTCTTATCCTCTATCTTAGATTTGAAATTTAATTGTGATGACTTATGTTGGATCTATGATTTCAATTTTCAGTATGAACTAAATTTCCAATTAAGGCTACAATTGAACCTTTTATGTTCATGAATTAATTATCTATTTGATTCCAATTATTATTTCATATTAAGTTGTCTATTATATTTTGTGTTTATTGACTAATTGTCTGATCAATAATTAGCGGGATACCTTAGATGAATTCTGAAAATGAAATCTAGGGTTAGATCTGAATATATAGCATGTATTCTTAATTATTTGCATGGGATAAATAATTGGGTTGTGAAGTGAATAGGGATATCTCTTCGTTACATGTAACTATTGGGAATTGGTGCTTAATGAATTTAATTCTTTAGTTTTGCATAAGAATATAACAAAATTAATTGGGTTAGATAAATTTATTTAATCACTTGGAAAAGGGCTTATAAATAAAGTTGAATTCCTGTTAACAATTCTATTGAATTTAATAATTGGAATAATCGGATAATTAGTTTATATTGCATAATTGGGGATATTATAGTCTTAAGCCTTTAAATATCAGAATTTCAACCTTAGTGCTAGTTTTAATTTTAGTTTAAATAGTTATTTAATCATTATTCACAAATTGCGATTGTTTAAATAAAATTGAATTGATATAGTACTAGTAGTTGGGCATTAAACAGAGATTTCATGTGGGTTCGACACTCTATCATATCACTTTATTACTTGTTGATCGTGTATACTTGCACGTAATTATTGATTGTAAAATCTGATAACAAGTTTTTGGCGTCATTGCAGGGGAATCGATGTTTAATATTTATTTTCATATTAGTTATAATCAATTCGGTCTTAATTTAAACGTTTTTTAGTTTCTTTGTTTATTTCACCTTTGCAGGTTTTCTCATCTGTGTATGCACACTAGGTCTAAGAGTAAAGAAGAACTTTTGTCGTACGCAGACGATATCAAAAGGAAGTTCCAAAAACTGAAACTATTTGTTAAAGAAACACAGACGAAAGACAAACAGGCAGAGGAAACCGAAACGCAAGAAACCATGGCTACAGAAGAACAAAAATCATTACAAGATTATGCGATGCCATTGGTGACAGACATACAATCCAGTATTCAGAGGCCTGTTATCAATGCAAATAGTTTTGAGATCAAACCGGGAACCATTCAGATGTTACATAATTCAATCTAGTTTGGGGGTGGTTCGAATGATGATCCGAATGAACATCTCATCAGCTTCTTGGAAATTTGCAATACGTTCAAGTTCAATAATGTTACGGAGGAGGCAGTAAGATTGAGACTTTTTCCTTTTACACTACGCGATAAGGTGAAAAGTTGGTTGCACTCTTTGTCGTCGGGCTCAATTACCACATGGAACGATTTAGCTCAACAAATTTTAAATAAGTTCTTCCCACCAGCGAAAACGGCAAAAATGAGGAACGACATTACCTCATTCAATTAGCTTGATTCAGAAATGTTATATGAGGCGTGGGAAAGGTTTAAGGATCTGCTTCGTAAGTGTCCACATCATGGGATCCCAAAATAGTTGCAGGTACAGACGTTTTACAATGGATTGCATGGGCCCACAAGAACTAGTATTAATGCAGCGGCTGGAGGCGCTATCATGGGAAAGAATTTCAAGGATACTTACCAGTTATTAGAAACTATGGCTGCTAACAACTACCAGTGGCCTACAGCAAGGGGAAATGCACCAAAAGTAGCTGGAAAATTAGAAATAGATGTAGTAACAGCCTTATCCGCACAAGTAGCTGCATTAACTAGAAAGATCGAAACATGGGGACAACAAGTAACTTCACAAGTGGCGATGAGTTATGAATTATGTTCAGGAAATCATGCGACAGAACAGTGTGCTATCAGTGCAGAATCAGTACAGTTCTTGGGAAGTTATAACAGACTGTAACAACCATATCAAAATACTTATAATCCGGAGTGAATGAATCATCCGGGTTTCTCTTGGAGTAATAATATTCAGGCTCAACCTCAAGCTCTAAGGCCACAAAATCTATCAAGTTTTCAAAATCAATTTCCACAACTGGCAGAGAGAAAACCGAGCGTATAAGAGGTATTGGCAAAATTCATTACAGTTTCAAAGAAGAGAATAAATGATCAGGACAAGCTGCTAAATCAAGTAGATTTAAATGTGAAAAGCTAAGTTGTATCAATTAGAAATTTAGAAAATCAGATGGGTAAGTTGGCTCTGTTGTCCGATTATATAATGACAATTATGCGCAAGTATACGCGGTCAACAAGTAATAAAGAGTAAGTAGAGTTGTCGAACCCACAGGGAATTAACTCTAATGTATGCCCAATGACTAATTCAATATCGACTCGATCTAAATCAAACTCTTGGATTTGAGAGATAAATAGAGGTTACAACTAAATTGCATGACATATAAATAAGATAAATAGATAGATAAAGGTCTAAGATTATAATTTTCCCCATTCAAGCATTTTGTCAAACACTTGGCGTGTAATGCTTTGTTCAAATATCTTAACTCCCCTTTTAGATCAATTAACCACATCGAATTGACATCCGAGAAATCACAATTACGTAAGAGCCTCTGTCGATGGTCAATTACGAATCTTCCTAATGCGGCATGTAGTTATATGTCTATCCTACACACTATCAAGAGACCAATTTCAAGAATAACTAACAAGACACATGTCACTAAATCTCATCAACCACCCTTTCAATTATCAACTTTCACAAAGGAAGTCATTAAGATTAGATTCTCCATTGGTTGCACACGGTATCTAGGTATAGGTCTATCCTAAATACTATCAAGTTACCTATTATTGAGGATAATCAACAAGACACACGTCACTAAATCTTTATTAATCACCCACAACAATCTTTAACTTTCGTATGATATCATAACTAGGTTCTCAAGACTATAATCCGTTTGTCAAGTTCATATAGGTTCCCAAGGTAATTACTAGCCAAGCAATTAATCCATAAGCATAGGTTATGATAACCAATTCATATGAGCAACAATAATCAAAAGGAAGAGAAATCAATTCAAATAAGCAATGGGTTCAATTACAATCTTAGATTAAAAATTAATTACATAGAAGAAAAAGAAAAAGAAAGATAAATGATGGCTTCCCCATTGTTGTTGGATGAAACTTCATTGAAGCACCTCCATTGAAGCTCCTCCAAGCTTTAGAAGAACCATGACCAATGGCCATGGCCTCCATCTTTTTGCTCCAAGCCTCCTCTCTTTCTCTCTCTCTAAATCTGATTTTGGAACTCTAGGATGTGATAAAATGGAGGCTACATGTTGTATTTATAATACCTTATGAAAAACCCTAGCATTTCCCGAGTTTTGGACTAAAAAATTCGCTGAATCAGAAGCGTTTCTCGCCCCGGCGACGATTTTGGCCTAAAATCCGTCGCCCCGGCGATGGGCTCGCCCCGGCGGCGCTCTGTACCGCGAGACAGTTTCGATATCTGTTGGTAAAATGGTCATAACGTCTTCGTCCGAACTCGGATTAAGGCATTTAAGGAGGCTATGGAACGCTAAGAAGGAGCACTACAACTTCCATAACTGGAGCCCGACGAGATAATGGGCAGAGAAAGGCGCAAATTGGCCCCGAAGCAGCTGCTGTGTAAAATTCATGCAAAATCCGATGGTAAAAGGACCATAACTCTCTCATACGAACTTCAAATTGGATGATTCCGGATGTTCTGGAAAGCTAAGATCAAAATGTACAACTTGCGTTCTTTGAGTTTTGAGAGATTCAGATTGCATCATGGGTCAAATTGAGAAACAAGCAGCGGAAATGCTAGATTCGAGCCAAAAACGTAACGGTTCAAGGGGCCTTTATTTCAATACCTACAAAATAACGTAAAAACACATAAAAGCACACAAATACATATAAAAGTACTAAAAAAGTATATTACACAACAATAAGATGAAAACACATAAAACCATACGAAATAGCTAAAGACTTATAAATTATTAAGGCTAAAAAGTACTCAATTTGTGTATATAAAACACAATCATCAAATACCCCGAAACTTAAACCTTTGCTTGTCCTCAAGCAAAACACACAAACTATAAAAATTAAACATTTCTAAATAAAACCTATCTTGAGCAATGAGTTAATAAGTTTAAACAATGGTCTCAAAGCATAAACACATGAAAACTCAAGGAAACTTTCAAAACGTTGCAAGTCTAGAATTACAATTAGCTAGTTATAGCTTGCTTTAGGTCCCTTCCGTGTGTGTGTGAGTACCCAATAGCACTAAACCAATCAAGCTTGAATGAAGCTATGCAACCACATTACCTTATGAAATAATCAAAATACACCCCAAAACAACATGCTTAATACACCACTCAATACAAAGGTATACAAATCATAATTTTCAAAAATATGAAATCAAAGGACTCTAGGTAAGTGCATTTTATGCTCCATCTTATTCTAAGTCTACTCTTGTGGGTGAGTGCGTTTTACGCTCCATCTCAACTCAACACAAGGTTTGATAAACATAGATGTCTTACTTTTATCAAAATTATAAGAGAGTGCGTTTTACGCTCTATCTCTCCTACGCATGTGTCCATGAGTGAGTGCGGTTTACGCTCCATCTCAACTCACCACATGACCATCAATTCAAACATAACAAATTTGGACACCTTGTTTCGAGTGATATTTAAACGAGTTCTAGAGTTTATAGATATTTTCCACAAGCATTCGGTTATAAAAGCCTTCTCTAAGCATACGACTAGCTCAATACTCATGGGTGAGTGCATAAAAGTGAAAGGACGCATAAGCAAAACAATAACCAACAATAACGATAAGCACAACGACTAAGCAACAATTATCCATTTTCCATGAGTTCGAATCAATTCAAACAAGCCATTATCATAGACCATGGATTATAGTTCAAATCAAATTAAAACAATGCTCAAGGGACATATCCTAAAAATAAATGAATTTTTTTTTTGAACAAAAATACATATCTTACATCACATAAAAACTAAATTAAAAACACACAAATACGAAGTACTACCCCCAAACTTAAAATGGACATTGTCCTCAATGTCTAAGATAGGAAAAAGTAAAACAAAGAACTTCCCTGAGGACGTGTCAAGTGTCATTGATATCATCTTTCAAGTGCTCAAAGTTGGGGCGCAATCCAAATTGCTTAGTACTCGATACCTAAAAACAATTAAAGAAATTAAAATGCAATTAAACAACCTATAATGCAATCAAATAAAATCAAAAGCAAAACAAAAAAAACTTGGGTTGCCTCCCAAGAAGCGTTGGGTTTATAGTCCTCGACTCGACTTTATTTAAAACATAAATACAAGTTCAAATTAAGATCAAATCAATTGAAATTAATATTGGAAATAGATTAGAAGAATAATTCCCCGGCAACGGCGCCAAAAACTTGTTGTCCGATTATATAATGACAATTATGCGCAAGTATACGCGGTCAACAAGTAATAAAGAGTAAGTAGAGTTGTCGAACCCACAGGGAATTAACTCTAATGTATGCCCAATGACTAATTCAATATCGACTCGATCTAAATCAAACTCTTGGATTTGAGAGATAAATAGAGGTTACAACTAAATTGCATGACATATAAATAAGATAAATAGATAGATAAAGGTCTAAGATTATAATTTTCCCCATTCAAGCATTTTGTCAAACACTTGGCGTGTAATGCTTTGTTCAAATATCTTAACTCCCCTTTTAGATCAATTAACCACATCGAATTGACATCCGAGAAATCACAATTACGTAAGAGCCTCTGTCGATGGTCAATTACGAATCTTCCTAATACGGCATGTAGGTATATGTCTATCCTACACACTATCAAGAGACCAATTTCAAGAATAACTAACAAGACACATGTCACTAAATCTCATCAACCACCCTTTCAATTATCAACTTTCACAAAGGAAGTCATTAAGATTAGATTCTCCATTGGTTGCACACGGTATCTAGGTATAGGTCTATCCTAAATACTATCAAGTTACCTATTATTGAGGATAATCAACAAGACACACGTCACTAAATCTTTATTAATCATCCACAACAATCTTTAACTTTCGTATGATATCATAACTAGGTCTCAACACTATAATCCGTTTGTCAAGTTCATATAGGTTCCCAAGGTAATTACTAGCCAAGCAATTAATCCATAAGCATAGGTTATGAAAACCAATTCATATGAGCAACAATAATCAAAAGGAAGAGAAAATCAATTCAAATAAAGCAATGGGTTCAATTACAATCTTAGATTAAAAACTAGTTACATAGAGGAAAAAGAAAAAGAAAAAGAAAGATAAAGGATGGTTTCCCCATTGTTGTTGGATGAAACTTCATTGAAGCACCTCCATTGAAGCTCCTCCAAGCTTTAGAAGAACCATGGCCAATGGCCATGGCCTCCCTCTTTTTGCTCCAAGCTTCCTCTCTCTCTCTCTAAATTTGATTTTGGAACTCTAGGATGTGATAAAATGGAGGCTACATGTTGTATTTATAATGCATTATGAAAAACCCTAGCATTTCCCGAGTTTTGGACCAAAAAATTCGCTGAATCAGAAGCGTTTCTCGCCCCGGCGACGATTTTGGCCTAAAATCCGTCGCCCCGGCGATGGCGATGGGCTCGCCCCGGCGGCGCTCTGTACCGCGAGACAGTTTCGATGTCTGTTGGTAAAATGGTCATAACGTCTTCGTCCGAACTCGGATTATGGCGTTTAAGGAGGCTATGGAAAGCTAAGAAGGAGCAATACAACTTCCATAACTGGAGCCCGACGAGATAATGGGCAGAGCAAGGCGCAAATTGGCCCCGAAGCAGCTGCTGTGTAAAATTCATGCAAAATCCGATGGTAAAAGGACCATAACTCTCTCATACGAACTTCAAATTGGATGATTCCGGATGTTCTGGAAAGCTAAGATCAAAATGTACAACTTGCGTTCTTTGAGTTTTGAGAGATTCAGATTGCATCATGGGTCAAATTGAGAAACAAGCAGCGGAAATGCTAGATTCGAGCCAAAAACGTAACGGTTCAAGGGGCCTTTATTTCAATACCTACAAAATAACGTAAAAACACATAAAAGCACACAAATACATATAAAAGTACTACAAAAGTATATTACACAACAATAAGATGAAAACACATAAAACCATACGAAATAGCTAAAGACTTACAAATTATTAAGGCTAAAAAGTACTCAATTTGTGTATATAAAACACACTCATCAGGCTCATGCTTTGAACAACCGTCCTCAAGGAGCGTTACCGAGTAATACAAAAGTCAATCCAAAGAGGGAAGGAATGGAGCACTACAAGGTTGTAACTCTACGAAGTGGAAAAGAGCTGCCCATAGTTGTTGATGGTAGTGCAAACCCGAAAGTCGTGGAAGGGAAAGAGCTAGACAAGGAGAAGCGTGAGGATGAGGAGACTATTAAGACGAGAGATGTAAGCTTAGATGCGACGCCTAATTAGGCCAGCAAAGTAATATTGTGACTCCCGTACCATTTTTGCAAAGACTCCAAAAATCAAAGCTAGACAAGCAGTTTTCTAAGTTTCTTGAGATATTTAAAAATCTCCACATCAACATACCATTTACCGAAGCTTTGGAGAAAATGTCGAGTTACGTCAAGTTTATGAACGAAATTTTATCTAAAAAGAGGAAATTGGGAGAATTTGAGACTATGGCATTAACGGAGGAATGTAGTGCTATTCTACAAAAGAAATTACCGCCGAAATTGAAAGATCCGAGAAGCTTCATTATCCCGTGTACGATTGGAGCTCAGTCTTTCGGAAGGGCACTGTGTGATCTGGGGGCTAGCATCAATTTGATGCCACTTTCAGTTTATAAACAATTGGGATTAAAGGAAGCAAAGCCTACGAATGTCACATTATAGCTTGCAGATAGATCCTTGACATATCCGAGGGGCATTGTAGAAGACATCTTAGTAAAAGTCAACAAATTTATTTTTTCAGCCTACTTCATAGTGTTGGATTTTGAAGAGGAAAAGGAGATTCCTATGATACTTGGACGACCATTCTTAGCCACGGGAAGAACTTTAATAGATGTGCAAAAGGGTAGCTAACTATGAGAGTCCAAGATGAACAAGTGACATTTAAGGTGCTCAAGGCAATTGAGATCCCTAATATTCATGAAGAATTTTTCTGGATAGATGCAGCTGATGGTGCACTCAATGAGGCGGCGGATGAAAAAAATGTGAACCAAATGAACGAGACGGATAGATCCAAGACTGAGGTTTCTCATTTCTGTAAGAAAGTCAAGCGGTATAAGGGCATAGCCTAACGTTGGATTGTGAAGCGGTCTTCCAAGCATAAACTTGATCCTGGTTAAGAATGAAAGAAAGTCGGACTGACGACTATAAACCAAGCGCTTGATGGAGGCAACCCAATCATTTTATTAGTTTCAGCTATTTCAGTTTTCTATATTTTTTTGCAATTAGTTAGGATAGTTAATAGTTAATTTCTAAGATTAATTTTCGATGCTTTGCAAGTCTCTTATGCTCTACAATGGTTATCTAATCCATGCTTTGTTGCATTGTTACAGGGAAGAAATGTGACATTCCAGAATTTTTCAATTCAAAAATTATTAATAAATGAAATATATTAAGTTTTATATTTTATTTAATGTGTAAAGTGAGATGTGTTGAGTTTTGACTACGTAAATGTTTACATGATGTGAATTATGTGATTTTAGTGTGAATGTTCAAATGTTTAAATAAATGTGGAGAATATACATTTATTTGAAGAGTTATATTTAATAGTAAATAAAACTATTAAATAAGTTAGCTTATATTAACTACAAAATGAAATGAGTAAATTAATTCGTTAATTGAAAGTTAGTGAGTAAACGGTTTGTTTTAATTAGTTAAATAATGAAATTTATTTAATTAATAATGATAATTATGTTTATGTTATAATAAAAAAATATAACATGAATAATGGAATAATATTTCGTATGATGACGAATGGATGTACATTAAATTCATTTTGAATAAAGGATAGAATAAATTAAATTATATTTTTAATTTACATAAATTGTTTAGAAACAATTTATGGAAGGAAGCAAGAAAATTTAGTGATAACGTTTAAATGAGTTATTTACATAATTAATGGAATAATATTAGTTATTTAAATAAGTGATTATGTAGTAGTCGAAATTTTTTTGTACATAAAATAATGAAAAATAAGAATTTTATTTTAATAAAGCTAAAGTTATAGTCTAAAAATGTGGATTATAATAGAAAGTAAAATTTCATGGAATTGAAGGAAATGGAAATTTAATAGCAAACCGAGCCCCATGTGTATATATTAATGTACATGGACAAGTGAGATGGTTAGCCCAAAAAGGCAGCCCAATAGCTAAAGCCTAAAATATATGTTATGTAAGGAAAAGAGAGTGAATGGATAATATCAGCCATATTAGCCGACTAAGCCACATACGTGAATATTAATGATGATAATGTTAGTGTTGTCAATAGCCAAGGAATGATTAGTGGCAAGGTACTGACAACTATTATTTTAAAGAGAAGTTGATTTCTCTTGAGTAATTTTTATTAAAAAATAATAATAATAAAAAACAAAACATAGAAAGAGAAAAGTCAAGAGACTTGAGAAGGAATAAAGGAAGGTCTTAGTTAAAAAGAAAGAAGAACGTGAGAAGAAAAAGAGAGAGAGAGAGAGAAGGTCTCGAGTGATAACAAGGAGCAGAAAAAAAAAGGCCAGTTAAGAGAAGAAGGGTTCTAGCTAGGAAATTAAGGAAGTGCAGAGCATACTAATTGAAGAGAGCATTCAATTCAATTCCATAAGCAAGAATTGAATCAAACTTCAAACTAAAAAGGGGTATGAACTCTTCCTTTCTAAATTCATAGAGTTAGTTAAGTTTAAATTGAATGTATGGGTCTGAAAGGTAATTTAAATGGAGGAAACAGATGGATTTAGGAGTCATAAGAAATTTTTTTTTAAGAAGATGACATGATTGAATGTTCAAATTATATGTAAAATCAGAGTTTTATATTTTGCACATTAAGTGTTAGATAAAATGCGCAAAAATGCTACCAGTCATAGATTCTTTGTGGAAAACCCCAACAAATGAAAACTAAATGATTTGCTTGTGTAGGACCTTTTAAAGGGTGTATGACAAGTGAAAGTGATTTTCCTGTGATGCAAAGTTGCATTCCCGCAAACAATTTCTCGTGAAAATCAAGTGGTGTATTTCAGAAGGATGTTGATAACATAAGTGATACCGATACTGATTTTTTTTCTTTTGGTAATGTATTTCATAATAAATCATCCCCATTTAATTCAAAGCAAAAGTTGTTGACTGCTCTTATAGCTACTTTTGGTGTTGATACTTTAGCTTTCCACTATGCAAATGATGAAATAATTGTTACTTAAGAATAGAAAAATCTGTTACCTTAAGCAGGGTGGTGTAGAGTTAGGTTGGTTTAATGTTGGTATATTGAACAAAGTGGCTAATCTTAGACTTGAATCTAAATTCTCAAGCTTGAGAAGGCTCGAGCATATTAAAGGTTATAATATTTGCTGGAAAGCAAATGTCTAAAATGAAAACTAAATTATAACATATAAGCATGATGAAATATTGAGAGATTAAGATTGTAAAAGCATTAAGCTATTATCTGAGTTTTCGATTTCGGACTTATAGACATGTTTACATGTCGGATATACGAATCTATGTATAACAAGAAATTATGTTTTGAAATAAAGTGTTGGATGTATTATGTGTTAAATGTACCTAAGAGCGTAGGATGAAGTATGATTATTAAGTTAATCTAGGAATATTCTTAAGTCTTAAATGAGATTGAAATCTCGAATGGGATGAATGAACATATTATAACCAACTTGTAATATATAGGTCATGCCCAAATGATCGAACATGTACGGGTATTAACAATCGATGAATAAAAATTGATCATGAGCTCTCAATGAGCGTATAGAGATAAACGCAAATCACATGCAAGTTTTTCAGTTCCTTTGTGTTATGTGATCTTGATATTATATGAGATTTTCACAAATATGCTAAATTATACTTTATGCTTGTTGAATTGTGAAGTCAACTTATGACTAAAATTGATTGAGTTTTAGAACTCAGTCTTGATGTGATATAGGATATGCTAAATATATGAATTATATTGTTTAAAATTATGATAATCATGAAATATGAATTGAGCATGAAATTATGTGCTATGTGAAGCATGAAAGCTGTTAAATTTGCTGAGTTATCAAGCACAATCTTGCAAAAATAAACTTTTTGCAGGTCAATGATACAATGCGATATTATTTTCCATCTGATGTTATGGATTAGAAGACGTACAAAGGAATACATTTTCTTTATTTAGAAATTATATTGAATCACGATGATGGTTCTTGAGATGTGTAATTAACATTATGTAAAGTTTAAAATATTCAATAAATAAAGAATGTATGTTTTGAGATTGAAAGATAGCATTGTAGCTATTTTGAGAAGTAAATCAATAAAGTGATAATACTATACGAGAAAGAATGTATATTAAGAAATGAGTTTGCATATACTCATAATTACTCTGATGAAATAAATCATAAAATGAATATGATTATGGAATAAAGATAATCATAAAGGTTACGATTCAGGAAAAGGACGGAAAGATGTAAGAAAAGTTTTAATTATCCGTATTTTTAGTTATTATTAAATCTAAGTATGATGTAAAGCTAAATCAAGATAGTATTTAACGCACAAGGTCAGGATTAAGAATAGTCCTGATTTTGGATTAAGTTAGTCCGGATTTTAGGGGCGTTACAGAAGATGTATTGGGATTGCAAAATGGATGAAAAGAAGAAAAAACTTCTAATTTTCTACAAAAAGGGAAATTCGCCCCGGCGAGGCCAAAAAGGCGGGAGGATTTAGAAAATGAGCAGGTCGAGCCCGACGCTTGATCATTCAAGGAAGTCCTCAGTTCTCAGCTTTTTATTTTCTAATCAATGAGGACATTGCTTATTCTGAGTTTGGGGGTGTTGTTTATGTTAGTTCGTATAGTTTGCATTATAGATTGCAATTATGTTAGTTGTTATTTTAATTGTTTTCGGTTAATTTTGTCTTATTATTGTTAAAAAAGTAAAAAATTTAAAAATCACAAAAATAGATTTACATTTAGAATTACATTTAGGTTTATTTGAGCAATGAATTGATATAGAGCACTTAAAGAAGGCCGATGATGAAAATTCTGATCAGTTAGCTAATTAGTTTAGCGAGACGGATAAGGAGTGCTAAATTAGGAATTTTAACTGTTCCTGAGTTTGTCGAGCTTGAGACCCTTTAATTCTTTTATGCACATATCCATTTGGTTGAGCTAGTTTTAACTTTGAGGAAATTTATATGTTAAATACTTGTGGAAGATATTTTGTGAATTTTGAATCTTGTCTGATCATAACTTAAAGTGCAATATGAGGTAGAATATAATTTGGGGGAAATCTTGGTTAATCTGAAAAATTGAAAATTTTGAACCTTTCCCAATTGAAAGAATGGACCATGTGGTCGGTTGAGATGGAGCGTAAAACGCACTCATTCATAAACACATGCAAGGAGATGGAGCATAAAACGCACTCGTTTAATTGAAAGTGAGAGGGAGCATAAAACACACTCACTAAAAAAAGGAAAGAGAATGAAAAGAAAAGACAAAAAAATGAATTTTTAGGGAAGGGTTTTAACAGGGGCTTAAATGTTTTAAATAACCTTGTGATGCTTTAGTTATGTTTTCGTATTCACTTTGAGTTGTGAAAGATAAGAATATAGAGTTCTTGTTATTAGACTAATGTTTTTGATATCTTTGATGATGCATTTGATTTCATGAGCTTCTTTGAGTGTTTTTTTTGGCTAGTTTGATACATTTGGATTCATACACACACGAAAGGGTTGAAAGTAAGATGATATTGGTTGTAACGATCGCGGGTCGTGGGTAGCTTTGTAACACGAGCCTATGAATTTTATTGAATAAATTGAACTTTTATTAATATTACTCCATGTTATGTGTTTGAATATTTTATTAGTACATATGATGTGTAGGTAATGATTTTTGATTGTTATTATTTTATTGGAGTTGATTAAATCATTAGAGAAATAGCACTAAAGCGCTATTTACGCCAATGATGCCTTTTTTGATTTTATGACTTTCCATAATTTTGCCAAAGCGTTAATGAGAGGGATTAATAATCCAAGTGTGGGGTTTTATTTGAGCCCAATTGAATTTTTATTAGAAGCCCAATTGGAATTAAATTAGAGTCCAATAGTGGCCCAAGTTGAAGCCCAAAACCTATGGGTCAAGTCCATGACCCAAACCCGCACCCCATGACCCACAACCCATGATCCATGAGGGAAATGGGTTATGTAATCAGCTGAACCATTTGTAGAAGGAGAAACGTGCGGGAGAAGGAGAGGAGAGGGAGAAGAGAAGCCAAGAACGTGGGAGAGCATGGGGAGCATCAAATCCTGCATTTGGGAGAGGGAAAGGGAGCGTAGAACATTTGGGGAGAAGGAGGGGGTGTTACCCGAGCCGACCATGAGCATGGGGGAAGGAAAAGCTCACTCTCCCGAACATGGGGAGCTGGTATAGCCTTCATGCTCAGCTCCTCCATCCTCCTTGAAGCTCAGTTCTTCTTCTATAAATACTCCTCCCTTGCCATACATCCATTCCTTTGATTGTTGCTTAGTAAGATAGCTGAAACTTGAGAGGAAATAGTGAAGAGAGTGTTCACAGGTGATTGAGGAAAGAGAAGGAGTATTGTAGCAGCTGGTATTTGAGTCCATTAGCAACCTTAGAACAAGCTCCAAGAGGTATGCAATATAGAGCTTAGCTCATTTCCACATTCTTTCCAAGTTCTTAGTTTTGTGTTGGTTGCTTTGCTGAAGTTATGTGACTGATTTTGTTAATTAGTTCATGAACATGTATGGAGGTCAATTAGCACGGCGTCGGAAAGCGTGCACGGCGTGCGGCGTCAGCCAAGCCACGAGGGCAAGCCCATGCCTAGATATCCGTGCCTGAATGATAACACGGTGAAAATTTATGTTTGGCGATGCTCGGGGCTTAATTTGATGACATTTGGAAGTTGGGCGTGCACGGCATTGGAAAGCGTGCACGGCGTGAAGCGTCGACCAAGCCGCGGGCACGGCGTGCGGCAGACGGGGCGCCAGCGTGCGGCCCAGGCGCTGGGCGCGAGCGCATGGGCGCGGCGTGCGGGCGCGCGCTGGGCGTGCGGTCGTGTTGGCGCGCTGGGCGTGCAGGTGTGTGCGAGCGTGTGCGGCGGGCGCGGGCGCTGGGCGCTCGGCAGCCTCGGCGTTGGGCGCTGGGCGCTCGGCAGCCTCGGCGTTGGGCGCGCGCGCGCGGGGCTCGGCGGGCTCGGCAGCACTCAGCAGTTGGGCGTGTGGCCAGCGTGCGGCCCAGGCGCTGGGCGCGGGCGCGCGCGCTGGCGTGCCGGCGCGGGAGTGCATTCAGCAGGCGTGAGCGTGCGGCCCAGGCGCTGGGCGCGGGCGCGCGCGCTGGCGTGCGGGCGCGCGACGCCGTGCTGAGTGCGATCTGACACAGCTATAGTGCGATCTGAGCTCCATTTTATCCGATTTTGGCTAGGGTTTCTTGATGAAGGCTATATATAATCTCTTCTAAGCTACATATCAGATATCTAGAGGGAGGGAGGCTACAAAATACATCAACCAACAGTGCTCAAGGCTGCAAATCAAGCTAAATCAAGCCAAAAGCCAAGGAACTCAGTCAAGAAGAATTGCAAAGCCAAGGAGGAGAGCTAGAAATCTACAGCAACCAAAGGAACACCAGCTAAATAGCTTCAAAAGTGGTTTCATTTCTAGTTTTCCATCTCCTTTGTAATTCGAATTTGACAATGTATCAATTAAAAATGATGTTTATTGTAGCTATCATGAACTAACCTTCTATTCTAAGATTGCAATGGAACCCAACCCTTAATTTGAATTGAATTCTCTCTCTATTGATTTTAGTTATGCATTTGTGAATTGATTGTCATAACCTTTGCTTCTTGATTAATTGCTTGGCCCGTAATTACCTTGGGAACCTATATGAACTTGACGAACGAATTATAGGTTAAGACCTAGTTATGATAACATGCGAGAGTATAGATTGTTGTGGGTTATTAATCGGATTAAGTGACGTATGTCTTATTAATTATCTGCAATAATAGGTATCTTGATAGTAGTTGGGATAGATATATACCTAATTACCGCATGCAAACAATTGAGAATCTAGTCTTAATGACTTCCGAGGTGAAAGTTGGTAATTGAAGGGAGGATTAATTAGATTTGGTGACATGTGTCTATTAATCATTTTTGAAATTAGTCTCTTAATAGTGCATAGGATAGACATATACCTATGCACCGCTTAGGAAGATTCGTGATTGACCATCGACAGAGGCTCTTATGTAGTTTTGATTTCTCGGTTGTCAATTCGTATGCTATAACTGATTGAAAAGAGAGAGTTAAGAGATTCAAATGACGTGTTGGGGGAAATTATAATCTTAGACCTTTCTATCTTGATATTTTACCGCATTTTACTTATTACTCGACTTGTTAACTCAAACAATCAACAAACAATCAAACCTTCATCGTTTAAATTAGATCAAATTGATATACAATTGATACTTGGTTATTATTTGTCACAATTCCCTGTGGGTTCGACTCATATCTTATCATATATTACTTGTGAACCGTGTATACTTGCACGTGTGTGTTTATCGATAGCTAAATCGACCAACAATTATTGCTAGTAATCTAACCAAAGTGCAGGAAGAGAAA
This sequence comes from Aralia elata, assembly GCA_034770075.1. Lineage (NCBI taxonomy): Eukaryota > Viridiplantae > Streptophyta > Magnoliopsida > Apiales > Araliaceae > Aralia > Aralia elata. The sequence continues at coordinate 89,007,719 of CM068378.1, read as the reverse complement.
TTGTTGAGAGTCCTAAGGGACCATGTCACAGTATTTGGTTGGACGATAGCAGATATCAAAGGTATAAGCCCCGCGATGTGCATGCATAGGATTCTTTTGGATGATGGAGCAAAGCCCACGAGAGAAGCACAACGAAGATTAAATCCACCCATGATGGAGGTAGTCAAGAAAGAGGTGATTAAATTGCTTGATGTAGGCATAATCTACCCCATCTCCGACAGTCAGTGGGTGAGTCCGGTACAGGTAGTTCCAAAGAAGTCTGGAATCACTGTCATCACAAATGACAATAATGAGTTGGTGCCCACACAGATACAAACAGGATGGAGACTGTGTATTGACTACAGGAAATTAAATGTTGTAACTCGAAAAGACCACTTTCCTCTTCCTTTTATTGATCAAATGCTAGAACGATTAGCGGGGCATACTTATTATTGCTTTCTAGGTGGTTTTTCAGGTTATAATCAGATTGTGATTGCACCCGAAGACCAGGAAAAGACCACATTCGCGTGTCCATTTGGTACTTTTGCATACCGGAGGATGTCGTTTGGACTTTGCAATGCACCAGGTACTTTTCAGCGATGCATGGTAAACATTTTTCTAATCTTTTAAAAAATTACATCGAGGTCTTTATAGATGATTTCACAGTTCATGGTGATTCTTTGGATTTGTGTTTGGAAAATCTAACGCAGGTACTTTTCAACGATGCATGGTACAGTGCTTGGTCATGTTGTGTCAGATAAAGGTTTAGAGGTTGATAAAGCTAAGATAGATATTGTGTCTGCTTTGCCTTACCCCGCCAGTGTGCGGGAGATTCGCTCTTTTCTTGGACATGCAGATTTCTATCGGAGATTTATCAAAGACTTCTCCCAAATAGCTCTGCCATTATGTAAGTTGCTGCAAAAAGATATGGAATTCCAGTTCGATGAAGCGGATAAGGAGGCATTTGACATGTTGAAGAGCCTATTGACTTCCGCACCTATGATTCAACCGCCAAATTGGAATCTTCCCTTCAAAATAATGTGTGATGCTAGTAATTATGCAGTCGAAGCTGTTTTGGGCCAAAGAGTTGACAAAGTTGTCCATGCCATCTATTATGCCTCTAAAATATTGAATGCAGCTCAGATTAACTACTCGACAACAGAAAAAGAACTTTTATCTGTTGTTTTTGCTTTAGATAAATTTCGATCTTATTTACTTGGCACTAAAGTTGTAGTTTATTCTGACCATGTAGCTCTCAGGTATTTGTTAACCAAGAAGGATCTAAACCCAGGATTATCAGATGGATTCTGCTGTTGCAGGAATTTGACTTGGAAATCAAGGATAAGAAGGGAGCGGATAACTTGGTAGCAGATCACTTGAGTCGACTGGTGAGAGATGAAGAGGCACTACCATTGTATGATTCCTTTCCAGATGAGCGTCTCTTTTTTATTCAGGAGGAATTGCCTTGGTATGCTAACATTGTTAATTATTTGGCAAGTGCATTTATTCCTAATTCTAAAAACCAGAAGGATAAACTTAGGAGTGATGCTAGACATTATGTTTGGGATGATCCATATCTGTGGAAATTTTGTGTTGATCAGATAATCCGTAGATGTGTGCCTAATACCGAAACATTGTCTATTCTAACTTTTTGCCATTCCTATTCTTGTGGAGGTCATTTTAGACCCAAACGAACTACTCATAAGGTTTTAGAAAGTGATTTTTATTGGCCAACAATTTTTAAAGACTCGTATCTATTTTGTAAATCATGCGAGAATTGTCAACGAACAGGTAACATATCACATAGAAATCAAATGCCACAAACTCCCATTTTAATTGTTGTGATTTTTGATGTTTGGGGTATTGATTTTATGGGACCTTTTCCTGTTTCTCATGGTAATATTTACATTCTCTTGGCTGTTGACTATGTTTCTAAATGGGTGGAGGCTAAAGCCACTATGACTGATGATTCTAAAGTTGTTGCAGATTTTGTCAAAACTAACATATTTATCATATTTGGAACTCCTAGAGCTATCATCAGCGATAGAGGAACTCACTTTTGCAACAGGATGCTAGCAGCACTTTTCAGGAAGTACAATGTTTTGCATAAGATTTCTACATCTTATAATCCGCAAAGCAATGGTCAGGCTGAAGTATCCAACCGTGAAGTGAAATCCATTTTGGAGAAGGTTGTCAAGCCAAACAGAAAAGATTGGAGTTTGCGGTTAGAAGATGCATTATGGGCGTATAGAACCGCATACAAAACCCCCATTGGTATGTCTCCGTACAGATTGGTCTTTGGGAAGTCATATCATCTACCCGTGGAGTTAGAACACAGAGGTTTTTGGGCGATCAAGCAATGTAATATGAGTTTGGATGAAGCGGGGATGCATAGGAAGTTCCAGTTACAAGAATTAGAAGAGATGAGGAATGAAGCATATGAGAGTTCTAGACTATACAAGAATAAAACAAAGGCCTTCCATGACAAGCAGATTTTGAGGAAAGATTTCGCCGTTGGACAACAAGTTCTCCTATTCAATTCGAGGCTGAAGTTATTTCCAGGTAAGTTGCGCTCTCGTTGGGAAGGTCCATTTGTTATTACTAATGTGTTTTCTCATGGTGCTATAGATATACATAATCCAAAGATAGGGAAAGTATTCAAGGTCAATGGACATAGGCTGAAACCTTTTCGTGAAGGATTTCCGATGGAGATTGTGGAGATGATAGACTTAGTGGATCCAAGCTATGAATGATTGAGGAGAATCGATGTCGGGCTAACGACGTTAACCAAATGCGCTGCTTGGGAGGCAACCCAAGATCTCATATTTGATTTTTTTTTATCCCTTTCCTTCTTAGTTTTAGTTGTATTTTATTTAGTTATCTCGTCTTTTGCATGATTGTCTTACATTGGGGACAATATAAGGTTTGAGTGTGGGGGAGGGGTTTAGGTTAGGTTAGGTTAGTTTAGGGTAGGTTTTGCTCTAAGTTTAAAAATCTGAGTTGTTTTGAAAAAATCTTGAAATTTTTTTTGTGTTTGGTCAAGTTTTCAAAGGTTTTTGGTTTTAGAATGAAGATTGATGCCATTGATTGAATTTGTTTGATGTTGAATTAATTGATAAATGATGATAATGAAGTTAGGACCCATAGTTAACTGATTTAGATTGAGTTGGTATTGCATGAGTAATTGAGTATGAGATACATGTTTACTTGACTGAGTTAGTTGTGGAGTTGACTTTGTGCACTGATTTCATGATTTAGAACTGTTTAACTGCTTATTTTGTTTGCAGGACTTTGTGAAAAAATTGGAAATTTTAAAGAATTGAAGAAAAAACTGAAACACTTGTCTCAAAAGGGAAACATGTGGTGGGTTGAGATGGAGCGTAAAACGCACTCACCCATAAACACGTGCAGTGAGATGGAGCGTAAAACGCACTCGTTGGTGAGAAGAAAAGTGAGATGGAGCATAAAATACACTCACTTAAGAAAAAAATGAGGAAAGGTGAAATGGAGCATAAAATGCATTCACCTGAATGAAAAAAAAAATGAATGGCAGAAAAAAAAAAACATGTTTTGGTGCACGGTTGTTGTTCCATACAAACTGAGTTGAGTATCTGTGTTAATCATAGGAGATGCTTATGTGGTTTCAATTTGATTTAGAGATGTTCAGTGGGGAATGATGAGGTTATTGTTATTAGTTGATTGATGAAGTATAGAACAAATTTCTGTTGATTGGTATTAGTATTCATGGATGCTAATTGAATTTGAACCTTTGAGAGTTTGGTTGAATGGAATTCAAATGATTTCAATATAACTTTTGTTTTAGTTTACACGAGGACGTGTAAAGACTAAGTGTGGGGGAATTTGATAAGTGCATAATATTCATTTATTTTCATTCCTTTATATTTAGTTTATTGCATGTTTTATTGTGTATATGCACTTATTAAGTTGTTTATTGATTTCAGGAGAATTCAGAGTCAAAAGTGGAAAAAGATGGAAAATCGGAGCTAAAACGAGAAAAAGCTAAAAAGTTGAAAATTTTGAGGTTCTCGCCCCGGCAAGAACTTTGTACTAGGATTTCTCGCCCCAGCGAGAATTGCTCTGCCCATTTTCGCCCCAGCCGATCTAGAGTTCGCCCCGGCCCAGATCTCTCTGGAGTTTTTCGCCCCGGCGAGAAACCCAGTGCAAAATCCTCGCCCCGACGAGAAAGGCGGCGTTGACCAAGTTTGACCAGCTTTGATTTTTTGTAATTTTTGAGGATTTCGATTTCAGATTGGATTCTTAATTCTTAGAGACTTAGAATATTATCTTAGGACTATAAATAGATGTTTTTAATTTATTATTAGGGAGATCTTGACAACTACAATTATAACCCTAACTAGAGGAGATTGAAGACATGTCAGGTTAAACTCTTACTTTCAGTTCTAAGGGATGTTGAACCTTATTCATAATTAATGGTTTAATCAGGTTTTATTTATTTATTCCTTCTTGCATGAGATTTATTCTGATAATCTGTTTTAGTTGATTATATGTTATTTAATCTTTTGATTTGATTTGGCCAATTGAATTAATTTAATTAATATCATCTGCTAGATTAAGATATAGTATTAAGCAAACGATATTATATCTGATCATAGGTAGCAATTAATAGTATTTGATTGTGGACAAGCTTTTGGATATTGTTAAGATTATTAGAAGGTAAGTTAAATAATTCCTGATTGTGTAATTGTTGCTTGGAATAACCTAATTCTCTAATTCTTTATGCTGCTGTTATATTAAATCTAGACTGATAGTTCTAGGTTATATGATAGTTAGAGTCTCTTGAGGCGATTGTCACATTTGATTTATACATAAAGAGAATTTCGAATAATTAGCGATTGCTGTTATCTAGGGTTATTCATCTCATTGAAGGATAAATATTGTTAAACTTGACTTTTCCATAATTGTGCCAAGGTGATACTGAACTGAAGCTTTTTATTCATTGATCATTCTTAATTACTTTTGTTGGTTTAGTGAATCAAACTCAAAACCCCCATTAATAGAAATAATAGGAATATTAGAATAAGTAAAAGACTAATTCACTTCTCTGTGGGATCGATCCTTGCTTGTCATTATACTAATTTTTTTGCTGGTAGAGTGTTAGTAAGGTATTAATTTTAGAGTGCAAAACGACAACTCCCAATCCCATGGTTCTCTACCTCACTCTTTCTTGAATTTTTTTTTCTACCTTGCTAGGAAATTAGGAAGTAAATGAAAGAAACTAAAATGACTAAGTGTGGTTTACTTGCTAGTGTGATAGATATAATTTGTATATCTATATTTTTCCTCCCAATACTTCCTCTCTCTTTCTCATCCTTATCTCTTGTTGCTTATAAAAAAAAATTAAATCAAACATGTGGGTAATTGTTAACTTGACACCTAGCTTAAGAGATAAGCTTGAGAAAAAAAAATTATTATTTCCTTCCTTTATCTACCCACATGATCCGGCCACTTAAGGGATTTTTTTGTCCTATTTTTATTTTATTTTTAATTGCTAATTTATGCTAGCAAATGACTAAAACTCCTTTACGAATTGGGCTAATTGTTGGGTCATTTAATTAAATCATTTGGGCTAGTCATTTACTAACTTGGGCTACTAGTAGTCAACTTTACTCACTACCGTTATTGGGTTACTTAGTAACATAAACTATTAGGCTCCCAATATAATGGTTAATTAATTTCTAATGGCTAATTTAATCCATTTACTTACTAAGTATTCAAGTCCACAATATAAATTAATTAAGTAGGCGTCATATTTAAATCAATTGGGCTATTGCATATACTATTACATCAATATTTGTAATTTATTTTCATAACCTAATTAGACTTGCTTTAATCAAGTTATAAAATCATCTACTCAAGATGTGTAAATTAAATCTCTAGAGTTAGGGTACTAGTATATAATTTCATACTAGTATACCTTAATTTCCATAACCCTTAGGTTATTTAGTCTACACTCCAAATATATATAATATTAGGTTATAAGTTTTTTTTTACACTTTACTTAATAAATAAACATATATACATATTTATTATATATACATGTATTTATTCACACATCTTTTCTACATATATATTATTATTGACAAATATCATGATACATTATAGTCACGTATCCTTCTCTGTACATCACAAGATTTTCAATATTATTAATATTGAATTAATATATTTATTTATAATGACTTAGGAATTCTTGGTTATTACATTCTCCCCTCCTTATAAGAATTTCGTCCCTGGAATTTCACATACGGTTACTCAAAAAGGTTCGGATAATCTTTTCTCATCTTTTCCTCGAGTTCCCACTTAGCTTCTTCAGCCTTGTGGTACCTCCATAGAACTTTAACAGAGTGTATAACCTTATTTCTTAATTTCTGTTCTTTCCTATCTAATATTTTAACACGAACTTCTTCGTACGATAAATCCTTTTCGATTTGAATCGGCTTGTACGATATCACATGCTTGTAGTCAGGTTTATATGGTCACAACACTGACACATGAAACACATTATGCACATGTTCCAGTTCAGGAGGTAGAGCTACCTCGTACGCCACTTCGCCTATTTTTTTTAATATTTCAAATGGTCCAATAAATCTCGGACTTAGTTTTCCTTTCTTCCCAAATCGTATCTTCCCCTTCCAGGGAGATACTTTCAAAAATACATAACTTCCCACTTCGAAGTCCATTTTCTTACGATGCAAATCTGTATATTTCTTTTGTTGATCCTGAGCTGCTACCAGTCGAGCTCTTATTACTCTGATGATCTCCACGGTCTGCTGCACCAATTTTGGCCTCAACAGTCTTCGTTCACCTACTTCATCCAAACATAAGGGCGTTCTGCATTTTCTCCCATACAGTGCTTCGTATGCTGGCATTCCAATGCTTGCGTGATAACTGTTATTATATGCAAACTCAATTAGTGGAAGATGATCCTCCCAGTTTCCCTTGAAGTCCATCACACAGGCTCTAAGCATGTCTTCTAATGTCTGAATCGTTCTCTCGCTTTGCCCATCGGTTTGTGGATGATATGTCGTACTCAACCTTAGTTGTGTCCCCATTCTTTCTTGAAGACTTTTCCAAAAGTTTGACGTGAAGCGCGTATCTCTATCAGATACAATGGATATCGGCACTCCATGTCTTGAAATAATTTCCTTGATATATAATTTGGCTAATTGGTCCAAATTATACCTAATCTTGATCGGTAAAAAGTGCGCTGACTTTGTAAGACGGTCGACAATGACCCATATCGCATCGAATCCTTTCTGCGTTGCTGGAAGTCCTACCACAAAATCCATTGTGATGTGCTCCCATTTCCATTCTGGATTCTCTAACGGCTATAATAATCCGCTTGGTCGTTGATGTTCTGCTTTGACCCTCTGACAAGTTAGGCATCTACTAACATATTCGGCAACTTCTCTTTTCATGTTCGGCCACCAAAAGTGTTGGTGTAAGTCTTGGTACATTTTTGTGCTCCCTAGGTGTATCGAATATCTTGTGTTGTGTGCTTCTTGCAAAATTTCTTCATTTAATTCTGGTACGGAAGGTACCCAAACTCGATTTTCAAATCTCAATACCAGTGCCATCAATCTTATATTTTAGCTTTTCACCTTCAGCCAACCGCTTCTTAATGATTCCACATTCTTCATCATTTTCCCTAGCCTTTTTTACTTTATCTAATAAAGTCGGACTCGCTTCCATTTCACTTACTGTCTCTGAATCCTTCGGATTTTTCACTTCCAGCTCCAGTTTCTCCATTTCTCTTACTAGTTCTTCTTGCTCGGTTAACGCAAACAACCTTTCACTATTCTTCCTGCTTAAAGCATCCGCTACTACATTAGCCTTTCCTGGATGGTATAAAATCTCACAATCGTAGTCCTTGATTAGTTCTATCCATCTCCTCTGTCTCATGTTTAACTCCTTTTGTGTAAAGATATATTTCAGGCTTTTGTGGTCTATATATATCTCACACTTTTCTCCATAGAGATAATGTCTCCATATTTCAAGAGCAAACACTACCGCTGCCAATTCTAAGTCATGGGTAGGGTATCCCTTCTCATAGTCTTTTAGCTGCCGTGACGCGTACGCAATGACTTTACCATGTTGCATCAGTACGCAACCTAGTCCCTTGTGTGACGCATCACTATACACTATAAAACCCCTTGTACTATCTGGTAAGGATAACACAGGTGCTTCGCTTAATCTTTTCTTTAATTCCTGAAAACTTTGTTCACATTTTTCTGTCCACACATACTTAACCGTCTTCCTGGTCAAATTCGTCAACGGTGACACAATCTTCAAAAAATCTTGAATAAATCTCCGGTAATATCCTGCCAATCCCAAGAAACTTCTGACTTCTGTAGGTGTCTTTGGTTGTCCCCAATTCTTCACTGCTTCGACCTTTGCTGGATCAACAGAAATTCCCTCATTATCTATGATGTGCCCCAAAAACTGAACTCTCTTCAACCAAAATTCACATTTCGAAAACTTGGTGTACAATTTCTCCGTCCTCAATGTCTCTAACACTATCCTTAAATGTTCGGCATGCTCTTCTTCAGTCTTCGAATACACTAGTATGTCATCAATGAATACAACCACAAACTTATCTAGGTACGGTTTAAATACTCTGTTCATCAAGTCCATAAATGCAGCTGGCGCATTCGTCAGTCCAAAAGACATCACTAGAAACTCATAATGGTCGTAACGAGTCCTAAATGCTGTCTTTGGTACATCCTCCGGTCTCACCTTCAACTGATGATAACCCGTTCTCAAATCGATCTTTGAAAAATATCTTGCCCCTTTTAGTTGATCAAAAAGATCGTCTATTCTCGGTAACGGATATTTGTTCTTGATTGTCATCTTATTCAATTCTCTATAATCCACGCATAACCTCAGCGATCCATCCTTCTTCTTTACAAACAACACCGATGCTCCCCACGCAGATACACTAAGTTGAATGTACTTCTTGTCCAACAGTTCCTGTAACTGGACCATTAATTCTTTCATTTCTACCGGAGCCATTCTGTACGGTGCTTTCGATATTGGTGTTGTTCCTGGTACTAAATCGATCACAAATTCTATCTCTCGGTCGGGTGGAAGTCCTGGCAATTCATCTAGAAAGACATCCCCAAACTCATTGACTATAGGTATCTGCCCTATTTCAGGATTCACCATTCGTGTATCCACTACATGAGCCAAATAACCTTCACATCCTTTCCGTAACATCTTCCTGGCCTACATCATCGTCAGACAATTTGTTTGTCTCGACGACTTGCTACCATAAAATACAACCTTAGACTTATTTGGTGTCTTAAGGTGTACGCTCTTCTTTTGACAGTCAATTACTGCCTCATGGTTAAACAACCAATCCATTCCTAGGATCACATCAAATTCTCCTAGGCGTATCGGAATCAAATTCACGCTTAACTTATGTCCCCTTATTTCCACATCACAATTTTTATGGATATACTCAACATGGATCACTTCTTTGTTTGCAACTTCTATATGCATTGGGTTTTCTAACTCTTCGCGAGGTAAGTTTAATCTTCTAGCAAATTCATCAGATATAAAAAAATAGGTAGCTCCCGAATCAAACAACACATATGCTTTTATATTATTGATCGAATTTTATACCTGACACCACTTCCTTCGACGCCACTGCATCTTGTACAGTCATGTTGAAAGTTCTGGTTGTTGGCTTGCTTGGCTATACTGGCCCTCAAATGGATAGTTTGGAGTTACTGATCTTGTTGTCGCTTCTTCCCTCAGTATTCTTCTTTAACGGACATTCCTTGAATCGATAACCCGTTCTTCCACATGAAAAACAACCATTTTTCCTTGGCTTAGGACAATTTGGTGAAATACGTCCTTCTTGACCACAATTGTAACAGACATTCTTCCCTTTCACGCACTCTCCCGAGTGATTCTTTCCACACTTTCCACATGATTGCTTCTTCTGTTGAACACTCCTTTGCTGATTTTCTAGGTTACTGCCACCACTGCTCCATTTGCGCTTCTTATTATTGTTGCCACCACTGTTGGTACTCTGATTCCCACCTTCAATCCTCTTTTTGTTCTTCTCTCGATTGTACTTGGATACTACCTCACTACCACCTTCTGCAATGGTAGCCTTTTCCAAAAAAGTCGCAAAGGAATCGATTTGTAACACCGCCACTTTGCTAATAATCCAGGGTTTCAACCCATTCTCAAACCTTCGTGCCTTTCTTTCTTCGGTGTCCACCTGATGTGGTGCAAATCTTGCTAATTCATTAAATTTAGCTGCATACTCGGAGAGTGACATATTTTCTTGTTTTAACTCCAAAAACTTAACTTCCATTCTTCCTTGCATACTCCTTGGAAAGTAGTTTTCAAGAAATAATTCTTTAAATCGTTCTCAGCTTATCACACCTTCTTCGGCTCTACTCTGATTTGCTTCCCACTAGAAATTAGCATCGCCCTTCATCAAATAGGTAGCAAAAGCTGTCTTTTGCTCCTCTGCAACTCTAGCAATAACAAAAGCCTTCTCCATCTCCTTTATCCATGTTTGTGCTTCAATAGGGTCAGTTGTCCCTTAAACTATGCCAGGCCTACGGCCTTAAAGTCCTTAAAGTTAGCCAAGTGGCTCTCATGAGGGTTTGGGTTTACTGGTGGTGTAGCGTTTCTACCATGCAGTGCTTGAGTTAACAGATCAACGAACTGTTGCATCGGATTTTCTGGACCCGTAGAATTATTTACAGATTCCTCTTGGGTTGACGGTGAGGTTCTTGGTATTCCTCTTCCCTTTCCTCTTCCTCTCCATACTGGCGGCATTTTCTGATTCAATAAAAATTTATATCATTTATGCATCATTTGCATTTTTATGCCATAATTTAATAGTGGTTTTATAAAAATTTAACATATTACTCATATACAATTTACTATATTTAATAGGTTTATCAAAATATCGCATTTATATTCATATACCTACTTCTTTACATAACTGGCATATTGCTATAAATGCCATCTATCCCTATTTAACAACAAAATGTGGGATTTGTCAAAAACTAAAACTCCCCTAATCTCATAAGTGGGGATACAGTATATTTACATACTACCTCACACCATCACATAATACATCATATAACCCTAATAATCAAAAGGGGTACTACTGCATCTATATACATATAGGACCACCAACTATCACTGCACATCAGGAGGTGGTGCATCGGTATGCTCCTGCTCCGGTGGAAGAAATTCGTCCATGAGTCGACGTCGAACTAATCAGCTCGACTCACCTACCTCCATGGAACCCCTCTTCAATCATGACCTCTGACTCATATAGGCAGTATCTAAAACTCGCCCCAATGAGTCAATCCTAACCTCATTAGCCTGCAGCTCCTCCCCGAGCTGATCCACCAGCTTGACTGCCCTTTCCCATGCGTCCGAGATTCTAATCTTTTCAGCTATCTCTACATCAAACTCAAACTTCATCACCTGATTCTCCAATATCCTCTGACTCAGCTGAAACTCTAGCAACTCCACTTTGGCTTTCTGCTCTGCCAACTCTGCCAATGCCTGACAGGCAGCATCCTTGTATTGTTGCTCTGTATGCTGATGTGTGTGGTTCTGCTGCTCTAAGTGAGCCTCCCTCTCTTATAACTCATGGTTCCTATACATCAAGTCTGCTATCATGATATCTTGTGGGGTATCTGTCATCACCTCATGCTCCTCAACATGATCCCTCAGCTCCTGCTCCACAGTATGATTATCCTGCTTTTCTTCAGACATGCTATAAGCAAACAAGGACAACATCAGTATCATAATAAAATATATTCATTGACAGAATGAAATAATATTTTATCATGTACAATCTATACTAGATGAATTTCCATAATTCATCACTTAACACTATAACGCCCCCAAAATGGGGACTAACTTAATCCAAAATCAGGACTTTTCTTAATCCCGACCTTGTGCATTAAATACTATCTTGATTCAACTTTACTTCATACTTATATGAAATAACAACTGAAAAATGTGGATAATTAAAACTTTTTATATCTTTCTTTCTTTCGTGCCCTGAATCGCAACCTTTATGATTTTATGTTCTAGAATCATATTTGCTTTATAATGATTCATCTTATCAGAGTGGTCATGAGTATGTTCAACTCAATCCTCAATACAAATTCTTTCTTATATAGTATTATTATTATAGAGTTTTATATTACAAAACATTCATCACAGCATAATCAGAACATATATTCTTTATTTATTGAATATCTCAAAAATGTACACCTCTGTCAATTACACATATATTAAAACTATCAATATAGTTCTATACAACTTCTAATTCAAGAATATTTAATCCTTCGCATGTCTTATAATCCTTATCGTCCAGATATTCAGAAATATCCCATCATATCATTAACCTGCAAAAAGTTTAATTTTGCAAGATTGAGCTCGACAGCTCAGCAAATCCAACAGTTTTCATTCTTCTCGTAGCACATAATTTCATGCTCAGTTTATTCATTATAATTATTCTACTATGCATATCATACATGCATTATAACTCTAAACAATGTGATTTTATATACTTAATATACCACATATCATATATAGATTGAGTCCCATAACTCAATCAACTGAGTCATAATTTGACTTTCATAATTCATAGAGCATAGTATGAAAATTTAGCACGCTTCTGGAGATTTCATTCATAATGCGATAAAGATTATATATAATAAATATCAAATTCATATATCACAAAAGAACTGAAAGACTTGCCCTACGAGTTGATTACATTTATAGCTTTTAGCTTAACTTCTATTCACAAGTCCTTGCAACAAAGCTTAATTTGGTTGAATATATTGCTCCAATTCTTCTTCTAATTCAGTTTATAGCCCCAATTCTTAGTAGCTTGGGAGTAGAAGACTTAGGATTAGAGAATAAATTTGGAACGGAAGTGAGGGAGAGAAAGCAGGGAATTGAGTAGTATTAGTAGTTGATTTCTCAATTCTTCGTATTAATATGCTTGGTGTCCCTGTTTCTTTTAACAAGTCACCACCCCATACTTACTCATGACTCAGCTTACAACAGCTTTACAACTCACATCCAACATACATAGCCACATTACATAAGTATCCATATTACTTGCGTACTATATCATACATTACATTATATATAATATGTTTCCAACTCACATACTATATATATATATAATTTATTTAATATATTATTTTATATTAATACACATAATACTCATATACATCATATAATACATTATTTAATAATGTATTTCATTACCAAACCTTTTCAAAAAAATGGAATTAATTCGTTTAATAAAATAACACACTTAGTGGGATGAACCAACTAATATTCAATTAATTATATTAATCTCCTTATTTGATGTATACAACACATTTGTATAATTACATTTAATCATTTTCTTCCGTCCCATAAATTGTTTTCAAAAATTCAAATATATATTAAATATATAATTTAATATATTCCTTCCTTTATTCAAAATGAATTTAATTTAATCATCTTCTTCTTTCCATAAATTGTCTTCGACAATTTATTTCTATTCATTAAATATATTACTTTAATATATTTAACCATAATTTAAATACTACCTTAATTCAGCGATTTAATTAATTAAGTGAATTAACTTGCTCATGAAATTTAATTCATAGCGAATTCATTACAAGACTTCATAATCAAATTATATCATTTCATAATATGATTGAATTTAATCTCCATTTATTAATTACTTCTAACCATTTATTTACATTATATTCCTATTAAAATAATTTAATATTATAAATTATTTTAATTTGCTCATCAATAGATACAAAAGTTTTGTATCTTTAAAGCTATCCATCTCTTTAAATAAATTGATTCCCACAGTTCATTTCAAATCAAATCAAATATATAATAATATATTCAATTATTTTATTTTCTCTCTATAAATTTTTTTCTCGTAATTTATTTAACTATAGCGAACATTAATATACTCACTACGTAAAAAAAACATGCATACATTTTACCCAATAAAATGGAGGTTATTAAATATATTTAATACCACCAATTTACTATATTAAAATAATTTAATTTAATAATTTCCTTCATCATAATTTTTTTACCCATCTCATTTCTTCTTAAAAAATTGATTATACAATTTATTTACATGAACTAATAAACATATAATAATAATATACTTATTATTTACAAAAATCACATACTGCATAGAACGTATTCACTTATGCAATATAACATAACATCACATACCACCAAATAAGAATTTTATTTATTAAATTCTTATTTTAATATTTTTCTGAAAATACGGGTCATCACATTCTTCTCCCTTATAAGGATTCCGTCCCCGGAATCAGAACACCGAACTTTCCTACTCGGTTTAAGTCTATTTTACCTCGTAACTTTATTGTTGAATAACCTCAACTTATCGCTTAGGTTTTATATCACCCATTTCCTGTCTTTTCCTTAATCACTTCTTATAGATTTAATTTCGTAATTGTTATTAAACTCGATTATCTTTCGAGTATTATTCTTTCTTTAATCCATACACTTTCTTTCTAAGGATCATTGTGTTCATAATCGTGATATACTAAACTCATAAACATTCGGGATATCACATTCACCCTCTCTTCTAAGAATTTCGTTTGCGAAATTACAACATACTTATCTCTGCACATTTTACTCATCATAACTAGGTTTTCATACTAACCTTTACATTCATACTTTTTTTTTCTAAGAAGCTCATGCCTTCTTATCATTCAATTTCTAAAATATCGGAATATCTTTCGAGAGTTTATTTCTAGCAATTTCATGATCAGGAAATTTTTAATTCTCATGACTCTACATTTTTCCTTCTTCACGGATTCGCTTCAAACAATTGTCGTATTCGATGACCTACTTTCTTCTGAGGAACATCATCCTGTCTACGTTCTCCAACTTCCAGAATAATAGGAGTTCTTCACAATTGATCAATAATTGTGAAGCAATATGAATAACTCGAGAATTTCAAAGATTCACTTAGGAAGAGCTTTCTGTATCATACAAAGGTCATAAAGACCAGAACTTTCTTTTTCATGTTTCTGAAAAGGTTCTTAACAGAAATTTATCTATGAACTGTCTGTCTTACGGGCACATAGGTGATCAGCCTGTTTATACCCTGTGTTGATCTCTGTTATCTTTGTCGCTATATCGCGCAATCAGAATTTCCCAATTCAGGGGTGTTCCGTGTTGATCAACACTATCTGTGTGGCCGCCATTCGGTGCCAATTGAACGATATACGTTCATCTGTGCCACCATTTAGTGCTAAAAACTTTCCCATATCAGGGATTTTCATACGAATTCTGGAATCCAAACCAAAACGAGTTAGTTGGACAACTCTATCTGTTCAACAATAATATCTCAGAGGCTTATTATAAGCGATATCTGAATCTGTGTCTAGCTGATTCAAATGGCATGTGACACTTCTTTAACTATTAAAATACTGAAAATCATTTTATGACGCAAAGTACCGCACTGTTGTTAGCAGTCCGTTGAGAATGTCATCATTTTATGATTTCGTCATATTACATCGTACCATACTGGGTTGACGATCCTTAGATCAGATCCAACACTAGGTTAAGTTGCATTGATGACTCCATTGTTTAAAATACATTTGGATTTATAAATTAATTTTGTCTAGCTGAGACAAGTAGCGTAGACATATAAACAACAGGACTTTAAAACTTATTGGTTCAATAATCTGATCCAATATTTTAAAAAATATGCTTTTATTAGCACGATGTCAATAAATTTTAAAATCTAGCATAGCTAGAAGATTTGAGAATATCCATTTCTTCCTTTGTCAGCTTTAACTTTCCTTATACCCTATACCCTTGTATACTCTATACCCTATAACTTGGTATAGTTCATCAAACTTACCACATTTTATGTGTTTAGGAACTTGCCATAAAGATATGAGTTTAAGAACTTGTCCTAGCAATACGTAGTCCAAGAACCAATCAGGGACTCTTAGGGGTTCAAAAATATACCATATAGTTATGAGTCACAAACTTGCCACAAGTATGAGGTTTAAGAACTCGCACTTAATCTTAGTATCTCTAACTATCATATATATATATATATATATATATATATATATATATGTGAGAAAAGAATCACCTTCTCACCATACATATACCGATAGCGCGACACCGATATTTGAACGATTATCAATATGATAAACTAAGTAGTCGTTAGACCAAGCACAAAACCTCTGCCCATACAAAAGTTTGTACAACTCAGCGATCACATGAGTCCTCAATTGAAATCCCACCAAAATTCTAATTTCCTCTTATCTTGCTCTTTGCTCAATACGAATTTTTTTTTCTTTAATTCGTATTCCGTCATCTATAACTCTTTTTGAGTTTTATTTTTGTACTATCTTATAGTACCTTTCCTGTACAGCATTCTACTAAATCATTGGATTGATGATCTGTCAGATCACGTTGTGATCCTTTCTTATAATCGTCTTATCTTACGATTTTTTTTCTTTATGATCGTTTTGTTTTTACGATCTTCTTTCTTTCCTCTTTAATCATATTATTTTATGATTATTCAAATCAGGTATCATCTGATCCTTTAGCTTTTCATGATTCTTCTTTGAATCTTTGCGTATTATCTTAATGCATTCTTTATGAAATTTCTAAAGAGTTTATTCTTCCTCATTTGAGTTTATGTTTAGCTTCTTCTTCCTTTTCATCTATCTTGCTTACGGTTATAACCTATGGTACACTTACCTAAGATTTATAACCCATAGCTCTGATACTAACTATAACGCCCCCAAAATCGGGACTAACTTATTCCAAAATCAAGACTTTTCTTAATCCCGACCTTGTATGTTAAATACTATCTTGATTCAACTTTACTTCATACTTATACGAAATAACAGCTGAAAAATGCGGATAATTAAAACTTTTTATATCTTTCTTTCTTTCGTTCCCTGAATCGCAACTTTTACGATTTTATGTTCTAGAATCATATTTGCTTTATTATGATTTATCTTATCAGAGTGGTCATGAGTATGTTCAACTCAATCCTCAATACAAATTCTTTCTTATATAGTATTATCACCATAGAGTTTTATATTACAAAACATTCATCACAGCATAATCAGAACATATATTCTTTATTAATTGAATATCTCAAAAATTTACACCTCTGTCAATTACACATATATTAAAACTATCAATCTAGTTCTATACAACTTCTAATTCAAGAATATTTAATCCTTCGCATGTCTTATAATCCTTATCGTCCAGATATTCAGAAATATCTCATCATATCATTAACCTACAAAAAGTTTAATTTTGCAAGATTGAGCTCGACAGCTCAACAAATTCAACAGTTTTCATGCTTCACGTAGCACATAATTTCATGCTCAGTTTATTCATTATAATTATTCTACTATGCATATCATACATGCATTATAACTCTAAACAATGTGATTTTATATACTTAATATACCATGTATCATATATAGATTGAGTCCCATAACTCAATCAACTGAGTCGTAATTTGACTTTCATAATTCATAGAGCATAGTATGAAAATTTAGCACGCTTCTGGAGATTTCATTCATAATGCGATAAAGATTATATATAATAAATATCAAATTCATATATCACAAAAGAACTGAAAGACTTGCCTTGCGAGTTGATTACATTTATAGCTTTTAGCTTAACTTCTCTTCACAAGTCCTTGCAACAAAGCTTAATTTGGTTGAATATATTGCTCCAATTCTTCTTCTAATTTAGTTTATAGCCCTAATTCTTAGTAGCTTGGGAGTAGAAGACTTAGGATTAGAGAATAAATTTGGAACGGGAGTGAGGGAGAGAAAGCAGGGAATTGAGTAGTATTAGTAGCTGATTTCTCAATTCTTTTTATTAATATGCTTGGTGTCCCTGTTTCTTTTAACAAGTCACCACCTCATACTTACTCATGACTCAGCTTACAACAGCTTTACAACTCACTTCCAGCATGCATAGCCACATTACATAAGTATCCATATTACTTACGTACTATATCATACATTACATTATATATAATATGTTTCCAACTCACATACTATATATATATAATTTATTTAATATATTATTTTATATTAATACACATAATACCCGTATACATCATATAATACATTATTTAATAATGTATGTCATTACCAAACCTTTTCAAAAAAATGGAATTAATTCGTTTAATAAAATAACACACTTAGTGGGATGAACCAACTAATATTCAATTAATTATATTAATCTCCTTATTTGATGTATACAACACATTTGTATAATTACATTTAATCATCTTCTTCTTTCCATAAATTGTCTTCGAAAATTTATTTCTATTCATTAAATATGTTACTTTAATATATTTAACCATAATTTAAATACTACCTTAATTCACCGATTTAATTAAGTGAATTAACTTGCTCATGAAATTTAATTCATAGCGAATTCATTACAAGACTTCATAATCAAATTATATCATTTCATAATATGATTGAATTTAATCTCCATTTATTAATTACTTCTAACCATTTATTTACATTATATTCCTATTAAAATAATTTAATATTATATATTATTTTAATTTGCTCATCAATAGATACAAAAGTTTTGTATCTTTAAAGCTATCCATCTCTTTAAATAAATTGATTCCCATAATTTATTTCAAACCAAATCAAATATATAATAATATATTCAATTATTTTATTTTCTCTCTATAAATTGTTTTCTCGTAATTTATTTAACTATAGCGAATATAATAATATACTCACTACGTAAGAAAAACATGCATACATTTTACCTAATAAAATGGAGGTTATTAAATATATTTAATACCACCAATTTACTATATTAAAATAATTTAATTTAATAATTTCTTTCATCATAAATTTTTTACCCATCTCATTTCTTATTAATAAATTGATTATACAATTTATTTACATGAACTAATAAACATATAATAATAATATACTTATTATTTACAAAAATCACATAGTGCATAGAACTTATTCACTTATGCAATATAACATAACATCGCATACCACCAAATAAGAATTTTATTTATTAAATTCTTATTTTAATATTTTTCTGAAAATACGGGTCATCACAAACACACTCTATATGAGTTTCCTTCTAAGGTAATAACCTAGGTTTCGTATTCCTAATGTATATAACCTACAGCTCTGATACCAACCTGTGACGCCCCCAAATCCGGGGTCTCTAACCTCGGGTTTGGTGCTCATGATCCATCAACATCATAAGCATTCTATATACTATTGCGGAATAATAAACATACATTGTCCATTATAATAAAGTCTACAACAATATTTTCCAGGTCTACTTAACCTTAATTTAACACATACCTTTAATATTACAAAAAAGTTTACATAATAATTACATCAAATATAATGCCTAAGAGTTTATAGTAAACTACTCCTGCACTTTTCCTTTTCCTTTGTCTTTCTTTGTAGAACTTTCTGGTTTAGCTGAAATAAACGTCATGATATAGCAAGGGTAAGCAACTAGTTTGCTTAGCAAGTTTAATTACAAAGGAGATATATCATGATTAGAAAGAATTTATCTATCAATGTTCAATAATGAAATTCGATTGAAAGAACATTTAACAAGATTCAATAATTGAATAATAGATACTGAGTGGTTAGAAATAACCATGAACATATGCGAAGGTTGTCAGTATTTAAACTGATCCTTTTAATAAGTTTTAGTAATCAAGGGGATCAGCCTTTAATACCCGGTGATTTATGCATAAACCCTTAATAATCGAGCAATAATTGTTTTCCAATTAATGCTTTAATAAAAATTGTTCTTTATCTCAGTCGAAGAATCCATACCAATCAACTGGTAGGATTAGCTTTTAAAATGATTTGAGTTTATCAATTTAACATATTCGATCTAGCTGATACAATTAGCATAGATCCAGCTCATAACAGTTCATTGATGAAAGAACTTTAAATAATTCACAGTCCAAAAATAATAGAACGGGAATTTAATTGCACGAAGTGCGAATGTCAATGAGTATTATAGATGCGAATAATCATCAATAATTATTCACTAATATGCTTTGAAAAATAATACTCGAGTTGAGTTAGGAAACTTGCTTGCTCGGCGAGCTACGTAAATCTAGGCTTTAATTAATATTCTACGATTGACCTATCATTGATAATGTTGGTCTATCAATTAGCATAGCATAGCATATAGCTGATTATTTATACTCTATCGTATACTATTTAAATAGCAATTAATCACATATCAATTTTAATCTCTTATACTATTATTGACCCGTTAGGATACTCAATCGATCATTAGTTAATGATTTAATTAAGTAACAATATTTTTCTTAAGGGGTAAACACTTATTAAACCCTTAAACAACTTATTATAATTGTTTCATTAATGTGTTAATTAAATTCATTTTATTTAATTAACACTATTTGCATTTAAGTACTATTTAGTGTTAGTTAAACAGTAACTAATTAAATACCTTTAGTAATTGTAAATCATAACTAATTACATCCTCTCATTAATTAGATAATAAATAATTAAAGTATTATTATCATTTAATAATAATTAATTAATTAATTATCCTCAAAAAAATAAATAAAATAAATAAATTTCATCTATTTACTTCATTACCTTCACTTATTCCTTAATATTTATTAAAGAATAGTTAATTAGCATTTAATCTTATTTATTATTTAATATTAATTAAATAATAAATAATTAGTCAATTATTTATCCTCAAAAAATAAATAATTTATTTACTTTATAAATCTCTAATCATTCATTTTCAAAAATAATGAATTAGTATATACACTTATTTATTATAAAATTTTAAATTAAATAATAAATAATTATTTTTATTAATGTAATTAAGTAATTACATTATTATTACATAATACCACTTATTTTCTCTATATAAGTATTCTATACAAATTTTTATAACAATTATTCATTTATTTTCTTTTACTTCCATTTCTACTATTTGTACTATTTTTCGTCACATTTTCAGATTTGGGGTCCTTTACGGAAACAGTCATAAAACAAAATCTACAACTCGAAATTAAGATCCGTCGGAGGCGTTAGATTCATAACTTCTGGAACTACAATTTTCATTTATCAAACACTAAATTCTGAACTGTTTATCACCCAGAAATCAGGCCCAAACTGGATAGTCAGCAGCCTCATTTTCTGATTTTTTTACCACTTAGAAGTGTTTTGGCCTAAATTCCATAACTTGTTCATTTGTCAACATTTTTGTGTCATTCAAAAGGGGTTTTACTCATGACTTAGAGATATAGCACAACCAACAAGTAGATCTCAAATATTCAACATAGAACTTAAAATAAAATTATAGAGTTTACACTTTACTACTAACACTTCCATAAAACTTATTAACTTTCACTTTCTTCAAAACAATTGCAACTTAATAATACATGTATGAACAAGATACACTATATTACTTCATGATCTAACCTTTTCATAAGGTTTCAACTAACCAAAATCATAGCATCTCATGGATCTAAAAATAAGGAACTAAACTATATAAACTTTTAATTAAAGCTATAAAATTTTCATTACCTTCCCTTGAGTGCAACCTTTCTTTTCTTCCCAAAATATGTGATAAACTTAGGATGCATACAAGCTAGCTCACTTCTTCTTCCTCCTCTTTCCTCTTTGTCGTGGCTCTCTACCTCACTCTTTCTTGAATTTGTTTTTTCTAGCTTGCTAGGAAATTAGGAAGTAAATGAAAGAAACTAAAATGACTAAGTGTGGTTTACTTACTATTGTGATAGATATAATTTGTATATCTATATTTTTCCTCCCAATACTTCCTCTCTCTTTCTCATCCTTATCTCTTGTTGCTTATAAAAAAAAATTAAATCAAACATGTGGGTAATTGTTAACTTGACACCTAGCTTAAGAGATAAGCTTGAGAAAACAAATTTATTATTTCCCTCCTTTATCTACCCACATGATCCGGCCACTTAAGGAATTTTTTTGTCCCATTTTTATTTTATTTTTAATTGCTAATTTATGCTAGCAAATGACTAAAAACTCCTTTACCAATTGGGCTAATTGTTGGGTCATTTAATTAAATGATTTGGGCTAGTCATTTAATTAAATGATTTGGGCTAGTCATTTACTAACTTGGGCTACTAGTAGTCAACTTTACTCACTACCATTATTGGGTCACTTAGTAACATAAACTATTAGGCTCCCAATATAATGGTTAATTAATTTCTAATGGCTAATTTAATCCATTTACTTACTAAGTATTCAAGTCCACGATATAAATTAATTTAGTAGGCTTGATATTTAAATCAATTGGGCTATTGCATATACTATTACATCAATATTTGTAATTTATTTTCATAACCTAATTAGACTTGCTTTAATCAAGTTATAAAATCAACTACTCAAGATGTATAAATTAAATCTCTAGAGTTAGGGTACTAGTATATAATTTCATACTAGTATACCTTAATTTCTATAACCCTTAGGTTATTTAGTCTACACTCCAAATATATATAATATTAGGTTATAAGTTTTTTTTTTACACTTTACTTAATAAATAAACATATATACATATTTATTATATATACATGTATTTATTCACACATCGTTTCTACATATATATCATTATTGACAAAAATCATGATACATTATAGTCACGTATCCTTCTCTATACATCACAAGATTTTCAATATTATTAATATTAAATTAATATATTTATTTACAATGACTTAGGAATTCTTGGTTATTACAACTCCCTCTAGTATACCCTCTACCCTGATGCGGGTATCAATCTCAGCCTCCCAAAGAGCCTCTAGCTCTTCGTTCCTTTCCTCTGCCTGTTGGACTCTAGCCTCCAGCTCCTGATTCTTCTGCTATAACTGCTGGTTCCTACTTTTCAACTCCTGATTTCTCTTCTCTACTTGCTGATTCCTAACCTCCAACTCCTAATTCCTATCTACTAAACCCCTGATTAACGCATGTACCTCCGCCAGTACATCTACTTCCTGATCATCCTCCTCCACTAATGCGACATCATCTGCAGCATCCTCCGGTACTACGTAATCCTCCACAAAATCCTCCTCGGGGTTCTCTTCAGGATCCTCTTCAAGATCCTCCTCCGGCTCACTAACTTGCTCTGGGTCTACTACATGCTCTGGTCTGGATACTTCATAAATATCTCTCACCATGTCTTCGTCAGCCATCCTACAATACAATAGAACAATTCCCTTAGTATATTAACATATTATAACATACAACTTAAATAATCTAAACATGTTTAATTAATAAATTTCCCAAAATATTTTATTATTATTACTATTTTATTTTATTTTATTTATTATTATTATCATTTATTTTTATTTTTACATAAGAACTCTATGTGAGTTCGTATATCACTGACTTTACTTATCCTCCGTAGGTTATATCCTAAGGTTCTTTAACCTAAGGGTTATAACCTACAACTCTGATACTAACCTGTGACGCCCCCAAATTTGAGTACTCGCTGCCACTGACTTGGTACTCACTATTCATCTACATCACAATAACTAACTAATAAATATCAACTAATTCATATTATATTTACAATATTTATAAGATTGAGTCTTACAAATTCTCAGGTTTTACTTATATATCATTCAACCACATCTATTCTAAAATATTACATTATTAATTATTAATTAATTGATACATTATAATTCTCCTAATTTTCCTGATCTCTCTCTTTGCCTTTTCTTTTATCTTTGATGATTGACCCCTCGGGTCCTTCCACTTTAGCTGTAGATATAATTTGTAAGGGTGAGCAACAAATTTGCTCAGCAAGTATAAATAATTTAAAATATCATAACAACAATTATGATTGAACCCAATACTGATGATTAAATTAAAACAGGGCCACATTTGAAATTTTGGAATCAATAAAATATCTTTATAAAACTTTGAACCAAATTTATCAACTTGGGTTAAACAAACAGATCTCAAAGCTCATCGTATTCATAAGGGGTAATTGAAATTCAACTGAGTGGTCATAGAGACCATGAACTATTTAAATGTTCATCAGTCGTAGACTGAGAACTTTCCAATAATGTTCAACAGTCACAAAGACTGTGAACTCTCCATAAAGTATTATTAGGGGATCAGCCTAACAATACTCCATGTTACGCGTAACACCATCTCCATGTTTAGCCGAACAAATGGAATAAATTCTTTTATAGATGGTCCAAGAAACTTTTCGGCAAAATTTACAGTTTAATAATACGCGAAATTCAAATGCACAAGAGTGCGGGAACTTTCCTGATTCAAGTGTTCGTTTCTTGTTTAAATCATTTTTGTCCCCAAGTATTCACCTACATCATTCATAATGATTTACTCAATTAAATCATCTGATATTTTCAATAACTACTGTCAGTAACCATTTATAACCTCGTTTTGGAAATTTCAATTATCGTAACTTATTCTCGAGTACCAACCTAAACTCATTTAATAATTTTACTCTCAAAATTACCATTTTGCCCTTACTTAAGCTTACATGTCTTATTTTAACATATATTTACTGATAAATTACATTATACATTTTTTCGGTAACCTTTAAATTAATTTTTAGTATTTATTTTAGGCCAGTTTCTGTCCAAAATTTTAATATTTATTAAAATTCGAAATTTTGTTCAAAAATCATGATATTTGAACTGAATCCTCTTTGCATCTAAATTTACCTCCACCCAAAATTTCATCCCAATTCGAGCTGTAAAACTCAAGTTATTGTAGTTTTTATTTTAAATTTTCAGTTTTTGTTTTGGTCATAACTCTTTGATCTTAAGTCCACTTTTGTTCATCTTTGGACAGAACCTTCCTTATACCTCTAGGTACCATACGCCAGAAGCTTGTAGTTTTCCAAGCAATTTAAGCATCCAAAACAGTCTGCACAAAAATAAGGTCAGTACATTCAACAGTCTGCCCTGTTTTGGTAGAAATTCCACCAAAAATAATATACATAGAATTTATGTCTCAAACCACCTCCCAATTGTATCTAACTTACATATCTATCATCCACAATAAGAATCATGTAAAAATTCAAAGTATGCTAAGAGTTATGCATGTTACAATTTCATGTTAGATTTTAGGGTTTTCTGACCTAGCTAGTTTAAGTTCCTTTTTAGATTTTTCTTTTTTTCCTTCAAAGTTTTTCCATGATCTAAGCCATACACTACCAAGATCCAACATATTTAAGTGTAAATAAGTGTGATATATGTTTATTAACATAACTCTAGATCTTTTACAAGAAAAGATGAATAAATGATGGATTTAGAGTTTATACCTTCCTAGTTTGGCTTTTCTATCATTGATTCTTGTTTCTTTTGTTGCTTAGCTTGCTTGATCTCCTTCCTCTCTTCTCTACTTCAAGTTGTTGAACTCTCTCACATATTGATATGACTGCATGCTGAAACCATGTCTCTCTTCTTTTATTTTTATATCAAAAAATTATACTCCCTCTGTTCCAAATTATAAGATCAATATTGACTTTTTAAAAGTCAATTTCAAAAAATTTTAAACTCAAAAGTGGCATGAATTCATTAATTTTATGTCAATACAATTATAAATATCGTAAATTACCTAAAAATTACTACTAGTTATAAGGTTAATTTATTGTTTTCAAAACTTAAATGAATCATGTCAATTTCAAATTTGAAAACTTCTCAAATTGACTTTTAAAAAGTAATATATATTGATCTTAGGAAAATGATATATGTTGCGAATATTTACGTCAAATTTTTGATTGTCATGACGTGGATAAATATTAGTGATAATCTTTTTGGACAGATATGTAATAAATGGGGCCCTCTTATAATTCTACTCAATTCAATGTATTGATAGGTTTCGCAATCTTAAGTCGGTATAAATTTATCGCAATACATAACAGAACTCTTGATCTTATAATTTGGAACAGAGGGAGTGGTAGCTAGATTCTTCAAAATCCATTTTGTGGTGATTGTGATACTGCATGATTATATATGTGTGTGTGTGTGTGTTGAAATATTTGTGTACATACTCTTTAGGGCATCCACACTTTGAATAATGTTCCTGGCCTTAGGGCTCTCTCTATATATTCTGCTGTTTTATAAAGAATTGGATTAGGTTTAAATAATCAATGTGAGGCGTGCTCTTTTGTTGTAGGTCTGCATGCAGCTAAATAAATGTGCTCATGGATGTCTATTAGGAGTGTGTAATATTTCAATCCTACATTGGAGCATTGGAACATTGACGCTGGACAGAAGATCTGCGATTATTCAAAATATTGTTCTACATAGACAAAGTGATAAACCTCAAATTCATGATAGTTTTTTGAATCCACGTGAGAGAAAATTTTTAATAGAAATTTAATAATCAAAAGTCATTTTGGAATATATATCAAAACAAGAGAATACTTATACTACCTAAAACCAAAATATTTTTTAAAAAAAGAAAAAGAAAAATAAACTCAAAGCACAAAAACTCAAAATTAATGAAGTACGTAAATCTACATTAATGGAAATAAAAGTTAAAATAAAATGTCTTAAATCCCAATAAAATCTTAAATGCAAAAATATAAATATTTTGTCTTGCATCAAACATGTGAGATTAATTGAACAGTATATACGGTCTAATCTAACAATATACAACTTCTGATGATTATGGTGGGCCAAAATGACCTAACTCGTGCTCTTTGATGTGCATTGAGACTTATTTTGGATTTGATTTGGGCTTAGAGATAGATGAAGCTTAGACTAACCAACTCTAACCCTAAACAACCAGTTAGCAGCCCTGAGATGAATTACTGTGAAGAGTGAAATTCCCTTATATGTGTAGAACTTAGTTCAATACATTTGGGGATAAAATTAGGGTTCTGAAAGTTAGACATTTTTCTAGGTTTAGACTATAACAAAGTGATATGAAATTTCTTAACATGCCATTACTTAAGTATAGGTACAGTAAGTACTATTATGCCGTCAAATTTTTCTTAAATATTTTAGAAATATCTCAAATTTTGGGCCGGAGAGAGTATATTAGAACAAAAGGGAATGCAGTGTAACTTGAGGGAGCAAAAGTGTATTGAAACCTATTTGTTATTCTGAAAAAGAGAATCAAGATTCAATCAATTCTATAGCTCCTTAATTGTACGAGCTGCACGGCAGGCTAAAAGCTGAAAAGCTGAATTTAAGAAACAAAGAGAACTGAAAAGTATTTGGTAAAGCTCAAGTACTAGCTCTTACCACAGTGATTGAGGCTGTGAGCTCAAGTGTGTGTGTGTACACACACACTTACATTAGCTAGTAACCTAGACCTAGTTTTACTACTAAACTAACAGGAAAAGAAAAAGGGCAACAATTAAAAACTCAACCTAGCTAGTCATAATAATCAACTAGATAATTTTTGTAGGGGAAACCTTTGGAAAGATATGATATATTGATGAAGCTTATTATTGGACACATTGTCAAACACTATGTAGAAAATTTTAAGTTAACTAATCGCTAGTAAAACTAAATATAAATAAGGAATGATCAGTATGCTTTTGATTATACATTATAGTAACATCTTAAAACTTTACATTAACTGAGTAATAAGCTGAGATAAAAATAAATTCAGTTAAGCCTTCACCTAGCTAAATATTAAATTTTAGAAATTCATTACTTTAAATTTCATTTATTATAATAATCACATAAAATAAGATTTTGATATATATATATATATATATATATATATATATATATAGTTCTTTAGGTCACTTTTAAGATGAAATGTGTGATTAAAACTGTCGGCAATACCAACAAAGAAAGAAAAAAAAAATAAAGATTGTAAAGGAGATATAAAAGTTGCAGCACCAAAGAGTAATATAACAGATGGAAACAATCTATTGATATTTGTTTTATTATATAGGCATTCACTACTATCACAGTATATGTATCGACTGATTTCTTATGTAAAAAGAATATATAAACAGGAGATCATAAGTTAATTAGCTATAATAATCAAATTAAATAAATACATCAGGTAAATGTAGTTTTGAATTAAGCCATGAGGAGATTTCCATATTCCATGTATATTTATTTATACAAATTTAATACTCTGGTATGGAAACAGATACTGAAAGCCAATATATGATGCATTTTCACATAACAATAATTGTGTATATGGTTTACAAACTATGAACATGCATTTTTTCTTGTGCCATTTGCATATAATATAAAGAAATACAAGAAACAAAGTGTCTTACTCAATCTTCGAGATCTGTGAGGCTAGCTGGCACAATTTCGGTTGTTCCAAAATTTGCTGATGCACTATGCTTATATCCATGATGAGGCAATGCAGAATCACAGACCATAGCTACATATATAAACTAGAAGAACCTTATGATATACGTATATATAATTAATTAATTCTTGATTTGAACTTCTTCTCTAATCAAGTAGTGTTTGAGTTGTATCAACATTTTGATGACCTAAAAATCACTATTTGCTTTAGAGCAATGCTAGGTAAGTAGACAAAAACTGTGTAATTTACGAGACAAGCATTGATGAGTTGTACTGTACAATCCATTAATGTTTTTTCTAAGTAAACTAGACATATTTATCTAGTTACTTAGCATTTTACTTTGCGTTATTTGGTTGTGTCATTACTGTTTTGTGAATTCACCTTGGGATTAACATTGAAAGGACTAATGAAATGAAGAGGTGACACAAGAGAATTTGGTACCATATGTTGTGAACTTGAGCTCAAGAATTGAAAGTGGTTAATATGTCTCGGATCATTCTCAACCGAAGGAGTCACAAATGGAGGATATTGAGGGAAAAACGACGGTGTTGTCGTAGGTGGACAGAAAAATAGTTGAGATGTAGAAGGAAGAGCCATAGAAGGAGGTAAGGATGAAGAATGAATAGTGCTATGGGAATCGGATTGAGATAGAAACGCTTGGCTTCCGAATTGAGATAGAGATAAATTTGAAGGCTCCCAATTGTTTAGCAAGCTTGGAAAGGAAAATTGATTGGCTAATGGAAAAAAGTTTTGAGCTGAAAGTTGGGGAATGTAACCTCCATTGTTCCCACCTTGATTTTCTTGCTCAGTTGTTGTGAATCTTGTGATATTCCACCTGTTATCAACAATATTTTCTCTTTCAACTTCCTTGCATTTTTCTCGAGCATCAGGATACGAATCGGTCCAATATTTTGACTTTCCTGCCAATGTTCGATCATGATCCCCATCGTGGTCATTGATCCTTATTCCTCCTTTGCTAGACAGTTGAATTCCCCCATCTTTAGTGAATTCTTGATTTGTATTGAAGAAGGGAGATAGTGAAGATTGAGGGGCATTTAGATTATGAGGAACTAGGGTTTGCTGATGGAATTGACTGAAATATTCTTCTGGTGGAATTTGAAGAGGGGGAAGCTTATCAATTTCATGTTTAGTAGCATCAAGAAGCCAATCTACAACTTTGCTAGGTTGATTGAGTCCAAGCTTATCTTGAAGACCATACAACATAATTGCAGATGGTACCGAAAGCCTAATCCTCCGGTCCCTTAGTCCCCTTATGGTGCATACCTTGCTATGCCTGTCTTTCCCTCCAAAAGAACGCGAAACGCGTACAATTCTTGGATTTTTAAGCCCTGCCCATTGTCTTGATGAACTTGATGTAGTACTCTTTGATAACTTAATGTCATTGGTGTCATTTTCTTGCTTTGCTCGAATATCTTTTCCTCTTGAATTGTTGATCATCTTACTTAATTATCTCATTATTCAGCTGCAAGAAAACTGTTATACCCAACATTTTCCATGTGTTAGCAACTTAATTATAATTACTTGTTCTTTTAATAAATGTTGTTATGCTATTCTATCAATCCATCTTGATTAAAAACTCAATAATAACACGAGTATCCAGATGGGATAACACCACATCAGATCAGAATTTGTGTTTTGTGTTGACATTTAGGAATTCAAGGGTTTCTAAATGGCAGAAATTGAATAAGAACTAGGTTAATATTGGGACTAATGGAAAACATAATTCTTGAGAATTCCCCAATTAGATACAACAATCGGCCATTATAATTGACCAAGTTCAAGAAGATGAATCAATGCTATCAAATTGGAATATTAAACCCCTGTAATTTATATATATGAATATGGAAATTGTTAAAAAAATAAAATAATCAAACTCTTGATTTATCTTTTAAAAGAAGATAAGATCATAGAAAGAACTCACATTAGACAGAAAGTTCATGCATCTTGCAGCAGCTAATCAATTCAATTTTCCATAACCAGGAATGAAGAGATCACCGGTCAAAAGGAAGCTATCAATGATGCAAGTCCTCTTTAAGTTCACTCTTGATCGAAACCAAATAAACTATGAGGAAAATTTGATGTTGAAATATATACAATATAAGTATGAAGAATTTTTTTCATAAATAAGTAAAAATTCAGGAAAAGAAAAGATATTAGAATCTTACCATGCCATGTTGCACGCGGAAGGAAAAGAAAAAGGAATGGCATACTTGCTACCATGTGGCATCTTTATTTTCGACACGTTAATATGATAGTGTTTAAGAGAAATTAATCAACACATTTCATACCACACACTCAATAATCTTAGCGTTAATGACCAGTGACAGTAAGTTAATTCCAGTAGTCATCCCTGCATTATGCATTTAATTAACTGTTACATGGCAAGTTAATTTCAAAGGGGACCATCCTATACATATTAGGAAAAGAAGGTTAATGCTTTATTGACAGCTACAAATAGATATTGGATTGAACAATAATTAATATTTTCAGAAATTTATTTGTTTTCCTTTCCGGTATATAGGTAATTTTCTTTTAAATTAATGTTGATAGCCTTGATGACTATATGAGAGTGTAATACTTTGTGCTTTTGGTTAATTTACGAAGTAAGATTTAGAGCTAGGCATGAACAGATAGGGGTAAATCAAATTAAATAAATGTCCTAGTAAAGGGTAATGTCTGATTAAATTTCAAAAGAATTTAGACTCAAAAACCAAGAAGAGTGAAATTAAATTGGATAAGTTGAAGTATGTGGCTCCCAATAAGTTGTGGTCTCATCAGCTATATTGAAGCGATCTTGAGCAGCAGCTGGATGCGATTATAGACTGCAGGCTGCAGCTATTAACTTATAGAGGAGGGACCAAATATTGCTTCTTAAAAGCATCCACTAACTAGTACTAAGAGGACCACATATAAATGGCAGTGAGATTTCCATGAAGCAAGTTGGACTTTACCAATATTACTAGAAACTTCATCATTTTATGAATCATTTACTATTTTATTTTTTAGAAGTAATTTCTTCAAGATACCATAAGGCCAACAGCTAGAAAAATTAAAGGTTGCAAATTAATTCTGCATAGAGATATATACAAGAAAGCAAAAGAAAATTTTCAACATTATAGAAATCAAGCGAATAGCCTGCTTAATTATTATTCTTCCACTAAAAAGATTAATTTGACAACTCAAAACTTTAGCATACTCATCCCTTAAATGATTAAGGGGGTAAAGTCTATCATTAGAAGCTCCTGCAACCTAACAGACATATCTTAAGAAAAGGACAAGTTTATATGATTGAATTATTATTGTGATTTATATTACTATTAAATGTTTTTATATACTGTGTAGCTTTTGTTAATTATATTAAATTAAATTAATCCCACTCTACCACAGAGAGAGAGAGAGAGAGAATTTGTATCTTATCTCTTGGGTTTAACAACCAAAGAGATGAGAATCATCACAAGAATAATTGAAGAAAATATATTGGGCTGCAGCTTCTTCAATCTATATAGGGCTGTAGGGCTGCAATTGCGCCAGTAAAAGCTGATTTCTATTATTTCTTTCTTTCACCTTTTTTAAGCAAGAAACCTAATTATTAGAACCCTAGCTATAAAACCTAAAACCTTAGACTTCTACTTTTGGAGCAACTTCATTCTTTGTTTCCTCAAAACCAACCAGCTATGTGACTGAGTATGCCTCTCTGAGTCTCTCGGATAATTATTTAAACCAATTAAGTATATGAAGAAAAAAATAAAATAAAAGAAAAAGAAATTAAACAGCAGAGAAGAAAACCACCACATTTTTATAGCTTTTTAGGTAAACCTAATCTCTCTCTCAAATTATTTTTTTTTAATAGAGAAGAGAAAGTGATGTTTCTATACTAATGTTGTGTAAGTGTCCCGATATGTGTGCGACAGACAAAAGGTTTATGTTAGAACACTTGGCAAGGAGAATGAACATTCATCCACTCCGGTAAAAACTTTGGTAGTCTTTCTCTGGAATTTATTTTATGTGAAAATTCTCTCTGTCAGTCTCTCTGTCGCCAACCGGGCAGGAAAAATGGTGGACATGCATCACGAGAAGAAAGGGTTGAAAAAACTAACTGTAGCTGTAGCGATTCATTTTAGGTACCACCAACATTTAATATATAGACAGTAATATATTAATGGTCCCTAGATTTCATAAGATACTGTGTTTTCTCCTATCTTGAGACAGCAAACAATTATCTCTGATTACAACTGCAAGATGAAACAATAGCTATGTGTATATTATTGTCTTCTTTCTCCTACAAGTGTATATATATATATATATATATATATATATATCCTGAAATTTCCTTAATTAGGGTTATAAAAGTTTGGTGATGGTTAAGAATGGGCACAAGAAATTCTACTTTCATGTTAAAAGTTGCCAGTCACTCTAGTCAATTGGGCAGATAGAATTTATTACTGCATGGATTCCAATTAATCTTTCTTTTGTAAATTCATGATGAATCACTGATATACATATTTTTTATACATTTTAATATTCTCATCTTTATTATTTTATATGTATATTTTATTTAACTAATACATTTTATTTTGTTTTGTAGGATTTATCTTGTTTATCTTGCTGAATAAGTAAAAGATAATTGTTCTAGCTTTTAAAGATGAAAAAAAAACTCTTGGGAGATTATCATGATGGAGTTGGAATCAATTTAGAGATAAAGGGATAAGAAGGAAAAAGAAAGATCAAGTTCAATGTACTTTAGATTAGGTTACAATTTATTTTTTCTTATAAATAGGTCTTTTGTTTTAGGGAGAGGTGAGAGATTATTAGGTATTTTTTGATGTATTGGTTTAGGTTAAGAGTAGGAGTAGGATTATTTATTTCTTCATTACACGCTCGTTGGATGATCGTTAATAAAGGAAGTTTTTTTATTTATTTTTAATCTTCTTCTTTTTTATTTTAGTTAGTTAGTTTATTTATTTTCATATCTAGTTAATTTCTTTAATCTAGGATGAAGATGACATTAAATAATTATTTATGATAATATTATTCATCTCTTCTATTATTTATACTTTTATGTTTAACTGATTTCACCTTCATGTTTCGTTATTGAAATACCTTCGTTTTATATTTCTTATGTGATTTTAAATTAATTAAGAGGTTTTGATAGATTATTGTTAAGATATTAGTTTTTCATAATCTATGCTTACTCGAAGAAATTTTGATGGATTATAGTTAATATTTAAATTTTCATAATCTATGCTTATTACTCACATTAATTATAAAATTACTAAATTAAAGGGAAGGAAGATCAAAATTATAGTTAAGTTATAAAAATAGAAGAGATTGGATTACTTTTTATATTTATTGTTTAATGAATTCGGATTCCTAGATTTCTTCCTCCTTATGAGTTTCCATATTCGAATTAGTTTAATTGTAGTTAATCAATTCTCCATATTTATTTCTAATTTATCTGAAATAGATATTTATGATACATTGAAATTAATCTAGTCTCTGTGGGTTCGACCTGTACTTGCCCAGTTCTTCAATTTGACATTGTGCACTTGCAGTTACATATTTTTATCACATTAAATTTTTGGCGTTGTTACCGAGGACTAGAATTAATTTTGTATTCCTTAATTTTTATTTCTTCGAATTAGTTTTTTTTTAGTTCTAATATTATTTTTAATTTTTAAAGATTATCGAAACGGATCAAAAGTGCGGAAAGACAAGATTATTGTTGCGTTATTCCTGGTATTTTGTATCTTAACTTAAAAAAATAGTATTTTTTTTAGTATTTATTGTTAGTTAAAAAACAAATTGCCGCATTCATGCATTCACTCACGTAAAGCACATCATGTTTAAGTTTTTATTTTATTTTTGTTTTTAAATATAAATTGTGATGATTGCTAGAGGATTGAGGTACGTCAAATTTTTCCTTCTTTCGTAATTCACATAGTTTTATGACATTTTATTTGTTTACAGTTTTTTATTTTATTTGTGCATTCTCATTTATAATTTAACTTAGAGGCATAACCCATAACAAGATAAGGTGGGGATTTCATCACCCCTCCTTAGCCACAAATAATCACTCATTCATTTTGCATAACCTTGTCTTAATAAAATCATGTAGACATTGGCCCCTAGGAATTTCGAGCTTAATATAATTAGGATAAGGGACTCCAAGAGGAAGCTAAATTTTAAATTAATGAAACTACTTGTGTCTAGGCAAGTGGTTCAAAAGGCAAATGCCTCAAGAACGTGTGGTTATTCAATTAGTCATCGTACTCACGGAGAGACTCCCACCATTCTTACACTTACTTGGCTAGTGGTGTGATTAATTTTGAATTTTATGGACCTTGAGGTGTAACTTGGAACAGTTAAGAGCTATCTAGATTTTATTTAGGTTAACCGTAGAATTATGATTTTTATTTTAGTTTATTTATTTATATTTTTTTATGACTTTCGTGGTTAGTTGTTTATTTATTTTGTGATTTGTGTAAAGATAATGGACTCTTATTATAGTTGGAATAATAATTTTGCTTGAAATCAAGAACCCTATGAAAACTTTAATACACACCAAGTAAATCGATTTTTTTCAACTTATCAAAACCCTTATCCATATCCATATTCGGATCCAGAATCTCAATATCCACATGAATTTTCAAGTGAAGAAAAGGAAAGATTCAATACCTTAGAGAAAACTATGGAAGCTTTAATGGAAACTCAATTTAATTTCATGCAAAACACGAATCAAGTTATATCTCATCTAGAAATTTAAATGAGTCGATTACTCACCATAATAAATGACCAAGAAGTGGGTGAATTTTCTAGTGACTCTGAGGTTAATTTTGAAAATCATGATGACTGTGGAAATGACAAGGAAAATGAAATTCTTGTATTCAATTATGCACACTTTGAGTCAAACGAATTTGAGGAGTCTAAAAAATATGAGTCAATGCATAAAATTGATCGTGTCACAATATTTAACGAGTCGGTTGAAAAAATCTATAAGCCTAATTAAAGCTCCGTATCCTGAAAGACTTATTCCTAGAAAACAACTTAGTAATTTTGTAGACCAACCCATAAAAGTAAACATAATCCAAGAGTTACGTTGTCTATGACCTAAGAAATAATTGAAAATAGACTTTTGATTGAAAATGATCCAATTAATTTTTTCTTAAATCACCTTAACCAAAATTGGGATGAATCTGAATATTTAGATAAAGTCGATGAGATGTTGAGATCCACTACACATAAGTCAACTTAACTAGAACATGCATTTGAACCAATTCTTCCATCTTTTGAACATGTTAGTGAATGTTTTCCCGAGGTCAATTCTAAATATAATTCTGATAAAAATTCTTACTATTTTCAATTTTCTAGGCCTCCTAAAAATCATGAAAAGTTCACACACACTCACCTATTTGTATTATTTATTTATAGTCACGTACTTTTTAGGATATATGAAATTCGTAACTATGTACATTTGTTTTTCTTCTCACCACATTTTCTTACAGAACAAATGTCCCGCATACAAGGTACAATTCTTTCACATCTTTGTTCTCTTTTCTTCATTTGCATACATTGAGAACGATACATGATTTAGGCATGAGGAAAGTTTGTATTACTGTATTAGATTTTTTTAGGAAAATATAAAAAAAAACACAAAAAAATAAGAAATTTTTCGTTTAACTTGTTATGAGTTAAATTTAAACTAATAAGTATTTGTGGAGCAAAACTCATGAGTAAGATTAAAAGATTTAGAACTTTTGAATATTTGATTAGATACGAAATCTCAGTTAGAAATACCATCTAGAATAAAATTGATTTCATAAGTATTTTTGCACTAATTCTTAGTTGTGGATATTATCTATGAGTCAAACAATTTCAAGAAAAAAATGAAAAAATAAAAAAAGTTGAAAAAAAGTTGAAAAAAGAAATAAATAACTGCTTCGATGTTCGTTGAACAAATAACTAGGTATCCAAGCCTCATGAAGCATCGATATTCACGCTGAAAAGTGTGATGAATATAAGCAGCTTGACTAGTCTAATTTTGTGACATTTGTTACTTAAGTTAGTAAGTCATTAGAGGTGTTTTTACACCTAGTGGTCAACTCCTTTGAGAGTCATTGGTTCAACGCTCACTACATAGGTAACTCTGAAAAGCCTAAGAAAAAGAGACACTGCACAAGTCAAGAATGGAAAAAATTCAAAAAAGAAGGAAGAAAAAAAATAGAAAAAGAAAACTGAGTTTGCTTGACTTTCATGTAAAAGCCCCTACTGAGAGTTACATCACATACACATGTATGCATCGCATGGAATTAATTTTATGAAGGATGGTGTCTAAAATGAAAATAGAGTA
The DNA here is from genome assembly GCA_034770075.1 of Aralia elata. Taxonomy (NCBI): domain Eukaryota; kingdom Viridiplantae; phylum Streptophyta; class Magnoliopsida; order Apiales; family Araliaceae; genus Aralia; species Aralia elata. The sequence goes on along the minus strand of CM068378.1, from coordinate 88,970,972 downwards.
TGTTTGATAAGGTGAAAGTGTACTTTTGAATTTAATTTTGCTTATGTATAATGTCCATGTATACTCAGAAGTTTTCTTTCGATTTCATAATTAGTTAAACTCAAAAATATTTTATTTTAAATTTTAAATTTTGTGGGTATATTCATTGCAAACCCTCACGAGACACAACTCGTCCACTTGGGGTAACCTTGGGATTTAAAGGCTTGTTGCACATGCTAAGTGCTATCGTGTTTCCTACGAAAATGGGTTAGATATAGTTTTTTATTTTATTTTTATTTTACTCGATGACGAGTAAAAGCTAGGTATGGGGGTATTTGATATACACATTTTTTATACATTTTAATATTCACATCTTTATTGTTTTATATTTATATTTTATTTAACTAATACATTTTATTTTGTTTTGTAGGATTTATCTTGTTTATCTTGGTGAATAAGTAAAAGCTAATTTTTTCAACTTTTAAAAATAAAAAAAAAACTCTTGGGAGATTATCATGATGGAGTTGGAATCAATTTGAAGATAAAGGGATAAAAAGAAAAAATAAAGACTAAGTTCAATGTACCTTAGATTAGGTTACAATTTATTTTTTCCTATAAATAGGTCTTTTATTTTAGGGAGAGGGGAGAGATTATAAGGTATTTTTTTGATGTATTAGTTTAGGTTAGGAATAGGAGTATAATTAATTATTTCTTCATTATACGCTCGTTGGATAATCGTTAATAAAGGGAGTTTTCTTATTTATTTTTAATCTTCATTTTCTTCTTTATTTTAGTTAGTTTATTTATTTGCATGTCTAGTTAAATTCTTTAATCTAGGATGAAGATGGCATTAAATAATTATTCATGATAATATTCTCCATCTCTTCTATTATTTATTCTTTTATATGTAACTGATTTCGCCTTCATATTTTGTTATTGAAATATATTCATTTTATATTTCTTATGTGATTTTAAATTAATTAAGAGGTTTTGATAGATTATTGTTAACATATGAGTTTTTCATAATTTATGTTTGCTCGAAGAAGTTTTGATAGATTATAGTTAATCCTTAAATTTTCATAATCTATATTTGCCCACGTTAATTATAAAAGTACTAAATTGAAGGGAATGGAGATCAAAACCATAGTTAAGTTATAAAAATAAAAGAGATTGGATTACTTGTTATATTTATTGTTTAATGGATTCGGATTCCTAGATTGCTTTCTTATTATTAGTTTTCATATTCTAATTAGTTTAATTGTAGTTAATCAATTCTCCATCTTTATTTCTAATGTGCTGAAATAGATATTAATGATACATTGAAATTAATCTAGTCTCTGTGAGTTCAACCTGTACTTGTCAGTTCTTCAATTTGACATTGTGCACTTATAGTTATATATTTTTATCATATCAATCACCCAAAAAAGACACTAACTAGTTATCTGCAGTTCAAGTGATAGATAATTTACTATTGCCTCAATAACTAAAAACATGCATGTATATGACTTTTTGTCTAAAAATGAGAGTCTCAATTGATTATTTGATATTTTTAGGGAAATATTTGGTTATGCCACTTACTTAAATATATTACCCCGTCCCACAAAAAGTTTATTTTGTAATAATTTACAAATTAATATGATATGCATAATTTTATTTCATGTTTACCCTAAAATTTATTGACTGTTTAATTGGTTTAATAGTGATGATGACCGAATTGTGATGATAAAAATAAAAGATATTGTGTCATTTTATTCTAATATAATAGAAATGAGACTCTTCCTCTTTTTTCTTGGGGTGGATGCCAAGGGAGAGATATTAGCAATTGGAATTTTTTTTTGTGGACCAGAAGATATATCTATATTATCTTTAGATATGGAAAGGTATAAGATTTTAGGTAGAGTTAGATTTTAAAAGGGCTTAATTATATAAGTTTGCTGCAAACTGATGATACAAGGTCCTTGGACCATTGGAAGTGTCATTGGTCCTAACTCCTTTGAGGTTTTTTTTGGAAGCGACTCTTCCTTGTGTGTTAATTTCTGATTGTTGAATTTTGGGTATCCAAATGGGACGCCAATGGAGGGTCCGACCCATTTAGTTGTTGGTCAAATTACCCTACAGATTTGGTCAATTACTATTTGGTTTATTAAACAGTGTTTGAACTTATCTGTTGGAGAGATTTTAGGAAGTGGCTTTAACCACTTCACCCATATAAACCCACGTCTCTGTGATTAAAGGTTTAATGGGTTTTTCAGAATTCCAACGGAGAATAAAAATATACTACCTACAGAGAGCTCCTAAATACTAAGAGATTTCTTAGTTGATTCGGACTGTGGAATTGAGATTCGTTCTCATCCCACAAGGATTGTAGTTCGGAGAAGCTGCTGGGTTGTATAGTACGTGAGATTGCACAAGTTTTTTTGCAGCAAAGGCTAACACGCTTCAAGAGATATGTTTTTTGGTTTTTTATTTTGTGTAAATAAGTCATGGCATGCATGTTATTAATCCTTCATTGGTATCAGAGCATGTGTTTTTCGATCATATGTATGCCATGTATGAATTATTTATACAATATGTCGTGAATGCATATTTAAAAAGCTTGAAAACATCATCCATGGCAATCTGTGTTACACTTATTCTTAAGAGCTAATATTATAGTATGTTGTAGCCTACATATAGTGTACATGATCTGCATAATTTGGGTTCAATCGGATTTGAAACTTGAAAATAATATGGAACCCTAATTGAAAAACTTCTTATTTTAACCAGCCATAACTTTCTTCATAGTTGTCCGTTTTATGCGATATTGGTATGTATACGTAGTACGTCTTGTAAGCTTTCCAATGACATATTATATGCATGAATTAGATAAATATTGAGTGAGATATGGCCTGCCGAAATTTGGGTCACGAAATGGGTAATCTGAAAATTCTGGTGGTTGGACGTTGAAAACGCAACGCAATCCCACTCTCGGTAGGAATTGCATGTGGCACAACACTTCTATGAGAGCTCCTAAAATGATAGTTGACCACACCACCAGTATCAGCCAATACAGACGATCAGAACGATGTTAACCGCGAAGCGAACGAAGGCTTAGAAGGCGACGCGTGGTCCACACACGGGTCGGAGCATCGCGCTGGCCACTCGCGCAATGCGCAGCTGCTGCTTTGTGCATCGGCGGCACACGCGCCCGTGCGATTTGGCCCATCATCTTAACCCAGGAAGTCTGATCCGCCCATTGACCCACAACCTAATCTGCACTCTGACTCGTCTATCCGACCCATGTTTTGACCCGCGATCTTGACCAGTTTTAACATATTTTGTTTTTAATTTCCAAAAAATTATTTTATTAATTAATTTATGCTTGAAAATTAATTAATAAATAATTATTGTGATTATTAAATTCTAAAAATTTAACAAAAGTTACACTACAAAAAAACAGGGCATTGGCGACGGTTGTATTACCGACGGCCTTTATCCCGTCGAGAATAACCTCATTGGCGACTGGACAGCCGTCGCCATTGTGTACCGTCGGTAATGACCTTTCACAGGCTATAATTTGGTGCAAAATTTTTGCGGTGGAGGTTAAAGTCAAAGGCGACTGGACAAAAATATAATAGTCGACGGGTCCCCGTCGCTATTGAGTCAATCTCGACGGGATTAATATCGACGGTCATGCCGTCAAGAATGAGTCTTCTTTTTCAAGCCCTAATCGCGACGGCAACGACTATTTTTTTCTTCCCTCCCTGATTTATTTTTCCCTCTCAGTTTGCCCATTTCTCTTATTTCCTGAATTGATTATCTGATTTACCCAATTGATTCTCTTGCTTCTCTGAGTTGCTTAATTGATTTCCCATTTCGTCCAGTTCGGTATTTGGCCTCATCCGCGCTGCAACTCCTTTTTCATCCCAGTTGATTCTACAGTTCGTCTCGCTCATCCCCGCTGCAAACTCCTTCCGGTCGTACCTTCCCGGCGGTTCAACACTCTGCTCCGTCAATTACGCCCCAGGCAGAATAGGTATGTTATCTTAATTTTAGTTGTTTTAAACTTTTAATCAGTTTCATATGGGTTAAAATATTTGACTATTTTGTGTCACTTTGTTTTCATTTTGGTATGTGTCATTCATTTTTTATCGTAAGTGTTGAACTAGTAGGGTTCAGTAATCGAAATTTGTTTGGTCACTGCGATATAATTTGAAATCTGTGAACATTTTATGATAGTATAATCATGAATAATATATTTGCTTGTATTATTGATGTTTTAGTAATTAATTAGATCATTCCTTTCTTTTCTTACAAGTATATGGTTATGTTGATGATCATTTTTATTCCCAATAAGCTCAGCTTCCCCAGTCTGGTACTGCTGATGAATACTAGTAGTGTGCAAATATTTATTCCACATTCCTGTTTTGGCTTCAAAATAAACAATTCTCTGTCCTGGTAATCCATAAACAAACTTCTATATCTTGGTGTGATCAAAAATTCAATACATTGTATAACTAATATCCAGCTTAAGGATGGAAAATTGCAATTCATTAGTTACTAGCTTTTAGGGCATGCAGACAGACCTGTTACCATCAAGTTGACTTTTGTGGAGCAAACGAGTCATTAGATAAGGTGGTTCGTCCAATTCTTGTTGGTATATGAAATCATTCTCATTGTAATAAACAAGTTTAATTTAATTGAGATTGGAATCATGTGCATTCATTTTTCTCAAATCTCTACTACATTTCGCAACGTAACATTATAGATAACCTTTGTTAAGAACATGGTGAATATTTGTATTGTGTTAGTACGCAAAATAAGCTTAATTTTAGATATACATACTTTTAGATGGCATAGTTAGTCATCAAATATTTACCCCAAACTTCACAACTCCCCTTATATTCCTGCAATAATCATGCACGTTTCTTTTCAAAACCAACTCACTTGTGATGTCCAAATAGTAGTTTGAGAGAAAAAGGGAGTTGTTGGAAATAAAGCCTATTGCTTTATATACCCAAATACATAAAGAAACATGAAGTTTAGACGAGAGTATATAAGCCTATTGCTTTATATACCCAACTCCCCTGCAGTATTGACCTATTCAGTTTTTGAGACTCGCATATGATAGTGTAGAGTTTTCATTATATTCTATTATTTTGCGGATTTCTGCAGCCTCTTGGCAATTATAAACACAGCGTGAGTTTAGTAGTTGCTCATAATGCAAGATACAAACTATGTTAGGATAATGTGGGACATTTAGGTGATACTGTGTCAGCTTATTTTGCTTTTGAAGACTCTGATACTATGCATGTATAGAATGATGGGTTTGAGACGAGATATTAATGGTTCGTCACTTGATAGTGTCATTTTTATGTTTACAGTATGGAGACCTTTCTAACAACATCTTCTCAATTTACAGTATGAGTCAATTTTTGTAGTGTCAAACTTTTCAGCGATAATTTGATTGATTTAATTAGTTTTAGAGTGGGAGATGAAGTTGAAAAGCATATGCATGCATATACATTAACCCGAATACTTAAGTGTGTTTCCCTAACTTTCCATATATATATAGCAGCCCGTCGTTCAAGATGTCTATTGATCGAAGTTGGATGGAACGTAGGGTAGCCAATGATAAGAGTGGGCTTAGCTCTGAGTACCATAATGGGGTTGAACAGTTTCTGAATTTTGCATTTAAGCAAGTCAGCGGCGATGAGATCAGATGTCCTTGTAAGAGGTGTGTGAATGAAGTGTGGAAGAAAAGGAGTGATGTCATGTGCGACTTATTTGCGTATGGGTTCAAGCAGGGTTATACGACATGGATCTATCATAGGGAAACCTGGTTGGATGAACATGAATCCGAACCGGAATCTAGAGGTGACGAAATCTTTGACTGTACTAACATGATAGTCGAAGCTGCTGGTTCATTCTTTCAGTGGAATACAAATAGGGATGACGGTAGCGTCGAGCAAGAGCCGAATGACGGGGCTAATGGTTTCTATCAGTTATTGCATGAATCAGCGATGCCACTGTATGACGGACACGAAAAACACACCGTGTTATCTGCAGTGACTAAGCTTTTACACTTCAAGGACGAGCATGACTGCAGCGAGAGAGGTTTTAATGAACTGCTCAACATTGTCAAGGAGTTCTTACCGGCAGGCAATAAGTTACCGGAATCGTACTACGATGTGAAGAAACTGGTCAAAAGGCTTAATCTAGGGTATGAGAAGATTGATGCTTGTGAGAATGATTCTATGTTGTATTACGGTGATGATAATAAAGATAAGAGGTCATGTGATATCTGCGGTACAAGTAGATACTATGAACAACGCTTGAAAAAGGGAAAAGACGTGGCGAGAAAGATCTTACGTTACTTTCCCATTGCACCGAGGCTTCAGCGGTTGTTCATGTCAACACATACCGCCGATGATATGAGGTGGCACTCTACACGGGACATAGTGGAAGGTCAACTGATGCACCCGACAGATGGGCTTGAGTGGAAAAATTTTGACAGAAAGCACCCCTCGTTTGCTAACGAGGTGCGCAATGTTAGGCTTGGACTTGCTACGGATGGCTTTAATCCGTTTAATGGGTCTTACACCAAGCCCTACTCAACTTGGCCAGTGATTATTGTTGTATATAACCTTCCACCTTCGATGTGCATGAAAGATCCCTACATGTTCATGCCTTTACTGATTCCAGGTGATAAGAGTCCAAGTAAAGACATTAATGTCTACCTCAGGCCATTAGTTGATGAGTTGAAGATGTTGTGGGATAAAGGGGTCCAACTTATGATGTATCTCTTAAACAAAACTTTGAAATGAGGGTAGCTTTACTGTGGACCATAAATGACTTCCCGGCATTAGGAATGATCAGTGGATGGTCGACTCACGGGGGCTTGTCATGTCCCGTGTGCATGGGGTCAGTTAAAGCTATGCGGCTCAAATATGGGGGGAAAATTAGTTTCTTTGCAACTTCTAGACAGTTTTTGCCGATTGAACATCGTTATCGACGGATGAGTAGACAATTCAATCGAAAAACAGAGAAACGACGCGTACCTGACCGTCTTTCTAGGACAGCAGTGTTGAGTTGGCTTACTCACTTGAATTTTCCACCTCCAGGGAAGAATCACAGACTAGAGCGAGCTTATGGTTATGGTCAGGTTCACAACTGGACCCATCGTTGCATGTTCTTTGAGCTGCCTTATTGGACTACACTCTGCATCCGTCATTGTTTAGATCCGATGCATACCGAAAAGAATGTATTTGATAACATTTTTTATACAGTCCTAGATGTCAGTGGTAGGACAAAGGACAACAATAAGTCGAGACTTGATTTGGCAGAAATGAACATTCGAGAACATTTGTGGCTGTATCAGGAGGGTGGTAAGACGGTAACGCCTAAAGCTGATTATACTTTGACCAGAGAATAGTTGATATTGCTATGTAATTGGATCAGTGGACTAAAGCTCCCAGATGGATATGCTTCAAATATAGCAAGGTGTTGTAAAGTCGAAAAGCTGAAGTTTCGGGGTTTAAAAAGTCATGATTGTCACGTTTTCATGCAGAAGCTGATCCCCGTGGCATTTATCGACTTGTTGTCGAAACGTGTGGTTGAAGCACTGACAGAACTTAAGAAAACTTAGAGCAATAGTCGAAAAAGAGATCAAAACCCGCCTCGGGCGTCAAAACAACGCGCGAACCTAGACATATCACCTCGTAGGTATTAGGCACGCGTTACAATTTACGGGACTCGATTCTGATATCCGGAGGCCGAGTCATCAGTCCGTTCGCCTAACTTAAGAAAACTTAGATCAATAGTCGAAAAAGAGACCAAAACCCGCCTCGGGTGTTAAAACGACGTGCGAACCTAGACATAGTACCTCGTAGGTATTAGGCACGCGTTACAACTTACGGGACTCGATTCTGATATCCGGAGGCTGAGTCATCAGTCCGTTCGCCTAACTTAAGAAAACTTAGAGCAATAGTCGAAAAAGAGACCAAAACCCATCTCGGGCGTCAAAACGATGCGCGAACCTAGACATAGCACCTCGTAGGTATTAGACACGCGTTACAACTTATGTGACTCGATTCTGATATCCGGAGGTCGAATTATCAGTCTGTTCGCCTAACTTAAGAAAACTTAGAGCAATAGTCGAAAAAGAGACCAAAACCCGCCTCGGGTATCAAAACGACGCGCGAACCTAGACATAGCACCTCGTAGGTATTAGGCACGCGTTACAACTTACGGGACTCAATTCTGATATCCGGAGGCCGAGTCATCAGTCCGTTCGCCTAACTTAAGAAAACTTAGAGCAATAGTCGAAAAAAAGACCAAAACCCGTCTCGGGCATCAAAACGACACGCGAACCTAGACATAGCACCTCGTAGGTATTAGGCACGCGTTACAACTTACGGGACTCAATTCTGATATTCGGAGGTCGAGTTATCAGTCCGTTCGCCTAACTTAAGAAAACTTAGAGCAATAGTCGAAAAAGAGACCAAAACCCGCCTCGGGCGTCAAAACGATGCGAGAACCTAGATATAGCACCTCGTAGGTATTAGGCACGTGTTACAACTTACGGGACTCGATTCTGATATCTGGAGGCCGAGTCATCAGCCAGTACGCCTAACTTAAGAAAACTTAGAGCAATAGTCGAAAAAGAGACCAAAACTCGTCTCGGGCGTCAAAATGACGCGCGAACCTAGACATAGCACCTCGTAGGTATTAGGCACGCGTTACAACTTGCGGGACTCGATTCTGATATTCGGAGGCCGAGTTATCAGTCAGTTCACCTAACTTAAGAAAACTTAGATCAATAGTCGAAAAAGAGACCAAAACCCGCCTCGGGTGTTAAAACGACGTGCGAACCTAGACATAGTACCTCGTAGGTATTAGGCACGCGTTACAACTTACGGGACTCGATTCTGATATCCGGAGGCTGAGTCATCAGTCCGTTCGCCTAACTTAAGAAAACTTAGAGCAATAGTCGAAAAAGAGACCAAAACCCATCTCGGGCGTCAAAACGATGCGCGAACCTAGACATAGCACCTCGTAGGTATTAGACACGCGTTACAACTTATGTGACTCGATTCTGATATCCGGAGGTCGAATTATCAGTCTGTTCGCCTAACTTAAGAAAACTTAGAGCAATAGTCGAAAAAGAGACCAAAACCCGCCTCGGGTATCAAAACGACGCGCGAACCTAGACATAGCACCTCGTAGGTATTAGGCACGCGTTACAACTTACGGGACTCAATTCTGATATCCGGAGGCCGAGTCATCAGTCCGTTCGCCTAACTTAAGAAAACTTAGAGCAATAGTCGAAAAAAAGACCAAAACCCGTCTCGGGCATCAAAACGACACGCGAACCTAGACATAGCACCTCGTAGGTATTAGGCACGCGTTACAACTTACGGGACTCAATTCTGATATTCGGAGGTCGAGTTATCAGTCCGTTCGCCTAACTTAAGAAAACTTAGAGCAATAGTCGAAAAAGAGACCAAAACCCGCCTCGGGCGTCAAAACGATGCGAGAACCTAGATATAGCACCTCGTAGGTATTAGGCACGTGTTACAACTTACGGGACTCGATTCTGATATCTGGAGGCCGAGTCATCAGCCAGTACGCCTAACTTAAGAAAACTTAGAGCAATAGTCGAAAAAGAGACCAAAACTCGTCTCGGGCGTCAAAATGACGCGCGAACCTAGACATAGCACCTCGTAGGTATTAGGCACGCGTTACAACTTGCGGGACTCGATTCTGATATTCGGAGGCCGAGTTATCAGTCAGTTCACCTAACTTAAGAAAACTTAGAGTAATAGTCAAAAAAGAGACCAAAACTCGCCTCGGGCGTCAAAACGATGCGCGAACCTAGACATAGCACCTCGTAGGTATTAGGCACGTGTTACAACTTACGGGACTCGATTCTGATATCCGGAGGCCGAGTTATCAGCCAGTTCGCCTAACTTAAGAAAACTTAAAGAACACAAACTAAACTAATTTAAATATGCTCTCTTTTCGACTTCGTTATTAATATTTTAATTTTGTAGGGTCTTGTTGATGAGACTCGTGGGGGTGGAGGCAGCGGCACAGGCGATGACCGTGGAGGAGATGGTGATGACCGCCAAGCTGATGAGACGATGGAGGGTGGGACCGGCGCTGGGACTGGCGATGGGACCGGACGTACGATAGATGGCAGCGATGATGGTACTGGCACTCCTGATCTGGGGCTATAGTTAGTTTATGTTATTATTTTGACTTTCATGTATAAACTTATATAGTTTTTGAGTTGTACAAACTACAGTTTTGTATATACTTAGGTTGATGGTTTATGTATATAACTATTTGATTGTTATTGATATCCGTTTGTGATGAAATATTTGTTTTTCATTAGTTTATAACAGGTACAATTATATATATGTAAATGAACAGGGGAATTTGTAATTTGCAAAAAAAATAAAAATTTTAAATGTCATTGCCGACAGCATACAGATCATTCGCGACGGCAACTCCCCGTCGCCAATGCTTTGTAAAATATACCTGTGCTCATTACCGACGGTCCTGCCGTCGCCTATCGCCGTCGCTAATGATACATAGGCGACGGCTCACCGTCACCATTGCCGCCGTCGCCAATGACCTTATTACCGACGGTGCTCGACGGGAGTCAGGGGCGACGACCTCTGGGGCGACGGGAATGGCGACGGACATTCGCCGTCGAGAATGACTCATTGGCGACGGGAGGGGGGTCATTGGCGACGGGAGTGGCCGTCGGCAATGACCTTTTTTTTTGTAGTGTTAATTATTGGATAAAATTAATGTTTCCACTGAAATTTTTGGGAAATTAATAAATTTGGAATTTTAGTTAATTTTCAATTTAATTATGCAATAGTTAATTAATTGTGATAATTAGCATAATTATCAAAAAAAAAATCCAAAAAATTACAGTAACCTTTTGTGATGATAAGCTATTGTTGAAAATTTTTTAGAAGCATTTTAATGTGTTTATAGCATATTTGGTATATTAATTGAGTAATATTGCTTGTTATATAGTTAATTCCTTTTGTTAATATTTTTGAAATATTAATTGATGTTGCTTGGAATTAAAATACCATACTATAATTACACATGTACCCTTCTTCCTAGTGGGAGTCATTTAGGTAGTAGTAATTTAATTAAATTATTACCTAAATTAAATGTCTTATGCGCTGAAAATTTAAATTTAAATAATTAGGCATTCATACGAATTGTGATTCCAAAGCTTGGCGAAATCTCCCTTTTGTATTTATGTCCTGTTATTTTTATGTTAATTTGATTCATACTACAAAGACTCTTTTATACTGTGGTGAACTAATCGAATATTTCTAATAAGGTTCACCCTCTTTCCTTTTCCAAAAGACAATGGACATGGCTAAGTTGCATCTCTTAACTACCAAATTCGACAGTTATAAGAAGATAGTTGAACACACCTTTAGAGAACATCTTCAGGTCATGACGAATATGATTGAAACATTAGGAGCTGCTAGCAATCTTTTGTCAGATGAACAACAAATTCGAACAGTGATACGCTCATTTCTTGACAATTGGGACAATCTCAAGGTTAACATAGCTTAAAATGAAAACATTAAGTCTTTGGAAGATATTTTTCATCACCTTAAGCGCTTAGAAGCTGAATAGCTGGAGGTTGAGCATTTAAGGGCTATACGACTAGAGGATGAACACCTAAAGTCTTAACAAATAGAGATTGCCAATGCTAATGCGCCTCAGAAGGTTACAGAGGTTGGTACTTCCAAGAGGAAGAGAAGTAAGTATGGTTCTGGCAAGAAGGACAAGCCAAGTTGATTTGTTACAATTGTGGCATAGCAGGACACTTCGCTCGTGACTGCACTGAGCCAAAATAGGTACTCACTTGTCTTGATCAAGCTATGTGTTTAGTGTCTTCCACTGTATTCATTGATCATTCTCTCCATGTGTGGATTGTAGACTAAAGAGTAACGAACCACATAGCGCGTGATCAGACCGGGTTCGTGGAATATCGTCGAGTTCCAGCTGACAGAAAAGTACTAATAGGGAATAACTCCAGTGTAGACGTGTTAGGAATTGGCTTAGAGATGCGAGGACGCTCTGTATTGATTCTTCATGATGTACTCTATGCACCAGATGTCCGACAGAATTTATTCTCTATTCTTGCAGTACTTAGTTTAGGCTACTCTATTTATTTTGAGAATAATGGTGTTGTTATTTCACGTGGGACTGAAATTTTTGGATATGATTTTATTTCTAATGATTTTATGATTTTAGATACTATTAATTCTAGCGTTAATAGTAATGATTCTTATTCCTTTCTTGCTGAGAATGATCATGATAGTTCAATTAAATGACATGCTAGATTAGTTCATATTGGATAGGATAGAATGGCTAGGTTAGCTTGAGCTGGTCTTTTAGGCCCACTCGCTAAGGTCAATCTAGCCACTTGTGAACATTGTTTAGTAGAAAAATCAACTAGAAAACCATTCGGTAAAGCCACTAGGGCAAAAACACTCTTGCAACTCATTCACTCAGACATCTATAACCCTATGAATATGAAAAAAAGGCATGGATGTTCCTATTTTCTCACAATGATAGATGACTATACGCGCTTCGGGTACACTTTCTTGATCTCTCATAAGTCTGAGGCATTAAAATGTTTTAGACGTTATTTGATTGAGGTCGAGAAACAGTTAGATAAAAGTGTTAAGGCACTTCGAACTAATCGAGGCTGCGAGTATCTATTCGATCAGTTTAAAGAACTTTGTGAGGAAAAAGGGATGATCAGGCAACTAGCAATCCCTAAAACTTCGCAACAAAATAATTTGGCGGAGAGAAGAAACCGGACATAATTAGATATGGTTAGGTCTATGATAGTGCAGGCTAATTTGCCTATCTCCTATTGGGGTGGTGTATTATTGACTGCAACGTATATACTTAATTGTGTGCCTTTAAAATTAGTTCAGTCCACCCCATATGAAATGTGGACCGGCAGAAAGCCCGAATTGGGCAATATGCGGCCTTGGGGATCGACAGATTACGTGCACAACACTTCTCCTAAACATGGGAAGTTGGGTCCGAAGGGTAAGAAGTGTATCTTTGTAAGGTATTCTGAATACTTCAAAGGTTATGTGTTCGTTGGGGAGCAGCCTGATAGGACTGTATCCGAGATAGAGTCAGGATATACAGATTTCCTTGAGATAGATTTCCCTAATAGAGGTGATGTGAGCAAGGAGATGAACTTTTATGAGATGGAGGAAGATTTGGGCATCCCAACTTGTACAGTAGAGACTGAAGAAGCTATTCCCCAGGCTCTTGTAGATAGTGAAAGTGACATGCCTTCGAGCAGTTATTTTCCGTCAAATAAGGAGTCTCTTGTTCCTAATCAAATGCATAGAAGTCAAAGGGGTAACATTTCACGTCGTCTCTTTGAAATTGAGGGAATGCATGCCTTTGTGGCTGATATGCAAGAAATGATGAGGAACCTTGATCTTATCGAGATGCTCTATTATCTGCTACAAGCGATAAGTGGATGATTGCAATAGAAGATGAGATGGAGTCCATGAGGATTAATCAAGTCTAGGACTTGGTTGACCATCCACCAGGGCGAAAGTCTATTAGGGTCCTTGGTGTAATCTAGGGTTGCGTCGTGCTATCATAGTAAACAGTCACAGGATCCTAAGCATAAGGGACGACTCTAAGATCCTCGAAGAATCTCCTCAGCCACATGGCTTCCTGAACAGCTTGCGTACATGCTATAAACTCTGACTCAATCGTCGAAAGAGCAACGCAAGTTTGTTTCTTACTATACCAAGTGATTGCACCACCATGTAGAAAGAATGCATATCCTAAGGTCGACTTGCGCATCCCCTGGTTACCTCCCCAACTAGCATCGGAGTAACCAATCAATCGCAGGTCCGGTCCTCCATAGCACAACATGTAGTCCAAAGTACCCTTCAAATATCGCAAGATCCTCTTGGTTGCCCTCCAATGAGCAATTCCAAGGTTTGACTGATAACGACCGAGGTAACCGACTACATATGTTATATCAGGTCGAGTACACACAACTGCATACATTAGCTTTCCTATAGCATTGGCATATGGGTAATGGGACATTTTCTCAATTTTCTTAGGAGAAATAGGGCATTGTTCAGGTCCAATGGCGTCGCTTTTAGTGATAGGAGTGTCTATAAGTTTATAGTTGCTCATTTGAAATTATTCAAGAACCTTGTTAAGGTAAGTCTCTTGAGACAAATCAAGAAGCTTGCTTGAACGATCTCTAATATATGAGAGAGAGAGAGAAAAAAAAAATAACTGCTATCTAGCTGGTAATACTCCCTCCTTTCCAAAGACGAATGACTTTAGGTACGATCACTATTATTAATTGGCTAAAAATACAGTAATAACAACATTATAATAATAAATATACTTAGTGTATATTATTTAATAATGTGTCAGAGATTTCACGTAATTTTATAATTTGAAATTAAAAATATATTTACTATTTTGAAACAAATTAATTAAGAAAAAATGTATTTTTAATTTTAAAATAAAAAATATTAATTTAAGAAAGTGGACCCAAAATATATATATGGGTAAATGACTATCACAATCACCACTGTAAACCATCATTTTCAGCCATCATCGTCATAGCCCATGCGTCGATTAATGTGTGTATGAGAGAGAGAGAGAGATAGAGATAGAGATGGATGGATGGATAAGCAGATTCATGAATATAAATGATGGAAGGAATTATTGAGGAGAGCATCAAGAAAATGAAGACTTTGTACAAATTAAATTAAAGGGTATTTCTTTTCTGGTAGAATTTATATAAAAATATGTGCATATATATACATATGTATAGAAGAAGCATATCCATCCAAATTTAATATTTGTTCTGTGTTTCTTTTGATAGGTCACTTTCTTGCTAATGATGGCAGTTATTAATTTATCTTTTACATGCATGCTCATGCTGCTGCTGCTGCGTGCGGTTAATGGAAGGGAAGGGAAGGGAAGGGAAGGACATGCATGCATTACAAAAGAAGGCAGACGTGCTGAAACCAATGATAAATGCGTCCTTCCTTTCAATAATTCAAACCTAAAATATACTAGCTCTACGTACTAACTACCAAGTTGTTGATGATATTATACCTACCTACGTATAGGGCTATAAATGATAATCGAAAAAATTATATCCGCCTGCATTCATATTAAAAAAAATGGATATTATTCGTATTCAAAAAAAATAAATATATCCATATTCCGTTTTATGGTATTCGCAAATTAATAACGAATACAAATATAGTGCATTTTCGCATTCGTTTAACATCCGACCATAAATGTATTCGATGGATAGCGAATATCTGATATTCGCTAATCAGATTCGTATCCGTATTCAAAATTTGTATCTAAATAACTTATATATATATATATAGGGGACTAATCCATAGTCAACGTTGTAAAAATAAGATTATCTATTGTAAGGAACTCCTATACCGTTCAGTCCGCAGATGAACGACTGAGATCTGTTGTAAGATAATCTTATCCTTAGTGGTTATGGATAGTCTCATATATATATAAATTTATCATTCATCATCTATTAAGTAAAGATAATTTTTTCAAATGGCTTTCCTTATATAATAATTAGTTTTTACTATCATACAAAAATTATTTTAAAAGATGTTATTTCACGTTTAAAAAGTAAAACATGACACTTTTAAATATAATGTTAATAAACTGAAATTAATTTATTTAATTTTAATTAATACATTTCATTGAAAATGTTATTAATTTAATACTTTTTCTAAAATGTTTAAATTTTGATTGATTTTTATGATCAATGATTAATGATGATGAAATGTTTGACATTTTCCTCCCTTTTATTATTAGGATGTTAATTAATGCTACCTATGTTCCAAATTAGAGATATATTTTGACTTTTCAGGATCAATTGTTAAAATCTTATTTTGACTTTTTAGAGTCAATTGGTAAAATCTTAAAACTGAAAATTGATATATTTCGTTCAAGTTTTGAAAACAACAAAGGTGATAATTAGTAATACTTCGTAATTAGTTTACAATTGTTATACTAGTTTGTATCAAAACTAAATAACTTTATACCAATTTTGAATTTTAAGATTTCGCAAATTGACTCTAAAAAGTCAAAATGTATCTCTAATTTTAAAACGGAGAGAGTATGTAATGTTTAAACTTCAAATGGTGATGAGTATTTATTCAATTTTCTCCTTTAAATTTTGTAAATAATTTGAATGAATTGTTTATTAGGTGATTGATTAATGAATTCGGATACCTGAATATTCGAATAATGAATAAAATAAACAAAAATGAATATTATCCGTAGTTGGATATTATTTCGAATATTAAATACGGATAACACTTTTAATATCTGCCAACTACCGAATATGAATAAGAATAGGATATCAGTTTTTAGATATGAATATGGATAGCACTATATTCGGCTCCGTATATATTCGTTTACAACCCCTGCCTGCATATACATCTATGGGATGGGAAAATTGAATATAATAAGTTATACTTTAGTCATAATTACCTATAATACATTTTTAAAACGATATTTTTTGACGTTTTCTTTCAAATGTAATGGTATATATAAATGATGAAAACATGAAAAAATAAAAGACAGCATCTTTTTCTAGGAACTTTTCTAATTAATGTAAGACCCTCTTATTTAAAATAAAAATAATAATACATCTATGCTATTCAAATTATAGTAAAATTTCAATTAATACATAGATCAATGGGCTATATTCAAATTGTACTGAAATTCCAATATATTAATACTGAAATCTCACAAACACAACCAAACCAGCTATTAATTAAATTTTAATAGCTACAAGAAACTAAACCTGAACCAGGCCAGGTACTTTGGTTTTCGGTCAATTTAGTTTTGGATTTTCAACTTGAACCTGAGTAGACATGAACAACAGGTTGGTCTGGTCTAGTCCAGTTTATGCCTATCAGACCATGGGTTTTGACCAGGTCAGGCCAAACCTTTAACTTTGATTTGTCAGGCCTTGGCCTCTGGGCAGGCCCAAAAGTCAGGCCTATGCCAGTCTAGTTTCCCCTCCCCCCCCCTTTTTTAATGTTAAATATTAAATAGTAAAAATAAAAACTATATTATATAAATAATAAAATTTTGTAAAAATAAAAAATTTAATGAAGAACTAGAGTATTTAGAAGAAACTAACTTAATTATCATTAATATTTAACATTAAAAGTTAGTTATTGATGTATTAATTAATGTTAACATTTAACATTAAAAGTAGCAAGGAAAATTAATAAAAATTTTAATGGTAAATATTAGTATTTACAAGAACACACTTATTGCTAATATTTAATCAACTAACTTTTAATGTTAAATATTAAATAAACTAACTAGTATATTAATTAAATGTATTTATAAGAAATCAAGATTGAACAATTAAAACTTTAAACTTTATTGATGTATTACAACCTTCTTCTTTTTTTCTTCTTTTTTTCTTTTTTTGCCTTGAGTCATTGACCGGTTGCTCACTTGTTTTGTTGGAATGGGGCTTCGGCCAAGGGCTAAGGTAGTCAACCGTCAGGCAACACAGCGGCTGGGCTGGCCTTAGGCCTTGGGGTTTGGGGAGTGTCACTCGTGGTCTGGGTTCTTCTGGCCTGGGTTGCTTATTATTATTATTTTTTCTTACTTGTATTGTGTAAAACCCCAACTTTTAATGAATAAAAGTTTAATTATTTTCCAAATAGTAAGGTGTTAATTTGATGAAAGGTTAAAGTTATGGGTAATATTTGCAATAAACTGTAAGGGCCTCGAAATTTTAAACATTTAAATATGTAAATTTTAGGAATAAAATTTTTATATTTATTATGATTATTTGTATTATTATTATTATATTTATACTTAGTATGAATAAAGTTAGTTTGTCAATTTAAATATTTTAAATTGAGTAAGAATTTTAAAGGATGAACAGTACATAGTTAATCAAAACCCTAATGATAATTATCAATAGGAAATTGAATAATAATTATACAATTATTATAATTGTATTTAAATTTATGTGTATGCGTATTATGTGAATATTATGTTATAGAACACCTTACTAATAAAATAGTTAAATTAGTAACCTAATAATCAAGGAAATTGAGTAAGATATTTAACTCTAATTAAATATTCAATTTACTTAAATATAGCAAGTCTAATTGGGTTATGTAATTAAATTATGATTATTGATATAATAAATATGTATTAGTCTTAGTAATATAAATTATTAGTGGACTAGCCCAGTTGATATAATTATCAAGCCCACTTAATTAATTTATAGTAGACTTGAATTATTAGTATGTAAATTGAAGTGAATAGCCATTGGACATTTATTTACTCATAAATTGGCAGCCTAATAATTTACTAAATTAGTATCCCATAAATGGTGAAAATTAAAGTTGATTTTAAGTAACCCAAATTAGTAAGATTACAAGCCCAATTAAATTAAATTGAAGGCCCAATTTTTGACCCACTTTAGTAGGGACTTTTTAGACATTTGATAAGTAAAGTTAACAATTAAAATAAAACTAAAATGGGGGCATAAATTCCTTAAGGGTCGGGCATGTAAGGAGGAATAAGGAAAGTAATTTAATTTATTTTTTTTTGTTCCTATCCACAAGTGCTAGGTGTCCTAAAATTAATTAAGCACATATTTGTTTTTCTTAGCAACTAAGATAAGGATGGATTAGGAGGAAGTATAGAGAGAGAGAGATATAAGGATGATAATGATAAATACACAAAGTGTATCTAACTCTAAAATCTAGTAAACCATATTTTCATGTTACTTCATTCACTTCTTATTTCCGTGAAAGCTAAAAGAAAAGAGAGAGAGAGAGAGAGAGAGAGAGAGAAGAGAGAAGAGAGAAGAGAGAAGAGAGAAGGAAGAGCCACGGCCAAAGAGGGAAAAGAGAAAGAGAGTCCAAGCTTTATACATTCCAAGTTCATAAAATATTTTGGGAAGAAGAGGAAAAATAGCAAACAAAAGAAGGTATAAGAAAATCTTTTAAGCTTTAGTTAATCTTTCATGTAGTTTTGGTACTATCATTTTGATCGGTGAAGTTTTATGTTTTATTTGGGTTAAACCTATGAAAAGGTTGGATCTTGAGTTATATTGTGTAACTTGTTGATATATGTGATATTGTGTTGAAAATTTTGGGGAAAACGAAAAAGTTAATGAGTTTTTATGGAAATTTTTAGTTAGTATGTGAGATCTATGTTATTTATTTGAGATCCATGTTTGGTATTTATGATATTATTATTGGGTGTGCTAGATATATAAGTTTTGAGTAAAAGCCCTCTTAAATGATCCAAAAATATTATGGAACAAATAAGATATGGAAGTTATGATAAAATAATTCTGTGTTGGAAAACTAGTACACTGCTGCCCCAAAAAGAAAAATTCGAGACTTACTAAAGTAGTCTAAAAATTCTGAGCTTTTGATATGTTGTAGTACATTAAATAAGCATTTCATAGACTCTAGAACGGACTAAATCTGACTTTGGAGGAAAGAGTTATGTCATTTTAAAGTAGCCGAGTCAAAACTGGAAAACCCATTTCGGTTAAGTCCCTTTGCACGAATTTTTGGGTTGATATGTTTGGAATCTGAAAAACTGTCAGTAGGGAACAGTTGTAGTCCCGGAAGTTACCTTCTCGTGGGCTCAAGAATCGCCTAAAAAAGTTTTAAAATGAAAACGTTATGGCTGTTTTAGCGAGAGAGGGTAAAGCTAAAACAAAAATCAAAAACTGTTAAAAATGTACACTTTTGATTAATTATTTGGCCTACTTAATGAACCCGAAATAGGGGTTTCGTATTTTTCAAAAATAGTCTCCTATGAAACGAAAAACATATCCAAAAATAGTATCAATCCGATTAACAAGAGACGCGTACGAAATTCGCGTAGTAGCTGGAAAAATAAGAGCCGAGCGTCGACGCGCCAAACAATTTTGACGTTCGACGTTCCGAATCGCGTTCCGGCAATGTAATAAGACATAATAAATCTAATAAAATCTCATGGAGCGAGTTTTGACTCTAAGAAATATTTTGTGCCGAAAAACTTTCTTTCGGGCATAAATAAAGCAATAAAAATATGTAATAAATATAAATTACGTATTTGAGCGAAATAAAAACTATAGTTGCCCATAAAATTATTTTGTGGTGCAACGAAGGGTGAGAAATCTTTAAAATTTTGTATTAATCATAAAAATGATATTTTAAGGCTTCTGGAGTTCAAAATGAGATTTTTGAGTTGAATATTATGTAACGGAGTAAATATATATATATATATATATATATATATATATACAAAGTGAAAAATTATTAATTTATTATTTATTATTACTTAATTAACATTAAATGATGATTAAAGATTGTTTAAGCTAATAAATTAATTATTTAATATTTAATTAATATTAAATAATAAATAAGAATAAATGGTTAATTAATTATTATATTAAATAATAATTAAAGACAAATGAGATTAATAATTTGATTACTTATTATTTAATTAACCTTGAATAATAAGTGGATGTAATTAGTTATTATTTATAATAACTAAAGTTAATTAATTAGTTACTATTTAACTATTATTAAATAGTAATTAAATGAAGATAGAATTAGTAAAACAAAGTGAATTTAATTAACACATTAATTAAATAATTATAATAAATTGTTTAAAAGCTTAATAAGTGTTTATCACTTAAGAAAAATGTTATTAATTAATTAAATCATTAACCTAAGGTCTATTAATTATCCAATAGACTTAATGATGGTGTAAGAAATTATAAGTGTTATGTGATTAATTAATTAGTATATGATAGAGTATAAATGTTCAATTATATGTTGTACTAATTGGTAGACCAACATTATCAATGTTAGGTCATTCAAAGAGTATTAATTAAAGCTAGATAGTCGTAACTTGTCAGACAGTCAAGTTTCCCTAACTCAAACTCGAGTTATTATATTTCAAGCATGCTAGTGGATTAATTATTGACAATTATTCTACATCTATAATATATATTGATATTCACACAAGGTGCAAGTTGTTATTGATATGCAAGTTTCCTAACTCAACTTGAGTTATTAATTTCAAAGCATGATTAGTGAATAATTATTGTTAGTTATTCACATCCATAATTATTATTGTTATTCGCACATAGTGCATTTAATTTCCTGATCTATTACTTGAACTATGAAATAATTTAAAGTTCTTTTATTCATGAACTGTTTATGAGCTGTGTCTCAGCTATTTGTTTTGGCGAGACTAATATTTGTTAAACCATGAAACGTTCTATTTAATATGAGCGGATTTATTATTGGAAGATTTATGCCATTTATTTCGGCTAGATCAATATTGACATTATATGTTAAATTCATAGTATTTCTTTGAATTCAATCCCAACCATATTGATATGGTACAGACTCATGATGTAAGACTGAGATGAACAACCCTGAAAAATAAATCAGGAGAATTTTATTGTCGGAAAGCCGACCCACGCGCTATTGTTGAGAATTATGCATAATCTCGGGTACAGTAAGGCAGATCACCTTACGTACTTGCAGAAGAGTAAAGATTAGTTTTTATAGCTAACTTTTACTCTTGAGGTATTCAGTATTATTAATTACTGATGATTCCTCTAGTAATTCTTGATTCATTTGTGATCACTCAGCATGAAATCTGGGAATATCCATGTTTATTGACTATATTGCAGTATTGTTAATCCTTTATAATCAATTGAACTTTCGAAAGAATTTTAACTGTTTCATTCTTGATGTATTATTTAGCATGAAATTTAAATCCTTGTTATTGAAAATGATTCATTGTTCAACTTTTTCACAATCTTTGAAACATTGTTGAAGTTCCATAAAGTTAAACTCTTCTATTCATGATATATCCTTTATTGTACACTTAACTTGCTGAGCAAACTCGTTGCTTACCCTTGCTTAAATAAAATATTTTAGCTAAAGCCGAGGTAGCAGAAGGTTCTAATAAGGACAAAGGCAAAGCGAAGGCGACCGAGTAGTGTCAAGTTATTTAATGATTATTATATTATAATTTTGCTTAAGTCTTTTGTATTAATAGACATGTAATGTTAAGGCTAGTTAACCTGGGATGACGATGATATAATTATATTTTAATGTATGTTTTTATTAATGTAATGTAATGAATGATATAATTCATCAATGAATGGGTAGTTAGATGTGATATGTATGATGGATCATGAGCACCAAACCCGAGGTTAGGGAACCCGGATTTGGAGGCGTCACATAAACAGTATGTCGGGAATATTCGTTTTGTCGAGGAATATTCGTACGACGGTGCCGTAATAACCAATCATTAGTGAGCCCCACAATGGAATAACTGCCGGATATAGAAAGCGACATAAATAACCTTTTTAAAATTTGGCAGCAGAACTTTTACCGTTAACTGTTGAAATACCCGATAATAAAATAACAGCAACACGCGTTATTCCACGGTAGCACACGGTATTGCATAGTATTTTATATTATTGATTCAATAATTATGACAGTAACATCTGCACAGTATTTTATATTATTGATTCAATAATTGTTACAGTAACATCTGCACAGTATTTTATATTATTGATTCAATAATTGTTACAGTAACATTTACACAGAATTTTATATTATTAATTCAATAATTGGCATGGCATAGTAACATGTATTATTTACAATATTATTAGACCAGTTAGCATTATTGGCAATGTCTAGAAGTTCTGTCAAGGATATGGGTTATTTAATTGTGTGTCGTGTATACGGAAGGCCCCCTCTTTCTTGGAAACGATCTGGTTGTCAGTGTTGTGAGTCTATAATATCAATAATGAATAATTATTGAAGGATTAAAAAAGTATTGATTAATTATGTGATGCGTAGCAAAACCATTAGTAAAAAGTTGCCGACACTCGAAAGAAATAAGGGTGATTTGTGGCGTTTTGTAAGTTTGGCTTTTCCCGTGGGACCCACAACTTTCTTCCGTGGGACCCACAATTTTATTTCATTCGGGAATTTTATATCTTCCGTGGGACCCACAAATTATTTATTCAATGGGACCCATAACTTTATTTAATTTCTTTTGTAAGACCCTTCTGTGGGACCCACAGGTCATCCAAAAGCCACTTCCTCTTCGCATTGCCAAGAGTCACTTTCGCAAATAGTACTTGCCTCTTCAATATTACCAAGAGTCACTTTACCCCTAAACAAATAGTCACTTGCCTCTTCGCATTGCCAAGAGTCACTTTACCCCTTCGCAAATAGTCAGTTACCTCTTCGCATTGCGAAGAGTCACTTTCTCTAGTAGTACTTGTCTCTTTAATATTACCAAGAGTCATTTTGACCCTTCGTTAAAGCCAACGACCACTTTCAGTTTGTCTATAAATAGAAGCAAGTATTCTTCATATTTTACTTACAACTGATAAGAGAAAGCTATAGAGTGAGAGAGGAAGAAAAGGAATATTCGAGAAGCAAGCACACACTAATAACACAAAGTTCTGCTACTACACTATTGCAGTATCTAGTCTCTTATTAAGGTAAGGGATATCATTTTTTCATACTCGCAAGGGATGTCATATGCTTTCATACTCGTATAGAGTTATCATTTCTTTCATACCCATAGAGGGTTATCATTTTCTTTCATACTCCATATTATGGTAAGATGTTATTATTCGTTTCTATCGCTTTATCATTAAACGGTAAAAATTCCTGAAATTAGTATAATATCCTTAATAATTTATACTTCATCTAATATCTGTTCACCTGCATCTTTCAACTGCGTTTTACACGTTATAGTTGAATTGCGAACTTTATTTATTCTATTCTTGAACTTTAATCGAATATTTGGATATCATGTTGACAATTTGGACATTCTTGGACTCTAGACATATTAAATTACAAAACTTTAATGTTTATTCTTGATCTTATTGTTTTTATTATTTCTATTCATCCTTTATATCATTATCATAATCCTCAAACTTAAATTAGGGTGAAAAGTTCTTTTTGGTCCGTAATACAAAGATGAACCGTTGAATGGCATGATTATGATCAAGAACTATGTATTGGTATAATCATGACCTTTAGTGTTACAGGCAAAGACTTGTGATGAAAGTTCTCTTTGGGCCCGTAGTGCAAAGATGGACTGTTGATTGGCATGATCATGACCATTGATGTTATAAATGAATATCTTTGGCCCGTAATGCAAAGATAAACTGTTAATTTGTGTGATTATGAACAAGAATTATTGATTGATGTTACAGGGATAAAATATTGATAGTAAACTTTTAAATTAGAGAAGATAGTGGTTATTATGGTTTACTTGACTCTTTTAATGGATTGCTTGTTCCGCTGCAATTATTGTTAAAAACTTAAATTATCTTTAAATATCTAATTTATCATTGTTGAAGGCTAAACATAATTTATTCTTCATTATCTTAGTCATGATATTCTTTATTGGGCTATTTGAGCTCACCCTTTTTATTTTTGTTTCATTGTTATTTTCAAAAAATAAGAGTGTAGCTAGAATTAGCCGACGAATTGAGTGATAGTCCGAGATAGTTACTAAACTGGTCTTTACCATATTATAAAATAGTGTGGCAATAATTGTAGTGAAAACTTAAAATGAGTTGTTGTATTTGGTACTATTTTTTTATAAGTTGGTTGTTTGTCTTTTGGCGACTCAAATTCGGCTATGTTGACCCTATTTTGGGGGCGTCACAGTTGGTATCAGAGTTTAGGGATATGATCTTTAGTGGAGATCTGGAATTAGAACTAGGAGAGGAGAGACGAGTAAAATCCTTCACTAGTGTATCCTACCTAAGCTAATTTCGTTATTTAATTAGTTGGTTTGGTTGTAGAGACAAGAAGTGACATATTAGGTTCTTTAACTAACCTTTGTTTTGTGGCCGCATTTCAAAATGGCATCTGAAAATCAAGGAGTGAACTATGAGGCAAATATGGCTGAGAATCAAGAAGCTACAAATAATCTTGTTGTAAACTCAAAAAATCATGTTGTTAACAACATAATGAATGATGATCGTTTTAGAAACTTCATGCAATTCTTGCAAAACCAGACGAGAGAAACTACTGCGTATAATACCGGTAGAAACGCGGGTAACTTATGAATGGTCACTGCCAAGCAGTTCAAGGAGTTAGGACCATCTGAATTTCTCGAAAAGTTGGACCCACTTAAGACAGAGGCATGGTTCAAACAAATGACGAAGATATTTGATGTACTGCGTTGCGCTGATGATCAAAAGATTCCTCTACTACCTTTATGTTACGCAGAAAGGCAGATCACTGGTGGGAATTAGTGAAACGTGCACATCATTCAGCACTTGAAATGTCATGGGCAGAGTTTCATGAGCTATTTAATGAAAAGAATTTTTCGGAGAGCATTCGCCACATAAAGGAAGTGGAATTTATTAAGTTAGAACAGAATAATATGACTGTTACGTAGTACGAGGCCAAATTTGCTGAGCTATTGATGAGTGGATTTTATACTTACGAATTAAGTACGTTTGACTTGATAATTTGTTAGTTCTTAAGTATTTTAAGTTAATATTAGATATTTATAGTGTTTTTATGTTATTTTGTAGGAATGAGCAAGGAAACGCAATTCGAACATCTTTTGGAGTACAACATGCGAGCAAGTGCGAGAAGGGAAGATTACAGGGCTTTTAACATTAAAATAGATGCATGTTCTTGGTTTGGAACTTAGATTTTATTGTAGATTTACGTCTTAGCTTTCCGGAACATCTTGAATCACCTCAATCGGAGTTCGGATGCGAGAGTTATGACATTTTTATCAACAGAGATCAAGGTTTGGAGTTGTCATTTACATAATAGCCACTTCAAGCTCAATTTCAACCATGCTCCGGCCTGAATCTCTCAATTCTCAAAGAATGAAAGTTGTAGATCTCGTCGATATCTTCGATTTGGTAGGTGGCAGGCCTCGTCTCCTCCCGGATCACAAGTTATGGCCATTTTACCAACAGACGTCGAAGCAGAAAATATTTTCTCGCCGGGGCGAGAATCTCAGGCTTAAATTTCTCGCCGGGGCAAGAACCTCCCTGCCCAACTTCGCTGGGGTGAGGATTTTACAAAGGAATTTCTCGCCGGGGCGAGAATGCGTGGAAAGGAAAAAATATTTTAATTCAGTTCTTTTTGGAAATCGATTTGGAATTGAATTCTTTCTATTGATTTGATTCAGAAACTATAAAGGAGACATAGAGAGATGGAAATAGAGAACATACATAGATAGATACATAGATACAAACATACATGATACATTCATAGTTGCATAGTTACGCAAGGATTGAGACACAAAGCTAAACTTGGGAGATTGGAGACTGAGGAAGCATTGCAAGGAATTCAGATTAGAGACTTGAAGATTGAAGAACTTTTTACTGAGTTTTTCTTATCCTCTGTCTTAGATTTTGTAATTTAATTGTGATGACTTATTTGGGATTCATGTTTTCTATTTTCAGTATGAACTAAATTTTCAATTAGGGCTACAATTGAACCTTTATAAGTATGGATTAGTTATCTATTTGATTCCAATTATTATCTAATCTTGAGTTGTCTATCATATTTTGCGTTTATTGAGTAATTGATTGATCATCAATTAGCGGGATACTTTAGATGAAATCTAGGGTTAGATCTGAATGTGATAACATGTATTCTTAATTATTTGCATGGGATGAATAATTGGGACTGTGAAGTGAATAGGGATATCTCTTCGCTGCATGTAACTATTAGGAATTGGTGCTTAATGAATTTAATTCTTTAGTTTTGCATAGGAATATTGCAGAATTAATTGAGTTAGACACTTTTATTTGATCACTTGGAAAAAGGCTTATGAATAACTTTGAATTCCTGTTAACAACTCTGTTGAAGTTAATAATTGGATGAATTGGATAATTAGTTTGTATTGCATAATTGGGGATTTTGTAGTCTTAAACCTTTAAAAATCTGAATTTCAACCTTTGTGTTAGTTTTTATTCTTAGTTTAAATTTAATTAGTTTTAATCATTATACAAATTGTGATTGTTTAAATAAAATTGAATTGATATAGTAGTAGTAGTTGGAAATTATTAAACAGAGATTCCCTGTGAGTTCGACACTCTATCTTATCACTTTATTACTTGTTGATCGTGTATACTTGTACGTAATTGTTGATTGTGAA
Organism: Aralia elata; assembly: GCA_034770075.1. Lineage (NCBI taxonomy): Eukaryota > Viridiplantae > Streptophyta > Magnoliopsida > Apiales > Araliaceae > Aralia > Aralia elata. The sequence continues at coordinate 88,943,726 of CM068378.1, read as the reverse complement.
ATCGGGCAACAAGTTTTTGGCGCCGTTGCCAGGGACTCTTTTTGTTTAATATTTATTTCCATATTAGTATAATCAATTCAATCTTAATTTAAACGTTTTATTTGTATTTTTATTTAAATTTTTTTTTCTGTTTTACTTCCTTTTGAGGTACACCATGGCTAACTATGACTATCAGTGGCCTTATACGAGAATGATTCAACCAAGAGCGACAGGGATTTATGAACTCGATGAATTGTCAGCACAGATTGAGACACTTTCGAGGATGTTTGACACTTTAGCAGTACAACGTATTCAAAGTGTGGCGGTGATTTGTGATTATTGTGCTGGAAATCATCCGAGTCATCAATGTGCCATCAATTTTGAGTCGATGCAGTATGGTGGCAATTTCGATGATTACCCCAACAGTTATGCCTATCCAAACAACTATCATCAGGATTTGGGGTATCAGTCGGATTTTTCATGGAGCCATAATAATCAAGTCCAAATCTTTGCTGCAGGTCACTCATACACTCCAAAATCTCAGGATTCAGCCTCTCCACATGAAGAAAGGAAACTGAGTTTGGGGGAGACCTTGGCGAGGTTTATTATAGCTATGGACGAAAGAATGAGTGATCAAGATCAGTTGTTGAACTTAGTGGATTTAAATATAAAAGGCCAAACAGTGTCGATTCAAAATCTTGAGAACCAGATGAGACAGCTTATCAACGCAGTCAACAGTAGCTATCATTGTGTATGGCCCAGTGATGTGGTTCTCAAGGCTGATGGATTGCCCGTGCCAAAGCTGCAACCGGATGTGCTAATTGATGATGATTTTGATATGGAGGAGAATAGTGGGGATCAGGAAGATACAACCGAAGAAAATCTAGCCGTGAGTCCCGACGCTGATGTACTGATTTTGTTAGTGCCCCATGTGCCTTCTTCACCAAACCACCACGATCCGGGTAGTTTTGCAATCCCCTGCCCAATTGGTAGTCATATCGTCGGCAAAGCTCTATTTGACATCGAAGCTAACATGAATCTGGAGCCATGGTGGGATGAGAAAGGGGTCTATAAGAAGTTAGTTGATGATCCAATTGTGTTCAAAAAGTTTCAATTCAATATTCTGTTCACAAACACAATGGAGCATAAGCCTGGCTATTTGAAGGTTATAAAGGAGATTCTACAGGAAAAGAGTATGCTAGGTGATTTTGGATCAATGGCCCTTACAGAAGCAAAGCCCTCAGACGTGTCATTATTACTAATGGATGGAGAGTTCCTCAATTTTCGAAGGGGCATTGGATAGAAAAGGAAGTAGTCAGGCTGAAAGACTATAATTCAAGCGCTTGATGGGAGGCAACCCAATCATTTTAGTATCTTTAGCTATTTTAGTTTTTTGTATTTTTGCATTTAGTTAGGATAGTAGTAGTTAGTTTCTAAGATTTTCAGTGCTTTGCTAGTCTATCATGCTTTTAAAAAGGTTGTGCTAATCCATGTTATGCTATGTTGCTTTGAACAGATAAAAGGTTTTGGGATTGCACCAATTGAAGAAAAGGGGAACATACATAGATAGATATATAGATATAAAGATAGATACATTCATAATTGCATAGTTACGCAAGGATTAAGACACAGAGCTGAACTTGGGAGATTGGAGACTGAGGAAGCATTGCAAGGAATTCAGATTAGAGACTTGAAGATTGAAGAACTTTTTACTGAGTTTTTCTTATCCTCTATCTTAGATTTTGTAATTTAATTGTGATGACTTATTTGGGATTCATGTTTTCTATTTTCAGTATGAACTAAATTTTCAATTAGGGCTACAATTGAACCTTTATGAGTATGGATTAGTTATCTATTTGATTCCAATTATTATCTAATCTTGAGTTGTCTATCATATTTTGCGTTTATTGAGTAATTGATTGATCATCAATTAGCGGGATACTTTAGATGAAATCTAGGGTTAGATCTGAATGTGATAGCATGTATTCTTAATTATTTGCATGGGATGAATAATTGGGGCTGTGAAGTGAATAGGGATATCTCTTCGCTGCATGTAACTATTTGGAATTGGTGCTTAATGAATTTAATTCTTTAGTTTTGCATAGGAATATTGCAGAATTAATTGAGTTAAACACTTTTATTTGATCACTTGGAAAAGGGCTTATGAATAACTTTGAATTCCTGTTAACAACTCTGTTGAAGTTAATAATTGGATTAATTGGATAATTAGTTTCTATTGCATAATTGGGGATTTTGTAGTCTTAAGCCTTTAAAAATCTGAATTTCAACCTTTGTGTTAGTTTTTATTCTTAGTTTAAATTTAATTAGTTTTAATCATTATACAAATTGTGATTGTTTAAATAAAATTGAATTGATATAGTAGTAGTAGTTGGAAATTATTAAACAGAGATTCCCTGTGGGTTCGACACTCTATCTTATCACTTTATTACTTGTTGATCGTGTATACTTGCACGTAATTGTTGATTGTGAAATCGGGCAACAGTTATCCCGATTTGCGCCCCACTTGGTGGACAATGAAGAGCACATGACTCGAATGTTCTTACGAGGTTTAAAATTTGAGATTTGTCAACATCTTATTTCTCATAAACTTCGTTTATATTCAGATATCGTGGATAGGGCTCAATTGGTAGAACGAGAGAAAGAAACATTACAACCTAGAGACAACATCCGACAACGAGAGAGAAATTACGATAATAATCACAATAATGGCAACAATCATCGGAATAATGAGAACCAGCAATGAGGAAATCATCATGCCAGAAATAGTAACCACTTCGATAGTAATCCTGGCCCAAATAACAGAAGAAGTGAGTCCAGTGGAAACAACTTCAAGAAGAGAAGATTCAACAATGACCATGGAAAAGCACCGGCATCAGCACCAGCCCCATCACCAATTTCAAGGGGAGTAAAACGACCAACAGTCAGATGTTACAAGTGCGGGTAGGAGGGACACATTAGCCCAAATTGTACACAGCCATCCCATGTGTGTTTCAGTTATGGAAAGGAAGGCCACATATCTCAATTTTTTCCTATAGCAAAATCAAGTTCAGCATGTAATGATGACACCAAAGGCTGTCACAGACAAGTCAAAGCCTATAGTTCAGGGGTGAGGTTTTGTCGTAAACTCCCAAAAAGCATGAAAACCAGATGAAGCCATAACCGGTAAGCTAATCATAAACTCCTACGAAGTCTATGCCTTATTAGATACTAATTCTATCCACTCTTTTATTTCACATGCATGTGCTCAACGTTTTAACTTGACTCCAAAAAAATTAGACTTTGACTTATCAGTTGAAACCCCATTAAGAGAAAAAGCCATTACATCTATTGTTTATAAATCCTATTTTGTCCAAATCAACAATCTCACATTACCCGTTGATTTTATCTCTTTGGAAATGTATGAATTTGATGTGATTTAAGGAATTAATTGGTTAACTACCCATCATGCTAAAATTGATTGCTTTCGTAAGGTCGTTAGTTTTCATATTCCTAATCAACCTGCTATGCGAATGCAAGCAACCAAACCGTTAAAATTAATAACTGTCATTTCTATCCATAAAGCCATTCGTTTATTGAAAAACGGATGTCGAGCTTTTTTAGCCCATATTACAGATTTAAACAAAAATATGTCAGATTTAAATGATATTTTCGTTGTTAATAAGTTCCCTGACATATTTTCTGAAGAACTTCCTGGCCTATCTCTAGACCGTAAAATCGAATTTTGTATTGACCTTGAACTCGGTACAAAACTCATTTCCAAGACCCCATATTGAATGGCTCATATTGACCTTCAAGAATTAAAAGTTCAACTATAGAAGTTGTTAGACACTGGTTTCACACGTCTGAGTACATCGCCTAGGGGTGTTACTGTTTTATTCGTAAAGAAGACAGATGGGAGTATAAGACTCTGCATTGACTATTGAGAGTTGAATCATGTCATCATCAAAAATAGGTACCCGTTACCTTGCATTGATGACTTGTTTGACCAGTTACAAGGTGCTCAATTCTTTTCCAATATCGACCTCCGTTCTGGATATCATCAATTAAAGATTAAAGTTGATGACATTCCAATGACTGCCTTCAAAACTTGATACGGGCATTACGAGTTCCTAGTCATGCCTTTTGGATTAACGAATGCTCGTGTTGCCCTCATCGACATGATGAATCGAATATTCAAGGAATATTTGGATCATTTCATGGTTATCATTATTAATGACATCCTCATATACTCTAGTAGTCATGAAAATCATGAGCGACACTTGAGGTTGACACTCTAAAAGCTTCGTGAAAATAAGCTATATGCCAAGTTAAAGAAATACGAGTTCTGGCTTGAGGAGGTAGCATTCCTTGGACACATGATCTCTAAACAAGGAATATTGGTTGACCCGATGAAGATTAAAGCAATATCAAATTGGGAGCAACCTTAGTCAGTAATCGAAGTACGAAGCTTTTTGGGACTAGCGGATTATTATCAGAGGTTCGTAGAAGGATTCCCTCGAATTTTTATTCCATTAACTCAGCTTACTCAGAAAAGCACAAAATTTGAATGGAGAGAAGACTGGGAGAAAAGTTTTCAAAAACTCAAGAGAAGACTCATTTCAGCACCTGTTTTGGTAATACCATCAGGATCGGGAGGATTTATCATCTACAGCGATGCTTCAGGCAGAGGTCTAGGTTGCATGCTCATACAACATGAAAAAGTTATAGCTTATGCCTCCCAACAACTCAAGGAATATGAGAGGAATTATCCTACTCATGATCTGGACTTGGCAACGGTCGTTTTCATGTTGAAGATCTAGAGAAAATACTTGTATGGAGAGAAAGTGAAGATCTATACAGACCATAAAAACCTCAAATATTTTTTCACCTAAAAGGAACTCAACATGCGATAACGATGTTAGTTCGAGCTGTTGAAGGATTACGACCATACCATCCAATACCATCCTAGAAAGGCAAATGTGGTAGCTAATGCAATGAGTAGAAGATCATATGCAAGTACGAGTGCGATGCTGACAACACAAGAGCCTATTTTGTATGACTTACAAAGGATGGAGATTGAGTTAAAGACTCTAGGGACTCACATGAAGATTGCACGTGTACAGGTAGAACTGGCTTTAATCGACAAAGGTAAAGTTGCTCAAGCTACAGACCCAGAGCTGGCGAATCTGAAGAAGAAAGTACAAGGTGTTATTTTAGAAGCAAGAATCGACGAACAAAGGATACTTCGAGTCAACTCTAAACTTTGTGTTCCTAACGACCTGATTTGAAATATAAACTTATGATGGAGGTTGCACACCATTTGCAATCCACCTTGGAAGTACCAAAATATATCGTGATCTTCGATGTACATTTTGGTGGAGCAATATGAAGAGAGAGATCGCAGAGTTTATCTCAAGGTGTTTAAGTTGTTAACATGTCAAGGCAGAGCATCAAGTACCAAAGGATCCATTGCACTTAAGATTCCAGAATGGAAGTGGGAAAACATCAATATGGATTTCGTAACGGGTCTTCCCAAGATTTCTCAAGGCTTAGACGCAATTTAGGTCATTGTAGATAGATTAACCAAGTCTACTCATTTGGTGCCCGTACGAGAAAATTATTCACTCGAACGTCTTGTTAGTATGTATATAAGTGAGATTGCATGACATGCCAGTATCCATAGTTTCTGATCGAGACCCTAGATTAACTTCACGATTTTGGGTCAGCTTGCAAAAGGCTATGTGTGACGCACCCAAAAGAGGTCCACACAACCCATTTTGAGTTACCAAAATATATACTACAAAATTCAAATACAAATTTTCCTATTTACAACTATTATTCTGTTGTGCAAAATACGACAATACATGTACTGTGAGTTTCAATACAAATATAACTTAAGTTCTCAATACAATTATTGTCACACTATTTATAACGTATTGAGATACTTATACAGTCTCGAACCATGACTTCATTCCCCGGCTAATTCCAGTTACACTCTCATTTTCTGCGAAGAACAATGGAACAAAACTGAAAAGGGTGAGCTCAATTAGCCCAATAAAGAATATCATAACTAAGATAATGAAGAATAACTTATCTTTAGCTTTCAACAATAATAAATCAGAGATTTAACGAGAATAAATTTCCAACGATAACTACAGCGGAACTAGAATTTATTAGAAAAGTCAAATAGAACATAATGTCTACTTTTTTTGCTATTTGAAAAAAATTCACCATCATTATTTTATCCCTGTAACACTAATCAACAATCCCTATTTATGATCATCCAAATCAATAGTTTATCTTTGCACTACGGGTCAAGGATATTCATTTGTAACACCAATGGTCATGATCATGCCAAACACCAGTCCATCTTTGCACTGCGGGCCAAAGAGAACTTTCACCACATGCTTTTGTCTATAACACCAAAGGTCATGATTATACCAATACACAGTTCCTGGACATAATTATACCAATCACCAGTTCATCCTTGCACCACAGGCCAAAGAGAACTTTCACCGCCATTTAAATATGAGGATTATGACAATAATATAAAGGATGAATAAAAATAATATAATATGATCAAGAATAAATATTAGAGATTTGTAAACTAATTGTACAGAGTCCAAGAATATCCAAATTGTCAACATGATATCCAGAAATTTGATTAAAGTTCAAGAATAAAATAAATAAGGTTCACAATTCAACTATAACGTGTAAAACGCAATAGAAAGATTCAGGTGAAAAGATAGTAGATGAAGCACAAACTATTAAGGATATTTTACTAATTTCAAGAATTTTCACCATTTAATAATAAGGTTATGGAAACGAATAATAATTTCTTACCATAAATGGAGGAGTATAAAAAAAATAATATCATTTACGAGTATGAAAGAAAATTATATCCTTTACTTTAGTAGGAGACTAGATCTGACTAGTATAAAGGAGATTATCTTGAGAAATTCTTACACTATTTGTAGCACTCAAAGTATCCTGGTACTCAAAAGAAATAGGCACAATATTATAGAAGAAGAATTTTGTGATTCTGGTGCGAGTTTCATTGCTCAACTGAGCAACCTATTTATAGGATTGCCTAGCACACCAAGTTTGACTAAACCATCATCGGAGCATGCCAATGAGGAAAAATTCGTCTGGCGAATTTTATTTTTCAACGCTTAAAATATTTTATAATATAATATTCTAATAAAACAGATAACTTTATATATAATATAAAATATTCTAATTATGTTTTAATAAAACAAATAACTTTATATGTATTTTAAAAAGTTTTCTATTTTATATAAAAAGTTTTTTGTTTTATTACTATTATAATAATAATAATAAAACAAATACTGAACAAAAATTTCTGCCGACAGTTTGACAAATTGACAAGTGGTGGGTCCATGGAATAATAGGTCAAACTTACGACGAACGCTTCATGTCAAATTCCAAAAATTGAACAAATAACTACCACACATCACTTATCTTTAATCAACACATTTTTAATCTTTCAACAATTATTCACCATTAATATTATAGACTCACAATATTGACAACCTGATCATTCCCAAGAAAGAGGGGCCTTCCGCAGAAACGGCGCGCAATTAAATAACCCCTTTTCTTAACAGAACTTCTAGACATTATCCATAATGCTAACTGGTCTAATAATATCATATCAAATAATATGAGTTATTGTAACAATTATTGATTTAAAATACTATACAATTGCTACTATTCCAATTATTGAATCAATAATATGAAATACTGTGCAAAACCATGTGTTACTGTGGAATATCACGTGCTACTGTGGAATATCACGTGCTACTGTGGAATAACGCGTGCTACTATTCTTTTATTACCGAATATTTCAATAGTTGCAGGTGATAATACCATTGACAAAAAAATAATATTGTCGTTTTCCATATCAGACAATTAGTCGTTATGGGGCCTACCAATGATTGGTTATTTCGGCGTCGTCGTACTTTACCGAATATAATATTCCTCGACAAAAAGACTGTAACGACCGGGAATTCTGAAATTTCCTTGTAATTCGAATTTTTGAATATTAATGAATATTTTATAATTTATTAATATTATATTGTGTTACGTGTTTAAAGGTTGTGTGACAACCTGGATTATGTGAATGCATGAATGTTACGTGTTATAGTTTTGTTTAAGTGAATAATTGATTTCGCGTAGCGTCGCTAAATCACTATTCACGGGGCACGTTTCCCGAGGCAATATTCACGCCATAAAATTTTTGTGTCTTTTTTCGAAGTTAATAAATTTCATAAATACGTATATGCGTACGAATAATTTTTCCAAGTGTCGGAAATTTTATTTGAGCTGATACGTGATTTTATCCGTATCCGAAATGTGTTATATGGGTGTTCCGAATAAATGGACAAATCCCATAATAATTATTTTTATACATCCCAATAATTATGGGAGTACCTATTCTAATTTTGGGTAGAGTTATTTACCAGTTTTGGTACAAAAGTGGGAGTTTTCGGATATATTTTTGATATTTTTGGGTATTTATTTTGGCTTGTTACCCCAAGAGGGAACCAATCCCTCATTTTGGACCAATGAGAATTGAGCAAGGGGGAGGTTGCCGGCAAGCTCCTTGAGCAACCAACCCCATTTTCATTTTTCTTCCACTTCTCCCTAATTCACTCCACTCCTCCCAAATTCAAACATTCATTCTCTTTTGCAATCCATCAGCTCTTCATTCAAACCCATTCTGCAGAGAGAGAGAGAGAGAGAGAGCTCACCAGAAAGTAGGAAGAAGTCGCCGGAAAAGAGGAAGAACTCGCCGGAAAAGGAAGGAGGAAGAAGAAGAGGGCACGGGTGGAGGAACCAAGCAAGAAGGACCTTCAAAATCAAGCCTAGCCAAGCTTCTTAACATCTAGGAAAGATTTACAGAGGTAAAACATCAACCAAATCCTTTCCATTCGATTTCTTGTTAAACTTTTCAAGTTTTTCTTAGTTTTGAGCTCTTAAGCTTGTGGGTCGGATTTTTGGCGATTCTTGGTGTTTTTGTTTGTTGTGATTGTTTATAAATGTTGTTAAGAGGTTATGTAAGCCATTAATAACATCAAAGTGGAACAAAAATGCAAGAAATCCTTACCTTGGCTTAATGGAGCAAGAACAATGGACAAAACATGGACTTTGGACATTCGGACTATTTTAGAGGACTGTAAAGCTATGATTTTGTGTTTGTTAATTTTATTTGTTGCTATGGTGTTGTAGTTCCATGGGTTATGAAGCTAACCCAGTTGGAATGGAGTAAAAACGAGTTAAAACGAGTTCGTAGTAATGATTCTTGTAAAACTTGTCAAGAACTTGAAAAACAGAGTATGAACTTTACACTTTGGCCTAGGATTTGACCATGTTAATGTTAATGGGTAGCTCTGCATTTTTGATATGTTGTAGCCCCATGAGTTAGGAGTCCATAGAGTCCGAAATGGACCAATTTGCTTATGTATTGAAGGAGTTATGGAGGTTGGAATGGCCGGAGGTCGGAGTCGCGATGTAATGTCCAGGAATTTTCAAACAATGTATCAAATTTATTTTAATAAATAAAATCTATTTTTTATATATATATTTACGAATTTAATTGGATCCATGTAATAATTATTATTTAATTATATAACCATAAGAGCTGATAATTTTCTGTGCTTTACAGGGACTCACTAATAGGTTGAATAAATTAATGAGTCAACCCTAACATTTGATTGACAAGAAATTGGGGAAATTAATAAATAATTTTATCATTTTCGGATTTAATAATTCGAATGAAGAATTATGGTTAAAATAAATATTTTTAAATAATTAATTAATTGGATTAGTTATTTAAATATTTGAGCATAAGGGTATTGATTTAATGGGCCACATTTAATTCATTTGGGCTGGACCCATTTTCTTTCCGGTTTGGGCCATTTCCTTTTCTCTTCACTCGGCCCAATTGGGGGGGGAGCCCATCTTTTCCGGGTCGGATCATTGCAATTGGGTTGGATCCAGTTAAGTTTGGGGAACCGGTAGGATTGTTGGGTTAATACAATGCCGGTGAAAAATCAGTTTGGGTTAAACCGATTAAAACAGCAATTGTAAGCCCTAGGCCCTCGCACCAGCTGGAAACGGGAAGAAGGAATAGAGATTCTAGACCCAATCACCTAGCGATCTAGGCTCTCGATCAATCAAATAACCAGACAAGCGAAGGACAGGAGGGACGACGACCGGCGACTAATCGAAGGTTTGAGGGAACGACCGAGTAAAAGAATCGAACGGACCAAAGGGCTAAGTGGCCGACGACGTGACTAGTGACAACGCACGGCTCGAGGGCCGCCGGCGAAGCTAGCTGGGCTCAGATAAGACCGACGCAGACAACTCACCTCCTTTACCCAATGGTCACCGGCTAGATCAATTGGGGGTATTACCCAATAAATGGGTAAATTTCTTCTATAAATTGCGCTTTCCCCAAACCCTAGCAAGCTGCTACAACTTTATTCTCCAAATTGGGAAAGGAAAACAGAAAGAGAGAGAGAGAGTCAGAGGAATTCAATCGCCGGTGGTGAATGTCCAGCTTGGTCAATTATTTCGGAAGGAGACGAAGGACAACCGCTAGGAGCTTGGTCGGTGTCTGCCCAGCCTTAAGGTATAAACCCAGTTGCCATGATGGTCCCTTTTGTGTCGATTTCCTTTCGTTTTCCTTCCTCCTCTGTTATTAGTTGTAATTGTGGTTGGGAAAAATTCATGTATTGAAGAACCATAAAAGGTTCAAGTGGCGTGAGGTTGTACTGTTAATTGGCCAATGTCGAGCTTTAGAATACCCCCCATGTGTTTGTTGTAATGTCTGAACAAGACTGCGTTTCATGTTGGTATTTATTTTTCTGTCAGTAACATGGATTATAAAATCAAACTTGGGTCTATGTGTTCAATAACCGTTATGGAACTCAGATGTCTTGTGTTATGTGTTTGAGTTTTCGCAAACGTAGTACCACGTGCTGTTATGTTTCGTTGTTGCCATACAAACTCGTATCTTGAATCTGTGTTGGGAGTAATTGTCGATTTGAAACTCTGTATATTGAAGAACCATATGGTTTGGGCAGCATGATTTTGTCTAAGAACTAGGCCAGGGATGACTCTTGATACGCTCACAAGGTGTTCGACGGAATGCCTATAAGCAAATATTGATTAAATTCTTTCCTTTTCCCTGTGGTGCTGAGTAATAATCAAGTTGAGCATAACATAAGATTTCAGAAAAAGGGATGTGTAAACTACTAATCGAAAGTACTATTGGTAGCTTAACTGTTGGTTAGTAAGTGGAGCTAATATTACACTTGCAAACTAATTTGTCATTAATGTTAAAAAAAAAAAGATTTAATAGAGTAATTATTTATTATTTATTAATAAATAATAGATAAAGATAATAAATATTTAATTATGATTTAATCAATAATTAAATATGAATAAGTTAGTAAGTTAATTATTTGTTATTTAAATAATAAATAAGGACAATAAATATTTTTAATTATTATTGTAATTAATATTAAAGTTAAATAATAAATATCTAATGATTAATTATGAACAAGGTTAACAAATAATTGTTTATTAGTTTATCCATAAATAATAAGTAAAGATAATAAATATCTAATTATTATTTAATTAATAATAATTAGGTATGAGTAGAGCTAATGAGAATAATAATTACTTAATCATTAATGATATAATGATTAAGTATGAAGTGAGATTAATAAGATTATCTGTGACCCTTAATAAATAAAGATAATAAACACTCAATAATTATTCAATAAATATTTAATAATAATTAAGTGTGTGTAGAATTAATACATTGAATATTTAATTATTGTTGAATAAGGAACCAAGTGTAATAATTACTCAATTGCCCTTAAGGTGAATAGTAATTAAGTAAATAAAAGACGAAGTAAGAGATCAACTACTATTTAGTTGTTAACAAATCATGTTAAATTCGTTAATTATCTTGTAACTGATAATAAGGAATTTTAACCCACATTTAGAAGGGTACTCAAATGATAGGTAACCATGACTAACTATTGTTTATCTTAAATAATAGCTAGAGGCCATAAAAATTAAATTATGTTTAGCTGATGGCTAGGTAGTAATTAAATGTATTCGGTGAATTGTTTATCTGTTAAATAAATAGCATAAGTGGGTATAATTACGCAATGCTAATGGATAAACCAACTCTACCAGCTGATAGGTTATCCAAGGTCAAGTAATTAAAGCTAAGATTTAAATTGTAGCTGAGCGAACAGGCAAGTTCTCTATCCCGAACTTTGATTTTTGCAAGTTCCTAACCCTAAACTTCTTACATTATTGCAAGTTCTTCTTTACTCAACTTTTACATTGAGCAAATTTCTAAGCCTTATGCACTATTTCTAATTCGTGCAAAAAGGTATATATATACTGTTGCAAGTTATTCTTTAAGCTTGAGTTTTTATCTCCAAGCATGCCTTAAGTGGTCTAATTACTTTCAAAATTATTCCACATCTGTATATTTATTGACATTCGCACTCGTGCATTTGAAATTCGTATATTTAAATTCAGGAATTTATAAACCATTCATGGTTAAGTCTGAACCCTTGTTCGGTCAGACAAATATGTGAGAATTTATAAAAGCTATCTGAACCAATCAATGGTAAGGATTCTTAGACTGTATGAACACCCCTTTATTTATAGGGGAGTACCCCACGTACCGTATATAAGGTACAAATAGCAGAATTAAATGTTATGCAATATACATAGGGTACGCGAGGCTGATCCCCTCAAGTACGTTATTCTGTAGCCAGTAACCAGAGGGTCAACCAGCTATTGACTCCTTTGGAAGTTATCGTTCAAAAGTCTATTTGACTATCAATTGTTCTAAAAAGCAATTATTGTTTTTGCTTCTGATTTTTTTTCAAATGTTGAAATTCCTTAATATCCCTTCATCATGATATATCCTTATTGTCATACTTTAAACTTGCTGGGCAAACTCGTTGCTCATTCTTGCTATATCATGATCTCATTGCAGCTAAACCCGAGACGTCAGGGAAGAACAAAGGGAAGGAAAGGATGAAGTGATAGACTTCATGTAGCAGAGAATAAAATTATGTGTAGTTAATTACTGTAACGTAATTAAATCCCTGATAGTTATTAGGGTACGGATTGTGTATATGTATAAGGTTATTTGTATTCTGGGACTAGTAACACCTTGTAATGAACAACGTATGTTTATTTTATTCCGCATTTTAGTTACCATATGTTGTTAGAGGTGAATGTTTGTATTGGATCGTGATGACCGGATCCGGGTATTTGGAGACCCGAATTTGGGGGCGTCACAGGTTGGTATCAGAGCTATAGGTTATAAACTTAAGGATCGCGAAACCTAGGTTATAACCTTCATAGTAAACTCGTATTGAGTGATAGGAGATAAATCGAGGAGATTTATTTATGTGGTTTTGATGAATTGGGGAATTCATCGAGTCGAGTAGTACCCAATGAAATATAACTTCATTTCTTCAATGAATATATTTTATTGCTGTACTAATGTTGATTTTCGGTGTGATTGTAGGATGGCTGACAGGGCAGGGACTAGTGGGACCCAGGAGGAGGAGGTATTCATAGATATCCCAGTAGTTGCTGAGCAGCTGGTGGGGTATGCTCCTACTGCCCAGGGGTACCGCTAGAGGAGTCCGAGCCGGAGGAGGACTACCAGAGGGAGCTACCAGAGCCAGTGGTAGGTAGGGTGATGAGGTCCGGTAGTCAGGACCCTGATACTGAGGAGGAGGACCCCGAGACCAAGTGAGAGGAGCCACCTGCTTATGTGGATGGCATGGGGTCCACTGCCGACGATATTATTGAGGGACTGACCAGCAGGACCGAGGAGCTGGAGGATCGGATAGCTCATCTGGAGGAGCAGAATCAGACCCACCAGATCCGAGAGGACCAGTATAGAGACCTGGCCTATCAGCTTGAGCACGACTTGGGAGTGGCGAAGTCACAGCTACAGGGCTACGAGTCCTCAGCGCAGCAGATCGGACCACTGCTACATCAGCTAGTGGCCCGAAATGCTGAGTTGAGAGAGAGGCTGGAGCAGAGGGATCTGTAGATCGCCCACCTGAAGGCCAAGCAGGAGGCCATGAAGTTCGAGATTGGGCTAGAGGTTGCTGAGAATGTCCGAGTGAGGGACGCCTGGGTCAGAGCAGCAAGTAGAGTTGACCTATTGGAGGACCGGTTAGAGGCTGGGGCGGTGAGGATCGAGACCCTAGGATATGCCCTAGACGCAGCCTACAGGAGGCCCCGGTCTGAGGCAGGCGAGTCTAGCCGCTCAGTTCGTCGCAGGGTAGGGGATGGAGCATTCTCTGGTCAGCAGGCTCGGATCCGTCACGACATGCAAGGACTTGATATGATGGTTACTTTGTCTTTAGTTCAGTCAGTCCCACCTTTTGTTATATTAGGGACGTATTCATATTTGATTTGTGAAACTTTATATTGTATTTAGACTTGGGGTAGCAGTTAAACCCCAACTTTTGTGTTTTGAGATGGAAGGTTAGGATTCCCCACTTTTGTCTTGGGGGAAAGATTATTGATGGATAGGCACACATTGGCGCATTTATAGAAGTATGCCACAGGTTTAGTCTTGTAACAAAACAGTGGTATATGAATATAAATGCAGATGTTTCACTTAAATCAAATGTGTTGATAGATATTTTATCTTTGATTGCTTATTTTAATGACATATTGTGTAAAATATAAAACTATAGGTAAAAGTCAGTGGGTTTTCATTATCCAAACATGCCGCCAAGAGGACGACCACGAAACCGACAGGTTGAAGAATCAGAAAGTGAGGTTGGGAACCAATCCAACCCAATGAGGATGTTCGCAGAGATGCTGGCGGAAGCCATGCAATCAAGACCGCCACCTGGAGGGGCCCAAGAAGCAGCCGAGCCAGCGCATCATCTGGCAAATTTTAAAGACTTCAAATTAGTTGGACCACCTGAGTTCAAGGGAACTCTGAACCCAATCGAAGCGCAGACCTGGATAGAAGAAATAGAGAATGTCTTTGAGGTAGCACGGGTGGCAGAGGAACAGAAAACAAGTTTTGCTACCTTCATGTTAAAGGGCGAGGCAAACTACTGGTGGAAGGCCAACAGTGGCCGAGTGGAAGGAGGCATTGTCGCCTGGGATCGTTTCAAGGAGATGTTCTTAGAAAATTACTTTCCAGAGAGCATGAAGCAAGAGATGGAGATCAAGTTCCTGGAACTAAAACAAGGGAACATGTTTGTGGCTGAGTACGCAGCTAAGTTTAATGAGTTGGCACGGTTTGCAACTCACCAGGTCAGCACCGAGGAAAGGAAAGCTCGTAGGTTTGAGCAAGGACTGAAACCATGGTTATACCGTTCTGTTGCGGTACTGAAAATCAAAACATTTGCAGAACTGTTGGAACGGGCAGTCATTGCAGAGGGGGGCAGTGAGGCCCTGGCCAAATACAATCAAGAAAAGAAAAAGGGACATGAGGGCCCGAAAGCGGGGAGCAGCGGGGGCAGTAACCCCAATAAACGCAAGTGGACTGAGAGTCAGTCATCTGGGGGAAACAAATCAGGAGGGGAGGTGAAGAAGCCAGGTAGGTGCAGTAATTGTGGTAAGAACCACACGGGGGAGTGCATGAAGGGAAAGAGTGTTTGTTACCGGTGTGGACAACCAGGGCACATGGCACCCCAATGTCAGAATAAGCCAAAGGGAGGGTGTTTTTCACGTGGAGCACCCGACCACCAAATCAAGGATTGTCCGAAGAAGAAGGGCGATGCCGGGAGCGGCAACCGGAACAACAACAACAGCGGGAACAATAACCGACTGAGCTATGGGACACCATCCAGTCAAGCCAACAGGCCAACAGCCCGCACGTTCAACATGACTGTGCAGGATGCCATGGAATCCAAAGACGTGGTGTCAGGTATCATCCCAATCAATGATATAAATGCATATGTGTTATTTGATTCGGGTGCTACTTGCTCTTTTGTTTCCGAAGAATTTGCTAGTCAGTTGAATTTACCTCGTGAAAAATTAGAACACCCTATGAACGTAGAAGTAGCAAACAAAGAAATTGTCCCTGTAGAACACATTCATAGGAATTGTTGTGTTAAATTGCGAGGATTTAAGCTCAATGTGGATTTGATACCAATTCGGCTGGGAGAATTTGATGTAATCCTGGGAATGGATTGGCTATCAACCCACGGAGCAGTTATTGACTGTAAGGAAAAGTGTGTACACCTGAAGACTCCTAATAAGTCGAAGGTGGTATTTTACGGCAGTAAGTCACCCAGACAATCTTGTTGTCTTACTATGATGCAGACGAGAAGATTGCTTAAGAAGGGTTGCGTATGTTATTTGGCCCATGTGGTTGATACCCGTCAAGTAAGGGATGAGATGAGTCAAATACCAGTCGTGAAAGATTTCACCGATGTCTTTCCCGAAGAGCTTCCGGGACTGCCGCCGGACAGGAAAATCGAGTTCGTTATCGATTTGGCACCGGGAACCGCACCAATATCGAAGCCGCCGTATCGAATGGCACCTGTAGAAATGAAAGAGTTGATGGTGCAACTGCAGGAACTGTTAGATAAAGGTTATATCAGACCGAGCGTGTCCCCGTGGGGAGCGCCAGTTCTGTTTGTAAAGAAGAAAGACGGTTCAATGAGGCTTTGTATCGACTATCGGGAATTGAACAAAGTTACGATTAAGAATAGGTATCCACTTCCTAGAATTGACGATCTGTTCGATCAACTCAAGGGAGCGAAATACTTTTCAAAAATCGACTTAAGAACAGGCTATCATCAGCTGAAAGTGAGGCAGGAAGATATCCCGAAGACTGCATTCAGAACTCGTTACGGGCACTTCGAGTTTCTGGTAATGTCTTTTGGATTGACGAATGCACCAGCAGCATTCATGGATATGATGAACAGAGTATTCAAGCATTACTTGGACAAGTTCGTAGTCGTATTCATTGATGACATTCTGGTGTATTCAAGGACGGAGGAGGAGCATGCTGAAGATTTGAAGATTGTATTAGAAGCTCTCAGGAGGGAGAAATTGTATGCAAAGTTTTCTAAGTGTGAGTTTTGGTTGCAGAGAGTGCAGTTTCTGGGTCATGTCATAGACAAGAATGGTGTTTCGGTGGACCCAGCAAAAGTAGAAGCAGTTATCAACTGGGAACAGCCGAAAACGCCGACGGAGATCCGGAGTTTCTTGGGATTAGCGGGATACTATCGGAGATTCATCCAGGAATTTTCAAAGATAGCATCGCCGTTGACCAATCTCACCAGGAAAACAGTCAAGTTTGTTTGGTCGGAGAAGTGTGAGGAGAGTTTCATGGAGTTGAAGAAGAGACTCAGCCAAGCACCAGTGTTGACCTTACCAGACAACACTGGGGGTTTCATAGTGTATAGCGACGCGTCACACAAGGGTCTTGGCTGTGTGTTGATGCAACACGGCAAGGTAGTGGCGTACGCATCACGTCAGCTGAAGGATTATGAGAAGGGTTACCCGACTCACGACTTGGAGTTAGCAGCGGTAGTTTTCGCCTTGAAGATTTGGAGGCACTACCTATACGGGGAGAAGTGCGAGATATATACAGATTACAAAAGTCTGAAATATATCTTCACTCAAAAAGAGCTGAACATGAGGCAGCGCCGATGGTTAGAATTGATCAAGGACTATGACTGTGAAATTCTGTACCATCCAGGCAAAGCGAATGTAGTGGCTGATGCCTTGAGTAGAAAGGGCAAGGTGAAATTGATGTAGCTGACAGTCCAGGAGGAATTGATACGGGACTTTGAACGCCTGGAACTGGAGGTTAAGTATCCGATGGAGACGAACGAAAAATTGTGTACCATAACGGCAGGTCCGACTCTATTGGATAAGATACAGGAGGCTCAAGAATTTGATGGAGAATGCATTGACATCAAGAAACAATTTTCGGAGGGAAAAGCATTGAAGTACAAGGTTGACAGCGCAGGATTGCTGAGATTCAAGGGAAGGATCTGGATACCCTATGTACCGGACCTAAGGGAAGAAATTTTACAGGAGGCCCATAATACGAGATTTTCGGTACATCCAGGTAGCACCAAGATGTATCAAGATCTTCGTCAACATTATTGGTGGCCGCATTTGAAAGGGGAAGTTGCAGAATTCGTCAGCCGATGTTTAACTTGTCAAAGGATCAAGGCAGAGCACCAACGGCCGAGCGGATTGTTGCAACCCTTAGAGATTCCCGAGTGGAAGTGGGAGCACATTACTATGGATTTTGTGGTAGGACTCCCAACAACACAAAAGGGTCTAGACGCCATCTGGGTGATCGTAAATCGGTTGACCAAGTCTGCCCACTTTCTCCCGATCAAGATCAGGTACAAATTGGAACAGTTGGCGAAACTTTATGTGAAGGAGATAGTATCACGACATGGAGTGCCGATATCTATTGTGTCTGACAGAGATCCGCGTTTCAAGTTAAATTTTTGGAGAAGTCTACAGGAGAGACTGGGAACACAGTTAAGAATGAGTACGGCGTATCATCCTCAGACTGATGGTCAGAGTGAGCGAACAATTCAGACCCTGGAAGACATGCTTCGAGCAGTCGTGATGGATTTAAGTGGTAGCTGGGACAATCACTTACCACTGGTAAAGTTCGCCTACAACAATAGTTACCATGCTAGTATTGGTATGCCACCGTACTAAGCGTTATACGGAAGAAAGTGTCGAACACCGTTGTGTTGGGATGAAGTTGGTGAACGGAGGTTGTTGGGACCAGAATTGGTACAACAAACCGTGAAAATTATTAAAGTAATAAGACAACGGTTAGTAGCAGCCCAGGATCGTCAGAAGAAGTATGCCGACTTACATCGGCAGAAACGAGACTTTGAAGTTGGTAGCTTTGTGTTTCTGAAGGTATCTCCCTGGAAAGGGAAGATCCGTTTTGGGAAGAAGGGCAAATTGAGCCCTAGGTTCATAGGACCGTTCGAGATTTTGAGGAGGATAGGCGAAGTGGCGTACGAGGTAGCATTACCTCCCGAACTTGAGCACATTCACAATGTGTTCCATGTATCAGTGTTACGTCCATATAAGCTAGACTATAAGCATGTCATTTCCTATGAGCCAATTCAAGTCGAGAAGGACTTGTCATACGAGGAAATCCCTGTTCAAATATTGGATAGGAAGGAGCAGAAGCTAAGAAATAAAATCATTCATTCGGTTAAAGTACTCTAGAGGAATCACGCGGTGGAAGAAGCCACGTGGGAGCTCGAAGAGAAGATGAGGGCAAATTACCCCCAGTTATTTAAGTAACCTTAGATTTGAAATTCCGAGGACGAAATTTTTATAAGGGGGAGAGGATGTAATGTCCAGGAATTTTCAAACAATGTATCAAATTTATTTTAATAAATAAAATCTATTTTATATATATATATTTACGAATTTAATTGGATCCATGTAATAATTATTATTTAATTATATAACCATAAGAGCTGATAATTTTATGTGCTTTACAGGGACTCACTAATAGGTTGAATAAATTAATGAGTCAACCCTAACATTTGATTGACAAGAAATTGGGGAAATTAATAAATAATTTTATCATTTTCGGATTTAATAATTCGAATGAAGAATTACGGTTAAAAAAAATATTTTTAAATAATTAATTAATTGGATTAGTTATTTAAATATTTGAGCATAAGGGTATTGATTTAATGGGCCACATTTAATTCATTTGGGTTGGACCCATTTTCTTTCCGGTTTGGGCCATTTCCTTTTCTCTTCAGCCGGCCCAATTGGGGGGGGGGGAGCCCATCTTTTCCGGGTCGGATCATTGCAATTGGGTTGGATCCAGTTAAGTTTGGGGAACCGGTAGGATTGTTGGGTTAATACAATGCCGGTGAAAAATCAGTTTGGGTTAAACCGATCAAAACAGCAATTGTAAGCCCTAGGCCCTCGCACCAGCTGGAAACGGGAAGAAGGAATAGAGATTCTAGACCCAATCAACCTAGCGATCTAGGCTCTCGATCAATCAATCAACCAGACAAGCGAAGGACAGGAGGGACGACGACCGGCAACTAATCGAAGGTTTGAGGGAACGACCGAGTAAAAGAATCGAACGGACCAAAGGGCTAAGTGGCCGACGACGTGACTAGTGAAAACGCACGGCTCGAGGGCCGCCGGCGAAGCTAGTTGGGCTCAGATAAGACCGACGCAGACAACTCACCTCCTTTACCCAATGGTCACCGGCTAGATCAATTGGGGGTATTACCCAATAAATGGGTAAATTTCTTCTATAAATTGTGCTTTCCCCAAACCCTAGCAAGCTGCTACAACTTTATTCTCCAAAGTGGGAAAGGAAAACAGAAAGAGAGAGAGAGAGAGTCAGAAGAATTCAATCGCCGGTGGTGAATGTCCGGCTTGGTCAATTATTTCGGAAGGAGACGAAGGACAGCCGCTAGGAGCTTGGTCGGTGTCTGCCCAGCCTTAAGGTATAAACCCAGTTGCCATGATGGTCCCTTTTGTGTCGATTTCCTTTCGTTTTCCTTCCTCCTCTGTTATTAGTTGTAATTGTGGTTGGGAAAAATTCATGTATTGAAGAACCATAAAAGGTTCAAGTGGCGTGAGGTTGTACTGTTAATAGGCCAATGTCGAGCTTTAGAATACCCCCCATGTGTTTGTTGTAATGTCTGAACAAGACTGCGTTTCATGTTGGTATTTATTTTTCTGTCAGTAACATGGATTATAAAATCAAACTTGGGTCTATGTGTTCAATAACCGTTATGGAACTCAGATGTCTTGTGTTATGTGTTTGAGTTTTCGCAAACGTAGTACCACGTGCTGTTATGTTTCGTTGTTGCCATACAAACTCGTATCTTGAATCTGTGTTGGGAGTAATTGTCGATTTGAAACTCTGTATATTGAAGAACCATAAGGTTCGGGCAGCATGATTTTGTCTAAGAACTAGGCCAGCGATGACTCTTGATACGCTCACAAGGTGTTCGACGGAATGCCTATAAGCAAATATTGATTAAATTCTTTCCTTTTCCCTGTGGTGCTGAGTAGTAATCAAGTTGAGCATAACATAAGATTTCAGAAAAAGGGATGTGTAAACTACTAATCGAAAGTACTACTGGTAGCTTAACTGTTGGTTAGTAAGTGGAGCTAATATTACACTTGCAAACTAATTTGTCATTAATGTTAAAAAAAAAAGATTTAATAGAGTAATTATTTATTATTTATTAATAATAAATAATAGATAAAGATAATAAATATTTAATTATGATTTAATCAATAATTAAATATGAATAAGTTAGTAAGTTAATTATTTGTTATTTAAATAATAAATAAGGACAATAAATATTTTTAATTATTATTGTAATTAATATTAAAGTTAAATAATAAATATCTAATGATTAATTATGAACAAGGTTAACAAATAATTGTTTATTAGTTATCCATAAATAATAAGTAAAGATAATAAATATCTAATTATTATTTAATTAATAATAATTAGGTATGAGTAGAGCTAATGAGAATAATAATTACTTAATCATTAATGATATAATGATTAAGTATGAAGTGAGATTAATAAGATTATCTGTGACCCTTAATAAATAAAGATAATAAACACTCAATAATTATTCAATAAATATTTAATAATAATTAAGTGTGTGTAGAATTAATACATTGAATATTTAATTATTGTTGAATAAGGAACCAAGTGTAATAATTACTCAATTGCCCTTAAGGTGAATAGTAATTAAGTAAATAAAAGACGAAGTAAGAGATCAACTACTATTTAGTTGTTAACAAATCATGTTAAATTCGTTAATTATCTTGTAACTGATAATAAGGAATTTTAACCCACATTTAGAAGGGTACTCAAATGATAGGTAACCATGACTAACTATTGTTTATCTTAAATAATAGCTAGAGGCCATAAAAATTAAATTATGTTTAGCTGATGGCTAGGTAGTAATTAAATGTATTCGGTGAATTGTTTATCTGTTAAATAAATAGCATAAGTGGGTATAATTACGCAATGCTAATGGATAAACCAACTCTACCAGCTGATAGGTTATCCAAGGTCAAGTAATTAAAGCTAAGATTTAAATTGTAGCTGAGCGAACAGGCAAGTTCTCTATCCCGAACTTTGATTTTTGCAAGTTCCTAACCCTAAACTTCTTACATTATTGCAAGTTCTTCTTTACTCAACTTTTACATTGAGCAAATTTCTAAGCCTTATGCACTATTTCTAATTCGTGCAAAAAGGTATATATATACTGTTGCAAGTTATTCTTTAAGCTTGAGTTTTTATCTCCAAGCATGCCTTAAGTGGTCTAATTACTTTCAAAATTATTCCACATCTGTATATTTATTGACATTCGCACTCGTGCATTTGAAATTCGTATATTTAAATTCAGGAATTTATAAACCATTCATGGTTAAGTCTGAACCCTTGTTTCGGTCAGACAAATATGTGAGAATTTTATAAAAAGCTATCTGAACCAATCAATGGTAAGGATTCTTAGACTGTATGGACACCCCTTTATTTATAGGGGAGTACCCCACGTACCGTATATAAGGTACAAATAGCAGAATTAAATGTTATGCATATACATAGGGTACGCGAGGCTGATCCCCTCAAGTACGTTATTCTGTAGCCAGTAACCAGAGGGTCAACCAGCTATTGACTCCTTTGGAAGTTATCGTTCAAAGTCTATTTGACTATCAATTGTTCTAAAAGCAATTATTGTTTTTGCTTCTGATTTTTTTTCAAATGTTGAAATTCCTTAATATCCCTTCATCATGATATATCCTTATTGTCATACTTTAAACTTGCTGGGCAAACTCGTTGCTCATTCTTGCTATATCATGATCTCATTGCAGCTAAACCCGAGACGTCAGGGAAGAACAAAGGGAAGGAAAGGATGAAGTGATAGACTTCATGTAGCAGAGAATAAAATTATGTGTAGTTAATTACTGTAACGTAATTAAATTCCTGATAGTTATTAGGGTACGGATTGTGTATATGTATAAGGTTATTTGTATTCTGGGACTAGTAACACCTTGTAATGAACAACGTATGTTTATTTTATTCCGCATTTTAGTTACCATATGTTGTTAGAGGTGAATGTTTGTATTGGATCGTGATAACCGGATCCGGGTATTTGGAGACCCGAATTTGGGGGCGTCACACGCGAACTGGGAAGAAACCCAGAATCCGGCTACTGGAGAGTCGCGCCGCAGCGCCACTCATAAGCCTTGCAGCTCACGCTGCAGCGAGGGGCAAGTGGGAAAAGACCGGGGCTCACGCCGCAGCGTGAGGCCCAAGCCTTAAGGCTCACGCCGCAGCGTGAGGCCCTGTCATTGGGGAAAACACGGAACTCACGCCGCAACGTGAGGTCCAGTGCTTGAGCTTGGCGCTGCAGCGCCAACTCCGTGTCCGGTCCAGGTTGGGCAGTTAGGCCGGGTCAAGTCGGGTCGGACCTAATGAGCCCATTTCAGCAGGGTCCAACACTTATATTTTTTTTGGATTAAATGATTAGACAGGTTAACTAAGCATATCTTGTTAAGCCCTAAATGCTTAATTATTTATTAAATGTCAACCAAATTAGTATTGTCTTAAGGCAATCAATGTGTTTTAATGATGCAGCGTCCGTTTTTGAACCATTATTTGGTATGTGACTAATTGTTATGTAAATATGTACTTAATTGTGTAGGATATTAAGGAGCGTGTGTTATAATATTGTAGCAGCGCATCAGGCAAGTTCCCTAACTTCATTCTTTCTATATATTGAATGCAAGTTTCCTAACGATTGTCTAACCCTTGTGTTGGGCAAGTTTTCCTTAACTTTACTCGAATTATATTTTGAGCAGGTTTCATATGTTATACAGGTTGTATATTGTTGCAAATTTCATGACTCAAATTGAGTTATTACTTTTGAATCATATTAGTGGACTAATTATTGTCAATTACTTCACCTCCAAGATAATTATTGATATTCGCAGCTTATGCATTTGAATTCATTATCTATTGTTGGATTGTGAAACGTTTAAGTTCTTCATTCATGAACTGTTTAAGGAAATAGTCTACGCCATTTGTTTCGGTTAGACATGTACAGGTTATTATTTTAAAAGCTATCCAAACCGATTGTTGGTGCGGATTCTTGGACTGAGAGAGCAACCCTTATGTAGGGGATTATAATGTGTCGGTTATTCGATGCAGTCAGAGTTAAATGTTATGCATATACATGGTGTACGAGAGGCTGATCCCCTCGAGTACAACTGACGGGGCCAGGTTTTAAAAGAGTTAGTCGAATGATTGACTCTTTGGCCAAAAGTTCATGGTCGGTTGGACCACTCAGCAGTAAATAATCATTATTCATTGATTCATTTGGACTTTGATTATGTCATTTCAGCTATTTCATCAATGTTCATAAATTGTTGATCTATGCAGCTATTATTCTTATTTATTCATGATATATCTTCATTCTTGCTTTTAAACTTGCTGAGCAAAGTAGTTGCTCACCCTTGCTATATCATGAACCTATTGCAGTTAAGCCGGGGAGTTCCAAAGCGGACAAAGGCAAAGGAAAGCTTAAGGAATAGTTATATATATTATCCCGTTGTGTAATCGTGGAATAGTTTTGTATCATTAATGTATTCTGCGATGTATTTTATTTAAGGTTGTAGACCTTGGGACCGTAGTAAACCTTTTGTAATGAACAACATATGTTTATTTTATTCCGCATTAGTTGATTTATGTTGTTTAGAGGTGTATGGATGCATTTTATCGTGAGCACCAAATTCGAGGTATTGGTACCTGAATTTGGGGGTGTCACAAAGACTATTCCCCGACAAAAAGAATATTCCCCGAAATACTGTTAATTTGCATATATCACCCTTAATTATAACATTTTATCAATTAAACCCTTTATTATTAGAATAATAATCATAAAAAAATAACTTTTATTTCATAAAAGTCGGGATCTTACAATCTCCCCTCCTTATGAAATTTCGTCCTCGAAATTGACGTACGTACCTACTATTTCGAAGAGGTGAGGATACCTAGTTTTCATTTCTGATTCTAACTCCCAGGTCATTTCCTCTGTATCATGGTTTCTCCATAAAACTTTGACTTGAGGTATAACCTTTGAGCGTAGAATATGTTCCTTCTTATCCAAGATCTTGACAAGTACCTATTCATACTTTAAATCCTTTGTTATCTCATCTGGTTCTAATTCAATAATGTGATTCTGGTCTTTCATAAATTTACGTAGCATAGATATGTGAAAAACGTTATGAACACGAGACATGCTTGGCAGTAAAGCGAGTCTGTAGGCCACAGTTCCTACTCGGTCGAGGATTTCAAATAGACCAATAAATTGAGGGTTGGGCTTTTCTCTCTTTCCAAATCTCGTAATTCCTTTCCATGCAGTAACACATAAATACATGGTCTCCAACATTGAATTCCTCGTCCCTTCGATGAAGATTAGCATAACTCTTTTGTCGATCTTGTGCGACTTGTATACATTGCCGAATCATTTAAATCTTTTCTTCAGTCATACGTACCAACTCTGGTCCCAACAATTTTGCCTCGCCTAAACGACACATTCGTCTATATAACGCCTCGAAAGTAGTCTTGCCTGTACTTGCTTGATAACTATTGTTATAGGAGAATTCCACCAATGGTAAGTATTTGTCCTAACTTCCTTTAAAGTCTAGTACGCAAAGTTTCAACAAATCTTCGAGAATTTGAATGGTTCTTTTTGATTGTCCATTTGTCTGGGATAGTAGCAGAACTGAATCGTAATTCAGTACCCATAGCTTTCTGCAAGCTGACCCAAAATCGTGAAGTGAATCTAGGGTCTCGATCAGAAACTATGGACACTATCATGCCATGCAATCTCACAATCTCATTTATGTACATACTAGCAAGAAGCTCAAGTGAATAGTTTTCTCGTATGAGCAAAAAATGAGCAGACTTGGTCAATCTATCTACAATGACCCAAATTGCGTCTAAGCCTTGAGAAACTTTGGGAAGACCCGTCACGAAATCTATGTTGATATGTTCCCACTTCCATTCTAGAATCTCAAGTGGTTGCAATGGACCCTTTGGTACTTGATGTTATGCCTTAACATGTTGATAAGTTAAACACCTTGAGATAAACTCTACAATCCCTCTTTTCATATTGCTCCACCAAAATGTATATCAAAGGTCACGATATATTTTGGTACTTCTAGGGTGGATTACAAACGGTGTGTTGTGTGCTTCCATCATGATTTTAAATTTTAAATCAGGGTCGTTAGGAACATGCAATCTAGAGTTGACTTGAAGTATTCCTTCTTTGTCAACTCTTGTTTCTGAAATATCACACTCTTGTACCTTCTTCTTCATATTCACCACCTCTGCGTCTATAGTTTGAGCAGCTTTAACTTTGTCGATTAAAGTCAGTTCTACTCGTATATGTGTCATCTTTACTCTTTAACTCTATCTCCATCTTTTGGAAATCATACAAAATGGGCATTTGTGTAGACAATATCGCACTCGTACCCGCATATGATCTTCTACTCAATGCGTTAGCTACCACGTTTGTCTTTCCATAATGATATTGGATGGTATGGTCGTAATCCTTCAATAGTTCCAGCCAACGTCGTTGTCACATGTTAAGTTCCTTCTGGGTGAAGAAATATTTTAGGCTTTTATGATCTGTATAGATCTCCACTTTCTCCCTATACAAGTAGTGTCTCCAGATCTTCAAAGCAAAAACGACCGCTGCCAACTATAGATCGTGAGTAAGATAATTCCTCTCATTGTCCTTGAGTTGCCATGTTGCATGAAAACGCAACCTAAACCTCTGCCTAAAGTATCGTTGTAGATGACAAATCCTTTTGATCCTGATGATATTGTCAAAACATGTCCTAAAATAAGTTTTCTCTTGAGTTCTTGAAAACCCTTCTCGCATTCTTCACTCTATTCGAATTGTGTGCATTTCTGAGTCAGTTGAGTTAATGGAATGGTAATTCGAGAGAATCCTTCTACGAACCTCTGATAATAACCAGCTAGGCCCAGAAGCTTCGTACTTCGGTTACTGACTTAGGCTGTTCCCAATTTAGTATTGCTTCAATCTTCGTCGGATCAACCGATATTCTTTGTTTAAATATCACGTGTCCAAGGAATGTTACCTCCTCAAGCCAGAACTCGTATTTCTTCAACTTGGCATATAGCTTATTTTCACGAAGCATTTGGAGTATCAGCCTCAAGTGTCGCTCATGATCTGCACGACTTTTGGAGTATATGAGGACGTCATCAATAAAGACAATCACGAAATGATTTAAATATTCTTTGAATATTCGGTTCATCATATCCATGAAGGCAGCAAGAGCATTAGTTAATCCTAAAGACATGACTAGGAATTTGTAATGCCCGTATCGAGTTCGGAAGGCAGTCGTGGGAACGTTATCAGCTTTAATCTTTAACTGATGATATCCGGAGTGGAGATCGATCTTTGAAAAGAATTAAGTACCTTGTAACTAGTCGAATAAGTCATCAATGCGAGGTAACGGGTACCTATTTTTGATGGTGACATACGAATAAAACAGGAGCACCCCAAGGCGATGTACTCAGACATATGAAACTAGTGTCTAACAACTCCTGCAGTTGGACTTTTAACTCCTGAAGTTCAATAGGAGTTATTCGATATGGGGTCTTAGAAATGGGTTTGGTACTGGGTTCAAGGTCGATACAAAATTCGATTTCATAGTATGGGGGTAGGCCAGGAAGTTCTTCGGGAAATACGTCAGGGATCTTATTAACAACGGAATTATCATTCAAATCTGACGTATTTTTGTTTAAATTAGTTGCATGGGCTAAGAAAGCTTAACATCCATTTTTTAATAAATGAATGGCTTTGTGGCTAGAAATGACAGTTATTGATTTCAACGGTTTGGTTGCTTGGATTCGCATAATAGGTTGATTAGGAATATGAAAACTAACGACCTTACGAAAGCAATCAATTTTAGCATGATGAGTAGTTAACCAATCAATTCCTAAAATGACATCAAATTCATACATTTCCAAAGAGATGAGATTAACTGGTAATGTGAATGTGACTATTTGAATTAAACAAGATTTATAAACAGTGGATATAATGAAGGTTTCTCCTAACGGAGTTTTAACAGATAAGTCAAAATCTAATTTCTCAATAGTCAAGTTTAAACATTAAGCACAAGCAGGTGAAATAAAAGAGTAGGTAGAACCAGTATCTAATAAGACATAGACTTCACAAAAATTTATGATTAGCGTACCAGTTATGACTTTGTCTGGTTTCCACGCCTTTTGGGAGGTTACGACAAAAGCTCTCCCCTGAACGATAGGCTTTGACTTATCCCTGACAACCTTTGGTGTCATCATTACAGCTGGACACTATTTTGCTACAGGATAAAATCGAGCTATGTGGTCTTCCTTTCCACAACTGTAACACACCTGGGATGGCTATGCACGGTTTGGACTGATATGTCCCTGTTTTTCGCACTTGTAACATCTGACTAGTGGTCTTTCTCCTCCTCTTGAAACTGGTGTTGATGCCTTTCCATGGTCATTGTTGAATCTTCTCTTCTTGAAGTTATTTCCACTCGACTCACTTCTTCTGTTATCTGGGCCAGGATTACCACCGAAATGGTTACCATTTCTGGCATGATGATTTCCTCCTTGTTGGTTCTCATTACTCCGACGATTGTTGTCGCTGTTACGATAATTATCGTAATTTTTATCTCGTTGTTGGGTGTTGTCTCCTAGTTGTAATATTTCTTTTTCTCGTTCCACTAATTAAGTCCTATCCACGATATCTGAATATAGGCAAAGTTAATGAGAAATAAGATGTTGACGAATTTCAAGTTTCAAACTTCATAAAAATATTCTCGTCATCCGTTCCTCATTGTCCACCAAATGGGGCACAAATCAAGACAGCTCGACAAACTTGGCTTCGTACTGCGATACGGTCATATTGTTCTCCTCCAGTTTAAGAAATTCCATTTCCTTCATATGGCAAATGCTCTCCAAAAAATACTTGTCATTAAACAGCTCTTGAAACTCCGCCCAAGACATTTCAAGTGTTGAATGATGCGTACGTTTTACTGATTCCCACCAGTGATCTGCCTCTCCTCGTAACATGAAGGTAGCGAAGGGAGCGCAATGCAATACATCAAATATCTTCGTCATTTGTTTGAGTCATGCCTCTATCTTGAGTGGATTCGGCTTTTCGAGAAATGCAGGTAGTCCTAACTCCTTGAACTGTTTGGTAGTGACCATTCGTAAGTTACCCGCTTTTCCACTAGTATTATAAGCAGTAGTTTCTCTCGCCTAGTTCTGCAAGAATTGCATGAAGTTCCTGAAGAAATCACCATTGAGCAGCATGATTTTCTGAGTTTGCAGCCATATTATTTGTAGCTTCCTGATTCCCAGCCATATTTGCCTAATAGTTCACTTTTTGATTTTCAGATGTCATTCTGAAATGCGGTCACAAAACAAAACTTGGTGAAAAAACTAATGTCACTTCTTTATCTCTACAACTAAACCAACTAATTAAATAATGAAATTAGCTTATGTACAGGACACACTAGCAAAGAATTTTACTCATCTCTCCCCTCCTAGTTCTAATCCCAGATCTCCACCAGAGATCATATCCCTAACCTCTGCTACCAACTGTGACGCCAATAAAATAGGTCCACACAACCCATTTTGAGTTGCCAAAATACATACTACAATATCTAAATACAAATTTTTCTATTTACAACTATTATTCGGTCATGTAAAATATGACAACACATATACTGTGAGTTTCAATACAAATATAACTTAAGTTCTCAATACAATTATCGTCACACAATTTATAACGTATTGAGATACTTCTACAGTCTCGAACCATCACTCTATTCCCCGGCTAGTGCCAGCTACACTCTCATTTTCTGCGAAGAACAATGGAACAAAATTGAAAAGGGTGAGCTCAATTAGCCCAGTAAAGAATATCATAACTAAGATAATGAAGAATAAATTATATTTAGCTTTCAACAATAATAAATCAGATATTTAACGAGAATAAATTTTCAACGATAACTGCAGCGGAACTAGTAATTCATTAGAAAAGTCAAATAGAACATAATGTCTACTATTTTCTCCTATTTAAAAAAAATTCACCATCATTATTTTATCCCTGTAACACCAATCAACAATCCCTATTTATGATCATCCAAATCAACAGTTTATCTTTGCACTACGAGTCAAAGATATTCATTTGTAACACCAATGGTCATGATCATGTCAAACACCAGTCCATCTTTACATTACGGGCCAAAGAGAACTTTTACCAGATGCCTTTGTCTGTAACACCAAATGTCATGATTATACCAATATACAGTTCCTGGTCATTATCATTCTAATCACCAATTCATCTTTGCACTATATGCCAAAGAGAACTTTTACCACCACTTAAATGTGAGGATTATGACAATGATATAAAGGATGAATAGAAAGAATAAGATCAAGAATAAATATTATAGATTTGTAATCTAATTGTACAGAGTTCAAGAATATCCAAATTGTCAACATGATATCTAGAAATTCGATTAAAGTTCAAGAATAAAATAAATAAGGTTCACAATTCAACTATAACGTGTAAAACGTAACAGAAAGATCCGGGTGAAAAGATAGTAGATGAAGCACAAACTATTAAGGATATTCTACTAATTTTAGGAATTTTCACCATTTAATAATAAGGTTATGAAAACGAATAATAATTTCTTACCATAAATGGAGGAGTATGAAAAAAAAATATCCTTTACGAGTATGAAAGAAAATTATATCATTTATCATAGTAGGAGACTAGATCTAACTGGTATAAAGGAGATTATCTTGAGAAATTCTTGCATTATTTGTAACACTCAGAGTATCCTTATACTCAAAAGAAATACTCACAATATTATGGACGAACAATTTTGTGATTCTGATGTGAGTTTCATTGTTTAACTAAGCAACATATTTATAGAAAAATGCTTAGCACACCAAGTTTGACTAAACCGTCATCAGAGCATGCCAACGAGGAAAAATTCGTCTGGCGAATTTTATTTTTCAACGTTTAAAATTTTTTATAATATAATATTTTAATAAAACAGATAACTTTATATATAATATTATATATTCTAATAAAACAAATAACTTTATATATATTATAAAAAGTTTTTTGTTTTATATAAAAAGCTTTTTGTTTTATTACTATTATAATAATAATAAAACAAATACTGAACGAAAATTTTTGCCGACGGTTTGACAAATTAGTAAGTGGTGGGTCCATGGAATAATAAGTCAACCTTATGACAAACGCTTCATGTTAAATCTCAAAAATTGAACAAATGACTACCACATATCACTTATCTTTAATCAACACATTTTTAATCTTTCAACAATTATTCACCATTGATATTATAGACTCACAATATTGACAATCAGATCATTCTCAGGAAAGAGGGGGCCTTCCGTAGAAACGGCGCTTAATTAAATAACTCATTTCATTGACAGAACTTCTAGACATTATCAATAATGTTAATTGGTCTAATAATATCATATCAAATAATATGAGTTACTGTTGTTGCCTCTTTTTAAGTCTTAAATAAAAGAACTCTAACTCGTGCAAGTATACACGGTCAACAAGTAATACAGAGGAAGTAAAGTATCGTCCCACGGAGACAGAATTAAATTAAATTACTATGTATCAGCTCTATCACTATACTTATTTGCTTAAACTAATGACTTACTTTTGGTGACAAAAATTATTCCTGTATCAATTAATAACTAACTATGTAAACACTAACAAAATATATCAAGCCTAGAATTAATGGGATCCTAACTTCATTTAATAGTTCATCTAATTACCACTATCATGCTATAAGGTTCACATATCACAGAAAAATAGCCAAGGACACTAAATTAGACATAATCATTTATCAATGCATTATGACCTACTTACATAATATCCATACTTGATAGACAACATGTAATCACCACTATAACCAAAATCACTATATTTCTATGTGAAATTGCAATTATATTGATTTTAAGCACAAGTCCTTATTTTGACTCTTACGGTGAAACAGTATATTTCTATCTGACTCACAAAATATTAAGCTATCCAATTAAACCTCATATTCGCAAGCTATCATGATTACAATCCATACTTATAGGTTATTTTTTCAATTCCATACAAGTACTGAAATCGAATGGTGATCAAGCATTCATACATGCAAAACAATCATGATAGAAATTCCTTATGATAAATAAATCAATCTAGCAATCAAGTATGTAATTAAACTACATATTAAAAAAAAAATCCGTTAAAAATCCCATAATGGAGATTAGTTCATATCTGAACCAAAAGCTATTATGGGACCAAATCTACACATGGTAAATTCACAAACAATTGAATAAAGAAGAAGAAGATTGATCAAACCCAATTGAAGTAATAAATCCAAAGTAAGTTTAAACCCACATCAATATCCAATGCTCGAACAAAAATAATCCACAGAATATCTCTAAGTTCTCTCTAGAAAAGTAGAATAATAACAATAAAAATAATCCTTGCTCCTAATGTTGCCCTAATTACATAAGATAAGCATTTTTTTTTCCAGTCCTTTTCCGTATCCAACTCTGCTTCAAGTAGACAAACTGCCGCACCTAAACTGCCTTTGGCGCCCCGGCGCCATATCCCTTTGTTTTATAGCGCCCCGGCGCCATATCCAAAATTACCAAGATGCCCCTAGCTTCAATATTGATTCCCAAACACCTGGATTGACCTTGTTACTCTTCCAATTCCCTCCTGCATAACATAAACACAAAAACAAATAAAATGATAATAAAAACACTCAAAGATAGCAATAAATTAAGCTCAAGAGCACTAGATTCGTAGGTATAAAACCCACTCATCAAATACCCCCAAACTTAACCAGTTGCTTGTCCCCAAGCAATGCAATACTCAAATCACCGTACTACACGAATCCAAATCAAACAACAAATAATGCAATGTCCAACTTTGGCCTCAAAGATAATACCACTATTCAAATAAAGTATTCAACTAATGCAAGAGTTCCGACATAAACCAGTTAGCCAAATCTCACTTGTCAACACCCATGTTATGTGTGAACCAACAACTTCAGTCAATCTTAACTCAAATCACAAACTTAATCAATTTCTTAGAAAGAACTCCAGTTTTACTTAACTCAACCAGTGAACACGACCAATCTACCTACTGCAAGCAATTTCTAAGCACAGGATCGTCACCAAGGTTTATTTACCACACTCAAATCTTTTTTCTTTCTTTTTTTTCGATCCTTCCCCAGTTTTTTTAACTTTTTAGTGAGTGCATTTTATGCTCCGTCTCACTTTCTTTTGAACGAGTGCGTTTTACGCTCCATCTCGTTACATGTGTTTATGAATGAGTGCGTTTTACGCTCCATCTCAATCCACCACATGTTCCATTCTTAAATCGGGAAAAGTTCAAAATTTTCCAATTTTTTTTCTTTTTTTTTTCCCTGGACTCCCCCAAACTTAGGTCATTGCTTACACTAGCCTTCAAAGAGGATTCACCGATTTCATCACATTATTCCCAAAGTTCTTACCAGAAATAGAGTATGTAAGGATTTGAATTAGATTAACCATTACAACAATTTTTAAGATTGCTAACATGAGTATCAAACTAGCCAAATTAACTCACTGGTTACATCATCACTTCTATCAGCTTTCAACTCTAAGTGAATCTCAAATTATCAAACAATTCTCATCATTGGCCCAAAATTAAAGGACTACATCATTTACCGCTCGATTCATGCAGCTAAATGCCCAACACAACCTAAAATGCAATCCTAATCTATCAATGTCATGCAAACATAAGTATACGAAACATAAATAAATGCATCAATAACAACGTGCACCTATCCTATATGCACTAACTACCAACAAGTCAAACATAAAACAACAGAAAACAACCCCCAAACTTAAGTAAATCAATGCCCTCATTGAAAAGCATAAACAAAAACGAAGAATGGAGGACTTCCCTGAACAAACTACACTGCAGGAGGGACCTCGTCATCATTCTGATCCTCATCATCACTGCGCTCCAAATCAGACGGAGGGAACACCGGTAAAATAGGTGCAGACGGGAACTGACTGGAATCAACCGAAGGATTTAGCCGAGCAAACATATTGACCATGGAAGTGTTGAAGGAGACATTATACTCGTACATGGTATCTTGTCGCTCAGCCAAACGAACATTTTGGGCTTCGATATTGTAGAACCACCGATCAATCTCACGTTGGACCTCAAAAGGAACTTTAAAACGAGGCGGTGCAGTATAAGAACTAGATGATACAGGGTTAGGTGCTGGCTGAGCTGTAGGATCTGGCTGTGAAACTATAAACCCTAACCCACGCGGGTGACTTGTACCTCCTGTCCATTTAACTGTGTAGCGTATAATCATCTTGTGGTCCAGAACAGGCATAGGCAGCTGCATCATCTCATCATCCTTCCATTTGACCCCCGCCCGTGCACATAGAGCACAAATAAGAGAGGGATGTGGTAACCCACTAGTGGTACCACCCTCTGTAGCACGGATAATGGAATTCCTAATAATAAGGCCAACGTTCATGGTCTTCCCAGTCACCAAACAATACAAAAGCACGGCTCTTTCCCTTGTCACATCGCTCACGTGAGTAGACGGCATTAGTTTAGCGCACAAGAAAGCATACCACGCCTTTCCATACTGACTGAGCCTGGATTGCGGAAAGTTCATGCTACCGCGCCCACGAGCTTTCCATGTTGTACCCCGGCTGACCACAACTCTTGAAGTATCTGATCATAGTCAGGTCCATTACGCACAAAATCTGTGTAGTCATTGTGAGAACCCGAATCTGCCAAGTCATAGATGTGATTAATCTCCGGGCAATCAAAATTCACAGACTTTCCTCGCACTCGCACTGTAAACCCGTCACGGTCCTTAACATGCGCATAAAATTCCTTTACCACGGCTATAACTGCGGAATCCGGTTGTGCCGTAAACAAACCCCATCGACGCTCAGCAATCATTAAAGCCATCTCGCCATCTTGTGCAGTTGGTTGCAACCCCCGTTCTGGAACTAATGGCCACTGTGCGAGTTTAAGATATCGATCTTGCACTTCTGCACTAGCAAATCGCTTCTTGTCAAAGGTTTTAGTTGGAGTAGAAGTAGATCTGATAAGTGCATATTATTCATTTATTTTTATTCCTTTATATCTAGTTTATTGCGTGTTTTATTGTGTATATGCACTTATTAGGTTATTTATTGATTTCAGGAGAATTCAAGGTCAAAAGTGGAAAAAGATGGAAAATTGGAGCTTAAAATACACATGGTGGCATTTTTGTAAATTCGAGGACTAGGGATAGCGCCAGCAGCGCTAGTGGCAGCGCTAGCAGCGCTACACACACCACCAGACACTGCACACCAGCGCTATTAGTGTGACAATCCGAAATTTTTGAAAATTATTAATAAATATAATATATTAAATTATATATTTTATTTAATTTATATATTGGGATACGCTGAGTTTGACTGTGTAAATGTATATGTACTATGAATTATGTGAAATTTTGTGTGTGAAAATTTAAATGTTTAAATAAATGTAGAGAATATGCAATTTTTTTTGAAAAGTTATACTTAATAGTTAATAAAACTATTAAATATATTCGTTTAAATTAGTTTGAGTTATTAAATGGGTAACATTAATTCACTAATTGAAAGTTAGAGAGTTAAATGTTTGTTTTAAATTAATTAAATAATAAAATTTATTTAATTAATAATGATAGTTATATTTATGTTATAATGAATAATGGAATAATATTTAATATTATTTCAAATGAATGTATATTAATACTATGTGGTGCAATATATATAATTATATGTATATTGGCATCAAGTTTGTGAATAACATTTATGATGTGAATAAAGGATAAAATATATTAAATTATATATTTTATGAATTGTTGAAAACAATTTATGGGACGAAAGAGATATTTAATTTTAATTAGTTGAAAATATTAAATATATATATTTACATTGTTTGAAAATAATTTACAGAAGGAATGAGATAAGTAA
This sequence comes from Aralia elata, assembly GCA_034770075.1. Taxonomy (NCBI): domain Eukaryota; kingdom Viridiplantae; phylum Streptophyta; class Magnoliopsida; order Apiales; family Araliaceae; genus Aralia; species Aralia elata. The sequence goes on along the minus strand of CM068378.1, from coordinate 88,907,524 downwards.
ATTTAATCATTTAAGATTATTGTAAACATTGAGTAAGTAAATTGAAATAAATAATTTAAATTATTTATTTTAGTCTGTTACATTAAATATGTGAATTTAAATAATTAATTTAAAACTAATTATTTTAAAATAATTGGTTCATTTCACTTGAATGTGTTATTTTATTATGCGATATGTACTGAAGAGGTAGTTATTAAATAAAAAGCATGAGCTGGGAGTTAATAAAGCTGAGTCATTAGTTGGAGAACATGAGCTGGAGGCTTACTATGCTATTAAAGACTAATCAAGCAAAAAGACGAGTTCTTATCAAGAGTAATCAAGATTCTCAGCAATCAAGAGGTAATATATATGTATATGTATATACTTTGTTATGTTCTTTCAGAAACAATATATATATATATATATATATATATAAATAAAAATTGGGCATTCATGTGCAAAATTGATTAAGAGATTATTCGATTAATTAGACTGTGAATTAGAAGGCGATTAGTAGTTGTTGTGCGGAGTTATAAGGATGGCGAAATGGGATTAGAAAGGAAAGAAACCTTTGCGAAATTTATCCGAAAATTTAATGCCTATGTTGTGTTTGATAAAAGGTTTCTTAGAAGCTTTTGGGTATAATTAAGTAATTTGGTTAAGTTTATGGTTTATAAACTCTGTATACTTATTTTATGTAATAACTTAAGTGGATTGAACAAGTAAAATTCAAATTTGAATCTATTTTGGAAATTAAGAACATGTTAGTTTTTTGGTGTAAAACAGTTGCAACAGGGCAGTTTTCGGAGCTCTGTTAAGCCAATCTAGAATGTCCAAATTGGATGGTTTATAATTTTTAAAAATAGTCTGCCATACCAAGTACAACGTATTAAAAATTGGTAGCAATCAGACATATGGTTTGGAAGACGTAAATTTGCAAAGTGGGCAGTTTAACCATGGGGCTGCAGCTGGACAGCAGCAGCCATGCGCGCACTGCGCTGCGCTGCTGCAACTGTTTCTACTGTGTAGTTTTGGTGCGCAGTTTAATTCACCTAATTTGCTTATATGTTGTAACTTGTATTTTATTTAAATGAGTGGGTATACCATCTATATCATACCAAAAATACATCATGAATGAATTAGTAGATTGAGAGATAAAAGTACACAAAATAAGGGGAAGGGGAATGGGGGCTGCTGCCTAGCAATAGCAGCAGATGGCAGCAGAGCAGCGACAGTAGCAGCAACCATAATTAGGCTATTCCTAGTTGTGGCCTGTTTTGATAACGCGATGCAATACTCATAGTTTAGTTATAAAATAAATCGTTGTAAAAGCATAACAAGATATAAGAACTAAAGAATATGTAAACTCATTTTAATACGGAAAAGAAACTAAGAATGCGTAATAAGACTTCAAGTATACGGACTAGAAAGCAATCATTATGTATATCAAGAGCGATGTATAAACTACAAGGATAACGTTTTGATATGTTAAAAGCCATGTCAAAGCCTTTTTGACGTAAAATGGTGACGACACACAAAATATTTTAAATGAATACGTAAAGACTTTAAGCCAAAAATGAAAGATATTAGTTAAATAAAATATATTAGTTAAATAAAAACCATCAAGTGTAGTCTATATGGTTATCTAATATACATACATGAGTACGTGATATATGACATGGGATGTATAGCTAATGGGCGTATATATGTGATTGTAACTGTGTAGGGCTTATGGAGTGATGATAAGCTAAATTATAATTGTTAAACTACACGCAAGGCAAGTATCCTAACCTAAGCATTTACTTTATGCAAAAGGCCTATGATTACGCAAGTCTCTTGAACTTATATCCTTCTTGTGTAATATTTTTAAATTATACAAGTTATCCATGTTTGAATGGTTGCGCAAGTTTCCTAACTTGTACAATTCAACGTTTGTAATGCAAACTTTCTCTATTACTGCAAGTATCCCAATTCTGTGCACTACTTTTCCATTGTGCAAGTATCCCAATCCTATGCATTACTTTTATAATATGTAAGAAGAGCTTTAATTTCGGAAGTATCCTAACTCGTTGCAAATTCTTTAACTTCATTCGATTTATACATTGAATGCAAGTATTCTAATTCATTTCAAGTTTCCTAATTACATTCGATGTAGTTGTTAATAAGCTTTGCTATAAGAAATATCTTCCAGTCCTGCTGAACTGTTAAGAAACAAGTCTATGCTATTGTTTCGGCTAGACTAGAGTAAAATAATTTCTTCATTATCCATTGCAAGTCTTGAAATATTATTGAGATTAGATAGAGCGTTCCAACCGAATTGTTTTGGTATGGAATTCAAGTCTGAGACGAACATCCCTTATTTGGGAAAACTTTTAATTGTGCCGAAAGGCAGTGAGGATAACGCAAGTAGTGTTGATCAACGCAGGGCATAAAGGGCTGATCACCCACCGTGCCCGTAAGTTAAGACGGTTTGCAGTTGAATTACTGTTAGACCTTTTCAAAAGTATGAAAAACAAAGTTCTTGGTCTTGTGACCACTCAGCATGATTAGTCAGTATGTCATTTCAAATATAATAAACGAAAAGTTTTGTATTCAGAATTGATTCAGTGACTTCACAACTATTGTTTCGTTGTAGAAGTATTCTTCAATGAAAATGTTTAATTTCGAGATATATTGTTTTAGTATCTGTTAATACTTGCTGAGCAATTAAATGCTCATTCTTGTTTGAAATTAAATGTTTTCAGTTAAACCTGAACGAATAGAAGGGTCCGTCAAGGACAAGGACAAAGGAAAGCTACAGGAGTAACTAGAAGTCATTATCTGTATTAGTTATAGTGTTATTATGTGATAATACTTTATCTATCATGTAATTAGATACTTAAAGGTCTTCGTACCTGGGATAGCAAACTCTGATGTAATCTTTTTAAAATTTTAATTATGATAAGTAGTTTGAATGAATGGATCATACCACCTTGTGACGCCCCCAAATCCGGGTACTTGAACCCCGTATTTAGTGCAACACGATACTATTCATTTAACCTTTTATTATTGATATTCAAACCAAAATAAGTCATTACATCAAGTTTAAACTTGTCTAACCCAGGTTCGCAAACCTTTAATTCATTACATGATAAATATTGTATTATTATTATTACAAAACATCTAATTATTACAAATAACAGTCTTCTACTCATCCACCTTCCCTTTTCCTTTGTCTTTGCCAGGTCCTTCTAAAGTTTCACTGAAAACATTTAATTTCAAGCAAGGGTGAGCATTTAATTGCTCAGCAAGTAATAACAGATACTAAAACAATATATCGAAATTAAACATTTTCATTGAAGAATACTTCTACAACGAAACAACAGTTGTGAAGTCATTGAATCAATTCTGAATACAAAACTTTTCGTTTATTATATTTGAAATGACATACTGACTAATCATGCTGAGTGGTCACAAGACCAAGAACTTTGTTTTTCATACTTTTTGAAAAGGTCTAACAGTAATTCAACTGCAAACCGTCTTAACTTACGGGCACGGTGGGTGATCAGCCCTTTATGCCCTGCGTTGATCAACACTACTTGCGTTATCCTCACTGCCTTTCGGCACAATTAAAAGTTTTCCCAAATAAGGGATGTTCGTCTCAGACTTGAATTCCATACCAAAACAATTCGGTTGGAACGCTCTATCTAATCTCAATAATATTTCAAGACTTGCAATGGATAATGAAGAATTATTTTACTCTAGTCTAGCCGAAACAATAGCATAGACTTGTTTCTTAACAGTTCAGCAGGACTGGAAGATATTTCTTATAGCAAAGCTTATTAACAACTACATCGAATGTAATTAGGAAACTTGAAATGAATTAGAATACTTGCATTCAATGTATAAATCGAATGAAGTTAAAGAATTTGCAACGAGTTAGGATACTTCCGAAATTAAAGCTCTTCTTACATATTATAAAAGTAATGCATAGGATTGGGATACTTGCACAATGGAAAAGTAGTGCACAGAATTGGGATACTTGCAGTAATAGAGAAAGTTTGCATACAAACGTTGAATTGTACAAGTTAGGAAACTTGCGCAACCATTCAAACATGGATAACTTGTATTGTGACACCCCCAAATTCAGGTACCAATACCTCGAATTTGGTGCTCACGATACAATACATCCATATACCTCTAAACAACATAAATCAACTAATGCGGAATAAAATAAACATATGTTGTTCATTACAAAAGGTTTACTACGGTCCCAAGGTCTATAACCTTAAATAAATACATCGCAGAATACATTAATAATATAAAACTATTCCACGATTACATAACGGGATAGTACATATAACTATTCCTTAAGCTTTCCTTTGCCTTTGTCCGCTTTGGAACTCCCCGGCTTAACTGCAATAGGTTCATGATATAGCAAGGGTGAGCAACTACTTTGCTCAGCAAGTTTAAAAGCAAGAATGAAGATATATCATGAATGAATAAGAATAATAGCTGCATAGATCAACAATTTATGAACATTGATGAAATAGCTGAAATGACATAATCAAAGTTCAAATGAAACAATGAATAATGATTATTTACTGCTGAGTGGGGTCCAACACCGACCATGAACTTTTGGCCAAAGAGTCAATCATTCGACTAACTCTTTTAAAACTTGGCCCCATCAGTTGTACTCGAGGGGATCAGCCTCTCGTACACCATGTATATGCATAACATTTAACTCTGACTGCATCGAATAACCGACACATTATAGTCCCCTAATAAGGGTTGCTCTCTCAGTCCAAGAATCCGCACCGACAATCGGTTTGGATAGCTTTTAAAATAATAACCTGTACATGTCTAGCTGAAACGAATGGCATAGACTATTTCCCTAAACAGTTCATGAATGAAAAACTTAAACGTTTCACAATCCAACAACAAATAATGAATTCAAATGCATAAGCTGCGAATATCAATAATTATCTTGGAGGTGGAGTAATTGACAATAATTAATCCACTAATATGATTCAAAAGTAATAACTCCATTTGAGTCATGAAACTTGCAACAATATACAACACCTGTATAAAAGATGAAACCTGCCCGAATGTTAATTTGAGCTAGGGTAAGGAAGCTTGCATTCAATATATAAAAAGAATGAAGTTTGGGAACTTGCCCAACACAAAGGTTAGACAAGCGTTAGAAACTTGCCTGAAGCGCTGCTACAATATTACAACACACGCTCCTTAATATCCTACACAATTAGGTACATATTCACATACAATTAGTCATATGCGGAATACCAAATATTTGCTTACACAACTCTATAATGTCCCATTCAAATAAGAAACAAAATATTAAACAAGGTTATACCCACTAGTTACGGCGTTACGACGCTTGCACGTCTATACGCCCAACTTGCCTATTCGAATGCCCAAGCGACACGTAATTGTGTACACCTAACACGCCCATTCGATTCATCTAATACTCATTGGTTAATGCTAAGTATCATTATAAATCATAACATCATGAAAGTTAGAACATCACTTTACATTGTCGGGAGCATTACATGTGCTTACGTGCATGCCCGACACCTACCGTTTGCGCAATAGCCCTAAAAACGGTTAATTTCAAAATTGTTCCAGGTAATAAATTTCAATTCTAATTAATGGATATTGTAGGTCTATCTCTAAGCTTTCCGGATCATCTTGAATCGCCTAAATCCGAGTCCGTATGAGAAAGTTATGGCCACTTTCCCAACGGACGTCGAAGCTGAGTCGGGCAGCGCACACGCGGGCGGGCGGCACCAGGCGCACGGCGTGCGGCAGCGCGCGCGCGGGCGCGCGGGGCCTTGGTGCGGGCGGGCGCGCGGCTGGCCTGGTGGCCCATGTCAGACATCGCGGTTTTGACCCTCCTTCACTCCAATCCTCATAACTTCTTCTCTAGACCTTCAAATTGGTCCGTTCCGGACTCTATGGACTCCTAAGACATAGAGCTACAACATATCAAAAATTTAGAGCTATTCATTAACATTAACATGTTGAAATCCGTGACCAAAGTATCAAATCATGTTTTATTTTCGTGTTCTTCGTGTTCTTTACAAAAATCATCACCAAATCTTTGTTTTAATCCCTTTTTACTCCATTCCAACTGGGTTAAACTCATAACCCATGGAAGTACAATATCATAACAACAAACACATTAAACAAACACGAAATCATAGCTACAAGGTCCTCTAAATCGTCCAAACAGTCCAAAGTCCATGTTTTGTCCATTGTTCTTGCTCCATTAAGCCAAGGTAAGGATTTCTTGGCGTTTTTGTTCCACTTTGAGATTATTAATAGCTTACATAACCTCTTGACAACATTGACAAACAATCACAACAAACAAAAACACCAAGAATCGCCACAAATCCGACCCACAAGCTTAAGAGCTCAAAACTAAGAAAAACTTGAAAAACTCAACAAGAAATCGAATGGAAAGGATTTGGTTGGTGTTTACCTCTGTAAATCCTTCCTAGATGATTAAGAAGCTTGGCTAGGATTGATTTTAAAGGTTCTCCTTGCTTGGTTCCTCTCCTCCTTCCTCCCGTGCCTTCTCCTTCCTCCTTCTTTTTTTCCGGCGAACTTCCGGTGACCTCTTTCTCTTCCTTCTTGGCAGCTCTCACTCTCTTTCTCTCTCTCTATCAGCTGATGGGAAATGGGAGGAATGTGGAATGCAAGATAGAAATGGAATGGTTGCATTATTTGGGAGAAGTGGAGTAAATTAGGGGGAAGTGGAAGAAGAATTGGAAAGGTGGCCAATTTTCTATTGGCTAACAATTGTTTATTTGTTCCCACTTATTCAACATGCAATTCTACTCATTTGGCCTCTCCCTCACCATGTTACCCGTATACTCCCTCATTAAAACACCAAAATGCTGATTTTTGTGCCCATATCCCACATGGGTCAAGTCTTGGGTCATGGGTTGGGTCATGGGTTTGGGTCATGGGTTTGGGTCACCCTTAAAACCACTTGGGCTTCTAATTTAATTCCCATTGGGCTCCCATAAATCCTACACTTGGATTAATATCTCATTGCCTAAATGGGTTGACAATAATTAGGAAAATCGAAGTTATTCGAGAAGACGTCTCTAGATGAATATTCCCAACGTGAATACTAACTCGTGAATAGAGATTTAACGATGCTACGCGAAATTAAATATTCACTTAAACAAAACTATAACACAAAAAATTTCATGCATTCACATAATCCAGATTGTCACACAACCTTTAAACATGCAACCACAAAATAATATTAATAAAAATAATAAATATTCAGAAATTCGAATTACAAGGCAAATTCCAGAATTCCCGGTCGTTACAATCCTCCCCTCCTTATAAGAATTCTGTCCCCAGAATTTCAACCTAGGGGCGGAAAAATCTTAACAGAGGTTTCACTCAAAAAGATGCGGATAATTCTTCCTCATCTTCTCTTCTAGCTCCCACGTAGCTTCTTCAGCTGCGTGGTTCCTCCAAAGTACTTTGACCGAATGGATGACCTTATTTCTTAACGTCTGTTCTTTCCTATCTAATATCTGGACAGGAATCTCTTCATATGACAAATCTCGTTCAACTTGAATCGGTTCATAGGATATCACATGTTTGTAGTCGGGTTTATATGGCCGCAACACAGAAACGTGAAACACATTATGAATATGCTCCAGTTCAGGAGGTAAAGCTACCCTCATACGCCACCTCACCTACCCTCTTTAAAAACTTCAAAAGGTCCTACGAACCTGGGACTCAATTTTCCCTTCTTTCCAAATCTGATCTTCCCCTTCCAGGGAGATACCTTCAAAAACACAAAGCTGCCCACTTCAAAGTCTCGTTTCTGACGATGTAAAATCGGCGTATTTCTTTTGTCGATCCTGAGCCGCTACCAATCGAGCTCTTATCACTTTGACGACATCCACAGTCTGTTGCAACCAATTCAGGTCCCAAACAGTCTCCGTTCACCGACTTCGTCCCAACACAGAGGTGTTCGACACTTCCTTCCGTATAATGCTTCGTATGGCGGCATGCCAATACTTGCATGATAACTGTTATTGTAGGCAAACTCCACCAGTGGTAGGTGATTGTCCCAACTGCCTTTAAAATCCATCACACATGCTCTAAGCATGTCCTCCAGCGTCTGAATCGTTCGTTCGCTTTGCCCATCCGTTTGAGGATGGTATGCCGTACTCAACCTCAACTGGGTTCTCAACCTTTCTTGTAAGCTCTTCCAGAAATTCGACGTGAAGCGCGGATCTCTGTCAGATACAATAGATACCGGTACTCCATGTCGTGACACAATCTCTTTCACATATAACATTGATAGCTGCTCCAAATTATACCTTATCTTGATCGGTAGAAAATGTGCAGATTTAGTTAAACGATCCACGATCACCCAGATCGCGTCGTAACCCTTCTGAGTTGGTGGAAGCCCCATCACAAAATCCATCGTGATATGCTCCCACTTCCACTCCGGAATATCCAGTGGTTGTAGCAGTCCACCCGGTTTCTGATGTTCTGCTTTTACCCTTGGACATGTCAAACATCGTCCAACACATTCCGCAACCTCCCTCTTCATGTTCGGCCACCACCAATGTTGACGCAAATCCTGATACATCTTGGTACTACCAGGGTGTATCGAATACTTTGTAGAATGAGCTTCCTGCAGAATCTCTTCTCTCAACTCCGGAACCATCGGTATCCAGATTCTCCCTTCAAACCTTAGTAGTCCCGTGCTATCAGACTTGTACTTTAATTCCTCTCCTTCTGAGATCCGCTTCTTTATGGCGATACATTCATCATCCATTTCTTTGAGCCTCCTTTATCTTGTCTAATAAAGTCCGGACATCGCCTCCACTGCAAATAGTTTTCTCATCTGCATTCGTCGGATATTTGACTTCCAATTTCAGTCTTTCCATATCTTTTGATCAGGTTTCCTCTTGAGTTGTTAACATCATCAACTTATCTCTGCCCTTCCTACTTAGCGCATCAGCTACTACATTGGCCTTACCGGGGATGGTATAAAATTTCACAATCGTAGTCCTTGATCAACTCCAACCATCGTCGCTGCCTCATGTTTAGTTCCTTTTGAGTGAAAATATACTTCAAACTTTTGTGGTCTGTGTATATTTCACACTTCTCCCCATACAGATAGTGCCTCCAAATCTTTAGAGCAAACACTACTGCCGCTAGTTCCAGGTCATGAGTCGGATATCCCTTCTCATAATCCTTCAGTTGCCGTGACGCGTATGCAATGACCTTCCCATGCTGCATCAATACGCACCCAAGACCTTTGTGTGACGCGTCACTGTACACCACAAACCCCCCTGTATTATCTGGCAGTGATAACACAGGTGCTTCACTAAGTTTCTTCTTCAACTCCAAGAAACTCTCTTCGCACTTATCCGTCCACACAAACTTCACTGTCTTCCTTGTCAAATTTGTCAACGGTGTCGCTGTCTTTGAAAAGTTCTGAATAAATCTCCGGTAGTAACCTGCTAATCCCAAGAAACTTCGAACTTCTGTCGGCGTCCTTGGCTGCTCCCAGTTTATTACTGCTTCTACCTTCGCAGGATCCACCGATACACCATCCTTGTCAATTACGTGCCCCAAAAACTGCACCCTTTGTAGCCAAAATTCACACTTGGAAAACTTTGCATATAGCTTCTCTCTTCTTAGTGTTTCCAGGGCTATTCTCAAATGTTCGACGTGTTCCTCCTCCGTCTTCGAGTAGACAAGAATGTCATCTATGAAAACGACGACAAATTTATCTAGGTATTGCTTGAACACTCTGTTTATCATGTCCATAAATGCTGCTGGCGCGTTCGTCAACCCAAATGACATCACCAAAAACTCAAAGTGTCCATATCGAGTTCTGAATGCTGTCTTTGGAATATCCTCTTGCCTCACTTTCAGTTGGTGATATCCCGTCCTCAAGTTAATCTTCGAAAAGTATTTCGCTCCCTTCAATTGATCGAACAAATCATCAATTCTGGGCAACGGGTACTTGTTCTTAATCGTGACTTTGTTCAACTCCCGATAGTCAATACAAAGCCTAAGCGATCCGTCTTTCTTCTTTACAAACAGTACCGGTGCTCCCCATGGAGAAACACTCGGACGAATATACCCCTTATCTAGTAACTCCTGCAGTTGGACCATCAATTCTTTCATTTCCACTGGTGCCATCCTGTACGGTGCCTTTGAGATCGGTGGGGTTCCCGGTACTAAGTCGATCACAAATTCCACTTCTCTGTCCGGCGGCAACCCCGGTATCTCATCTGGGAAAACATCTGGGAATTCCCTTACTACAGGTATCTGACCCAGCTCACCCTCTACTCTTCGGGTATCAACCACGTGAGCCAGATAACCTATACAACCTTTCTTTAGCAATTTCTTCGCTTGCATTATCGTCAGACAACAAGATTGTCTCGGCAATTTACTACCGTAAAATACGACCTTCGACTTATTCGGAGTCTTCAGGTGTATTACTTTTCTTCTGACAATCAATCATAGCCCCGTGACTAGACAACCAGTCCATCCCAAGAATTACATCAAATTCTCCTAGTCGTATTGGAATCAAATCCACGCTCAGTTTATACCCGTTTATCTCAGCACAACAATTTCTATGGATGTATTCCACAGGAATAACTTCTTTATTAGCTACTTCCACATTCATTGGATTCTCTAATTTCTCACGAGGTAAGTTTAGCCGTTTAGCAAATTCATCCGACACAAATGAGCAGGTAGCTCCCGAATCAAATAATACATATGCATTAATATTATTGATCGAAATAATACCTGACACCACATCCTTTGATTCCATCGCATCCTGCACTGTCATGTTGAAGGTGCGTGCTACTGGTCTGTTCTGCTGTGTTGGTCCTCCGATAGTCAGCTTACTATTGTTCCCTTGGTTAGCACTGCCTGCATCACTCTTTCTCTTTGGGCAATCCTTCTTCTGATGATCTGAAGCGCCACAAGAAAAACAACTTCCTGCCTTCGCCTTTGGGCATTGTGGGGCAATGTGCCCCGGTTGACCACAGTTGAAACAAACTCCTTTTCCTTTCATGCATTCTCCAAAGTGATTCCTTCCACATTTCTCGCATTTATTTCCCTTCTTTGCATCCCCTCCGGACTTGCTTCCTGTCGTCTGACTGTCGTTCCATTTTCTCTTATTTGGGTTACTTCCCTCGCTGCTACCTTCCTTATGCCCATCATGACTCTTTTTCTTTTTCTGATCTTGGTTGTGCCTGGCCAAAGCTTCGCTTCTTCCCTCAGCAATGATTGCTTTCTCAAGTAATGTAGAAAATGTGTTGATCTGCAAAACCGCAACCTTACTATACACCCAAGGTTTCAGTCCTTGTTCAAATCTCTTTGCTCGCCTAGCTTCGGTGTCCACCTGATGTGGAGCAAACCTAGCTAATTCGTTAAATTTTGCAGCATACTCCGCAACTGACATGCTTCCTTGCTTTAGTTCCAGGAACTTTATCTCCATGCTTGCCTGCATACTTGCTGGAAAGTAATTTTCGAAAAACAGCTCCTTGAAATGAGCCCATGCAATCGTGCCTTCCCCAGCTCGACCTTTGTTCGCCTTCCACCAGTAATTTGCCTCACCTTTCATCATGAAAGTGGCAAACGATGTCATCTGTTCTTCGGCCACCCTTGCGACCTCAAAAACTTTCTCCATTTCTTCTACCCATGTCTGGGCTTCAATCGGATCCGTAGTCCCACGAAATTCTGGCGGTCCTACCAATTTGAAATCCTTAAAGTTCGCCATGTGACTTCCTGACTGATCAACTACAGCGGCTTGTCTGCCCTGCATTGCTTCTGCTAATAAGTTAACAAAAGCCCTCATAGGGTCTGCCTGACCCCCTTCGTTATTCACCGACTCCTCAACCCTTTGGTTACGCGGTCGTCCTCTTGGCGCCATGATCTGCTAAAAGAAAACCATCGGCTATTACTAATAGATCTAGGCCTCATGCAACAAGTCATTTAAGTCAACAATTAAAAGTAAAAGCATCTATCAAACACGTTTGATTTAAATAAAACAACTACATTTATAACCATATGTCATTGTCTCAACATGTGGCGTACTTCTATAAATGCTAAATGACATAGCCTGCCAACCATTAACTATCCCCTACAAACACAAGTGGGGAATAATAACCTTCCACCCCTATACTAGAAGCAAAATTGGGGTTCAACTGCTATCCCACGCACGCTACAAGCAGAGGGATTTACAACATAAGTAAGCCCCTAATACAACAAAAGTGGGACCTACTGCAAACATAATGCTAAAAATAACACATCACCGCCTGCTGCGACAGAGTGCAACTCGGAGCTCCCGTCGAGCCAGCCTGTCGACCACTCGACGCCTAATCACGCGCCTGCTACTCCCCTCATCCCTGGGGTACCTCCTCACCCTGTCCCTCAGTCTGCCGATGGAAGTGGTTAAGCCTAAACGGAGGGAATCAAATCTCTGCAGTCCGGGCTGCCAACTGCCCTATAGCCTCATCTCGCTCCAGACGAGTAGTCTCCAGCTGATCTTCTACCCGCTCTATCTGTCCTACCAGCATCACATTCCTCTCTAAGAGGTCATAAACCATCACACCAAGTTGAACAGAAACCCCACGCCGACCGTGAGCCACTGCCTCTAGCTCGGCAATCCGCTGGTCCTTTTCCTGCAGCTTCTCGGTTAACTCAGTCTTTTCTCCTAAAGTCTGATATGCCAATGACCTGTACTGCTCCTCTCGGTCCTGGTGATCCTGATTCTGCTCCTCTAAGTGTGCTACTCGATTCTCGAGCTCTTCGTTCTTATTTGTTAGCTCTTCTATGATGTCACTAGCAGTAGTGCCCATGCCATCTGCATACTCAGGCGGCTCCTCATCCTCCGTCACTGGGTCCTCCTCGGGGTCCTCCTCAGAACCATACTCGGCCTCAGACTTAGCCCTAGTGTCCATCATCTCTGGGTCACTCGACTGTACCTCCACTAACTGCCCTGCGTCCACATGAATGTCTGTGAACTCTACCTCTCCAGCAGGACTGTACTCTCCCGTCTCAGACATCCTACAGCCACAAACAGAAACAAATAGACAGCAAGATGTCAGTGCTACAATAAAATATATTCATTGATAAAATGAAATGATATTTTATCATGCACAACTCGGCTCGATGGATTTCCACAATCCACCTCCAGACATGACCATCAAATGAATCTCCTCGATCCATCACCTAGCGTACTCAATACGAGTTTAATACTAAGGTTATAACCTAGGTTTCGCAAATCCTAAAGTTTATAACCTAAAGCTCTGATACCAACCTGTGACACCCCCAAATTCAGGTACCAATACCTCGAATTTGGTGCTCACGATACAATACATCCATATACCTCTAAACAACATAAATCAACTAATGCGGAATAAAATAAACATATGTTGTTCATTACAAAAGGTTTACTACGGTCCCAAGGTCTATAACCTTAAATAAATACATCGCAGAATACATTAATAATATAAAACTATTCCACGATTACATAACGGGATAGTACATATAACTATTCCTTAAGCTTTCCTTTGCCTTTGTCCGCTTTGGAACTCCCCGGCTTAACTGCAATAGGTTCATGATATAGCAAGGGTGAGCAACTACTTTGCTCAGCAAGTTTAAAAGCAAGAATGAAGATATATCATGAATGAATAAGAATAATAGCTGCATAGATCAACAATTTATGAACATTGATGAAATAGCTGAAATGACATAATCAAAGTTCAAATGAAACAATGAATAATGATTATTTACTGCTGAGTGGTCCAACCGACCATGAACTTTTGGCCAAAGAGTCAATCATTCGACTAACTCTTTTAAAACCTGGCCCCGTCAGTTGTACTCGAGGGGATCAGCCTCTCGTACACCATGTATATGCATAACATTTAACTCTGACTGCATCGAATAACCGACACATTATAGTCCCCTAATAAGGGTTGCTCTCTCAGTCCAAGAATCCGCACCGACAATCGGTTTGGATAGCTTTTAAAATAATAACCTGTACATGTCTAGCTGAAACGAATGGCATAGACTATTTCCCTAAACAGTTCATGAATGAAAAACTTAAACGTTTCACAATCCAACAACAACTAATGAATTCAAATGCATAAGCTGCGAATATCAATAATTATCTTGGAGGTGGAGTAATTGACAATAATTAATCCACTAATATGATTCAAAAGTAATAACTCCATTTGAGTCATGAAACTTGCAACAATATACAACACCTGTATAAAAGATGAAACCTGCCCGAATGTTAATTTGAGCTAGGGTAAGGAAGCTTGCATTCAATATATAAAAAGAATGAAGTTTGGGAACTTGCCCAACACAAGGGTTAGACAAGCGTTAGGAAACTTGCCTGAAGCGCTGCTACAATATTACAACACACGCTCCTTAATATCCTACACAATTAGGTACATATTCACATACAATTAGTCATATGCGGAATACCAAATATTTGCTTACACAACTCTATAATGTCCCATTCAAATAAGAAACAAAATATTAAACAAGGTTATACCCACTAGTTACGGCGTTACGACGCTTGCACGTCTATACGCCCAACTTGCCTATTCGAATGCCCAAGCGACACGTAATTGTGTACACCTAACACGCCCATTCGATTCATCTAATACTCATTGGTTAATGCTAAGTATCATTATAAATCATAAAAACCACATCATGAAAGTTAGAACATCACTTTACATTGTCGGGAGCATTACATGTGCTTACGTGCATGCCCGACACCTACCGTTTGCGCAATAGCCCTAAAAACGGTTAATTTCAAAATTGTTCCAGGTAATAAATTTCAATTCTAATTAATGGATATTGTAGGTCTATCTCTAAGCTTTCCGGATCATCTTGAATCGCCTAAATCCGAGTCCGTATGAGAAAGTTATGGCCACTTTCCCAACGGACGTCGAAGCTGAGTCGGGCAGCGCACACGCGGGCGGGCGGCACCAGGCGCACGGCGTGCGGCAGCGCGCGCGCGGGCGCGCGGGGCCTTGGTGCGGGCGCGCGGCTGGCCTGGTGGCCCATGTCAGACATCGCGGTTTTGACCCTCCTTCACTCCAATCCTCATAACTTCTTCTCTAGACCTTCAAATTGGTCCGTTCCGGACTCTATGGACTCCTAAGACATAGAGCTACAACATATCAAAAATTTAGAGCTATTCATTAACATTAACATGTTGAAATCCGTGACCAAAGTATCAAATCATGTTTTATTTTCGTGTTCTTCGTGTTCTTTACAAAAATCATCACCAAATCTTTGTTTTAATCCCTTTTTACTCCATTCCAACTGGGTTAAACTCATAACCCATGGAAGTACAATATCATAACAACAAACACATTAAACAAACACGAAATCATAGCTACAAGGTCCTCTAAATCGTCCAACAGTCCAAAGTCCATGTTTTGTCCATTGTTCTTGCTCCATTAAGCCAAGGTAAGGATTTCTTGCGTTTTTGTTCCACTTTGAGATTATTAATAGCTTACATAACCTCTTGACAACATTGACAAACAATCACAACAAACAAAAACACCAAGAATCGCCACAAATCCGACCCACAAGCTTAAGAGCTCAAAACTAAGAAAAACTTGAAAAACTCAACAAGAAATCGAATGGAAAGGATTTGGTTGGTGTTTACCTCTGTAAATCCTTCCTAGATGATTAAGAAGCTTGGCTAGGATTGATTTTAAAGGTTCTCCTTGCTTGGTTCCTCTCCTCCTTCCTCCCGTGCCTTCTCCTTCCTCCTTCCTTTTTTCCGGCGAACTTCCGGCGACCTCTTTCTCTTCCTTCTTGGCAGCTCTCACTCTCTTTCTCTCTCTCTATCAGCTGATGGGAAATGGGAGGAATGTGGAATGCAAGATAGAAATGGAATGGTTGCATTATTTGGGAGAAGTGGAGTAAATTAGGGGGAAGTGGAAGAAGAATTGGAAAGGTGGCCAATTTTCTATTGGCTAACAATTGTTTATTTGTTCCCACTTATTCAACATGCAATTCTACTCATTTGGCCTCTCCCTCACCATGTTACCCGCATACTCCCTCATTAAAACACCAAAATGCTGATTTTTGTGCCCATATCCCACATGGGTCAAGTCTTGGGTCATGGGTTGGGTCATGGGTTTGGGTCATGGGTTTGGGTCACCCTTAAAACCACTTGGGCTTCTAATTTAATTCCCATTGGGCTCCCATAAATCCTACACTTGGATTAATATCTCATTGCCTAAATGGGTTGACAATAATTAGGAAAATCGAAGTTATCCGAGAAGACGTCTCTAGATGAATATTCCCAACGTGAATACTAACTCGTGAATAGAGATTTAACGATGCTACGCGAAATTAAATATTCACTTAAACAAAACTATAACACAAAAAATTTCATGCATTCACATAATCCAGATTGTCACACAACCTTTAAACATGCAACACAAAATAATATTAATAAAATAATAAATATTCAGAAATTCGAATTACAAGGCAAATTCCAGAATTCCCGGTCGTTACATGTATAATTTAAAAATATTACACAAGAAGGATATAAGTTCAAGAGACTTGCGTAATCATAGGCCTTTTGCATAAAGTAAATGCTTAGGTTAGGATACTTGTCTTGCGTGTAGTTTAACAATTATAATTTAGCTTATCATCACTCCATAAGCCCTACACAGTTACAATCACATATATACGCCCATTAGCTATACATCCATGTCATATATCACGTACTCATGTATGTATATTAGATAACCATATAGACTACACTTGATGGTTTTTATTTAACTAATATATTTTATTTAACTAATATCTTTCATTTTTGGCTTAAAGTCTTTACGTATTCATTTAAAATATTTTGTGTGTCGTCACCATTTTACGTCAAAAAGGCTTTGACATGGCTTTTAACATATCAAAACGTTATCCTTGTAGTTTATACATCGCTCTTGATATACATAATGATTGCTTTCTAGTCCGTATACTTGAAGTCTTATTACGCATTCTTAGTTTCTTTTCCGTATTAAAATGAGTTTACATATTCTTTAGTTCTTATATCTTGTTATGCTTTTACAACGATTTATTTTATAACTAAACTATGAGTATTGCATCGCGTTATCAAAACAGGCCACAACTAGGCATAGCCTAATTATGGTTGCTGCTACTGTCGCTGCTCTGCTGCCATCTGCTGCTATTGCTAGGCAGCAGCCCCCATTCCCCTTCCCCTTATTTTGTGTACTTTTATCTCTCAATCTACTAATTCATTCATGATGTATTTTTTGTATGATATAGATGGTATACCCACTCATTTAAATAAAATACAAGTTACAACATATAAGCAAATTAGGTGAATTAAACTGCGCACCAAAACTACACAGTAGAAACAGTTGCAGCAGCGCAGCGCAGTGCGCGCATGGCTGCTGCTGTCCAGCTGCAGCCCCATGGTTAAACTGCCCACTTTGCAAATTTACGTCTTCCAAACCATATGTCTGATTGCTACCAATTTTTAATACGTTGTACTTGGTATGGCAGACTATTTTTAAAAATTATAAACCATCCAATTTGGACATTCTAGATTGGCTTAACAGAGCTCCGAAACTGCCCTGTTGCAACTGTTTTACACCAAAAACTAACATGTTCTTAATTTCCAAAATAGATTCAAATTTGAATTTTACTTGTTCAATCCACTTAAGTTATTACATAAAATAAGTATACAGAGTTTATAAACCATAAACTTAACCAAATTACTTAATTATACCCAAAAGCTTCTAAGAAACCTTTTATCAAACACAACATAGGCATTAAATTTTCGGATAAATTTCGCAAAGGTTTCTTTCCTTTCTAATCCCATTTCGCCATCCTTATAACTCCGCACAACAACTACTAATCGCCTTCTAATTCACAGTCTAATTAATCGAATAATCTCTTAATCAATTTTGCACATGAATGCCCAATTTTTATTTATATATATATATATATATATATATATATATATTGTTTCTGAAAGAACATAACAAAGTATATACATATACATATATATTACCTCTTGATTGCTGAGAATCTTGATTACTCTTGATAAGAACTCGTCTTTTTGCTTGATTAGTCTTTAATTTCAATTTGCTATCTTAGCTTCTTGAGAATTTGATAGAATTTTCAGTTTCATGGAGTAATTTGGTATAGAAAACTAGGCTTGAAAATGTTTGGAACGAGAGATATAAATCGGGATATATATATATATATATATATATATATATATATATATAGAGAGAGAGAGAGAGAGAGAGAGAGAGAACGGATATAGAGAAGAGAAGGATTAAATTTCCTTGCTTCCTACTCATTAGATCATATAACTCAGCTGAGTGTAATGCCTATTAGCTAAAACACTTCCAGCTCCTACTTAAATTAATGACTCAGCTATATTTTCCTAATTCTTAGCATACATAGCCTGTGTACATATTATCTTACTACATTCTCATAAATCATATATACATAATACATATATATGTTTATACATCATATATACGTATTTAATAATACATACATATATTTCATATTTACATATATATATATATATATATATATTATACATAATATACATATTACATGCATACATATTCTCATACATATTATATAAAATATATTATATAATATATACCATAACTTTAATACATATATACCAATCAATGTATTAATTAATCTTTCCAATAATAATAAAAAGAAAAATATAGAATTAATGTGTTTAATAAAATAACACTTTTAGTGGAACGGACCAATAATTAATATTAATAATTATTTCAATTAATGTATTAAAATTAATTAACTCTTTCAATAAAAATAGAATTAATACATTAAATAAAATAACATATTTAATGTAACGAACAAACTATATTAAAATAATTTAATATGTATTAACTATTTTAATTTACTTACTTAACGTAATAAATCAATTAAAATAATTAACATTCAATTAATTATTTTAACTCATTTATTCAAGATATACAACTAATTTTGTATAATTAAAATAATCATCTCATTTCTTTCATAAATTGTCTTCAAACAATTTAAATATATAAATTTAATATATTCAGCTAATTAAAATTAAATATCTCTTTCGTTCCATAAATTGTTTTCAAAACTTTATAAAATATATAATTTAATATATTTTATCCTTTATTCACATCATAAATGTTATTCACAAACTTGATGCCAATATACATATAATATATATATTGCACCACATAGTATTAATATACATTCATTTGAAATAATATTAAATATTATTCCATTATTCATTATAACATAAATATAACTATCATTATTAATTAAATAAATTTTATTATTTAATTAATTAAAACAAACATTTAACTCTCTAACTTTCAATTAGTGAATTAATGTTACCCATTTAATAACTCAACTAATTTAAACGAATATATTTAATAGTTTTATTAACTATTAAGTATAACTTTTCAAAAAAAATTGCATATTCTCTACATTTATTTAAACATTTAAATTTTCACACACAAAATTTCACATAATTCATAGTACATATACATTTACACAGTCAAACTCAGCGTATCCCAATATATAAATTAAATAAAATATATAATTTAATATATTTTATTTATTAATAATTTTCGAAAATTTCGGATTGTCACATTCTTCCCCCCTTACAAAGATTCCGTCCTCGGAATCGTAAAACAAAACTAACTCTAATATGGGGATAACTTTTCTGTATCTTTGCTTTGAATTACCACGTTGCGTCTTCGGCATTATGGTTCTTCCATAACACTTCTTCTTGCTTGTTAGGCTTTGTTGCTCATATTCAATTACATACCTATAGTCTTGCTCATATGATCGTAATATCGACGTAGGGAACACATTATGTGCTCTAACTCAAGAGATAATACTATTTCGTAAATTACATCTTCTACGATAAAACTTTGCTTTTGTCGATGATGATTAGCATATTTCTTTTGTCGGTCGTGAACTTCTTCGAGCCTTGACCTTATGACTTTAACGATTCTCGCATTCTGTTGCATTAATTCTGGTTTCAGCATCGTGACATTCTGCAATTCCTTCCGTACGAAGCTTTATAAGGTAACGTGCCTATATTTGTGTGATAACTATTATTATACGCACATTCTACTAAAGGTAGGTATAAATTCATAATAATCTTCTATGGATTGAATCGTTTCTTCGCTTTGCCCGTAGGATTTGGGGATGATATGTCGTATTCAACCTTAGTTGCGCTTCCATTTGCTCTTGCATGCTCTTTTACAAATTCGACGCGAAACGGATCCCAATCTGATATGACTGAAATTATCATTTTATATGATAGGTTTTTACTATTCGGTATTAACCTTGGAACTTAAATTTCTCCTTTAAAAAAATCCTTTTATTAACGGGTTATATATAACCTATTCCTCTTCTGCAATTTTCTTCTTTATTAAGGGTTTTTTTTTTAATAAAATATTTACTCATATTTAATATTTCATTAACTATCTCAAGGCATTTTACTTTACACATACTCATCACAAGCATTCTTAACAAATATTTTCATTAATATGCTGCTTTAAAATTTACACCCTGTACATTTGATAACTTCTTCTATTTACATTTTTTTTATCCCTCGGTTACATACAAAACGATGGGATTTATATAATTATCCCACAACTTATACAAAAGTTGGGACTTAGAATAGATATCCCGCTTACTTATATAAAAACTGGGATTTACACACTATACACTCATACAGACATACCATCTATTATATCTTATCCTATGCGTATCATATTATCCTACTTCTTTGCACTTCATTTACCTAACTTCTTTATCAGACAATCTTTTACTTGATGATATAACGATTCACACTTAAAGCATGCTCTTTCCTTCGGGTTGGGACCATGAGGAGAGATATGCCCCTCTTGTCCACAATTGTAACATATCTTCTGCCCTTTCCGGCATACGCCTTGATGCATCTTCCCACAGTTCGTACATTCTCTTATCTTTTTAAAGTTTCCTCGGTTATTTCCAGATTTTTCTGAATCACTATCGCTCAATTTCCTTTTCCCCTTCTTACTTGAAGATTGTTGCGATATACTGCGTTCAGCTTCCATTTTATCAACTTGAACCGTTAACTTATTTCGCTCATCTATAATTTCAATTAATGCCTTATATAAGTGAATGTTTAACAATTTTTCCACTTTCCACTTTTCTTCTAGGGAAAGCACCTTATTTTTCAGGTTTTGCACTTCGTCTGACATTGACCCAACCATTGTTGTTGCTGCCATTACGACTTCTTCTTCTTTTTCTTCTCCTTTTTCTAGCTTTACTTGAGCCTCCTTCGTATTTTCCTCTATTTCTTCATTCAGTTCCATTTCTGGATATTCATCATGATCACTGCCCAGATCTACGCTTGGTTCATCCCTTAAAGCTCTCTCAAGGTCACTCTCAATGTGAGCTTCTACTTTCGCTATTGGCTTAACTATTAGCTCGAATGGAACAATCTGCTAAACTTTTCTTTTTCTTTCTTCCTTCTATTCCCTGAATCGCAACCTTTACGATTATGAATCGATGTAAATATGAGTATATATGACTCAATTCTACATTCGAATTATCTCTGGATAGTATTATTACTATTAGGCTTTATTATATCAAGCAATCATCACAATACAATCTCGTTTCAAAGCAAACATTTCCTTTTTATTGAAAATCTCAAATGTTTACAAAACTTTCATCTCCAACCTTTACAAACTGTCATCACAGTATTTAAATAGTTTCTCCTAAAAGAAAATATCTTTCTTTCAACTATACTTCTATTCTTTATCACCAATGGCGAAAGACTTGCATCACATCTATAACCTGCAAAAAGGTTTATTTTTGCAAGAATGAGCTCGACAGCTCAGCAAATTTAACAGTCTATCATGCTTCACGTAGCACAAAGATTCGTATTCAATTCATATGTCATATAACTATTAATAAATCTGAATTAAGTGTACATGTATTTATGTGTACATATCGTGATATGATATACCCATAAATTTTGATTAGTCCATATTTATAGTGATAAGGTAACTTATAATCTTTATATATCCAGCATAGTATATTACGATGGTATATTAATTAATGGGTATCAACCAATCCATAAGTGATTCAACAATTACAGTGATCATGTATTTATACTAAGGTATGCAATGCATGACTTAAGCCTCTAAGTGTACGAGAGTTAAAATACCTCAATTGCAAAAGGATTCTAAATAATTTAGAAACTTATATGGAATTTATAATAGATTTATGAAAATAAATGCAACAAGGCATTAGGCGTACGCCGAGTGTATCGCTCAAGCACTCACATAGACTGAGACAGACACGTAATGTACAAGCGTCGAAACATCGTGATAAGACGGAGACGACGTAAATAGTATTTCATTTCTAATGAAGCAAAACACTATAATAAGCAACTAAGAAATTCTATAAACCAAGCCAAGCATATGGCATATATGCGCTAGAACATCGGGTTAGTGTTAAAACACCTAAAAGGTATTTTGATTAAAATGAAACGAGCGGCGTAAGAGATGGGCTAGAGTTATATAAACCAAGAGTTTGCTTCAATGATATGACAAAGTTGATATGTGTATGAATGTAACTGTGTAGGATAATTTGAGGGGCGATTAACGTCAAATATCTAAAGAATGCCAAAGGGTGCGTGAAGCACATGTAGCTATATGTTGTAATCAACGTGACAAGGCAAGTCTTTCAGTTCCTATGTGTTGTTTCAATTTGTTGTTGAATATATAATGTGATCTTCTTGAATATGATGAATTACATGTTATGCTTTATGAAATGTGAAAGTCAAACTATGACTAAATTGATTGAGTTATGGGACTCAGTCTATATGTGATAAGTGATATCTTAGATATATCAAGCATATGAAATTGCATGGCATAGAGTATAGTAGAATGATTATGATGTATCAGCTGAGCATGAAATTATGTACTACATGAAGTATGAAAACTGCTAGATTTGCTGAGCTGTCGAGCTCAGACTTGCAAAACCCAAATTTTGCAGGATAAAAATGCAGGATGATATTATCTACTATCTCGACGATAAAGATTAGAAGTCGTGCAAAGCAACTTCGCTTCTTTAATTAGAACTTGTATTGAATTGCGACAATGATTCTTGATATATATAACTGACTGGTACGTAAAGTTTGAATTATTCAATATATAAAAAATATTTGTTTTGAATATATTGGGATGAGTATTATATAAAGAAAATCAATATGGTGATAATACTAAATAAGAAAGAATTTGAATGTAGAATTGAGTTGTATATACTCATATCTACTTCAATGTATAATTGTAAAGGTTGCGATTCAGGGAATAGAAAGGAAGATATAAAAAGTTTTTAATTATCCGCATGTTTCAGCTATTATTTCATCTAAGTATGAAGTAAAGTTGAATCAAGATAGTATTTAACGCACAAGGTTGGGATCAAAAATAGTCCTGATTTTGGATTAAGTTGGTCCCGATTTTGGGAGCGTTACACTTGGTATCAGAGCTATAAGCACGAATGTTGTGAAGAGCCCCGAGCCTCTCGCTGGTGACGACCCGAAAATGTGAAGGCATATTAAATAACCTCCATTTTATTGGGTGAAATGTACGCATGTTATGTAATATAGTGAATATATTATTATATTTGCTATAGTTAAACAAATTGTGAGAGAATAATTTATAGAAAGAAAAGAAAATAATTGAATACATTATATATTTGTTTTAATTTGAAACAAATTGTGAGAATCAATTTATTTAAAGAGACGGATAGCTTTAAAGATACAAAATTTTAGTATCTATTAATGAGCAAATTAAAATAATTTATAATATTAAATTATTTTAATAGGAATATAGTGTAAATAAATGCATGGTTAGAAGTATTTAATAAATGGGGATTAAATTAAATTATATTATGAAATGAGATTATTTGATTATGAAGTCTTGTAATGAATTCGCTATGAATTAAATTTCATGAGTAAGTTTATTCACTTAATTAAATCTGTGACAACCCGGATTTTTCATAATTATTAAAATAGGAATTAATAGTTAATTACACTATTAAATTATTTAGTTGAGTTCATTACGAAATGAATTATGGAAGTGAAGAAGATCAATTAATTAATATTGATTAATTGAGATTCAGTTGTAATAATAAGCCTTGAATGGCAATGAGATTGTTATGAATTAAATTTCATAAATGACGTGATTAAGTCACTTAATTCAAATAGTGAATTAATGTAAGTATCTTTGTTTTAATAAATATGAAGGAGTTAATTAAATTCATTATTTCAAATATATTACACATAATGTAATATATTTATGTAATGGCTTAATATATTATATTATGCCAAATGAATATAAATTAATATGGAATGAGATAACTAGTTCACTATTTGAAAAAAATTGGTGAATTAAAATATTCATATTGATTAATTGAATAAAGAAAGTTACGAGTATTTTCTTTTAATTAGTTAATAATGAGAATCATGTTACGATAAATGTAACATAAATAATTTTATGGAAGGAAGTAAGGAAAAATTTAATTATAAAGTTTAAATGAGCTAATTAAATAATTAATGGAATAAATATTGATTGATTTGTTCCATTATAAGAGTTTATTTTAATTATGAAATTTAATTTCATAATTAGTGAAGAAATTTTTATACATGATTATAAGTGTACAATTATTTAAATTTGATTAATAATTTATGGGAATGAATGTTATTACAATACATGAATTAATTTGTGGGGAAATAATATATTATTGTGTATTGTGTGATATGTATTAAGTAGGCAAGATTGCTGGGAATTAAAAGTTATACGCTGAGTCATTTAGTGAAGCATGAGGTGTTGAGCTTTGGGCTCATTAACAGGACACTAAGCCATTCACAATCTGATAATGGAGAAAAGAAAGCTGAGAGAGACCCAATAACCCTGCTCATTCACTTCCGTCCCAAAACAATTCTTAAGCTTAATACATGAGTCCATAAATTTTACCCAAAATCCATACCAAAATTTATACAAATTGATGGCAAGTCAAGAGAAGAAGGATTCTAGTTGGGGAATTTAAGGAAGTTCAAAACAAATTCATGGAAGAAAGAGTTCGATTCAGATTATGCAAAGAATCAATTAACCAAATTTTCAAAAACCGGGTAAAACACTTTTCTCATCTAATTCATAGAAATTGTTTGAGTATTAGTTTTTTTTTTATTTACTGGAATAGGTTGTATTGGTTCCTTATATCAAAGAAATTAAAAACAATTTTTAAATCCTATTTTGTAGTGCAGTTTCTTTTATGGATAAAGGCAGAGAATTTGATGGATTTTATATATTTGATATTACTCTTCAGCAAACATTGAGTAGTAGCTGAGCTCAAGTTAAATACTGAATTGGTCAATAGTTCTTCAGAATTAAGTGATTAGGGGCTTGACACCTAAATTAAGTGTTTGTTTTCCTTTTCTGGGATTGAATATTAAAAGAATCTACTTTTGAAGCTATAGTTAAATCTTTTGGTATTGAATTAAATTTGAATGTGACTGATGGTAGTGATATAGTTAAGACTTCCTTAAAAAGTTTGAGGTCTAAATGGGTAATCTTTTTCAGGGAAGGATGTAGTTATTTTAAGAGGGAATGGTCCCTTAAGAAACCAAATGTATAAAGATTAAGTTCATGAATCAATTACTAATGTAATAATTTATACGAGAAATATCGTCAATGTTTATGATGCATCATGCTATTCTCAAATGTATTTAATATAATATAGAAGTAAAATGTATTCAACATGGTATAGAAGTATGAAGCTCACGGAGGATATTACTTCATTCATGAAAATTATAAGTTATTAATATGTGAATGTGCAATTTATGTAAAAGAAGTGTTGTTAGAAAACAAATGAATGCTATGAATTTATTAAATATAATAAGTATGTTCTTAAAAATATATATAAAAAAGAACTATATTTATTAGTTTTATGAAAGTATTGGACATATTTTATATGTTATGTGGTTATATGTTTAATCCTAATTTTGGTGAAGCTTAAATTGGTTATATGGACTGTAATTTAAAATATAAATTAACCTATATTTGGAATATTAAATCCAATTTGGTTAAAATTAAAGATTTGAAATATTAATTTAGAATGTACGAATTTTGAATAAAATTCGTAAAACGCATTGTGTGTCAGCTATGTGATAATTCTATTTATATTACATAGGTGTTACGAGAGACGATAAAGTTACAAATTCACGTAAACGAGTATAAGCAATAGCGTGAACGACTACAAGTGATAGTGAATACAACGAAAGGCAAGTCTTTCAGTTCTTTTGTGATATATGAATTTGATATTGATTATATGTAATCTTTATCGCATTATAAATGAAATCTCCAGAAGCATGCTAAATTTCATACGATGCGCTATGAATTATGAAAGTCAAATTATGACTAAGTTGATTGAGTTATGGGACTCAATCTATGTGTGATATGTGATATATATTAAGCATATAAAATCGCATTGTTTAGAGTTATAATGCATGCATGATATACATAGTCGAATGATTATAATGAATGAACTGAGCATGAAATTTTGTGCTACGTGAAGCATGAAAACTGTTGGATTTGCTGAGCTGTCGAGCTCAATCTTGCAAAAATAAACTTTTTGCAGGTTAATGATATGATGGGATATTTCTGAATATCTGGACGATAAGGATTAGAAGATATGCGAAGGATTTCATTTTTCTTGAATTAAAAGTTGTATAGAACTAAGTTGATAGATGTAATTGATAGATATGTACAGTTTGAAATATTTAATAAATAAGGAATGTTTATTTCGAAATGAGATTGTATTGTGGTGATTGCTTTGTAATATAAAGTTGTATAGTGATAATACTATATAGAGATAATTCGAATGTAGAATTGAGTCATGTATACTCATATTTACTTCGATTCATAATCATAAAGGTTGCGATTCAGGGAACAGAAATAAAGATATAGAAAGAAAAAAAAAATTTTAAAAAAAATTTAATTATCCACATTTTCAGCTATTATTTTATCTAAGTATAATGTTTTAAAACTAGAACAAGATAGTTTTAACACACAAGGTCGGGATTAAGATTAGTCCTAATTATGGATTAAATTGGTCCCGATTTTGGGGGCGTTACAGTTGGTATCAGAGCTGTAGGTTATAAACCTTAGGTAGGGGTTACCCTTAGGCTATAACCGCAGAGATAAGGATGAGGAATAAACTCAAATAGAGTTTAAGTGCTAAGAAATGAATTTTGGAAATTCATTATTGAGTAAAGAAGAAGATAAATAAGATTCAAAGAAGAATCTTGTCAAGTTATAAAGAAAAGAATCTGGAGTTACCTGACTCCAGTAGTATACATTGAAAAGTGATAATAAATAGACGATGTCTATAAGATTAGAAGAAGATTCCAAGAAGAATCTTGGTAAAAGCTTAAGGATCAGGGAACACCTGATTTGAATAATCATAAAAGAATATGATTGGAAGAGGATAAGAAGATCGTACCAATGAAACGATCATTGAATAAGAAAGAATCGTAATATAACACGATTACAGAATAAGATCACAACGTGATCAGATTACATTGTTGAATAACATATGACATGTTAAGAAGTTATAGCCTGACGCTATAAAGAGAATGTACTATGAAATTATACGTTGTAAACTCAGGAAAGAGTGGTAAATGCTAAGATACAGATTAAAGAAAATTTGTATTGAGAAAAGTGAAAGCTAGAATTATGTGGGTTTTCAATTGAGGACTCATGTTAGTGGCTGAGTTGTACAATTCCTGGTATGGGACGGGAATTTGTGCTTGGTTTGAAAATCATTTAGCTTCCTATATTAATATAGTGGTTGAGTTGAACAAATCCTGGTATGGGACGGGATTTGTCCGTGGTTTAACAACCGCTCAGCTTCCTATATTGATTAGTGGCCGAGTTGGTTCGACAACCCCTTAGCTTCCTATATTGATAATCATTGAAACCTGGTGTCGCGCTATCACTATACGTATAACGAGAAGGTGATTCTTTTCTCATATTTATATTTGATAGTTAGAGAATATTAAGATTAGGTGCGAGTTCTTTAAACTCATACTTATGGTAAGTTCATAACTCATAATCGTATGGTGGAACCCCTCAGCGAATGGACATCTTTGGTCTGACTAGGATAAGTTCCTACACCCATATGATTGTGGTAAGTTCCTGAACTCATAACGTGTGGTATGTTTGATGAACTATATTGGGGTATAGAAAAGTTGTGCATGAAGAATTGAGGATTTTTTTTAGGATAGTAAGCTTTAAGGATGAAAGAAATAGATAGAATTATTAAGCAATGGATCATTGGAGAAATTGAAGTTGATGGTGGAGGCATAAGTATTCCAAATCTTCTAGCTATGCTAGACTTCGAAATTTTTGACATCAAGCTAAATTCGCACTGATGTGCCTTTAAAAAATAAAAATAAAATTTTTGTTATCCTTAAAACAAGGTGACAAGGGTGTGTAGATGGACTTTGAGCCATTATCACATCGTTACCTGTTGTTGCATGATAACACCAAAAATAATTTTTCAATGTTTCACACTGTTTAAAGAAGAGTCTACGCTATTTGTTTCGGCTAGACAAAAATGATTTAAAATATCAAAATGTATTTTTAAATAGTCATCAATGCATCATGGAACCTGGTGTAGAATGACAGATGATGGAGTCATCAATGCAGAATTAACCTAGTGTTGGATGTGATCTAAAGATCGTCAGCCCACTATGGTATGATGTAGTATGATGAAATCATAAAATTAATGACGACATTCTCAACGGACTGCTGAAAACAGTGCGGTACTATGCGTCATAAAATGATTTTCAGTATTTTAGTAAATCAAGAAGTGTCAAGTGCCTTTTTGAATCGGCTAGACACAGATTCAGATATCGATTTTGAATTGTCCAACTAAATTGATTTGGTTTGGACTCCAGATTTTGTATGAAAATCCCTGAATTGGGAAAAAAAATTTAGCACCAAATGGTGGCACAGATGAATGAATATCGTTCAATTGGCGTCGAATGGTGGCCACACAGATAGTGTTGATCAACACAGAACAACCCTGAATTGGGAAATTCTGTTTGCGCTGAATAGCGGTGACGATGAACGTAAATGTCGTTCCTGTAGATAGCACTGATCAACACAGGGCATAACAGGCTGATCACCTACGTGCCTGTAAGACAGAACGGTTTACAGATAAATTTCTGTTTAAACCTTTTCAAAAAAGAATATTTCGGTTTATATGACCAGTAAGATGATACAGAAAGTTATTCCTAAGCGAATCGTCGAAATTCTTGAATTATTTATATTGCTTCACAATTATTGATCAATTGTGGAGAATTTCAATTCTGGTAATTGAATATAGAAGGGGATGATGTTCTTAGAAAAGAAGTAGTCGTGAAATGCGACAAGTCTAGAAGTATTCTTGAGAAAGAATAGCGTAATGAAAGAAAAAAATAGAAGAGATGTACGAAACGTACGATGATTTCGGAATGATCTCTAGAAGAGAAAGTTTGTCATAGAACTCAATGAGTGAATTCAATGAATCGAATGAACGAAGACTAATGAATTGAGATTTCAAGGACAAAATTCTTAGAAGAAGGGGTGAATGTGATATCCCGAGAGTTTATGAGTTTAGTAAATCATAAGTTTGATTGCCTTGATCCTTAGAAAAGGATGTTGATGGGTTAAGACTGGTAATACTCGGGGTGTATCGAGTTAATAACGGTTATGTAATAAAAACCTATAAAGAGTTGTTGAGAAAGTGGAGGAACTAGGTAATATAACACTTACGTTAACACGACGTGTTGAGATTATTTAACGATACAGAATGTTGAAAGGAGATGTGAACCGTGTAATTAAGGTTCGGTATTGTGATTTCGGGGACGAAATCCTTATAAGAAGGGAAGAATGTAATAACCCGAATTTTCAGAAAATATTAAAAATAAGAAGTTAATAAATAAAATTTTTATTTGGTGGTATGTGACGTGATATTATATTGCATAAGTTAATACGTACTTTGCAATATATGATTTTTGTGAATAAAAAAATAAAAATAAATTATTATTATATATTTATTATTTCATGTAAATAAATTGTAGAATCAATTTACTAAGAAGAAATGAGATGAGTATAGTTTATGATGAAGGAAATTATTAAAATAATTTATAATATTAAATTATTTTAATATAGTAAATTGGTGGTATTAAATAACCTCCATTTTATTGGGTGAAATGTACGCATGTTATGTAATATAGTGAATATATTATTATATTTGCTATAGTTAAACAAATTGTGAGAGAATAATTTATAGAAAGAAAAGAAAATAATTGAATACATTATATATTTGTTTTAATTTGAAACAAATTGTGAGAATCAATTTATTTAAAGAGACGGATAGCTTTAAAGATACAAAATTTTAGTATCTATTAATGAGCAAATTAAAATAATTTATAATATTAAATTATTTTAATAGGAATATAGTGTAAATAAATGCATGGTTAGAAGTATTTAATAAATGGGGATTAAATTAAATTATATTATGAAATGAGATTATTTGATTATGAAGTCTTGTAATGAATTCGCTATGAATTAAATTTCATGAGTAAGTTTATTCACTTAATTAAATCTGTGACAACCCGGATTTTTCATAATTATTAAAATAGGAATTAATAGTTAATTACACTATTAAATTATTTAGTTGAGTTCATTACGAAATGAATTATGGAAGTGAAGAAGATCAATTAATTAATATTGATTAATTGAGATTCAGTTGTAATAATAAGCCTTGAATGGCAATGAGATTGTTATGAATTAAATTTCATAAATGACGTGAATTAAGTCACTTAATTCAAATAGTGAATTAATGTAAGTATCTTTGTTTTAATAAATATGAAGGAGTTAATTAAATTCATTATTTCAAATATATTACACATAATGTAATATATTTATGTAATGGCTTAATATATTATATTATGCCAAATGAATATAAATTAATATGGAATGAGATAACTAGTTCACTATTTGAAAAAAATTGGTGAATTAAAATATTCATATTGATTAATTGAATAAAGAAAGTTACGAGTATTTTCTTTTAATTAGTTAATAATGAGAATCATGTTACTATAATGTAACATAAATAATTTATGGAAGGAAGTAAGGAAAAATTTAATTATAAAGTTTAAATGAGCTAATTAAATAATTAATGGAATAAATATTGATTGATTTGTTCCATTATAAGAGTTTATTTTAATTATGAAATTTAATTTCATAATTAGTGAAGAAATTTTTATACATGATTATAAGTGTACAATTATTTAAATTTGATTAATAATTTATGGGAATGAATGTTATTACAATACATGAATTAATTTGTGGGGAAATAATATATTATTGTGTATTGTGTGATATGTATTAAGTAGGCAAGATTGCTGGGAATTAAAAGTTATACGCTGAGTCATTTAGTGAAGCATGAGGTGTTGAGCTTTGGGCTCATTAACAGGACACTAAGCCATTCACAATCTGATAATGGAGAAAAGAAAGCTGAGAGAGACCCAATAACCCTGCTCCTTCACTTCCGTCCCAAAACAGTTCTTAAGCTTAATACATGAGTCCATAAATTTTACCCAAAATTCATACCAAAATTTATACAAATTGATGGCAAGTCAAGAGAAGAAGGATTCTAGTTGGGGAATTTAAGGAAGTTCAGAACAAATTCATGGAAGAAAGAGTTCGATTTAGATTATGCAAAGAATCAATCAACCAAATTTTCAAAAACCGGGTAAAACACCTTTCTCATCTAATTCATAGAAATTGTTTGAGTATTAGTTTTTTTTATTTACTGGAATAGGTTGTATTGGTTCCTTATATCAAAGAAATTAAAGACAATTTTTAAATCCCATTTTGTAGTGCAGTTTCTTTTATGGATAAAGGCAGAGAATTTGATGGATTTTATATATTTGATATTACTCTTCAGCAAACATTGAGTAGTGGCTGAGCTCAAGTTAAATACTGAGTTGGTCAATAGTTTCTTCAGAATTAAGTGATTAGGGGCTTGACTCCTAAATTAAGTGTTCGTTTTCCTTTTATGGGATTGAATATTAAAAGAATCTACTTTTGAAGCTATATTTAAATCTTTTGGTATTGAATTAAATTTAAATGTGACTGATGGTAGTGATATAGTTAAGACTTCCTTAAAAAGTTTGAGGTCTAAATGGGTAATCTTTTTCAGGGAAGGATGTAGTTATTTTAAGAGGGAATGGTCCCTTAAGAAACCAAATGTATAAAGATTAAGTTCATGAATCAATTACTAATGTAATAATTTATACGAGAAATATCGTCAATGTTTATGATGCATCATGCTATTCTCAAATGTATTTAATATAATATAGAAGTAAAATGTATTCAACATGGTATAGAAGTATGAAGCTCACGGAGGATATTACTTCATTCATGAAAATTATAAGTTATTAATATGTGAATGTGCAATTTATGTAAAAGAAGTGTTGTTAGAAAACAAATGAATGCTATGAATTTATTAAATATAATAAGTATGTTCTTAAAAATATATATAAAAAAGAACTATATTTATTAGTTTTATGAAAGTATTGGACATATTTTATATGTTATGTGGTTATATGAGCAACAAAACCTAACAAGCAAGAAGAAATGTTATGGAAGAACCGCAATGGCAAAGACGCAACGTGGTAATTCAAAGCAAAGATATAGAAACGTTATCCCCATATCAGAGTTAGTTTTGTTTTACGATTCCGGGGACGGAATCTTTGTAAGGGAGGAAGAATGTGACAATCCGAAATTTTTGAAAATTATTAATAAATATAATATATTAAATTATATATTTTATTTAATTTATATATTGGGATACGCTGAGTTTGACTGTGTAAATGTATATGTACTATGAATTATGTGAAATTTTGTGTGTGAAAATTTAAATGTTTAAATAAATGTAGAGAATATGCAATTTTTTTTGAAAAGTTATACTTAATAGTTAATAAAACTATTAAATATATTCGTTTAAATTAGTTGAGTTATTAAATGGGTAACATTAATTCACTAATTGAAAGTTAGAGAGTTAAATGTTTGTTTTAATTAATTAAATAATAAAATTTATTTAATTAATAATGATAGTTATATTTATGTTATAATGAATAATGGAATAATATTTAATATTATTTCAAATGAATGTATATTAATACTATGTGGTGCAATATATATATTATATGTATATTGGCATCAAGTTTGTGAATAACATTTATGATGTGAATAAAGGATAAAATATATTAAATTATATATTTTATGAATTGTTGAAAACAATTTATGGGACGAAAGAGATATTTAATTTTAATTAGTTGAAAATATTAAATATATATATTTACATTGTTTGAAAATAATTTACAGAAGGAATGAGATAAGTAAATTTAATTATTTAAGATTATTGTAAACATTGAGTAAGTAAATTGAAATAAATAATTTAAATTATTTATTTTAGTCTGTTACATTAAATATGTGAATTTAAATAATTAATTTAAAACTAATTATTTTAAAATAATTGGTTCATTTCACTTGAATGTGTTATTTTATTATGCGATATGTACTGAAGAGGTAGTTATTAAATAAAAAGCATGAGCTGGGAGTTAATAAAGCTGAGTCATTAGTTGGAGAACATGAGCTGGAGGCTTACTATGCTATTAAAGACTAATCAAGCAAAAAAACGAGTTCTTATCAAGAGTAATCAAGATTCTCAGCAATCAAGAGGTAATATATATGTATATGTATATACTTTGTTATGTTCTTTCAGAAACAATATATATATATATATATATAAATAAAAATTGGGCATTCATGTGCAAAATTGATTAAGAGATTATCTCGATTAATTAGACTGTGAATTAGAAGGCGATTAGTAGTTGTTGTGCGGAGTTATAAGGATGGCGAAATGGGATTAGAAAGGAAAGAAACCTTTGCGAAATTTATCCGAAAATTTAATGCCTATGTTGTGTTTGATAAAAGGTTTCTTAGAAGCTTTTGGGTATAATTAAGTAATTTGGTTAAGTTTATGGTTTATAAACTCTGTATACTTATTTTATGTAATAACTTAAGTGGATTGAACAAGTAAAATTCAAATTTAAATCTATTTTGGAAATTAAGAACATGTTAGTTTTTGGTGTAAAACAGTTGCAACAGGGCAGTTTCGGAGCTCTGTTAAGCCAATCTAGAATGTCCAAATTGGATGGTTTATAATTTTTAAAAATAGTCTGCCATACCAAGTACAACGTATTAAAAATTGGTAGCAATCAGACATATGGTTTGGAAGACGTAAATTTGCAAAGTGGGCAGTTTAACCATGGGGCTGCAGCTGGACAGCAGCAGCCATGCGCGCACTGCGCTGCGCTGCTGCAACTGTTTCTACTGTGTAGTTTTGGTGCGCAGTTTAATTCACCTAATTTGCTTATATGTTGTAACTTGTATTTTATTTAAATGAGTGGGTATACCATCTATATCATACCAAAAATACATCATGAATGAATTAGTAGATTGAGAGATAAAAGTACACAAAATAAGGGGAAGGGGAATGGGGGCTGCTGCCTAGCAATAGCAGCAGATGGCAGCAGAGCAGCGACAGTAGCAGCAACCATAATTAGGCTATGCCTAGTTGTGGCCTGTTTTGATAACGCGATGCAATACTCATAGTTTAGTTATAAAATAAATCGTTGTAAAAGCATAACAAGATATAAGAACTAAAGAATATGTAAACTCATTTTAATACGGAAAAGAAACTAAGAATGCGTAATAAGACTTCAAGTATACGGACTAGAAAGCAATCATTATGTATATCAAGAGCGATGTATAAACTACAAGGATAACGTTTTGATATGTTAAAAGCCATGTCAAAGCCTTTTTGACGTAAAATGGTGACGACACACAAAATATTTTAAATGAATACGTAAAGACTTTAAGCCAAAAATGAAAGATATTAGTTAAATAAAATATATTAGTTAAATAAAAACCATCAAGTGTAGTCTATATGGTTATCTAATATACATACATGAGTACGTGATATATGACATGGATGTATAGCTAATGGGCGTATATATGTGATTGTAACTGTGTAGGGCTTATGGAGTGATGATAAGCTAAATTATAATTGTTAAACTACACGCAAGGCAAGTATCCTAACCTAAGCATTTACTTTATGCAAAAGGCCTATGATTACGCAAGTCTCTTGAACTTATATCCTTCTTGTGTAATATTTTTAAATTATACAAGTTATCCATGTTTGAATGGTTGCGCAAGTTTCCTAACTTGTACAATTCAACGTTTGTATGCAAACTTTCTCTATTACTGCAAGTATCCCAATTCTGTGCACTACTTTTCCATTGTGCAAGTATCCCAATCCTATGCATTACTTTTATAATATGTAAGAAGAGCTTTAATTTTGGAAGTATCCTAACTCGTTGCAAATTCTTTAACTTCATTCGATTTATACATTGAATGCAAGTATTCTAATTCATTTCAAGTTTCCTAATTACATTCGATGTAGTTGTTAATAAGCTTTGCTATAAGAAATATCTTCCAGTCCTGCTGAACTGTTAAGAAACAAGTCTATGCTATTGTTTCGGCTAGACTAGAGTAAAATAATTCTTCATTATCCATTGCAAGTCTTGAAATATTATTGAGATTAGATAGAGCGTTCCAACCGAATTGTTTTGGTATGGAATTCAAGTCTGAGACGAACATCCCTTATTTGGGAAAACTTTTAATTGTGCCGAAAGGCAGTGAGGATAACGCAAGTAGTGTTGATCAACGCAGGGCATAAAGGGCTGATCACCCACCGTGCCCGTAAGTTAAGACGGTTTGCAGTTGAATTACTGTTAGACCTTTTCAAAAGTATGAAAAACAAAGTTCTTGGTCTTGTGACCACTCAGCATGATTAGTCAGTATGTCATTTCAAATATAATAAACGAAAAGTTTTGTATTCAGAATTGATTCAATGACTTCACAACTGTTGTTTCGTTGTAGAAGTATTCTTCAATGAAAATGTTTAATTTCGATATATTGTTTTAGTATCTGTTATTACTTGCTGAGCAATTAAATGCTCACCCTTGCTTGAAATTAAATGTTTTCAGTGAAACTTTAGAAGGACCTGGCAAAGACAAAGGAAAAGGGAAGGTGGATGAGTAGAAGACTGTTATTTGTAATAATTAGATGTTTTGTAATAATAATAATACAATATTTATCATGTAATGAATTAAAGGTCTGCGAACCTGGGTTAGACAAGTTTAAACTTGATGTAATGACTTATTTTGGTTTGAATATCAATAATAAAAGGTTAAATGAATAGTATCGTGTTGCACTAAATACGGGGTTCAAGTACCCGGATTTGGGGGCGTCACAATTAGCGCCCAACACAGCGCCAGCAGCGCTACATCAGCGCCAACAGCGCTCAACCCTTCACAAACCAAGCGCCAGCAGCGCTAGGCACAACTTGAGCACACTGCATAGTAGCGCTAGCAGCGCTTGGGACAGCGCCAGCGGCGCTAGTTCGCGTTCTTGAGTACTAAAGGCCAGCTGAAGGAGGAAAAGGAAGTTGATTCGAAAGAGGATTCTATTCATTATGATCAGATAGTAAGAAGGAAACTCTAAGTAGGAACTTGAGGACTTATATATATCTTATTCTATTTTTTTCTAGAGAGGGATCCTGGCAACTACAATTGTAACTTTAATAGGAGGAGATTGAAGGCATGTCAGGCTAAACTCTTACTTTCAGTTCTAAGGGATGTTGAATCTTTTTCATAATTAATGGTTTAATCAGGTTTTATTTATTTATTCTTTCTTGCATGAGATTTATTCTGATAATCTGTTTTTAATTGATTATATGTTATCTAATCTTTTGATTTGATTTGGCCAATTGAATTAATTTGATTGATACCATCTGCTAGATTAAGATAGAGTATTAAGTAAACGATATTATGTCTGATCATAGGTAGCAATTGATAGTATCTGATTGTGGACAAGCTTTTGGATATTATTAAGATTATTAGAAGGCAAGTTAAATAATTCCTGATTGTGCAATTGTTGCTTGGAATAACCTAATTCTCCTCATTCTTTATGCTGCTGTTATATTAAATCTAGACTGATAGTTCTAGGTTATATGATAGTTAGAGTCTCTTGAGGCGATTGTCACATTAGATTTACACATAAGGAGAATTGCGGATAATTAGCGATTGCGGTTATCTAGGGTTATTAGTCTCATTAAAGGATAAATATTGTTAAACTTGATTTTCCCATAATTGTGATAAGGTGATACTGAACTGAAGAACTGAAGCTTTTTATTCATTGATCATTCTTAATTACTTTTGTTAGTTTAGTGAATCAAACTCAAAAACCCCTCATTAATAGAAATAATAGGAATGCTAGAATAAGTAAAAGATTAATTCACTTCTCTGTGGGATCGATCCTTGCTTGTCATTATACTAAGTTTTGTGCTAGTAGAGTGTTAGTAAGGTATTAATTTTGGAGTGTAAAACGACAGCTCCCAAAATTTTGGCGCCGTTGCCGGGAAAGTGTTATTTATCTTTATTTATTCTTCATTTTATTTTATTTTATTTTTGTTCATTATTGTAGTTTATGACACGATCCTCTCAATCCGGTGATTTGAATTTTGATCCAGAAATTGAGAAAACTGCACGCAGGCTAAGGAAAGAAGCTCGTCAAGCTCGAGGCATCACTGCAGAGTCAGACGAAATTCCATCACCGGGACTCAACATAGCACTTGAGTTATTGTCAAATACATCATCCACCGATTCAGAGAAGGAAGAAGAAATGGCGGTGCCAAATAACAACAGAACACTCAAAGAATTAGCCACTCCCAATCTTAATCAACAACCCTTGTGCATTGAATATCCTACTTTAATTAACTGCTGCTTTTGAACTTAAATCGGGACTAATTCATCTTTTGCCTACTTTTCGTGGTCTCACAGGTGAAGATCCATACAAGCACTTGAAGGAATTCCATGTGGTGTGTTCCACCATGAAGCCACATGGAATAAACAGAGGATCAAATCAAGCTAAGGGCATTTCCATTCTCACTGGGAGATCTAGCGAAGGACTGGCTGTACTATCTTCCTTCAGGGTCAATACAGTCATGGAATGACATGAAAAGGCTGTTCTTGGAGAAGTACTTTCCTGCTTCAAGAGTTGCCAACATCAGAAAGGAGATATGCGCCATTCGACAGTTCAACGGAGAGACACTGTATGAGTATTGGGAAAGATTTAAAAAACTGTGTTCCAGTTGTCCTCCCCATCAAATAGACGATCAACACCTGATTCAGTACTTTTATGAGGGATTATTACCAATGGATCGGAGTATGATCGATGCTGCCAGTGGAGGAGCACTAGTAGATAAGACACTGGAGGCTGCAAAGGACTCTAATTGCAAATATGGCTGCTAATTCTCAGCAGTATGGGACAAGGAATAACCATGCACCTGCAAGAGTGAATGAGATGACCACGAGCAACCTTGAACAACAAATTTCTGATCTAACTGTGCTGGTTAAACAAATGGCTACAGGAAATACACCAGCAGCAAAAGTTTGTGGGATTTGCTTAATGACTGGTCATAGTACCGATTCTTGTCCAACATTGCAAGAGGATGAAACCGCACAGCAAGCTAATGCAGTGGGAAATTATCAAGCACAACCGCAGCGGAAGTATGACCCATATTCAAATACTTACAATCCAGGATGGAGGGATCACCCTAACCTTAGTTATGGAGGACATAGGCCACCAGCGCAAAGCATGTATCCGGTTAGACAACAAGGGTTCCCACAAGGCTCTCAACCACCTCAACCTCAATATCAACCTAGACAGGAAGCTCCTGCAAATCCTGGAACATCTTTGGAAGACATGTTCAAGGCATTCATGACACAGACACAGCAGTTCCAGCAGGAAACGAAAAATTCTGTTCAAGACTTGAGAAATCAGATAGGTCAACTTGCCACCACAGTGGGGAGGTTGGATGCTCAGGGTTCAGGAAAGTTGCCCTCCCAAACAGTTGTCAATCCAAGGGAGAATGCTAGTGCAATTACACTAAGGAGTGGAGAAGAGTTGGAAGTACCCAAACAGTGACGGAAATTGAAAAGGAGAAGGCTAGTGATGAGATAGAGACACCGAGGGAAGCTGTTACCCCATCTACTCCAGTTAAGACTCCACCGTTGTCGTTTCCACCTAGAACACACAAGACTTCAAAGAAGGAGGAAAAGGATAAGGAAATCTTGGAAACCTTCAGGAAGGTAGAAGTCAATATCCCTCTTTTGGAGGCCATCAAACAAGTGCCCAGGTATGCAAAGTTTTTGAAAGAATTGTGCACTAACAAAAGAAAATTGAAAGATGATGAAAAAGTCACTGTAGGAGAGAATGTGTCAGCAGTGCTTCAAAGGAAAATGCCTCCTAAATGTAAAGATCCAGGAATGTTTACAATCCCATGCAGAATAGGTAATACCAGATTTGAGAAAGCCATGTTAGATTTAGGAGCGTCAATAAATGTCATGCCATTATCTGTATTTGTTTCTTTAAATCTAGGACCTTTGAAACAAACTGGTGTTATCATTCAACTTGCTGATCGTACTAACACTTACCCTCAAGGGGTAATTGAAGATGTCTTAGTGCAGGTGAATCAGTTAATATTTCCTGCAGATTTTTACATTGTGGATATGGAAGATGATAGATCTCCAAATCCCTCGCACATCTTGCTAGGAAGGCCATTCTTGAAAACAGCAAGGACAATGATCGATGTGCACAATGGGACCTTGACCATGGAATTTGATAGAGAGAAAATTCAGTTCAATATATATGACGCCATGAGGTACCCTAGTGATGTTGATCATGTTTTTTATGCCATTGACATCATTGATTCTATAGTGCAGGGATCTTTTGAACAAGACCACAGGGAAAGCTTGGAGATGGCTATTGCTAACAACTTGGACATGGATAAAGAGGTCGGTCCGCCAAAGGACCAGAATCAAGAATTGAAGGAAGTTGTGGCTGCATTGCACTCTTTACCAAAATTCACAGATAAGTATGCAGTTCAATCAATTCAATTGCCTATTTCTCATAAAAAATTGTTACCATCTGTGGAGCAAGCTCCAATCTTAGAATTGAAACCCTTACCTGTTCACTTGAAATATGCATATTTAGGGACAAATGAAACTTTACCTGTGATTATTGCTAGTAATCTAACCAAAGTGCAGGAAGAGAAATTGTTGAGAGTTCTAAGAGACCATGTCACAGTGTTTGGTTGGACGATAGCAGATATCAAAGGTATAAGCCTCCCCGCGATGTGCATGCATAGGATTCTTTTGGATGACGGAGCAAAGCCCACGAGAGAAGCACAGCGAAGATTAAATCCACCCATGATGGAGGTAGTCAAGAAAGAGGTGATTAAATTACTAGATGCAGGCATAATCTACCCCATCTCCGACAGTCAGTGGGTGAGTCCGGTACAGGTAGTTCCGAAGAAGTCTGGAATAACTGTCATCACGAATGACAATAATGAGTTGGTGCCCACACGGATACAAACAGGATGGAGAGTGTGTATTGACTACAGGAAACTAAATGCTGTAACCAGAAAAAGATCACTTTCCTCTTCCTTTTATTGATCAAATGCTAGAAACGATTAGCGGGGCATACTTATTATTGCTTTCTAGATGGTTTTTCAGGATATAATCAGATCGTGATTGCACCCGAAGACCAGGAAAAGACCACATTCACGTGTCCATTTGGTACTTTTGCATACCGGAGGATGTCCGTTTGGACTTTGTAATGCACCAGGTACTTTCCAGCGATGCATGGTAAGCATTTTTTTCTGATCTTTTGGAAAATTGCATCGAGGTCTTTATGGATGATTTCACAGTACATGGTGATTCTTTGGATTTGTGCTTGGAAAATCTAACGCGTGTGCTAGATAGATGTTTGGAAACTAACCTTGTTCTTAATTGGAAAAAGTGTCACTTTATGGTAGAACAGGGTATAGTGCTTGGTCATGTTGTGTCAGCTAAAGGTTTAGAGGTTGATAAAGCTAAGATAGATATTGTGTCTGCTTTGCCTTACCCTGCTAGTGTGCGGGAGATTCGCTCTTTTCTTGGACATGCAGGTTTCTATCGGCGATTTATCAAAGATTTCTCCAAAATAGCTCTGCCATTATGTAAATTGCTGCAAAAAGATGTGGAATTCCAGTTCGATGAAACGTGCAAGAAGGCATTTGATATGTTGAAGAGCCTATTGACTTCCGCACCCGTGATTCAACCGCCAAATTGGAATATTCCCTTTGAAATAATGTGTGATGCAAGCAATTATGCAGTCGGAGCTGTTTTGGGCCAAAGAGTTGACAAAGTTGTCCATGTCATTTATTATGCCTCTAGAACATTGAATGCAGCTCAGATTAACTACTCGACAACAGAAAAAGAACTTTTATCTGTTGTTTTTGCTTTAGATAAATTTCGATCTTATTTACTTGGCACTAAAGTTGTAGTTTATTCTGACCATGCAGCTCTCAGGTATTTGTTAACCAAGAAGGACTCTAAACCCAGGATTATCAGATGGATTCTGCTGTTGCAGGAATTTGACTTGGAAATCAAGGATAAGAAGGGAGCAGATAACTTGGTAGCAGATCACTTGAGTAGATTGATGAGAGATGAGGAGGCACTACCTTTGCATGATTCCTTTCCAGATGAGCGTCTCTTTTCTATTCAGGAGGAATTGTCGTGGTATGCTAATATTGTTAATTATTTGGCAAGTGCATTTATTCCCAATGAATTTTCTAAAAACCAGAAGGATAAGCTTAGGAGTGATGCTAGACATTATGTTTGGGATGATCCGTACCTGTGGAAATTTTGTGCTGATCAAATAATCCGTAGGTGTGTGCCTAATACCGAAACATTGTCTATTCTAAATTTTTGCCATTCTTATGCTTGTGGAGGTCATTTTGGACCCAAACGGACTGCTCATAAAGTTTTAGAAAGTGGTTTTTATTGGCCAACAATTTTTAGAGACTCATATCTATTTTGTAAATCATGCGAGAATTGTCAACGAACAGGTAACATATCACATAGAAATCAAATGCCACAAACTCCCATTTTAATTGTTGAGATTTTTGATGTTTGGGGTATTGATTTTATGGGACCTTTTCCTGTTTCTCATGGTAATGTTTACATTCTCTTGGTTGTTGACTATGTTTCTAAATGGGTGGAAGCTAAAGCCACCAGGACTGATGATTCTAAAGTTGTTGCAGATTTTGTCAAAACTAATATATTTGTCAGATTTGGAACTCCTCGAGCTATCATCAGCGATAGAGGAACTCACTTTTGCAACAGGATGCTAGCAGCACTTTTTCGGAAATATAATGTTTTGCATAAGATTTCTACATCTTATCATCCGCAAAGCAATGGTCAAGCTGAAGTATCCAACCGTGAAGTGAAATCGATTTTGGAGAAGGTTGTCAAGCCAAGCAGAAAAGATTGGAGTCTGCGGTTAGAAGATGCATTGTGGGCGTATAGAACTGCATACAAAACCCCCATTGGTATGTCTCCGTACAGATTGGTTTTTTTTGGGAAGCCATGTCATTTACACGTGGAATTAGAGCATAGAGCTTTTTGGGCGATCAAGCAATGTAATATGAGTTTGGATGACGCGGGAATGCATCGGAAGTTCCAGCTACAAGAATTGGAAGAGATGAGGAATGAAGCTTATGAGAGTTCTAGACTATACAAGAATAAAACAAAGGCCTTCCATGACAAGCAGATTTTGAGGAAAGATTTCACCGTTGGCCAACAAGTTCTCATATTCAATTCGCGGCTGAAGTTATTTCCAGGTAAGTTGCGCTCTCGTTGGGAAGGTCCATTTGTTATTACTAATGTGTTCTCTCATGGTGCTATAGATATAAAGAATCCAAAGACAGGGAAAGTATTCAAGGTCAATGGACATAGGCTGAAACCTTTCCGTGAAGGATTTTCGATGGAGAGTGTGGAGATGATAGACTTAGTGAATCCAAGTTATGAGTGATTGCGGAGAATCGATGTCGGGCTAACGACGTTAACCAAATGCGCTGCTTGGGAGGCAACCCAAGACATCAGATTTGCTTTTCTATCCCTTTTTATTTCTTTATTTGTTTTTTTTTTATTTATCTCGTCTTTGCATGATTGTCTTACATTGGGGACAATGTAAGGTTTGAGTGTGGGGGAGGGGTTTAGGTAGGATAGTATAGGGTTTAGGTAGGATAGTATAGGGTAGGTTTGCTTTAAATGTGAAAATCTGAGTTGTTTTGAGTTGTTTTATGAAAAATTTGTGCTTGGTCAAGTTTTCAAAGGTTTTTGGTTTTAGAATGAAAATTGATGCTAATTGATAGAATTTGTTTGATGCTGAATTAATTGATAAAAGATGATAATGAAGTTAGGACCCATAGTTGACTGATTTAGATTGAGTTGGTATTGCATGAGTACTTGAATGTGAGATACATGTTTACTTGATTGGGTTAGTTGTGGAGTTGACTATGTGCACTGCTTTCATGATTTAGAACTGTTTAACTGCTTATCTTGTTTCTAGGATCATGTGAAGACAAAATCAAGAATTGGAAATTAGAAAAATTGAGAGCAAGAAAAAAACATTTTGTCTCAAAAGGAAAACATGTGGTGGGTTGAGATGGAGCGTAAAACGCACTCACCCATAAACACATGCAATGAGATGGAGCGTAAAACGCACTCGTTGGTGAGAAGAAAAGTGAGATGGAGCATAAAATGCACTCGCTTGAGAAAAGAATGAGGAAGGTGAAATGGAGCATAAAATGCATTCACCTGAATGAAGAAAAAATGAATGGCAGGAAAAAAAAACATGTTCTGGTTGTGAGTCAGTGTGCATGGTTGTTGTTCCATATAAACTGAGTTGAGTATCTGTGTTTAATCATAGGAGCTGCTTATGTGGTTTCAATTTGATTTAGAGATGTTCAGTGGGGACTGATGGGATTATTGTTATGAATTGATTGATGATGTATAGAATGAATTTCTGTTGATTGGTGTTAGTATTCATGGATGCTAATTAAATTTGAACCTTTGGGAGCTTGGTTGAATAGAATTCAAATGATTCCATTATAACCTTTGTTTGAGTTTACACGAGGACGTGTAAAGACTAAGTGTGGG
Organism: Aralia elata; assembly: GCA_034770075.1. Classification (NCBI taxonomy): domain Eukaryota; kingdom Viridiplantae; phylum Streptophyta; class Magnoliopsida; order Apiales; family Araliaceae; genus Aralia; species Aralia elata. The sequence continues at coordinate 88,863,198 of CM068378.1, read as the reverse complement.
GGAATTTGATAAGTGCATATTATTCATTTATTTTTATTCCTTTATATCTAGTTTATTGCGTGTTTTATTGTGTATATGCACTTATTAGGTTATTTATTGATTTCAGGAGAATTCAAGGTCAAAAGTGGAAAAAGATGGAAAATTGAAGCTTAAAATACACATGGTGGCATTTTTGTAAATTCGAGGACTAGGGATAGCGCCAGCAGCGCTAGTGGCAGCGCTAGCAGCGCTACACACACCACCAGACACTGCACACCAGCGCTATTAGCGCCCAACACAGCGCCAGCAGCGCTACATCAACGCCAACAGCGCTCAACCCTTCACAAACCAAGCGCCAGCAGCGCTAGGCACAACTTGAGCACACTGCATAGTAGCGCTAGCAGCGCTTGGGACAGCGCCAGCGGCGCTAGTTCGCGTTCTTGAGTACTAAAGGCCAGCTGAAGGAGGAAAAGGAAGTTGATTCGAAAGAGGATTCTATTCATTATGATCAGATAGTAAGAAGGAAACTCTAAGTAGGAACTTGAGGACTTATATATATCTTATTCTATTTTTCTAGAGAGGGATCCTGGCAACTACAATTGTAACTTTAATAGGAGGAGATTGAAGGCATGTCAGGCTAAACTCTTACTTTCAGTTCTAAGGGATGTTGAATCTTTTTCATAATTAATGGTTTAATCAGGTTTTATTTATTCATTCTTTCTTGCATGAGATTTATTCTGATAATCTGTTTTTAATTGATTATATGTTATCTAATCTTTTGATTTGATTTGGCCAATTGAATTAATTTGATTGATACCATCTGCTAGATTAAGATAGAGTATTAAGTAAACGATATTATGTCTGATCATAGGTAGCAATTGATAGTATCTGATTGTGGACAAGCTTTTGGATATTATTAAGATTATTAGAAGGCAAGTTAAATAATTCCTGATTGTGCAATTGTTGCTTGGAATAACCTAATTCTCTCATTCTTTATGCTGCTGTTATATTAAATCTAGACTGATAGTTCTAGGTTATATGATAGTTAGAGTCTCTTGAGGCGATTGTCACATTAGATTTACACATAAGGAGAATTGCGGATAATTAGCGATTGCGGTTATCTAGGGTTATTAGTCTCATTAAAGGATAAATATTGTTAAACTTGATTTTCCCATAATTGTGATAAGGTGATACTGAACTGAAGAACTGAAGCTTTTTATTCATTGATCATTCTTAATTACTTTTGTTAGTTTAGTGAATCAAACTCAAAAACCCCTCATTAATAGAAATAATAGGAATGCTAGAATAAGTAAAAGATTAATTCACTTCTCTGTGGGATCGATCCTTGCTTGTCATTATACTAAGTTTTGTGCTAGTAGAGTGTTAGTAAGGTATTAATTTTGGAGTGTAAAACGACAGCTCCCAAGATCCTTCCCCACGTTGTCTTTTGGATGCCATAGTTACCTAAAAACAAAACAAAAAAATAGCGTAATTCAGTCCATTGTACCATAAAATAATTGCACAACAAGATAGTCGACTAAGAACTAGTGCAATGATCATATAACAAGTGCATAGCGGAAATCCCCAAACGTAAGGTCTATAGCAATTTCATAGTGATTCAAGCCACATAAGTGTCATCATGTCCATAATTGCTACAAGAACCAAACGAGAAAGCAATGACAATACCCAACAGTGAAAATTATACCCTAGTGCGCAGATACCATGATGCCAATTATAAACTCAATTGTAGACTAACATCATGAGGGTTTCCCAAAACGAGTGTGGCAATGCATTGCATAAGCAATCTAATCATATGCACGTTAACTATGTAACATGAGCCATCAAGCATGTATAATTGCACATTACCCCCAAGAATATTCACACAAGCATATTATCAAACACATAGTGGGCGACATGAAAATTTCAACATGCGATACTTCAATAAGTGCACGCATGACACCCAATCATAGTTAAGTCACTCCCAAACAAGGTTTCATATCAAACAAACAAGATTCATTGATAATTTAGCCTCATACCTTGCATAATTCACTCAATTTTAATCAACAAAATAAACTTACCTTGATGTACCGTTGAAAAAGAGAAAAAGTAGGGAGAGAATGCTTAATCCAGACCCTAAATCCGTGCTAGCAAAATGGCTTGTGTGCAAGTAACTACTTGGGAACAAAAATTTGTGGGAGAGATGAAGATTTATGGAAGAAAAGTGAAGAAACAAGAAGGAAGGCTGTTGTTGTGCGGTACTTGTTTAGGGCTGAAAGCCCTATTTTTTTTTTTAAAATGCCGATTATAGCGCCGGGGCGCCATATTTTGCTAACCTTCAGCGCCGGGGCGCCATAAACAGTACCTGGGTATGGACTTTAGAGCCGGGGCGCCATACTCCTTTGTTTTATAGCGCCGGGGCGCCATAAACAGTACCTGTAAGTGAGCCATAGCGCCGGGGCGCTATACTTCTTAGTATTATAGAGCCGAGGCGCCATAACTTGTTAGGCTGTTCTGCATTAGGCGCGGGGGCGCTGGATTTGTGCTTGATGACTTGTTTCTTCCCATACTTAAGCAAATGTTGTCCATATCAAGCTTCTACATGCTACCAGTACAAAATACCCCAAACATCCAAGTTAGTCCTAAATAAAAAAAATAAAAAAAAATTAACTAAACAAAAGAAAAACACAAAATTAAACCGCTGGGTTGCCTCCCAGGTAGCGCTAAGTTATAGTCAATTAGCTCGACTTCCTTTGAAGATCATGTTCTAGAAAGGACTAAGGTGACTTTTTGTCTGTCCACCTCATCCCCAAAGTAATACTTCAACCTCTGTCCATTCACTTTGAACGATTGATCCGGCAATTTGTCGTATACTTCAACCGCGCCATGTGGAAAAACCGTCTTCACCGTGAATGGTCCTGACCATCTGGATTTCAGCTTCCCGGGAAAAAGTTTGAGTCTGGAGTTGAAAAGTAAAACCCTTTGACCCGGTTCAAATGTTCTTTCTATGATCTTACGATCATGCCACTTCTTCACCTTCTCCTTGTACAGCTTCGAGTTTTCATATGCCCGTAATCGAAATTCGTCCAACTCATTGATTTGAAGTAGTCGTTTTTCCCCTGCAGCTGTTGAATCAAAGCTCAATTTACGAATTGCCCAATATGCCTTGTGCTCGAGCTCTATAAGAAGATGACAAGCTTTTCCGTAAACAAGCTGAAATGGTGACATGCCCAACGGAGTTTTGTAAGCAGTCCGATAGGCCCACACAGCATCATCCAGTTTCAAGGACCAATCCTTCCTTGTCGGATTCACAATTTTTTCGAGGATTCTTTTTACTTCTCGATTGGATACTTCAGCCTGTCCGTTCGTCTGGGGGTGATAAGCTGTAGCTATACGATGATTTACCCCATACTTGGCCAGCAATGCTGTGAACTGCCTGTTGCAGAAATGACTATCTTCATCGCTAATAATGGCCCTAGGAGTCCCAAATCTAGTGAAAATACTTCGATGCAAAAACTTTAGGACTACCTTGGCATCATTTGTCGGGAGTGCTGCCACTTCTACCCATTTAGACACATAGTCAACGGCTAACAAGATGTAGAGATTACCGCACGAAGACACGAAAGGGCCCATGAAATCAATCCCCCAAACGTCGAAAACTTCGACTTCAAGGATTGTGTTCAAAGGCATTTCATTCCTCTTTGAAATATTACCAATTCTCTGACATCTATCACACCGCTAAACAAAACTGTATGCATCTTTAAAGATTGTCGGCCAGTAGAATCCTGCTCGAAGTACTCTAGCCGTTGTTCTCTCCCCGCCATAATGTCCTCCATACACAGAAGAATGGCAATCATGTAAAATCCCTTCGGTCTCACTATATGGGATACACCTTCTTATCATTTGATCCGCACATTGTTTAAACAAGTACGGCTCATCCCATATATACCATTTAACATCGTGCAAGAACTTTTTCTTTTGGTGCCCCACCAAGTCAGAAGGTAACATCTTACTCATCAAATAATTTGCGTAATCCGCAAACCATGGCACTTCCCCTTGCACCACAAACAACTGCTCATCCGGAAAAGATTCATTGATTTCAACTTTGTCTTCGTTCTCCCTTTCCGGCTGCTCTAGTCGAGATAAGTGGTCTGCTACTTGGTTTTCGGTACCTTTCCTATCCTTGATCTCCAAATCAAATTCTTGCAACAGCAATATCCACCTGATCAACCTGGGCTTTGCATCCTTCTTCGCCACTAAGTGTCGAATTACCGAGTGATCCGTATACACTATTACCTTTGTGCCTATCAGATATGCCCTAAATTTATCAAAGGCATACACCACTGCCAATAACTCTTTCTCCGTGGTGGTGTAGTTTAATTGCGCATCTGTGAGGGTTTTGCTGGCATAGTAAATCACATGAAAAACCTTCTCCTTTCGTTGTCCCAGAACAGCCCCCACAGCATAATCACTGGCGTCGCACATTATCTCAAATGGCAAATCCCAAACCGGTGCAGTAATGATTGGTGCTGAAGTTAACCGTTCCTTCAAATGCTCAAAAGCCGACACGCAAGCCTTATCAAAATTAAACTGGGTATCCTTCTCCAATAAACTGCATAGTGGTTTAGTTATCTTGGAGAAGTCTTTTATGAATCTGCGGTAGAAGCCTGCATGTCCAAGAAAACTACGAACACCCTTTACGGAAGTAGGTGGTGGCAAGTTCTCGATAGTCTCCAGCTTAGCCCTATCCACCTCAAGTCCCTTCTTTGAAACTTTGTGTCCCAAAATAATACCTTCTTGTACCATAAAATGGCACTTTTCCCAGTTTAGTACTAAATTAGTTTCGACACATCTTCTCAACACCATTACCAAATTCTCAAGGCATAAATCAAATGAATCCCCAAACACCGAGAAGTCGTTCATGAATAACTCCACATTCTGCTCCACCATGTCCGAAAAAATGGCCATCATGCATCTCTAAAAGGTGGCTGGAGCGTTGCATAATCCGAAAGACATCCTTCAGAAAGCAAAAGTACCGTATGGACATGTGAAAGTCGTCTTTTCCTGGTCATCTGGAGCTATCATGATTTGATTGTAGCATGAATAACCATCCAGAAGGCAATAATACTCGTGACCTGCTAGTCTATCCAACATTTGATCGATGAATGGCAGTGGGAAGTGATCTTTTCTCGTAGCTTTGTTAAGCCTGCGGTAATCCATACAGACTCTCCACCCCGTCACTGTTCGTGTTGGAATCAACTCATTGTTCTGATTTGTCACCACAGTCATACCACCCTTTTTCGGTACACATTGCACTGGACTTACCCATGAACTATCTGAAATTGGGTATATTATGCCTGCATCCAACCATTTCAGAACTTCTTTTTTGACCACTTCTTTCATTATCGGATTAAGTCTTCTTTGTTGCTCCACTGCCGGCTTACTACCATCTTCTAACAAGATCTTATGCATGCAAAAAGAAGGGCTGATTCCTTTTATGTCTGCTATAGTCCATCCAATAGCCGACTTGTACTCTCTAAGGACTCGAAGTAGTTTTTCTTCCTGACAATATGTTAGAGCAGAAGAAATAATTACCGGTAGCTTTGAATCTTTATTTAAAAACGCGTACCTTAAATGATCCGGTAGTGGTTTTAAATCAAGTTCTGGAGGTATTTCAAGAGATGGCTTCAATTTTTCTGATGTTTCTCCAGCTTTCTTTAACGGCTCAACAGGAGTTTGGAACTTTCGGAACTTTGGAGTAGTATCCAGAAATTTCACCAGTTCTTCAAATTCTTCATCTTCCAATTCTAAATTTTCAGCAATAATACTTCTCAATGGTTCATACTTTACCAGGCTTGGAACTTCCTCATTTAAAATCTGATCCACCAAATCAACTCTGAAGCATTCCTCTTCATCCGTTGGGAACTTCATTGCCTTGAAAACGTTAAAGGTAACCTCCTGATCATGAACACGCATAGTGAGTTCCCCTTTCTGAACGTCAATTAAGGTCCTTCCTGTGGCCAAGAATGGTCTCCCCAGAATGATTGGTATACTCTTATCTTCTTCATAATCCAAAATAACGAAATCAGCTGGAAAGATGAATTTATCCACTTTTACCAATACATCTTCAACTATTCCCCGTGGATACGTGATGGATCTGTCAGCTAGCTGCAACGAAATGTTTGTCGGCTTTGGATCCGGCAACCCCAACTGCTTAAATACTGACAACGGCATCAAATTTATGCTCGCCCCGAGATCACACAAACATTTACTGAAGCTCATCTTTCCGATCGTGCATGGTATTGTAAAACTACCCGGATCCCTCAGCTTTGGTGGTAATTTGCGCTGAAGCACTGCACTGCATTCCTCTGTCAAGGCCACTGTCTCAAACTCTTCTAATCTTCTCTTCCTTGACAATATACTCTTCATGAACTTTGCATAACTCGGCATTTGTTCCAATGCCTCCGCGAAAGGTATATTAATTTGCAGCTTTTTAAATACCTCCAAAAACTTACTGAAATGTCTATCTTCCCTCTGCTTATTCAATCTCTGAGGATACGGAACCCGAGGGTGAACTGGTGGTGTTGTTCTTACGGGCTTCTCAACTGGACTTGCCTTGTTGTCCTCTTCCTGCTGTAGTTCAGAATCTTCCTTGTTTTCTTTATCATCAGACACAATCTCTTCCTCGCAAGGATGTGCGACCTCCCCAATATGAGACGGCGTAGGCGCGCCTCGTGGATTTTCTGAACACTGTTTCCCAGACCTCAACGTAATTGCCTGACATTGTTCCTTCCCTTCTCTTCTTGGATTTGTCTCTGTAGTACTTGGTAACGAACCCTGGTTCCTGGTACTAAGCATGCTCGCCATTTGCCCCATTTGAGTTTCTAGATTCTTAATAGCCACTGTTTGGCTTTTGATCATTACCTCTGTGTTTGCCATGTACTTCATCATCATCTCCTCCATTTCTGATTTCTTTTCTTGTTGAGGTGCAGCTGGGGTGTGATGTTGTTGCTGAGGGAATCCCGGTGGAAAGGGTGGTCTTGGTGCAAACGGTTGATGAGATTGGTGTGCTTGATATTGTTGTTGTGGTGGTTGGTGTTGTTGAGCACTTTGTTGATTACTCCAGCTGAAATTAGGATGGTTTCTGTTGTTGGGATGGTAGGAGTTCTGAACTTGATTCTGTGGCTTTTGATAGTTGGTTACGTATTGAACCGACTCTGTATTGATAGCACATTCTTCTGTTAGGTGTGATCCCGCACATAACTCACACACAAACGCCACTTGCTTAACCTTGCTGTCAGCCAAAGCGTCAATTTTCTTTGCCATCGCTGCCATTTGAGCTGACAATGCCGTAATAGAATCTACTTCCAACACACCTGCAACTCTGGGTTGTGGCATCCTAGCCGTGGGATTTTGAAAATCATTCGCTGCCATCGTCTCAATAAGGTCATAGGCTTCTTCATAACTCTTTGACGAAATTTGCACCACCTGCAGCTGCATCTACAATCGACCTTGACTGACATCCCAATCCACTATAAAATGTGTTGAGCACCATCCAATCTAGCATACCATGGTGCGGACACTTCCTTAGCATCTCTTTGTATCTCTCCCAAGCCTCATATAACGATTCGCCCTGATGTTGCTCGAACTGAGAGATTGTTGTCCTCATTTTCGCTGTCCTAGCCATTGGGAAAAACTTGGCTAAGAATTTCTGTGCTAAGTCCTCCCATGTGGTAATTGACCCTGAAGGTAAAGAATGGAGCCAACTTCTCGCTTTATCACTTAAGGAGAATGGAAATAGTCTCAGTCTAATAGCATCCTCCGTCACTCCGTCACTCCGTTATACCTGAACGTATCGCATACTTCAATAAAACTCAAGAGATGCTCATTAGGATCTTCTGTAGCTGCACCCCCAAACTGTACCGAATTTTTCACCATCTGAATAGTGCCCGGTTTTATTTCAAAGGTGTTCGCTGCTATTGCTGGCCTGACTATGCTTGACTATAGTCCATGAATGTTCGGCATTGAATAATCCCTTAAGGCTCTATGCTGCACTCTACGCTCTTTTATTTGCTCTTCGTCTGCCATATTGGATGTAGTACTTTCTAAATCTGCTTGTAAGTTTCTACGCACTCTCGCCTTCCAACCTCTCCCGTTAATATTATCCTGAGCTGGTGTCAACTCTGAGTTGGATGATCGTGTGTGCATAAAAATTCTACAAGTACCTGAAACCAATACAGAAAATAAAAAATAGAAATGAGAAAAGATTAGAATAGTCTAAGTCAACCAATATAGCTTAAAACTGATGATAACAATAAAAATCTAACGCCTGTCCCCGGCAATGGCGCCAAAAACTTGTTGCCTCTTTTTAAGTCTTAAATAAAAGAACTCTAACTCGTGCAAGTATACACGGTCAACAAGTAATACAGAGGAAGTAAAGTATCGTCCCACAGAGACAGAATTAAATTAAATTACTATGCATCAGCTCTATCACTATACTTATTTGCTTAAACTAATGACTTACTTTTGGTGACAAAAATTATTCCTGTATCAATTAATAACTAACTATGCAAACACTAACAAAATATATCAAGCCTAGAATTAATGGGATCCTAACTTCATTTAATAGTTCATCTAATTACCACTATCATGCTATAAGGTTCACATATCACAGAAAAATAGCCAAGGACACTAAAGTAGACATAATCATTTGTCAATGCATTATGACCTACTTACATAATATCCATACTTGATAGACAACATGTAATCACCACTATAACCAAAATCACTATATTTCTATGTGAAATTGCAATTATATTGATTTTAAGCACAAGTCCTTATTTTGACTCTTACGGTGAAACAGTATATTTCTATCTGACTCACAAAATATTAAGCTATCCAATTAAACCTCATATTCGCAAGCTATCATGATTACAATCCATACTTATAGGTTATTTTTTCAATTCCATACAAGTACTGAAATCGAATGGTGATCAAGCATTCATACATGCAAAACAATCATGATAGAAATTCCTTATGATAAATAAATCAATCTAGCAATCAAGTATGTAATTAAACTACATATTAAAATCCGTTAAAATCCCATAATGGAGATTAGTTCATATCTGAACCAAAAGCTATTATGGGACCAAATCTACACATGGTAAATTCACAAACAATTGAATAAAGAAGAAGAAGATTGATCAAACCCAATTGAAGTAATAAATCCAAAGTAAGCTTAAACCCACATCAATATCCAATGCTCGAACAAAAATAATCCACAGAATATCTCTAAGTTCTCTCTAGAAAAGTAGAATAATAACAATAAAAATAATTCCTGCTCCTAATGTTGCCCTAATTACATAAGATAAGCATTTTTTTTCCAGTCCTTTTCCGTATCCAACTCTGCTTCAAGTAGACAAACTGCCGCACCTAAACTGCCTTTGGCGCCTCGGCGCCATATCCCTTTGTTTTATAGCGCCCCGGCGCCATATCCAAAATTACCAAGATGCCCCTAGCTTCAATATTGATTCCCAAACACCTGGATTGACCTTGTTACTCTTCCAATTCCCTCCTGCATAACATAAACACAAAAACAAATAAAATGATAATAAAAACACTCAAAGATAGCAATAAATCAAGCTCAAGAGCACTAGATTCGTAGGTATAAAACCCACTCATCAACTGCGATAATTATTAAGTTAAAATATTATGCAATTGCTACTATACCAATTATTGAATCAATAATATAAAATATTATGGAATATCGCGTGCTACTGTGGAATACCACGTGCTACTATGAAATAACGCGTGCTACTATTCTTTTATTACCGAGTATTTCAATAGTTGCAGGTGATAATACCATTGACAAAAAAATAATATGTCATTTTTCGTATCAGACAATTAGTCGTTATGCGGCCCACCAATGATTGATTATTGGGTCCTTTACATTAATATACAATAATTAGAAAGTAATTACAATATTAGTGCATCTACAAAATAATTACAAAAATACGACAATAAATTTAAACCATTCAATTTCACATTAATAAAAAACCCTAAAATCAAGAAGAAAATAACTGCCATAATTAATAATTCAAATTCAAATATTTGGGATCTAACAACAAAAACAAATCCATAATTCAAAATTCAAATCAAAAGGAGGAAAAACAAAAAAAAAAAATTCTCGTCATCTTCCTTCGCCGTCGCCGCGATCTACACCAGAATCTTATTGGACCAACTGCATTGGTTACTTTGGTATGAAAGTTTGGCTACCAACTGCATGAAGGGTTGGCTACCAACTACATCACATTCAAAATAAATTGGTAACCTAACAAAACTGAATTGGTTATCTTGGTATGAAGGTTTGGCTACCAACTGCACTATGAAAAAACTGCAAGTGTGGATGTGAATTGGTTACCTTGATATGAAGGTTTGGTTACCTTATTATGAATGTTTGGTTACCTTGGTATGAAGGTTTGGTTACCAACCGCACTATGAAAAAACTGCAGGTGTGAAGGTGGATTGGTTATTTTGGTATGAAGGTTTAGTTATATTGGTATGAAGGTTTAGTTACCATCGCCGAATCCGATCGGTGAGTGTATCAAGCCCTAATTTCGAAATGGGTTTCCCAGAATTCGACATTTTCTCTCTCTCTCTCAAAATTTAATAATCGTAGTTTTATCTCTCTAGGAATTTGTTTCTGGGTCTAAGTGTTTCACCAATGGCTACAAGACCACCACCGGGTAATTCGACATTAGAGAGAAACAAAAACAGAGTGGTACTGAGGAAGACATATAAGAGATGGAGAGAGAGAAAAAACAGGGATGGGGATCTCGTGATTTAAAAGGAAGAAGCAAAGAATGAATATGAGTTCGTTTATTTGATGGAGATTTTCTAGAGAGAGAAATACGGTTTTACAGAGATGAGAGGGAAAGAAGAAGAAGAAGAAGAAGAAGAAGAAAGGAAAGAAAAAAAAATACAGAGAATGCAGACAGAGAGAGAGAAAGAGAATGTTGTGGTCTAGGAGTTTTTAAAAAGGATTCTGTTTTCAATTCAAATTAAAGATAGCCCAATTACATTAATTTTGTAAATAAATATGAAAAAATGTATTACTTTTGTAATTATTTTATCTATGCACTGTTGTTGTAAATATTTCTAAAAATATTCTATAATATGTAATTGTCCCTTGATTATTTTGGCGTCGACGTACTTTACCGAATATAATATTCCCCGGCAAAAAGAATATTTTCCGACAAAAAAAAAAATTCCCCGACATACTGTTAATTTGCATATACACCCTTAACTATAATATTTTATCAATTAAACCCTTTACTGTTAGAATAATAATCATAAATAAAAATAACTTTTATTTCATAAAATTCGGGGTCTGATACTATGGGCACTGAGTTAAGATTTAGTTCTGCATACCATCCCCAGACGGACGGGCAGTCAGAAAGAACAATACAAATCCTCGAAGATCTATTGAGACTTTGCGTACTAGACTTTAAGGAAAGTTGGGACAAATACTTACCTTTGGTTGAATTCTCCTACAACAACAGTGATCAAGCAAGCATAGGCATGGCTCCATTCGAAGCGTTGTATGGATAAAAGTGTCGTTCTCTAGTATGCTGGTAGGCAAAGCAAAATTGTTAGGACCAGAGTTGGTACGCATGACTACAGAAAATATTCAAATGATCCAGCAACGTATACAAACAGCACAAGATCGACAAAAGAGTTATGCTGATTTTCATCGAAGGGACGAAGAATTCAATGTCAAAGACCATGTATTTTTACGTATTACTCCATGGAAAGGAGTTACGAGATTCAAAAAGAGAGAAAAGTTCAACCCTCGATTTATTAGTCCATTTGAAATCCTCGACCGAGTAGAACTGTGGCCTACACTCATAACGTTTTTCACATATTCATGCTACGTAAATATGTGAAAAACTCAAACTACATCATTGAATTGAAACCAGATGAGATAGCAGAGGATTTAACGTATGAGGAGGTGCCTGTCAAGATCTTGGATAAGAAGGAACAGATTCTACGCTCAAAGGTTATACCTCAAGTCAAAGTTTTATGGAAAAACTATGATACAGAGGAAATGACTTGGGAGTTAGAATCTGAAATAAGAGTTAGGTATCTTCACCTCTTCGAACTACCAAGTACATCAATTTCGAGGACAAAATTTCATTAAGAGGGGAGGTTGCAAGACCCTAACTTTTAATGAATAAAAGTTTAATTTTTTCAAAATAGTAAGGTGTTAATTTGATGCAAGGTTAAAGTTATGGGTAATAATTGCAATAAACAGTATGTCGAGAATATTCGTTTTGTCGGGAAATATTAGTATGACGACGCCATAATAACCAATCATTGATGGGCCCCACAACGGAATAACTGTCGAATATAAAATGCGACAGAAATAACTTTTTTAAAATTTGGCAGCAGAACTTTTACCATTAACTGTTAAAATACCCGGTAATAAAAAAATAGTAACACGCGTTTTTCATAGTAGCATACGGTATTCTACAGTAACACATAGTATTGTAGTATTTTATATTATTGATTCAAAAATTGTTACAGTAACATATGCACAGTATTTTATATTATTGATTCAATAATTATTATAGTAACATCTGCACAGTATTTTATATTATTTATTCAATAATTGTTACAGTAACAATTGCACAGAATTTTATATTATTAATTCAATAATTGACACGACACAGTAACTTGTATTATTTATGAGATTATTAGACTAGATAGCATAATTGGCAATGTCTAGAAGTTCTGTTAAAGAAATGTGTTATTTAATTGTGCGCCATGTATACAGAAGGCCCCCTCTTTTTTAGGAACGATCTGGTTATCAGTATTGTGAGTCTATAATATCAATATTGAATAATTATTAAAGGATTAAAAAAGTGTTGATTAATTATGTGATGCGTAGCAAAACTATTAGTAAGAAATTGCCGACACTCGAAGGAAATAAGGGTGATTTGTGGCGTTTTGTAAGTTTGGCTTTTCCCGTGTGAGACCCACAACTTTCTTCTGTGGAACTCATAATTTTATTTCATCTATGGATTTTATTTTTTCGTGGGACCACAAGTTATTTATTCAATCAGACCCATAACTTTATTTAATTTCTTTTGTGGGACCACAGGTCATCCAAGAGCCACTTGCCCCTTCGCATTGTCAAGAGTCACTTTCGCAAATAGTAGTTGCCTTTTTAATATTACCAAGAATCACTTTACCCTTTTCTAAATAGTCACTTGCCTCTTCGCATTGCCAAGAGTCACTTTCGCAAATAGTAGTTATCTCTTCAATATTACCAAGAGTCACATTACCCCTTCGCAAATAGTCAGTTGCCTCTTCGCATTGCCAAGTGTCACGTTCGCCAATAGTAGTTGCCTCTTCAATATTAGCAAGAGACATTTTGACCCTTCGTTAAGGCCAAGGGCCACTTTTAGTTCGTCTATAAATAGAAGCAAGTATTCTTCATATTTTTCTTACAACTGATAAGAGAAAGCTATAAAGTGAGAGAGAAAGAAGATGAATATTCGAGAAGCAAGCATACACCAACAACACAAAGTTCTGCTACTACACTATTGCAGTATCTAGTCTCTTATTAAGGTAAGGGATATCATTTCTTTCATACTTGTATAGAGTTATCATTTCTTTCATACCCGTAGAGGGTTATCATTTTCTTTTGTACTCCATATTATGGTAAGAGGTTATTATTCGTTTCTATTGCTTTATCATTAAATGGTAAAAATTTCTGAAATTAGTAGAATATCCTTAATAGTTTATGCTTCATCTAATATATTTTCTCTTAAATCTTTCTATTGCGTTTTACACGTTATAGTTGAATTGTGAACCTTATTTAATCTATTCTTGAACTCTAATCGAATTTTTGGATATCATATTAATAATTTGGACATTCTTGGACTCTAGACATATTAAATTACAAAACTTTAATGTTTATTCTTGATCTTATTGTTCTTATTATTTCTATTCATCCTTTATATCATTGTCATAATCCTCAGACTTAAATTATGGTTAAAAATTCTCTTTGGCCCGTAGTGCAAAGATGAACCATTGATTGGCATGATTATGACCAAGAAATGTGTATTGGTATAATCATGACCTTTAGTGTTACAGGCAAAGGCTTGTGTGGTGAAAGTTCTCTTTGGCCCGTAGTGCAAAGATGGACTGTTGATTGGTATGATCATGACCATTGTTGTTACAAATGAATATCTTTGGCCCGTAGGACAAAGATAAACTGATGATTTGTGTGATTATAAATAGAAACTATTAATTGATGTTACAGGGATAAAATATTGCTGGTGAACTTTTAAATTGGAGAAGATAGTAGTCATTGTGGTCTACTTGACTCTTCTAATGGATTGTTTGTTCCGCTGCAGTTATTGTTGAAAACTTATATTATCTTTAAATCTCTGATTTATCACTGTTGAAGGCTAAAGATAATTTATTCTTCATTATCTTAGTCATGATATTCTTTACTGGGCTATTTGAGCTCACCCTTTTCATTTTTGTTTCATTGTTCTTCTCAAAAAATAAGAGTGTAGCTGGAATTAGCCGGAGAATTGAGTGATGGTCCGAGATAATTACTAAAGTAGTTTTTACCATATTATAAAATAGTGTGGCAATATTTGTAGTGAAGACTTAAAATGAGTTGTTGTATTAGAGAAAAAGCCATTACATATATTGTCTATAAATCCTGTTTGGTCCAGATCAACGGGTAACAGTCTCGAATTACCTGTTGATCTCATTTCTTTGGAAATGCATGAATTTGATGTGATTTTAAGAATTAATTGGTTAACTACCCATCATGCTAAAATTAATTATTTTCGTAAGGTCGTTAGTTTTCATATTCCTAATCAACCTGTTATGCGAATTCAAGCAACCAAACCGTTGAAATCAATAACTGTCATTTATAGCCATAAAGCCATTCGTTTATTGAAAAATGGATGTCAAGCTTTCTTATCCCATGTTACTGATTTAAAGAAAAATATGTCAGATTCGAATGATATTTCTATTATTAATAAGTTCTCTGACGTATTTCTCGAAAAACTTCTTGACCTACCTCTAGACCGTGAAATCGAATTTTGTATTAACCTTGAACCCGGTACAAAACCCATTTCCAATGCCCCATATCGAATGGCTCCTATTGAACTTCAAGAGTTAAAAGTTCAACTACAATAGTTGTTAGACACTGGTTTCATACGTCCGAGTACATCGCCTTGGGGTGCTCCTGTTTTATTCGTAAAAAAGAAAGATGGGAGTATGAGATTTTGCATTGACTATCGGGAGTTGAATCATGTCACCATCAAAAATAGGTACCCATTATCTCGCATTAATGACTTGTTTAACTAGTTGCAAGGTACTCAATTCTTTTCAAAGACCGACCTCCGTTCTAGATATCATCAATTAAAGATTAAAGTTGATAACGTTCCAAAGAATGCCTTCAGAACTCAATACGGGTATTACAAGTTCCTAATCATGCCTTTTAGATTAACGAATGCTCTTAGTGCCTTCATAGACATGATGAACCGAATATTCAAGGAATATTTGGATTATTTTGGGGTTGTCTTTATTGATGATATCCTCATATACTCCAAAAGTCGTGAAAATCATGAGCGACACTTGAGGTTGATACTCCAAAAGCTTTGTGAAAACAAGTTATATGCCAAGTTGAAGAAATGCAAATTCTGGCTTGAGGAGGTAGCATTCCTTGGACAATCGAAGTATAAAGCTTTTTGGGCCTAGCGAGTTATTATCAGAGGTTCATAGAAGGATTCTCTCAAATTGTCATTCCATTAACTTAGCTTATTCGAAAAAGCACAAAATTCGAATGGAGCGAAAAATGCAAGAAGAGTTTTTAAGAATTCAAGAGAAGACTCATTTCAGCACCTGTTTTGGCAATACATTAGGATCAGGAGGATTTGTCACCTATAGCGATGCTTCAGGCAAAGGTCTAGGTCGCGTGCTCATATAATATGAAAAAGTTATAGCTTATGCCTCTCGACAACTCAAGGAATATGAGAAGAATTATCCTACTCAAGATCTAGAGTTGGCAGCGATCGTTTTCGCGTTGAAGATCTGGAGACACTACTTATATAAGGAGAAAGTGAAGATCTATATAAACCATAAAAGCCTCAAATATTTCTTCACCCAGAAGGAACTCAACATGCGACAATGATGTTGGCTCGATTTGTTGAAGGATTACGACCATAAAATCCAATACCATCCTAGAAAGGCAAATGTGATAGCTGACGCATTAAGTAGAAGATCATATGCAAGTACGAGTGCGATGCTGACAACGTAAGAGCCCATTTTGTATGACTTACAAAGGATGGAGATAAAGTTAAAGATTCTAAGGACTCATATGAAGATTGCACGTGTATGAGTAGAACCGGCTTTAATCTACAGAGGTTGCTCAAACTACAGACCTAGAGCTGGTGAATATGAAGAAGAAAGTACAAGAAGGTGCTATTTCAGAAGCAAGAATCGACGAAGAAGGGATACTTCGAGTTAACTCTAGACTTTATGTTCCTAACGACCCTGATTTGAAATATAAAATCATGATAGAAGCACATAACACACCATTTGTAATCCACCCTAGAAGTACCAAAATGTATCATGATCTTCAACATACATTTTGGTGGAGTAACATGAAGAGAGAGATCGCAGAGTTTATCTCCAAGTGTTTAACTTGTCAACGTGTCAAGACAGAGCATCATGTACCAAAAGGTCCATTGCATCCACTTGAGATTCTAGAATAGAAGTGGGAACAAATTAATATGGATTTCTTGACGGGTCTTCCCAAGGTTTCTCGAGGCTTAGATGCGATTTGGGTTATTATAGATAGATTGGCCAAGTCTACTCATTTCTTGCCCATACGAGAAAACTATTCACTCGAACGTCATGCTAGTATGTATATAAGTGAGATTGTGAGATTGCATGTTATGCCAGTATCCATAATTTCTGATCGAGACTCTAGATTCACTTCATGATTTTGGGTCAGCTTGCAAAAGGCTATGGGCACTGAGTTATGATTCAGTTCTGTATATCATCCCTAGATGGACGGGCAATCGGAAAGAACAATCCAAATCCTCGAAGATCTATTGAGACTTTGCGTACTAGACTTTAAGGGAAGTTGGGACAAATACTTACATTTGGTTGAATTCTCTTACAGCAACAGTTATCCAGCAAGCATAGGCATGGCTCCATTCGAGGCATTGTATGGACAAAAGTGTCGTTCTCCAATATGCTGGGACGAGGTAGGCAAGAAAAATTGTTAGGACCAGAGTTGGTATGCATGACTACAGAAAAGATTCAAATGATCCAGCAATGTATATAAGCAGCACATGATCGACAAAAGAGTTATGCTAATCTTCATCGAAGGGACAAAGAATTCAATGTCGAAGACTATGTATTTTTACGTGTTGCTCTATAAAAAGGAGTTACGAGATTCAGAAAGAGAGGAAAGCTCAACCCTTGATTTATTGGTTCATTTGAAATCCTCAACCGAGTAGGAACTATGGCCTACAGACTAGCTTTACCGCCAAGCATGTTTCGTGTTCATAACGTTTTTCACATATCCATGCTACGTAAATATGTGAAAGACCCAAACCACATCATTGAATTGGAGCTAGATAAGATAGCAGAGGATTTAACGTATGAGAAGGTACCTGTCAATATCTTAGATAAGAAGGAACAAATTCTACACAAAAAGGTTATACCTTAAGTCAAAGTTTTATGGAGAAACCATAATACAAAGGAAATGACCTGAGAGTTAGAACCTGAAATGAGAGTTATGTATCCTCATCTCTTCGAACTACTAGGTACGTCAATTTCAGAGACGAAATTTCATTAACAGGGGAGGTTGTAAGACCCCAACTTTTAATGAATAAAAGTTTAATTTTTTTTAAATAGTAGAGTGTTAATTTGATGAAAGGTTAAAGTTATGGGTAATATTTGCAATAAACAATATGTCGGGAATATTCATTTTGTCGGGAAATATTCGTACGACGACGTCGTAATAACCAATCATTAGTGAGCCCCACAACGGAATAATTGTCGAATATAGAAAGCGACAGAAATAACCTTTTTAAAATTTGGTGGCAGAACTTTTACCGTTAACTGTTGAAATACCCGGTAATAAAAGAACAGTAACACGCGTTATTCCACAGTAGCACACGGTATTCCACAATAGCACACAGTATTGTATAGTATTTTATATTATTGATTCAATAATTGTTACAGTAACATCTGTACAGTATTTTATATTATTGATTCAATAATTGTTACAGTAACATCTGCACAGAATTTCATATTATTAATTCAATAATTGACATGGCATAGTAACTTGTATTATTTATGATATTATTAAATCAGTTAGCATTATTGGAAATGTCTAGAAGTTCTGTCAAGGAAATGGGTTATTTAATTGTGCGTCGTGTATATTGAAGGCCCCCTCTTTCCTGGGAACGATCTGGTTGTCAATATTGTGAGTCTATAATATCAATAGTGAATAATTATTGAAGGATTAAAAAAGTATTGAGTAATTATGTGATGCGTTGCAAAACTATTAGTAAGAAGTTGTCGACACTCAAAGGAAATAAGGGTGATTTGTGGCATTTTGTAAGTTTGGCTTTTCCCGTGGGACCCACAACTATGGGACCCATAACTTTCTTCTATGGGACCCACAATTTTATTTCATCCGTGGATTTTATTTCTTCCATGGGACCCACAAATTATTTATTCAGTGGGACCCACAACTTTATTTAGTTTCTTCTGTGAGACCCTTCTGTGGGACCCATAGGTCATCCAAGAGCCATTTGCCTCTTCGCATTGTCAAAAGTCACTTTCGTAAATAATAATTGCCTCTTCAATAGTACTAAGAGTCACTTTACCCCTTCGCAAATAGTTATTTGCCTCTTTGCATTGTCAAGAGTCACTTTCGTAAATAGTAGTTGCCTCTTCAATATTACCAAGAGTCACTTTACCTCTTCACAAATAGTCAGTTACCTCTTCGCATTGCCAAAAGTCACTTTCGTCAATAATAATTGCCTCTTCAATATTACCAAAAGTCATTTTGACCCTTCGTTAAGGTCAAGGGCCACTTTCGGTTCGTCTATAAATAGAAGCAAGTATTCTTCATATTTTACTTACAACTGATAAGAGAAAGCTATAAAGTGAGAGAGAAAGAAGATGAATATTCGAGAAGCAAGCACACACCAACAACACAAAGTTCTGCTACTACACTATTGCAGTATCTAGTCTCTTATTAAGGTAAGGGATATCATTTCTTTCATACTCGCAAGAGATGTCATATTCTTTTATACTCGTATAGAGTTATCATTTCTTTCATACCCGTAGAGGGTTATCATTTTCTTTTGTACTCCATGTTGTGGTAAGAGGTTATTATTCGCTTCTATCGCTTTATCATTAAACGGTGAAAATTTTTAAAATTAGTAGAATATCTTTAATAGTTTATGCTTCATCTAATATCTTTCTTCTAAATCTTTGTATTGTATTTTACACGTTATAGTTTAATTGTTAACCTTATTTATTTTATTCTTAAACTCTAATCGAATTTTTAGATATCATGTTGACAATTTAGACATTCTTGGACTCTAGACATATTAAATTACAAAACTCTAATATTTATTCTTGATCTTATTGTTCTTATTATTTCTATTCATCCTTTATATTATTGTCATAATCCTCAGACTTAAATTATGGTGAAAAATTCTATTTAGCCTGTAGTACAAAGACAAACCGTTGATTGGCATGATTATGACCAAGAACTGTGTATTGGTATAATCATGACCTTTGGTGTTACAAGCAAAGGCTTGTGGTGAAAGTTCTCTTTGGCCCGTAGTGCAAAGATGGACTGTTGATTGGCATGATCATGATCATTGGTGTTACAAATGAATATCTTTGGCACGTAGTGCAAAGATAAGCTATTGATTTGTATGATTATGAATAGGAACTGTTGATTGGTGTTACAAGGATAAAATATTGATTGTGGACTTTTAAATTGGAGAAGATAGTAGTCATTATGGTCTACTTGACTCTTCTAATGGATTGCTTGTTCCACTGCAGTTATTGTTGAAAACTTATATTATCTTTAAATCTCTGATTTATCATTGTTGAAGGCTAAAGATAATTTATTCGTCATTATCTTAGTCATAATATTCTTTACTAGACTATTTGAGCTTATCCTTTTTATTTTTGTTTCATTGTTCTTCTCAAGAAATGAGAGTGTGGCTGGGACTAGCCGGAAAATGGAGTGATGGTCTGAGATAGTTACTAAAGTAGTCTTCACCATGTTGTAAAATAGTGTGCCAATAATTGTAGTGAAGACTTAGAATGAGTTGTTATATTTTGTACTATTTTTTTTAGGGCAAAGGTGCAAAAATGCCCTTGTGGTTTATCCCGATATCCCACTTCCACCTTGAACTTTTTTTTTTTCCAAAAATGTCTCTAACGTTATAAAACGTAGCTCAAATATACCCCTTCCGTTTAAAAAATGCCAACTAGACAAACGGATCTTAGTTTATTTATTATGTGGCTGACACGTGGCGCTTTGATGCTTGTGCGTAAAAAGTTAGTCATTTTACAAATTTTCTTTTATCATTTATGAAAGTGAAAGAGCAAAATAATACTAATAATTTATAATAGATTATCAATAAAAGTAAACTGACAATTAAATTAAATATTTAAACAAAATAAAAAAAAAGAAATTAAACTACTCTTCTCTTCCCTTCCTTTTCCCCTTCCCAGTTCCCGGTATCCCTTTCCCCTTCCCCCCATTTCCCTTCCCCCTTTACCAAATATCCCCTTCCCCCCATTCCCTTTACCAGAAATCCTCTCCCCTTTTCTTGCCGTCTCTTGTTCCTTGTTCTCTCATCCATACTAGATAGCAACAAAATAGAAAGATCATTATACCAACACAAAATAAATCTTCTGCACCATCGGCAACGAGTGAAGACGTCGACGATCAGATCGACAACAAATGAAGACACCCACAAGCAGATCTACAAGCATGCTTTCATTTTCATAATATTTTCACAAACATACTGGTCAGGAGTAATTGCAACAGGCGTTTGGGCTTGTACGTTGGTGATAATATTTTTGTTGATTTAGGTGTTAGGGTTTTGCTGCTATTTGGGGCCCTTTTAAATTTGATTTATTTTCATGATTTTCTTTGAATGGTTGATTTTGCTTTATTTCATTTTCTCGCCTTGTTAAAATTGTTGTTATTATTAAAATTGTTGTTAGTGTTCTGGTTTATCTTATTGTGGGTGATGGCGGTGATGAAATTTTCCAGTGGCTGACTTCCTTCCATTTTCTTTTCTTTTATTTTTTCGATTTGGGCTATGGTGGTGTTGTGGTGGGTGGTGTTAACGGTGGTGGGTTGTGTTAACGCCTTAATGGTAGGTGTAAGAAGTGGTAGATTGGGTGGATCTCGTGGTAGTGGTAGTGGATCTGTTGATGGCGTGATTTTGAGAGGCGGTGGTGCATGGCGGTGGATTTGTTGGTGGTGGATGGTGATGGATTTGGATTTTGTTGGTGGATCATGGTGGTGTATGCTGCGGATCTGAATTTTGGTGGTGGCGGTGGTTCACAACATTGAAACCTGAAAGTAGCAGAAGAAATAATTAGAGAATAAAACCGAAAAAAAAAACTTATTTCACTGCATATTGTGATAATTACTTTAAAAAATAAGTTTGAAGAGAAATAATTACTTACATAAAATATAGTTACTTTAAAAAAATAAATGGGCCATTCCACATAATCATTTTTACTTAATACAATTATTAATAAATAAAACTAATTAATAAAATACATATAATAAATAAATTATAAAATACACACAATATTATTTTTATACACAACAGATGTCACATCAGTAATTTTTGTTTTAATTATATATCTCAATAAATTTATGTACAATAATTAATCTTGCCATCTTGCCATGTGTTCTGTCTTCATGCCTCGTCAGCAAAAAATGTCCACGTGTAAGCGGAGTTAGTCTAGGTGGCATGTCCGTTAGGGGCAGGGGCATAGTTGACCTAAAATTTGTAACGTTAAGGATATTTTTGGAAAAAAAAAAGTTCAAGGTGGAAGTGGGATTTCGGGGTAAACCACAGGGGCATTTTTGCCCCTTTGCCCATTTTTTTTATGAGTTGGTTGTTTGTATTTTAGCGACTCAAATTGGGTTGTGTGGACCCTATTTTGGGGGTGTCACATATTGGGTTAGACCTGAAAGTGGACTCCTATCTAATTACGTATTTTAGCTTGAACTATAGACTCATGGCATGACAGTGGGTTGTGGGACGGGCCTAGACTGGATTAACCAACCAAGCCCTAGGTCGGATCAGGCCTCAGGTCGGACCAGGCCAAGCTTTTTGTCAGACCGGTCCAAGCCAGAATTTTTGTTAGGTCGGTTCAAGTCGGGCTTTGAGTAAAAAAAGAAGACTTTTTTACAACCTAGTAGGTTTAGCTTGACCAGTCCAGACCTTGATCAAGCCAGACCAAAGTTACGCTGCAAGCCATATGTGCATTCCTAGGCCTGAGCAATGGACTTTTTTTATTTTTTTTATATCCAATAGGATTTTCGTTTCAGCATATCCCAATTTCTAATAAGAAGTTGAGAACTAAAATAATAAATAATCATTAATTAATTTCCTTAGCATAAAAAAATAATATTTTCTTCACACTATGCCCCTTTTATTTCAAAACATTTCCAAATTTATTCTTTTGGGCATATTCTTCACAACAATAGTGATTGTTTTTCTCGAATATTGTACAACAAACTAATTTTTCATTTTCTTTACTCTTTTGTAACCCCAAGGGGACAAATGATGTGAATAAAAGTATATTCGTATGTCGAACATTGACATTTATTCTTAATTATAAAGGGAAGACTGCCAAACCATGTAATGAGCCCATCCATTAAAAAACTCTTAGATAATCGAGTCATCTTAGTTAGAATTTCAAAAATTAGTTTATTTAATAATATAATTTACTGACAGTTAGCTTGCCATCTATAATTTAAGAATAGGTGAGTCAACTCGACTAATCCTGAAGTTGTCTCAAATTGGTGGAGGGGTCAATTTGGATAGTAATCCTGAGTTGTCTCGATTCTCGAGTAACAACCTAATTAATTAATTCATTCATTAGGTCTTAATCTAGAACCCCACATTTTACCCTTCACGTTCCAACCATCATTACCTCCTTCGGTTGCTTTTATCAATTACCTATTATTTTGATAATTGCAAAATGTGTACTATCAAATTCATGTTTTTCAATTTTGTATTAAAATAAGTTACTCATAACTATTTTCTTCATTTTGTATTAAAATAAGTTACTCATAATATTTGAAAAGCTGCTTTCAGCTTTTTATACTAAAATGTTTCATTTTTTTCTAGAAATTAATTAGGATTCTAATTATACAATTAAATATATATAATTTATGTTATTTAATTGGGTGCATATTTAACCTAACTCAAAAAAATCCTACAATATATTACATACATTTTGATATATAATTTTCTAATAATTGTTATTTTATATTACCCATAAAAAGTTATAAAATTTCAATTAGATAAACATAGTACATGTACCAAGGACCATAAAAATTATGTATACATAGATGGATGATTTCTCTTAGGAATTAAGTAGGACTCTCATTATGTGAATTAGTTGGATTCATATCTAACCTCTAAAAGCATGTATTTGTATTGGGTAGAATGTCTAAGGTGTTGGGTGGAATGTTTAGGGGTTTTTCATTTTTTCATTTTTTTCATGTACACCTCTTAGAATTAAACCAGTTTTTATGGGACAAGGAGAGTATTATTTTTTTTTATTACTCATGAAATCCATGATTATGAATAATATCTCTTGCACTAGCATGTGTCTCACGCTGATTCAAAAACTAGTATATATAACTCCACGACCCACATTTTGGAAAGACTCCTCAAGGAATTGTTTCAAAATCTAAATATGCCAAACTGACAGCATTTAATCACTTTATCAATTTTTAGGGTAATGATTTTATATGTTAACAAATTTATGATTAAGTTGAATTCCGACTTACGTGAAACTTTAAGCGATAAGATAAAATAAATTAAAGTAAAATTATTTTTAATTTATATCTATACATATCAGTCACTATTTATTATCAACATAAATTTATCGTCATATATAGCATAACTATGTTACTTAGAACTAAAATACTTTTTTATATGAACCGATAAGCCCAGGTATCTCAGCTGGACTGGATATTTGTACACATACTGGAACTCTCATTTTCTTTGGCTGTTAACTTCCATTAATTCATTTGTTATTTACTGATTTTTCAATGCCCCTGGGGCCAGGCCCCAAGTTGCATTTTTCCCGGTTGAACTCTGATGGATGGCTGACAGTAACTGTGATATAATACAAACTTACATTTACTGACCAAACAAACAAACAAAAAAAGAGCTTTGCAACATATGACCGACAAAATTATATCGATAGCAAATACCGATATATGCATCGTTTATGCATAGGATATAAAGAAATTAAGAATGACTCCACCCTAATTTATTCTATTATCGCTTAAAGTTCCACGTTAGTCGCAATTCAACTTCGTCATAGATTTATCGACATATAAATCATTTCACAACAAAAACACACAATATTCTATGTTGCTCTACTCATATTGCTAAGAATTACTCCACCATATTATATCAAGTTATCAACAATAAGATCTCTATTTGAATAGCAATAAACATAATTTTTAATTCCCATAATTCCTAGTTCCATAAACATATCCCTATCCCAAAATTCAATTTAATTTCTGCAAATCAGATACAAAATTTGAAGCTGCAAAAGCAGCCGAGCCACCAACAACACAAACCACAGCAACAACAACTTGCAGTCCTATTTGCCAGGGGTATTCCTCCGGGACAATGTAGGCACAAAAAGGGCCTAAAAGCAGCAGCCCCAAGCTCAGGCTCAAGAAGGCTGCTGGGGTTCCTGGATCGGTTGCTGCTGAAAGGACTCCAAGCTCTTCAGCTTTTGAGAGCAGGCCGAGTTTCTCTATTGAAGAAAGGGAAAGGCCAGCTTTTTCTGCTGCTGAAAGTAATCCGGCTTTTTCTGCTTTGGTTAGGAGTTTCAATTGCTCCACCCTTGTTAGGAGCTTGATTGCTGGTGTGGAGGTTGAAGAACTGATTCGAGGGCCTTTTTCACCCAAAGGGAAGACTGTTGTAGCCTGAAGATAACAAGGTCTACTACATTACCTATGAGAAATTGTGAAATCTTGTGGGGCAAAATATTTTTCATTTCTGATTAAACATATTACTCCCTCATTTCAAGATATGTTTTGTTGTTTAGTCCGTTTGATCAAAACCAGAGATATATTTCTAATATTAGACTATAAAATGACATGAAATATAATCTAGATAAAATGAATACTACAAGTCTACAATGTCACCACTCACCACTAATACATTTCTTCCGCTTGAAAAAATAAATTTTTCTTCAAAAGCATGTCGTTTTTCAAATGTATTCTGATTTTAGAACAAACGGAGTGGCAATTTATACTGAAACTATATAGGACTTATTCGTTTTGGGGTATTTGAAAAGTGAATTTAGTTGGCTTTAAGCCCCAAACTCATTGCGGAAATTTGGGTTTCAAGCCAACCTGTGTTTGAAATAAGTTGTATTTAGACGAACAAAATTTTCAAGTGCATTTGGACTCTAAAAGCTCCAAAAGCCCCAAACCAAAATTACACTTAAAATCTTTTGGAGCCTTTGGAATCTAAACACACTAAAAAATCTTATTCGTCTAAACGCAATTTTTAAGTCCCAACTCACAAATGCACCTTTTAAGCTCCAAACATTCCACCATTTTGGTGCAGTGAGTTTGGGACAGCAGCCCAAACGCACTTCTCTAACGTCCCAGACGCACCAAAAACGAACAAGCCCATATTCTACTATAGCAATGTGACAGACTATTAGATATATAGCTAAATTTACAGTCTAAATTAACATGAGAGAGAGAGAGAGAAATGCATTCAATTTAATGTGATTATCAAAACAAAGCCAATTGAAAATTGAATACTTCCTCTGTTTCAGCTTTAGGTGGGAATCCAAAAGGCTCTGATTTGGAATGTTATTGGGTTTATCAAATAAATAAAGTTGTATTTTGGCATTTAATTGTCATTTAATTGTAATAAAGATTCAAATTTTTCTTTAAAAAAGCTACTTTAAATGAAAATCTTACTGACCTTTTTGGTGCCAACAGTTTTAGTAGCTGATGGAAGAGGCTTCTGGGTAGCCATGGATTGGACTAGAAGTGCCATGAATATCTATCTCCCTTTCTTTGTGTATTTTGATAGCTTAAAGATTAATAAATAAAAGCCTCAAATATGAACTTTCTTGATTTTGTTTCTCAATCAGTCTTTTTTGAGTGATGCACAAAGAAAGAGAGTGCTAGTATATGGATTGAATTCTTTTGCTGCTTTAGCTGTTGTCCACGTGTCAGGCTTTGAGTGGATACACCAGCTTTCCTTTTTTTTCTTTTGCCCTTCTCTCTCATCTTCTTGATATAGGATTGTTTGGAAAGTAGGATTCTGTTATCCTTCATTCAGGATTATGTAAACCCGGGTATGATATATCCATACTCCCTTACTTGAATTTTGACCTTCATGGCTATTGATGTTGTTAAAGTGTGTTTGGTGGGATAGAGGAGAGAAATAAATGATTTTTATCGTGTGACATATTTTATTAAATTAATAAAAGGTAAAAGTGAATTTATAAATATTTAGACAGAAGTGATTAAAAAAATATTATTCCCAATTGTTAGACAAAGATGTTGACAAATTATCTTTCCCATATTCTTTCTCTTCACTTGTACTTTTTTAGCATTCAATTACTTCTTGCGAACAAAGAAGAAGAAAATAAATTGGGGAACGTGTAAAGATACTAAATTTTTAATGCCAAAAATAGTTTCACATCTTAATAAAACTATGAAAAATAATATTATTCCATCCATTTTAAAATATAAGGTTAATCTTGATATTTTGAATTCAATTTGAGATTTTTTTAAACTCAAAACTTATATGATTTTATTAACATTTATATAATATAATTTAAAACTTATAAATTATTCATGAAGTAATATTAATTATAAATTTTATTTTTATAAAAAAAATATTATATCAATTTTAAATTTAAAAATATTTTTTCTAAAATTGAAAAAGATCAAAAATACTTTTATATTTCAAAACGGGATGAGTATAATTTTTGTTCAACTTCCATTCCTTTAGCGCAAAGCATAGTATGGTTTGGTGTTGCGCACCAACTGCACCAAATCGTACATAAAATTACTTGGATACGGTTTGACAATTCTAAAATCACATAGACACCGTCTTGTGATTGGTGCGGTGCGGTTTTAAAGCTTGCGGTGCAGTTTCATTTGATTCGATTTTGGTTCCAAAACCAATTGACATAATGAACAATAATATTCAATACATCAAATTCATTTATATGTATCATACATGACATTAACATAATGGAGTAATATCAAGCAACAAGTCTTAGATTTGAAATTTGTTACTCATAAGTACTTCAACATTGCTTAAATCATTGCAATTCAATTAGAAATATTTCTAGCCACAAACAAAAAGTTTAAAAATGCATAACATAATTAAAATTATCTAATATATGTTTAGGAATTGGCCTATATAACTTTAAAATATATATATATATATATGGGTAATGATCCATAGCATGTATTTACTATAGATCAAAAATGGACAAATAGCATCTTAATCGTCCATTGAGAAGAGGAACGGCTGGGATTAAAATTTTGGGGACGCCGTCCGCTAGAATTTCTAGCGGACGGAATTAAAAAAAAAATTGGACGAAATGCCCCCATTTAAGCCCAAGCAAACGAAACAGGTTACACAGTTTTTTAAAAGGTCCGCTAGAACTTCTAGCGGACGAAGCATAACAAGTTACAAGTTTCAAGCAAAACAAGTTTGAAGCAACAGGGGGCCCATAACTAGTTAAAAAAACACCTAGTCAGCTAGATATGCATGGGATTTGAAATTGATTTACTAGCTTTATGAAATAAGTACTTAGCTAACTATGATCTATTGTATTAATACTAACTCTGCTGAAATGCATTAGGAAATCATTCTCGTTGAAGGTCTTAAACTAGATGATATTAAAGCCGGAATATATATTGTTCATTGCTTACCACTAAGATTGCTCGGTGTTGAGGGATCTCCTATAAGATGTATCTGATCAAGTAGTATTACTCTTGTAAGTGTTTACATTGCGAGTATTAGACTGTCCATAGCATACTGCAAATAAATGCTAAAACCTGCCTTCATATCAACACTTTAGAAGATACTATGTTTTCCATAAATTTTGTACTTATCTGATACCATATGCACCATTACCAGTATAAGTTTTTGAAAAGTTTTGAGAAGTTTGGTTGCTTACATCACGTGATAACATATATTTTTCAACATATATTTTTCAGCAACTGCAGAAAGCATTGAGAGCCAATGAGCTTCGAATGGACTAACATGCAGAAAGCATTGAGAGCTAATGAGGTTTCGAATGGACTATCATGGTGCAAGGGCTCTGCTTCGTCCGCTAGAACTTTGGCGGACTGCAACTACTTCGTTTGCTTGGGCTATATGGGGGCATTTTGTCCAAAAAAATTTTAATTCCGTCCGCTAGAATTTCTGGCGGACGCCGTCCCCAAAATATTAATTCCAGCCGTTCTTCTTCTCAATGGACGCTTAAGATGCTATTTGCCCATTTTTGATCCATAACAAATACATACTATACATCATTACCCATATATATATATATGTATATATATATATATGTATATATATATATATAGTGGTGCGATAGTCTAACTAGTGCTGGACACAAATCACATATGAGATTTTTTAGCCATTCTAACCCCTCACATACACTAAAACTATTGGTGTGGCTCAATCGATCTGATTTGGTCAATTTTTGATGCGATTTCATTGTCGATTTTGATTCCTTGCTCAGCCGTACGTTTTCCTTGACTCTTTCCGTTATTCTTGATACCAAACACGGCGTAATACTTAGGGGTGTTCAACCGGTAAAAACCGGACCGGTCCGAACTAGTACCGAAAGAAGGCAAAACTTCGTACCGAAACCGATACCGGTTGGACCCGTTCGATACCGCTTTTTACCGATTATACCGAATATTATTATTATTTTATTATTATTTTTATTATTAATAATTAAAAAAATAAAAAAATAGGGAACCGGTATATACCGAACCCAAAATTCCCGAGCCGGTACCGGAACCGATTGAACCGATATACCAAACCGGTACCGAATTGGTAGTTTTTGTACCGAACTGACTGGTTTGGATTGGTCCAATTTACCGGAAAAACCGATTGAACCGAAAATTTTGAACAGCCCCAGTAATACTGAGGTTAATTCAGGAAAGGCTTACCGGTTAACCCCAAAAATAAAAAACAACATAAACCCTATTAATTTTTTCTCTCTCTCGAATTCGAATTGCTAATGGCGGACACAGTGGTATCAATAGAGAAGATCAAGGCTTTCTGGAACTCTCAAGTTCACAACGAAGAAAAGTGGGCAACGAACATGGTAACTTTTTCTTATTTATCTTCTTGTCCTCTGAACCTCTATGATCTACTTGAACAATATGTATGATTTTCATATGCATTTTCTCAGAAAAATAATGGGACTGTGTTTTTCTTTTAAATGTATTGTGGCTGTACTTTTGGAGAGGGGAAATTGTGTAAAGGTTGAGGACGTATTCACATTGCTTGGAATTGGCTTAATGTTTTCGATCTGTTATTTTATTTGATTGAATTCTTTGTATGTTGCATAAAATATGTTGGAAACTTGAGAGAAGTAATAATGTTTTGAATTTGATTTTATTATAATTTCTCATGGTTATTTTGTGGCTGGAAATAGAAAGTAGAAAATTCTCTTTAAGTTAGCCTGAATTAATATACTTGTGTTGGCCAGGGCAGATTTTCTAAATTTTGCTGTTGGGCTAATTTGGATGTAAAATCTGCTGAATTTTTGCCTCTGTCTACCAATTGCTATTAAGACTATATTTTTATATTGTTGTGAAGTTGAGTACTTATGAAAATAGATATTGGAGTGGTATTATGATATGATCTATCTTTTCGTCTGGCCTTTTGTGGTAGCATAAGAAGAATATATTTTTTAAATTTTGTTGGTGTCGTTTATTTCTAATCCCAAGTGGTCATCTCAAGTGGTAGTGAGGCTAGTAATAAGTGCCTCTCAAGGCATAAGTTATGGGTTTGGTACTCCACGGAGGCAGACAGGCAGTGATCACCTTTTTGGCATCCCAAGCACAGTTTACTATGACTCTATGAGTTTATTTGGTGGGCATGGTTCATGGATTATTGAGTGCACTCAGGGGTTTACCCAGTGCCCACCTAAAGGGCATACATAGACATGTCTTGTAGTACATATAGATGCATATGCGCATAGAGCACTACTGGTTTATGCATTTTTGGCTTTACCTAGTACCACGTCTTTGTAGAACTTTAAGCTTTATTGTGTCTTTGTGTTTGTGATACATTGCATGCACTTTCATAAACAAAACTTGTCTCTCTTTTTTTAGTAATTTGAAATGGGGATATGTGTTAGTTTCAAAAAAAACAGGTGGGGATAGATCTGTCAGAGTTAGAAAATGAAAAGTGTAAATAGTAGGGCTGCTTATGGTCGGCTTCGGCTGGCTTTTTGAAGAAAAAATGCGCCAAAATAACCTTATCGAGAAAGGCTGCTGAACAGAGTGTTTAAAGAAGAATCTCTTGCATCTTTCCTATCTATGGGACCAAAAAGAACGGATGTAATGGAATGAAAGGACTGATACCTAAGAAAATAGCGAAGAGAGCTTGCTTTTACGAGGAAGTACCCAGAGCCGGTCCTGGGTTTTTTAAGGCCCAAGGCGAAATATCTTGAGTGTGCCCAACAGCGAAGCCAGGAAATTTGGCGGGGGTTCCAAGCCAATTTTTTTTAATACTTTTTGTATTTTTTTTAATTTGACGGGGGTTCGTAGTGTGTTGAGATGAAACACTTGTTTTAATATAAAAGTTTGACTAAAGTTTTTTCACAACATAATTAAAACAGTGTTTCATATCAACAATTGTAAAAGTGTTTTTGATAAAAAAATAAATTAAAAAAAAATATTAAAAATGTCATAGCAACAATTATATTGACATGTTATTAAAATAAATATAAAATTATCTCTAAATATATATTTATTTTACCAATATAATTATCATTTTAACATTATTAATTATAACATTACATCCTCCTCTTACAAAAATAATTTCGTTCAATTTTTTTCTTAATTATATATTTACAAATTCTTACATATATGAATGTAAAATTTATTTGTTAGTATTTATATCTGGAGAATCTTGCGGCAGTATTAATTACTTTTATGATAGGAGTTTGACATTTGAAGGCTTTTTGGACTGTTAGTGAAAAAGAAATGGAAAGCAAAATGGACCAACTAGGAATTGAACCCGGGTCTCTACCTTGCCAAGGTATTGTTCCACCACTAGACCACTGGTGCTTGAATGCACCTAAGAAAGACTAAATTACACATATATACATAAACTTATAATTAATTTTTGGGCCCCCTTCAACTTTGGGTCCTGGGCGGTCGCCCAGCTCACCCTGGCCCAGGGCCAGCTCTGGAAGTACCATACCCTAGTAGTGTCCGTTGTCCCCATACCATTTAATATATGGACGGATTCTTAGAAAGAAGTTCTTTGAAATACTTTTCTTAATATGTTCTGTCAGAGATTAGAAGGATTTTAAGAGTAATGGATCGAAATCGGTACTTTAAGTCTTCAGCCAAATGCGAAAATTCATTTCCAATGTGACGAGAACCTCATATTGATAAGTAGAAGGGAAGGGGGCTTTCTTATATAGCTAGTGCGCTCATCCCATCCATTGCTTCTTTCTGCAATTCTAGTTTCAATTTCAATCTTGTAACTACTTTTAATTTGTCTTTGTTTCAGTAGTAGCTTATAGTCCCTATTCTTCTTTCTGTCCAGTCTCCAGTAGTTGTTTAGGTTTTATAAGATAGTGAGAACATTCATTCGTTAATAAGTGCTCCTCGCTGGAAAGAAAACTTGCTGGTTGTAGCTTTAGTTGAACTTCCAGAGTGATATAGGTCGGTTATTACTCTGCCACCGTTGACAAGTCCACTTAACGAAAGAGAAAAGGGAACGGGGGTAATTTGACTTGCGGTACTTTCATTGGTGGTATGGTATCAGTCAAGCATCTGACAGATGTCTTTATGAATCGCTTTTAAAAGAGACTTTCTCTCTGAAAACAGTTAAGAAAGGCCTTCTTTTTGCAAGCTATACTCGAAAGATAAAAGAGTTTTTGTGGCCAGACCCATTATTGAAATGTAAAGGATTTCACTTATCGAACGGCTATATTTGTTACGTGATGAGTTAAAAAAGGGTTGGACGGTATCAACATCTTTTGCATCATTTAAAGGAAAGAAAGTGGTTTCTGTTCAAAAATCGGGATGAAGTGTAAAAGATTTTCATATTTAGAGGTATCTATTATATCCACCACGTGGAGATGCATTGGGAACGATTTGAGACCGATGACTTCACAGATTTCTAGAGGAATTTTGAAGAAAGGTAGCGTTTGGGGGTATAAAATACCGATTTAGGACTATCATGAGTGCGACTATGCTCATGGATTAGAACCATAAAAAGAGTTTCCGTATCCACTGCATTTTGAACATGCATTCGGCTTAAAAGCAATGTAGTCATAATGAAATCCTTCCCTGATAATAAAGCAATATTTCCTTCAAAAGGATCCATCCCTATGAAGTAGTCTCCATCAGGCAGGCAACAAAACAATATGACTGTTCCAATTAGAAGCACTGCCATTTCCAATTAGAACCATAAAAATGAGTAAGCACTATGTTATGGATTGGGAATAGTCGTGATTTAAAACCAACATAAAATTATTTGGTGCTCCTCCATTGGTCAGAGCCTTCATCTTGGTTGAAAGCATTTTTGAAAATTAAACAATTCATAAAAGTTTGTTCTTGCTTATGATGTTTACTGATTACGTGCTAGAAAATGATAACTAGTGATGTGTGTTTTTTCCTTTCCGGTTACCTCTTTCATCCTTTGTGTCTTTTTTTCTGCAGAAATTGCTTCGTGCTGTAGGGCTGTTTGGTGGCTCCATTGTTTTGATGCGTAATTATGGTGATCTCATGGCCATTTGAAGATCCCTAGACCCACGAGACTTAAAATTTCCATCTCCACGAACTCGTGGGAATCATTTCTTTTGAGTTTGTTTCTATTTTCTTGCCCTCAAATGAGTAATTGTTGCTTATATAAACCTTTGTGGTTTTGTTAAAGGATGAGCTCTTATGTTTCACATCGTACACAATGGCTTCCAGCAGTTGAACACCATTATATATTTGCTTCCAAAGTTTTACAGTAAGCAAATGGAATGATCTTCATTTTCTTTAGATATAAATTGCTATTCCTAGTGCTTTGCTTGTTTGGTGAATGGAGTATGGCAACAAGTTTGTGGTCTGTTTATTGCTTTATCAAAATAAACTTTATTAGTCTGTTTAATAATCCAGCTTGTGAATATTAGGATATATTCTTGAGCTAACCAAAGTGATATCTTCTGTTTTTGATGCAAATATAGCATGGGGGAAATAAATAGCATGCTATATGCTATATATTTATTTATTGATGCAAATATAGGATGGGGAAATAACATGCATAAATAAATAAATAAATAAATGATCATTTATTTATTGGTTCTTTCAAAATTACATTGTTTTAGTTTTAAGTTAGGGAATGGCATATCCACAAAAATATTAAAAATCACTTAATTAGTACATTTTTTATATTTCTAAAAATTATTATAATATTAGTTAAAAAGCTAATAGTCATAATTGCCCATAGTTTTTTTTTTATTTATTATTATTTAATGGAGTAAACATAATATTATGATTCTTGTGGGTTTAGTACTAACCAGAAAATGATATATATTGTGAATATTGATATCGATTTTTTAATTATTAATTATGTGAATAAATGTTAGTGATAATTTTTTTTAAGATATCAATTCTATATATTAATAAATTTCACAATTATAATTCGACATAAATTTATCACGATAACCCCCAAGTGTTTTTACTATGAACTCTTCTATGCGAACATGATAATTGGACATAAGCTCTTTATAATTTTATCTATTTGTATTTTAACTCTTTATTTTTTATAATGAGGAGTCAAAATATAAAATAGATAAAATTATAAAAAATTCATGTTTAATTATTATGTAGTTTTTATTTTATAATCTGCCCAACCGAAACACTCTCCAATATAAAACTCCTACCGGGGCACTGGCTCAGAAAAAAATTCATTTTCCTGTCCAAGAATCATGACCGTACACTTTGACCGTTTTCTCTTAAATCCAACGGATTAAACTAAAACGATGCTCTACTCCAAATTACAGTTTAAGGTTATTAGAATATTAATTTTTTAAATTTTAATTTGGGATGTTTTTAAATTTATAATTAAGTTTTACCTAAAATTAAACATTATAATGCATTAAATCTTTTCATTGATAATATTTTAAAATAATTTATAATATAAATTATTATATTCATTAAAATTAATTAGATTTACATAAATTTTAAAAGTTTTAATAATGATCAAATATTTATTTTAGTGCTGTATTTTAGTATATTTTTTTAAAAGTTTTATCTATCGTCTCTCTCTTATCGGCATCCATAAAACGAATATTCTTTAAAAAGCATGTAAATCCGCAGCCAAGAATCTGCAATCCAACAAATAGCTTCTCATGGGACATCTGATATATCTTTGGCCCCATCTTTAACGGTACATCACATATATAAGTATATTTAGATAATATGTATGTGTAATCATTTAGGAAGAAAAGAAGTGAAAAACCACACGCAAACAGAAAGAGAAGAGGAGTCAACACCATGGTTTCATCCGGTAAGCATTTCCAATCCAAACCAAAGCCCAGTTTTTTTGATTCATTTATGTTTTTTTCATTTTACATATAAAAATGGCTGAATTTGTATTTTTTATATACATGGGTATGTTGTTCTTCGATATTTTAGATGTTTATATTTTTTTGAATTAGACCCTTTTCTCTTTTATTGGGGGATCTGAATTTGAATGCTAAAACAAATTGTTTCTGGGTAAAATTTAGTTGCTTGTATATTTTTTTGTCATTGATCCAAGTCTCAAAATTTATAGGCAGTAACTAATTTATGACTGGTTTAGTGAGGTGATTTACTGATTTTGTGGCATTCTGTTACTGATTTGCTTAAGTTGCTATACAATGAGAGGAGCGTAGCTCTAACTCAGTAACTCAGAGCTCATATGAGAAGATAAGAAGGACTGCCCTTATTCAGTTACCCCCTAAAGTGGTTATTCGGGCAGAGAGCTCAGTAGCTCAGAGCTACGGATAGGGCAAGGCCTTACTCTACTCCTTTCAGGAATAGCGGCCTTGGGGAAAGCGAGGCGGATACGACTTTCTCCCTGCTACACTTCCCCCTCAGGGGGAGTTTCCTTGAGAGGCGTTCCGTGCATACAAGGAGTAGGGCTTCCTCTTGTTAAATGGAAAAGAGAGCCCTAACTCGGAAGGAACTACTCACTCTTAGCTCATTCGGATCCCCCGCCTGGGGTATCCTCACTTAGAGCTAAGAACTCAAAGCAGAACTCTTTGGGTAGCCTACTGTCCATACAAAGAAGAGAGCTTATACTTATGCGGACCTATCCCATTGGGTCATTCATTCATTGCCTCAGATGTATGCCCTTCCTAACGCTTTGGGCTAACGGGAGGGTACTTGGAGTCAACTCCTCATTCCCAATATGAACAAAACTCAATGAAGGCCTTCGCTTGGTCGTCCATTTAAGACTCCCTTCGCTCTTTTGCTACTCTTCTAGTAGATAAAATGGTTATTATAGAAGAGAAGCAGCTTTTGTAATTGAAAGTGCTTTTAAGTTATGATATGATGTAGCATTGGAATCTTTGTTTTCGGTCTAAGAAAATTCGTAATCTATTTGTTGAAAGAAAGTGATGACCTTAGCTCTGATACTATGTTAAAGCATCCAACTTGAAACCAATTGGCTTATCATATCTTTATCATCTAAGCGAATCTAGAACATACCATTGGTAAGCGATTCAGTAATTAAACCTTCATGAATCCATTTTTGTTCTTTCATTCCAGGTAAAGCCTCCTTGAAGTATCAACCGATAGAGGAGGAACGATATTAGACAACCTGCCCCTTTTCTTCTTCTTTTTTTTTTCACAATTAGGAAGTTTTGGATCCAATTCGGATATTAGAAGGAGTATCATATAAAACACAAAATTTCTCCGCCAATTCTTTCTAGTATATATAATGATTAATGAGTTTTCAGGTCAATTTTAAGTTTTTAACTGATGCTGGACTTTAACCCAATACTATTTTTAGCAAATTAACATCTTACCTGCAATTGCTCTATTCACATTTTAAGAAAGTTGAAGAATTGGGTAAAATTTAATTGAATTTCCAGATTTCCTTTCTTGTGTCCTTGCCCCAACGTACTCTAATACAAAAGGCAAATGGGTAAAACTGGTAAAAAGGCAAAAATTAGGGAAGCTTAATTTTGGGATATAGACAAATTAGAAAGGTGAGCAAGTAAAGTGGGATGAGATTGATTAAAGGGCAATGTTTACAGTTTATTTATAAAAGCAATACATAATGAACAAGACTGCTTGCTGCTGAGGTTGGTGTGGGTAGCTTGAATCAGTTTACCATTTAAACAGGACCAGTATAGCCCTTCCTACAGCAGGTTGGTAAGAGCTTAAAGAAGTAATTTTCTTCAGTACTTGAGATTAGACAATTTTAAAGTTGGCCATCATATAATATGTATCTAAAATTTTACTGTTAATTAGTCAATTCATTTTCAAGAATTCAGAAATCCTAGCTTATTTTGGAAAAAAAAAATAAAAGGAAAAAAGAAAAGACTAAAAAGTAAAATTGCACTGATGGACCCATGGACGCTTGGTGATGAAGATCTTTTCAAAAGATGCCATATGAATTTCTTTTCATTTTTTAGACACTGTGACTTGTAAATGTAGTGCTATTTCATTTCAAAGTCAAGAAGAGGAAACGTCTAAATACTGCATCAATGTGATGTGCATCTATCTACAAAAGGTTTATCCTGTATAAGCATGGATAGATGAGAACCCAAGGGACTTTTTCTGTCAAAGCATAATTTGCTGCATTCACCTTCTGTACGTTGCTGGTATTTTTTTTTTTTTTGTGCATTTTCATTGTTCATTTACTGTAAACTTGGGTGATCTGAACTTCTTTTGGTAATGCATAAACTATATTGCAGGTGTTGTCCCTTTAATTTTTCTGCTACTCCTTATTGGGGGTTCTGCAAGACCTCTTTATCCACTCCCTAGCAGAAGGAATGATAAAACTAAACAGCCCCTTCAAACTTTCCGTCCATTCAATATAGCACACCGAGGTTCAAATGGGGAACTTCCTGAAGCAACAGCTGCTGCATATATGGTACATTTCTTCATACATGGTACATGTTTCCATGTTTGCAAATCCATATATTTCTTTTCCTGTATGTTTGAGATCTATGAATTTTCAAATCATCCAACTCAACATAAAGATGCAATAAAACATAGACCAATTTGGGAAGGGTTAAGTTTCATTTTATGCTTTTTTTCCTTTAGTTTAGTTGCTTAACATACATGTAGACTTCCAGAAAGAGGACAAAAAAATAAATATATAATAGACTGATTGTAACCACAATTTAACACCAAGTTAGATTTTGATATCTGGTGCTTAAAGCTCTATCACAGGCTGCTTAGTTGGCATATGTGTATGCTTTGCTACACTTGATAGAGATTAAAACTGTGTTGCATTTTCTTCGTACTTGATATAGCTCCTCTTTATATGGTTAACATGCCTTTAACACTAAATATTCTTGCAGAGGGCTATTGAAGAGGGTGCGGACTTCATAGAAACAGATATTCTAGCCTCCAAAGATGGTGCTCTTATATGCTTCCATGATGTATTCCTTGATGATATGACTGATATAGCCGAACACAAAGAGTTTGCAAATCGAAAGAGGACCTACGATGTACAAGGGATCAACACAACTGGCTATTTTACTGGTTAGACACCACCCTATTTAGCATTATTTACATTACAATCAATGCTTACTATGGTGTTTCTAAAACCACATTTTTGTAGTACTTTATACTAATCAACAAGTTGAATTTCTTGTTACATGCATCTATGCTTTGCGTATGAATATACAAGTATTAGCATAATCATCTCATTATGTTTTGTCCCCCTCCTTTTGTAAGTTTTCTGTGCACCACTTTTGCAAGGATTTCATTTAATTAAAATGTTTGGAATTTGTTTAATCAAAATGCAGTTGATTTCACTCTCAACGAACTAAAGTCATTAAGGTTGAAGCAGAGGTACCCATTCCGTGACCAACAATATAATGGTCAGTTTCCTCAAATCCTGAACTTTGAATTATTTCTTTTCTTCGGTTTTGGATCTTTTTATCACCTTCTTATTATCAACATTTATCTTGCAATCTTATTTGAATATGCTGATATTGCAACCTGACACAATTCATAGTAAGAAAAGCTTAGAATCGGAAGTTGTCATGCTCTAACATAGAAAATTCCCCTCACCATGAACATTTTCTAGTGCAAAATCTTACCTCTTAAAATATAATTAGTAGTGCAAAACTGACCCAAAATGTACAGTTTTGCACTACTAATTGTACCACGAGGTAGTGGTTTGCTATATTGTAAAGTCATGTACCATATCTCCACAAAGCGATAAACTTAGGTACAGTTTTGCATTTTAGTCTTCTACTTGTCATACGATTGGATTTTATTACTTTTGTACAAGTCCCCTATGTGAACAGTGGACTATTACCTTTTTTTAAATGGTAATGGTATCTTTGTTCTTAACTGAGTTTTTATCATATGAAAGTTATTCTTTAATATGTAGAAAACATCCTTAGCCCAGTCACTCTCTGTCTAGAGTAATATCTTTTTGAACTGGATTCATCACAGTTGGAGGTATTTCTTCTTATATTTGCTTAATTAACTTATCAAAGTCCTCGTGCCGATTTGCTCATTTTTGTAATAAACATGATTAATTAGTATGAACTTAATGAAGTAATTTAAGTCAATGTAAATCAAACCGGAAATAATCATTCTACATTCTCTAAAGAAAGTACAAGAACTTAATGATTACTGACTTTAATATATCTTTTTACTTATGACATGCTATTCCCTTTTAGTGATTGATAAAGATTATGGTATATTTCCCAGTCATAAACAAGTGTTATAATCAATTTCTTTGTTCAATGCTCTGCAGGAAAATTTTCTCTCATTACTTTTGAAGAGTTTATTTCAATTGCACTGGATGCACCCAGAGTAGTTGGAATATATCCAGAGATTAAAAATCCAGTACTGATCAACCAGCATGTGGGTAAAATATTTCCTTCTATGCCGCTACAAAATATTTAGAAAGAAGAAAATGGCTGGTTTAAATTAGAAAATTGCTGATGGATCAACTAACTATATTATATCATAGATGGTGCTTTCTTGGTTTCTAAATTTTTGCTGTTGCATTCAACAGGTAAAATGGCCGGGTGGTAAGAAATTTGAAGACAAATTTGTTGAGACACTTGAGAAGTATGGATACAGAGGCTCATATTTGTCAAAGCACTGGTTAAAACAACCTGCATTTATTCAGTCCTTTGCCCCGACATCACTTATTTACATTTCGAACCAGACGGATCTGCCTAAGATCTTCTTAATTGATGATGTAACTATTCCATGTCAAGACACAAATCAGGTTTCTCTTTTCTGCTTTACTCCTGAGGTTACTATAATCAGTCCTAATATGTAAAGAGAAATTTCATCAACCTAGATTTACCAGAATGTTGTGGTGGACCAGAAGATACATAGATTCCATGTAATATTTAACTCTTTTTCATCATTTAGTTGATAAAAGGATATGCCAATAATCACTAATTTTGATGTCTGTTAATGCACTGCAACTGTTTATTCCAATTTAATTCGTGATTTCTTTGCTAAAATAAAGAATGATTTTTGCAGTCTTTTTCGGAAATTACTTCGGATAGTTACCTTGACTTCATAAAGGAATACGTAGTGGGCATCGGACCTTGGAAGGATACACTGTGTCCTGAATTAAATAATTATCTGCAAACACCTACTGACCTTGTCGCCAGAGCACATGCCCATGACTTACAGGTACTTGTGCTGTTTGAACCTTATCCTGTGGTTAATTTTAATAAGGTGACAAGATATGCAATGTCCCATCAATATTCATAATATTGCATTCTGTTTCATTAATATTTATGGTCATGTTTTGATATGTATTCAGACTTGTAAGACATCATACGAAATAGAACAGACTCAATAGAATATTTCTATATGTTAATTAGGGTCATTTAAGTGTGGTGTTCACTGAATGAAAATAACCACCATTGCACCATGGCATAGATGCTGCTTCTTTGGGTAGCATTAAAATTGAAGTGCGATTGGTGAATTCTTTGGAAGTATCACGTCAACTTGATAGTTGATTTGCCATGCTCTGAAGTCAATAAATCTCGATTAGCCTCGAATCATATTAGGACCTAGTAATGAACTTTGCTGGTTATAGGCAGTGGCGAAGCCAGAAATAATTTTCAGCGGGGTCAAAATTATTATTAAGCTATAAATAATTTGAAGGGGTTCGGGGGCAGCGTCCCCGAGCCAATTTTTTGCAATATTTTTGTACTTTTGGGTCAGACACACGTGTATATTTATATATATATATACTATATTACAATGACAATATAATAAGTAATAATCTATGGTATATATATACTATATTGGCTCATAATAGACTTTTTTATCACAATTGTTTATAAGTAATTAATTCATTAATTATTTTTAAAAATAATATAAATTAGATTATTATTTAGTTTAAAATATTATAGAGAGATATACATATATTGAGAGGATATGAGTCATATGTGGTTAAAATTTGATTGACAAAATTATAAATTTTTAATTTGACCCCGTATAGTAGAAAATTTTTAGAATTTTAGTGGGGCCAATTTATATATAATACTTAAAATTTTTAAAATTTACCTTACATTATAAAGCAATTATTTTTTTCAGTGGGGTCAATTGACCCCACAACCTTATATGTAGCTTCGCCCCTGGTTATAGGCAAGCAATGGGTACGTGGGACTACCTAATCACCTAATAATATGCATCAATTTATTTAATTATGAAAAGCTTTTTAAATTTTCTTTGCATTGTTTTAGTGAAGTTCTTCAGGAACCTTGAAAGACAAATATAAATCTTTTGACAGTGTAATCGAGTCTCTCAACCAAACGCATATATAATTTGAAAGCATTTTGCAACTTTTGAAATAACATTTGGTTTTCTGTTAGTAATTTCAAAGAAATTGTCTGATATTCATATTATGGTTAGGATTTTGTGGTTGTGTATATATCTATGTATATGTGTGTGTGTAATACTTTTTGTAGGAAAACTAGATATAAATGAAAACAGTCATGTTCTCTTACTGGCTTGGCTTGCACAGATGACAATCCTATTCATTGTGTTTCATAAACTGCAACACATTCTGTTTTCCTTTTAGATTTGTTTGACTATGGTTTGTCTTTTCATTTCCATACATGCATGCTAAGATATTCGCTTGGCGTGTTAATTTCTTTCAGGTGCACCCATACACCTTCAGGAATGAGAACTCGTTCTTACATTTCAACTACAGTCAAGATCCATATCTCGAATATGATTACTGGTTAAACGAGGTGGGTGTCGACGGACTCTTTACAGACTTCACCGGCAGTCTCCACAGATACCAAGAATGGACATCCCCTTTCGATTCTCGCGATGATGCTTCTACCTTATTGCATAAGATTGCGTCGATGATCTCAAAGTACGGGAAGACATAACATGGTCAAATGTCAACGGTACTCATTTATCTTCCCGTGTAATTTTATGGAAAAAATATGCTTATAAATTTCATTAATAAAAGCTAGCGGTTTTTAGGTATGTTTCTACTCTATTATCATGGTTCTTACAACTCTCTCGTGAAAAAATAAGTTCACTGAAATTCCAATTTATTTTGCCGCCATTTTTATAGTATATGTTTTGCCAAAACCTCGTCATGTCGAACTCTACGTTATCAACCTTTTTAAAATGTTGTATAACTTTATATGCGCAGCGGCAGTGTCCGACTTTTCAAATGAGGGACCCCCAAGAACAAAGATTTTTTTTTAGGCACTTATGTCGACCATTTTACAAATCAGGAAACTTATGTTAGCTCTGTTATATGTTAGAGGTCTCATCTCTTGTTTTTAAAACTTGGGGTACCATATTAAAACTTTATGAGCCAAAGTGGGTTTTGACAAAATTCGGAGTGACAACAAACAACCGCCCACCCCAAACCACACCCCTCCACCCCCACCAACCCCCCCCCCCCCCCCCCCCCCCACAAAAAAAAAAAAAAAAAACCACCATCACCGCCAAAAAAAATTCCAACTCTCTTATGTAGCTCTTCCCATAAATTATGCCAAACTAGCTCACCTCAGCTAAAATACTATTATTATTCCTTCATTTTTCTAGCAAGAAGAAACTACTACTAATTACTCCCTTAGTTTTAAATTATAAGATCAATATTAATTTTTTAAAAGTCAATTCGAGATATTTTTAAATTTAAAATTGACATAATTTATTTAAATTTTAAAAACAATAAATTTTATGATTAGTAATATTTTTTAAGTAATTTAAAATTATATTGACATAAATTACATGAATTCATATTAAATTTAAATTTAAAAATATTTAAAATTAATTTTTAAAAAATCCATATTAACCTTATAATTTAAAACAGCGAGAATACAATGCTTTTACTTTTAACTAGTAAAGAAATTCAACTTTTTCTTAGTAAATGCTTAATAACTTCATACAGGGACCCTTTTCAATCTCTCACTATATAGACATTTTGTAATATGTGCCATAATATGCACAATTTAGAGCAAAACCAAATATTTGACATGATAAAATACTCCAATCCAGGCTATCCAGCTCCTTAAAGAATTCAGTAAGGAGTTGCAAATTCCACTCCCACTATATTCTTTTTGTGTTGGTAATCCCTTCTTGAACTACCAAAGAAAGTCTTGGAATTTCCAAGGATCTTTTGAACTAGAGATTCATATCTAGGACATTGTTAAATTGCCAAACCATGGCACAACATCTAGATGCAAAATTTAACAACCAATTTTACAACAAAACTGAATATAGAAAACAAATAACATAATAAACTAATGTAGATTTAGTTTTTTTAAAAAAAAGATAATAGATGCTTAAATACAACATAAATTTTGCAAAATAACCCAATAATGTGATCTAGAACACTTTTCACAAGCACTAGTTTGATAAACATTAGCATTCACTCCTAACTTAATCTGATGTCAAGGTTCAAAAAATATTTCATAAGCATTCACTATGAAGAAACTTTCATCTTGGAAATCTCTTCCAGCAAAAATCTGGATTCAGCTGCATAATCAACAGGAGCAACAGCTCTCACTGTTATCCTCTGGCGCTTCTCATTATTGTACTCCTGTGGAGTAACGCTAACTCGAAAAAGGTGAGGCACCCATGTAGCTTCTTTTAGCTTCATTTGATAAGGATTTCCTTCTCCCTCCTAAAACCAAAAAATCACAACTCAACTCAATTCATTTTCATAAAAAAAATAGCTTTTTTTGTACAACAAAATAACAAAAGGCAAATAATAGAAACTGCTTCACAAGGGATGTATAATGTATAGCTAGAATAGAGCAGCTAGTGGTAAGAAACATTAAGGTCATCAATTTGGTTGCATGTAAAGTTTTTACCTGTGATTTCAACTTGTCAAGCTCATCTGCAGGGCACCCGACTAGTTTTTCAGCTTGTTCATTAAAAACGGACACCCAAGCTTCACCACTTGCATCAGAAACTTTTGCAACCATTATATATCTGAAAATGGAAAGGAAAAAAAACTCAGATTAGGCATTTGCAAAAACAGCTTTCAGAA
Organism: Aralia elata; assembly: GCA_034770075.1. NCBI lineage: Eukaryota > Viridiplantae > Streptophyta > Magnoliopsida > Apiales > Araliaceae > Aralia > Aralia elata. The sequence goes on along the minus strand of CM068378.1, from coordinate 88,818,937 downwards.
AATACTGATACAGCTAAAAAATGCAGGAGTTTTCTCGAACCTCAAACTGCATTCGTCATCATTCTTCTGGCATCCTTCACACCAAAACCCAGATCCGATAGTTTCAGTAACTTTCTTGCTGCATGTCTTGCAAGCTCGATACCACATTGACTGATCTGGTTTGATTAGGCTTATATAAACTTTTGTGCTGAAAAATGCAGGCTGCAACATAAACAGATTCATATATTCAAATATATTCACTGATCTACTTTTATCTCCTACTAATCATTTATTCCTTTTTGCATGTTAGGAACTGAACTGATGATAAAGAACTTTAGACATTATCAATTCTACTCCAGATTAGGAAGTTTGTGGTTTCTAAATTCTTAAGAAGTTCAGTGCTATATTACCTTCTCCTCACCCAAGGTTGGGTTAGATGTTATATGAGAAAGGGATACTCTGTCAGAGTACATGGATCGGCCTCCGCTCTTTGTTGAGGGGCTCAAGCCAGAACCAACAGAAGCCATTGAACTTTCTTTGCCTTCAGAATCATACCTGTTGCAAAGAACAATGAGTACCAAGACTAAAGAAGTGCTATCAAAACAACAAATAACCCTATCAGTTATTGGTCAGCAACTTACCAGGATTTCAACTTCTTTGATTCAGGTGTCTCTGGGTTTATCACAATAACACTTCTGCTCAATGACGACAAAGACACACCTATAGTAACAAAACAAAAAATAGAGCTCTATTACCACTCTGAATCTATGATATGCATTATTTGGGTTAAATTAGCATGGTTCTAGAAAATTCAGATTACCTTGGAAGTCTCCAACTTTAAGGGATTTGATTGCAACTACGGGAAATTTATCAGCAATATCCAACAGTTGTTGTCCAACATTGGTAGCAAGATCATTCCATAGGGAAACCACAACAGTCTTCTTACTGCAAATAGTATGCCATATAACTAACACACAACAACAACAAAGATGCAAAATCTGTTGTTAAACTTTCTAAAAGAAAGCCTTACGTCTCATCTGCAATAGTTATGTCGCGCTTTGGGATAGTCTCATTGTTAATTTTCCTTCGAATACTCATTGTAGGAGATACATTTTGCACCACACCAATAACATCTACAATTTATAACCATGGAGAAAATAATGTTTCTGAAAGATGTCAATAACATAAGAAAATAAATCAAAGTCTACAAGTGGGAAATCTTACCCACAAACTCTTTCAGATTGACATATGGACCCAACTGATCGATAGGAACAAAATTAAATTTTGTTTCAGGGATGATAGTTGCTTCTTCAATGGCCTCCTCCACTAGTGAATACTCGTTCAAAGTCATTTCATAATCGTTTGGTACCGTCTTGAACTGCTTGTTAGCCACTTTTAGAGTTCCCTTTGATATGTAATAGACCTTCCCCAGTTGAAAGCTGTCATAGAACTTCCTTGCAGCCTCATTAAACATTGTTGCTTGAATTTGTGTACCCTGCACCATTAAAATTAGTGCACTGCCTCAATCGGTCTACAGCTTACTAAAAACACACAATATTACTGAGTTGATGAAAATAATACATAATGTTTGTTAAAAGTATTTTTGACTTACATCTTCATCTGTCAACTCTACATTGAAAACACAGCCTTCCCCTTTGTTATTCTTATAAAAGCGCATGATTCCTTTGTTTGTAACCCGAACCTTTATGGTCCAATTTCCTTGATATGGATTCAAAGAAACTAGTGGATGAACTCTTCGAGTAATTGCCATTCGTGCGGCAGGGGCCATACTAAAATTCACAAAACATAAGTGCTACTTCTCAAACCAAACCATAAATTTCAAAACTTATACATACTAGAACATTAAAATTATACAATGTTTACTAACTTCTTGGCTTTAATAATTACATATAATAGCAATAGCAATAGCAATGTGCACTATCAGAACACTTACTTTCCATTTTGTTCATGAACTATTTGTGCAGCTGATTTAGTAACCACTTCTTGCTTTGGCTTCAAAATGATGCCAGGTACTTGCCTATTTACATCACTCTTGACCTCCATTTCTTGCTTAGGCATCAATGCAATCCCTGATTCCTCATTTTTCACAACAATTTTAATTTCTGCTTCAAGCAGGGGAGACACAACCTCACATTTTGTTACAATGAGATACCTAAAACAGTAAAAACAGCACATTATATTTCCTCTAATTTAATATGCCAAAAAAATACAATAATTTTTTTAAACTAATGATGGGTAATTAAAGAATTCTCACTTTTTATTCTTAAGCGGAATATCATTGAGTGTATAATCAAGAACACGAATAAGTCCCAAGTTCTGAATGTTCCCAGAGATGACTTCAGATGACAAACTAGATGGGAACATTCCATCAAGCTTCATCTTCCCATCATTAGCTATAAACCTGCAACGATCAAAAAGCCTTTTCAATTATAGATTAAGAAAGACCAAATTAGACAAGTTATGCAGATATATGCTTTGATTGAAGCTCATTTTCATTTTCAAGCTTAAACTTGTAGAATTTACCACCTGGTTCAGGTCAGATCATGCACATCCCTACTAAAAAGTTGTAAAGGGGAGCAAATAATTACATATTCACAAACATACTTGTTCCCAAATTATTAATTTAATTATGGTGGCTACTGGTGGCTTTTAGATTTTAGGCACCTATTATCACTATTTGCCAATGTTAGCCAACTCTCTAATATATAACTTTAGGAACGTAACTACATTAGTTAATTTTCAAGAATGACTTTATTTTCATAGACTATAGGCAGACCAAATTTCACCTAACAAAAACCCACAAAAGGTACATAAGATCTTGGAACAATGGGATGGTAAATGCCTAAATGGATAAAAAAAATAAAGTTATCTTGATGAACATAATACACAAAATGACTGAAGTTTACGTAAATATGAGATAAGGGCATAAAAGTAAGAGACACAAAGAGAACCAAAAACTCAGTAAAATATGTCTGTTACTGTTAGTGATTGTAAAAAGCTATTCCGCGGTGAAATGAAGATAACTCATTTCTTAGATATAACAACAAATCTATTTGTTTGCAGGGTCATGTAAGACTTTTCAGATCTATTAAATCACTACAACCAAATGTAAATATTTGTATCAATTCAAATACAACTGGGATTTACTTTTTCTTCTATAAACCCAAAAACCCACCATGTAAAATACACCATATACAGAAATGGAAAAGAGAAATCTAGATTTTCATTCCACGGAATCCAAAAGAAAAGACCAAAAACCTTATGAAGGTAAAATACAAAAAGAATGGTGAATCACCTGAATCTGTTATTTCCTGTAAGTTTGAGATCAAGCACTTGAACTATAATTTCCGGAATATCAGATGAATCTGGAGATGGGTTTGATAGAATAGTTGAAATCGCATCTGGGCTTACTGATTTCGCCATTTTTTTCTCTATTTCTTCCTCCCTCTCCCTCTATAAGTAAACAATTCCTGGAGGCGAAAGAAAAACAGAGAGAAGATCAACAAGAACAATATTTTCTCTCTCCTCTTTGGGTTTTAGCAGAATGAAGAATTTGCTGCTCCCATTTTCGTACTTGTATTAGTGGGGGATTTTGGCGCGGGTTAATGAATTCGAGTTTTGAATAACTTTCTAATTTCCGCGGCAAATTGTAATTACTTTCCTGTTCGCGCCAGAATTGAAGATTGGGAGGAAATACCTAGTGTGCCCCTATGATTTATATCAAATATCCGAATGAACAATTGAAAAAAAAAAAAAATTTTTAGTTGACTAGTTGTCCATAGACCATGGTCAGTTTTGGTAAAATCGAAATATATAGAAACATGTCCAATATTATATTATATATATATATAGAGAGAGAGAGAGGGGGGTACTATTTATTGAAATTTATTATATATTACCACGAGTGTTTGAACTTTGAAGTAAATAAAAGTGCTTCTATTCGATTTGATATATTTTAGAGTCCTTCTACGGGCCCGGAAGGGACCGGTTTGGTGCACAATCCAAAAAAAAAAAAAAAAAAAAAAAATCTGCTTTTTCACTCTCAAATAATTTATATAATTTATTGGAACTGAAATTTAAAAAAAAAAACAGTGATTGAGGTGTGATTTGGATACAGATCAAAAACAGAGTTATCTGTATCCAAATCACACCTCAATCACTGTTTTTTAAAAAAAAAATTAAGTTCCAATAAATCATATAAATTATTTGAGAGTGAAAAAACAAAAAAAAAAAACTAATTCTTTGGACCGGACACCAAACCGATACCTAACTCCCGAGCTCCATAGAAATTTTGTATATTTTACGATACCAGTTGAAGAAAGTAATAGCATTTCCTTTGTCCCTAATTATTTGTTTTACATTTCTTTTCTTTTTGTTTATATATATATATATATATATATATATATATATATATATATATATACCAAAAACATGCCGCTCTTATTTTCAATTTATGTGAACATTACGAATTTGAACCACAACAAGTGGCGCAGTGGTGCAAGCCGCCCTGGGAACGAACCGTAAACCCGGACGATTCAGGATCGACTCCCACTAGGAGGGGCACTAATAATGCTCCGCTGTGGCCACGGGCCCCCCTTAAGCGCAAGCTGGGAAGTAGACCGCCTGGGTTCGGACTGGAGAGATTAGTCGGGTTGCGACCCGAAAACTCCACATTATCAAAAAAAAAAAAAAAAACATTACGAATTTGTCAATTCTTAATAACGTTACTTATTTTGTGTCCCTCAAAAAAGGATATTATGAAATGTATCATAATTTTAATCCACTTTTACAAATTTAGAGTATCATATCATTTTAATATTTGCTTTTTCAATAGCAGTCGCCTCATATACTGAATTGTCTTTCTCCTATGCAAATTTTAAACCCATCTTAATCTCAGCTCTCAATGATGAAAAAAAAATAAAATCTGGGACTCTCATAGTGGGACTTAATGAATATTAAAAAAATATTTATCACATATACATTGTTCAGCTTGTCAATATTAAATACTCCCTCCGTCCCAAATTAATTGTTTTTTTAGGACTTTTTAAAGTCAAATTGACTATTTTTAAAATTAATAATTAAGCATATATAAATATATTTCTAAAATTATAAAAATTGAAATTAATAATAAATTGTATATATTTTCTTTTGGTTATAATCTCTTCACCTATATTTTAATAAAAATAATAAAAAAATTAGTTCTAAAAAAAGTCAATTTCACTTAAAATGGTCAAAATTGAGCAATTAATTTGGAACGGAGGAAGTATTACTGATTCACAAATCACAAGACTCTAAAGCATTACATTAATAAGTTATTGAATCTCTCTTTGAATGATCAATGATGCAGTGCCTATATTCTATGTTCTTGTAAAACAACCTTGGTGCAAAGCATTGCCACTTCAATCTTGTGTTATGAACAATTTTCTTTAAATAAAAAGAGAAGATTCTATCATAAATAAGAAAAAGAAAATACAAAGCAGGTGAGGATAAAATATCCCCCACACAATAATGAAAAACAGGTAGTAACTATCTATATATATCTATAAAGCACGACTCGCCAATCTCTATTTAAATTTCATAACGAAATTTTGAGGAAATGAAAATTTATCAATCACCAACAAAAAGTTCTTATATTCCTCTCATTCTACACCCCCAACAAAAGAAAATGGCAAAACAAGAACGCCACCATTAAATCTTTCTATCTTTACCCCCAGCAAGTCCCCCCAAAACCACCAAACTTGAACAAACCCACCCTGCTTTGTTCAACGAATACTGGACAAAGAACAAAAGGATGAGAAAGTAAAACTAGTTGTAAATTGTAACGGATTGGACTTTGGAGGTATAATAAGTACACTAGTCCTGTTGGTTGTCCAACATATTAACATCCTTTTACAAGTTGTGCAGTACTGTATGCAACTTGTGAGCCAATATTCCCTACTCTGTAAAGATCCAATACAAGATTGAGAAAAATTCAAGAATTCTACTAAAATCATATTGTCAAACAAAACCCAAAGGCTACAAACATACATACCTGGCTTTCCATTCAAATAGAAACTAAGAAATGAGAAAACCGGCATTCTTTTGACTCATCATTTGCAGAACAAGTATTTGTATCAACAAGTAGTTGGTTCTTCCTTTTATTGACTCTTCTTGTTGCAGGGTGGAGGAATCCCAGATGAAGTTCCCTTCTTTCTTTGATATAAGGCAAACCCGAATGAACATTTCTGGTGCTTCAAGAACCGGGTGTGGAGATTCCAGCAAATCAACAGCTCTAATCAGCAAAATGGGCGACATGAGAACCATGAAAACCAGCCAGTCTTAGCCGCCTGCGGAGTTGCTGCTGCTGCTGCTGGACTCTTGGGCTCTTGCTCTTGTGTTGTATTTGACTGCGACTGCACCTTCTGCATTGATTTTTCTGCCTCTAACTTTGATCCGCTACCTACTGCTAATGAATTACTTTTGTCTACACCCCTTCATTTGAAAAATCACTTCTTAATTAATCCGGTCGTTATTCAGTTATAAAAAGAGCATGCATTTTATAGTAGGGAGTAGGGCGAAATTAAAGATTCAAGTGTGGTTAGGCGGCTTACGCTGAAAATGCAAAAGATTTGGTACTGGTGCTGCCATCAGAATTACGAACAATTCGCCCTCCAGAAACAGATTTGTCTTCTTTTTGATCATCGGCACATTCCCTAAGGACCTCCTTCATGGTCTCAACAGCTACACCTAACTCGGCACTTTTCCTCAAGTCAGTTGTTTCAGTATTCAGGTTCTGAGAGTAACTGAACATCTGAACCGACGTAGAAGGTTCTGCAGGCGTGGTCAGCTCTCCAGGTCTCATTCCCAGCTCTCCAGATCTCATCATATCCACCTCTCCAGGTCTCATTCCCAGCTCCCCATATCTCATCTCCAGCTCTCCAGATTTCATGCCTAGCTCTCCGGATTTCATGCCCAACTCCCCAGATTTCCAAAAGAAGTCTTCTTTTATAAAACTCATATTTCCCATCTGAATACTGAACAAGGACTCGTTAGAAGCAACACTCCAGTCCACCGGGGCGTTAGACTTGGTTCTAGCAAATACAGAAGATGGTATCCTATATTTAGACTCGCGCTCCATCACTTGGGTAGGAGGTGAAACTGTTGTTGCCTCACCGTCTGAGCTCGAGTCAAGAATAGGAGGAGGATCAGTAAATTCTGGCACTTCATTATCGGGTGATTCAAGTTTGGGAGTAGAAATCTCGGAAACATTATCTTCACTGCTATATCCAGAGGCTAATTCAGCATCCTCTTTCACTTCAACCGATGTAGTAGTAGTAGTGCTTAGAGGGGGCTTAGCAGTGTCATTATTAATGTCCTCTTGGAATGGATTTTCCAATGGAGATTCAGAAGAAGAAGATGGCGAGGCATCTATTTTTTTGCCTGAGGTGGCTACATCAAGTTTATTGATAGCAGCAGGAGAATGTACTTCTAAATCACCATTTGACCTGGTCTCATGCTCTGACACCATAAGTGAAGATGATGCCTGGTTTGATTCAGTATTCGAAGTTTCCATGTCAAATCACCTGGATTTCTGCTAGAGATTAAAAAATATACAAACTAGGTTTGTTATAAAGATTTTTGACCATCCAAGAATGCAACATCAAACAAACTTGGATAAATTCTCATATTATTGTACAAATTTGCACAGTTAACCCCTTGTTGATATGCTAGCTAGGCTGCCTATTTTCTTTTGCTTGATCCTCATCAATATTACACTTAGGCTATGTTTGTTTGTAAGGATTACACTTGGGATAGGACTATTAATCCCAAGTATCTTGTTTGTTTTTAAATTTGAGCTTGGGACTATTAGTCCAAGGATTATAAAATAGCTTAAGATGAGGGATTATTTAATACCATATCTAGCTAGGTATTATAATCTCATCATGAAGGATTAAAACATATCATGAGATTATTTTAAGTTATCCCATGAATAATCCCATGAAAAACAAACATGTGACTAGGACTATTTAATCCTAGGACTAATAGTCTTGGGATTATAATCCCATGGATTATAATCCCCGGATTATAATCCTTGAAAACAAACATGGCCTTAAGGTATTAGAATACTTGGGATACAAAAACCTAATTGAGAAACACAAATTACATGAAAGCAACAAAACCTATCAATTAGGGTAGCTCGAGAAAAACAGACTAAATTTTTTTCAATGAATAAGCTTAATTAGGAAAGCAAGTCCAATTATCAGGCAAACTCTCCATTTGATAACTAACACATACAAATATATCTATAATACTCCCTCCATCCCAATATGAGTTTCCCATTTAACATTTTCTAGGGCACATTTAAAGACAAGTTTCTTCTAGAATTTTCCCAGTCACAAATTTTTCCTCAAGATTTTATATTAGAAAAAAAAATAAAAAATATATCCTCTCCTTACATCAAACCTTAACATGCTAAAAAAATAGTACTCTCATCTTGGGGAGAAAAGTGCAATACTAATCAACAATGGAGATGGGTTGTGAATTGTGGCCATGTTTATGAAAAATTAATTATTATCAAAATGTGGGAGATAAAATTGTCCAGAACAAATTATATATTAATCTAAATAAACAAACCAAGCCCATATATTAAATCAAGGACAAAAATGAATGAAAAGAGTTGTAGAATTCATACCATAAGACTAAATTTATGCACCCAAAGGAGAAGAGAAGAGATGCACAAAAAGTTGGCTGAATGGCCAAATTAGCCAATCAGCAGACTTTTCCCCCACCCTCCCCTGAATCTGCCAATCAATAGAAAATGGTTAAAGAAAATGAATTTAGAGAGAGGAGAGAGAAAGAGAGAAGGGAAAACTGAGGGGGGGTTACCTGAGAGAGAGAGAAGTGGAAAAGACTCAAGGGTCTGCCTACGATTTAGGCGTCTCTCTCTCTCTCTCAAATAACTGATTCTTGGTCATTTTGGGGGCGCCAATTACCAAACACCAACTAACTTCTTACCCTTTGGGCATTATCTTTTGAAACCCTTTCCAATCTTGCTTTTTATGTTCCTCAATTTCAATCTTTTGGGGCATTTTTGACATTAATTCTCTCTGTGTGTACACTAGTCTTTTGGGGCATTTTTTCATTATTTATTCTTTGTGTACGATGTATATTTAGAGTGCATTTATCATCTCCCCTTTAATTTATTCAGAACGATGCAAAAAAAAAATTATAAATTATTTTTCTATTAATAGTAACAACAATATTTACTCTTAAAAACTTATATTTTTCATTAAAATGTGCAAATTCTTTTGTACCGTGACTTGTTACATTTAATTTACCCCTCTTTTTCAACCATCAGTATCATATATTAAAAATGGCCCCTACTAAAAAGATATAGGGGTTAAAAATTGAATCTTTTAAATTTAATTTTCAAGAATATGGGTCACCATTTGATGTTATTTCAACATATTGAGCACACATGTTATTTCAACATCTTATATGGAGTAATAATTTGACATTTGACAATATAAAAAATTATTTCAATCTATCAGCTCAACATGTTTTCTTCAAGCTACCAAGGCTTCAATTTTGTGCCTCTTGAATTTAAGCAAATAAATGGCTATTGGATTTCATTAACCATTGAGATTCTGGCAAAATGTTCTCCAACATATAGATGTCTTGTATGTGGAAGACATTGGTTCTTTTCTTAGGACTGAGTACCACAATCTTCTAAGGAGGTTTGGAACCTGGGAACCAAAGCTCTTGCTCAGTATAGCGTTACCCTCAGCTTGCTTCTTGAGGAGCCAAGCCAACTCATGAAGAGAACAGACAAAAAATTTCTTTCGATGTTTCATGGCCAGCGGCTCAGTCTTACTATCACTGACATTGATGCTCGAATCAACCTGAATCATCAAATCTAACTTGTATAATGATGGTTCATTAAGGCGGCTAATATTGCCAGAGCAAAAATGGTATTGCCAGAGCAACAAAGTGTCGCTAGAACAACTGTAAAAATATCGCTAAATATATATTTGCTCTGGTAACATCGTTATTTTTGCTCTGACAATATCAACAACTTTCATTACAGAATATCTCCATGATGAACAACATCCATTACATGGTCAAAAAAGTCGATGACTCTAAATTTAGGACATTTTTTTGGCTATGAATGGATCTGAAAATCATACTGAGATACTCCGGCATCATGCAACAAGCTACAAGAGAAACACTTGGAGCCCTGCACTTTCTTTGATGACATTTTTTTGGCTATGAATGGATCTGAAAATCATACTCAGAAACTCCGGCATCATGCAACAAGCTACAAGAGAAACACTTGGAGCCCTGCACTTTCTTTGATTGCAGACGACAAAAATATAACACATGGTAATCCATACATTCCAAACGTTCATCAGTAGAAGCTCAACATCTGTAAGGGACAAATACACCAAGTACACTACAGATGATTTGGACAATTATATCATGCATCTCTTTCAAGGGTATCCAAAAACATTGCATATCTGGAGGAGGCGACATGAAGCTAAAATGCTTCCTCCTTCCATGTTTTTTTATATTTCTACTATTTTCATCATCTCTTTCAAGTATTGATAATTTTGCTTGTCTAGAGAAACTTTTGCTCTATACCCGAACAAACATGTCAATGTATTAATGCTGGGAAAAAAATGAGGACCACCAAGAGTACTAGATATCAAAATCATGTTACTAGCCACTATATATGAAAACTCTCGGCATCAGCGAGAAAAACTGAATACACCCATTGCACTTGTACTGTGAACTTACAGTAGACAGACACAGAGAAGAGAGAAACAACGATCCAAGATACCAATTCAAGATGTGAACTTGATGAAATGATTGTTACTTCTTAATCTTTCCTTTCAAACATTAGTTTAGTTTTCCGTTTAGTGGTGAATGAGTTTTAACAAAAGGCAGAGAGATTGTTGTGCTGATATACAAAAAGCGAATGAAGTAAATGTCCAAGGAACTTCTTGAATGTGAATTCATTTTATAATGAATATCCCCATTCAACATGTACAAGTCTCACGCGCTGCTCGACTTCTTGATTAGAAAAATATCAAAATACAATTAAATACATGACAATATTTCAGGTTTGCTGATTGAGACTAGCACATACCGCCAAAGCGCAAAGGGATATCATGTTCATATGCAAAAGATCCTTCTATCTATGATTAAAATGTCAAAGGTTGTCCTTGATACGGTGAAAAGGCAAGGGCTAAGAAGGCCTATCATCACTCGGCACCAGAAAACATAGTTTTCCAACTTCACTGAGTTACTTTATAGTAATGCTAATATTTATCTCATGCAATAAGGTTAATTTTGATTCAGGTGATGGTGTGTTGATGATTGATTCTGAAAATGTATCATTAACAGTTTAGTTCAGCTTTTATGATCTTAATGTGTTTAAAATTTTCTATTTTTAATCTTTTCTTCTTAGTTCTTTATAATTTTTATAAATGGAATAGAGGGTATCAGGCTCTCTTAGAACATCTGATTAATCCCAAGGGTACACAACCCACCCCAGAGGAGCATTGCACCAGTTGTCAATACTAGTACAAGTGAAGAATAGTACAGACGCTGAAATAACAATTTTAATCATTTTCTTTTCTCATGCCGTTAAGGTACTTTACCTTCTCCATTATGTTAGTTTTTTTTTTTTTATGTTTTTTTGTCTTTGGCTGCAGCTTGTGAAGCAACTGCTTACTTGTTTAAAGTATGTTTAACTGATATATTCTTATATACACTGTTCCGAATAATTTAGATCTAAAAAATAAATTACAGGTCAAAATCATGAGAAATATAAAGTGAGCACAGTTATTAGATAGAGTTTGGAATCAAGCTTGAAAATTGGAGTTTCCTACTCCGCATATACTGGTAACTGACTAACTGGTAGTAAACTAATGAAAGTATAAAGTTTAGGCAGTGTTGTCTTATGGAAAGAAACTTTCCTAAGTTAAGTTGTGTTTTCTCAAGAACAGTTATCTTCCAAAATTTCATAATGGAGCCTATTATTCATGTTAATGAACAAGTATAGTTCACAATAATTGGGAACTCTTTTCTCTAAACTTAATCTCGAATCCAACTGTCTCATGCTTCCAAAACTGCCAATCTCACTAGAAACCATAAACCTCTCAATAAATTTAAAAACTCATGCAACCGCATAGTCGCATTTAGAGGTAGCTAGTAGGTATTAACTAGAGATCTTCACTAGCCTGCATCATGTTATGTGAACTGCTAGAATTCTCCAATAACCTGCTTCAGTGTTCCTCGTAGGTCACTTCTTAGCCTTTTCGTCACCTCTTTTTCTTACCATTCCTATTTAGGTTAATCTTCTATAAAGTTATTACTGCTATTCTTCTCAATACACCTTCAATTGGTTTTGCTCCTGTTTAAAGTTAGTGATAAGTGGTAATTTAATTGGAAACATATGACAACAATTTTAAAATCAAGAAGAAAAAAATGCTGCTAGGAAGCTGTTACATTACAGTTTTTTGACACGTTTTATATTAATAAAATGAAGGGTAACTATAAGAACACTTGAACAATTGATACAAATTGCATTAACAGACTGTAAATTCCTTCCTTAATTTAAAAAGATAATATTTCTAGAACATCAAAAGGTTCACAGAACATTGTACAACAAAAGCTTCAAGTACTAGCCGAGTCAACAGATAAAACAACACACCTAGCAAAACGGACACCGGAAGAGCAGGCAAAGCTTTCTGATAAAATGCAAGGAGCGCCAGAGTAATGCCAAGACCAGCTATAATAGCAAGATAACACGCATAAACTGTCATGAAATCATACATTGCAGCCCTACCAACTAACACGCTGTAGAAGATGAAGTCCCCCAGCCCCAGCTTGATGGCACCGGATGATCCCAACCCAATTCCCTCTAGCACCAAATTTTCAGTTGGCACCACCTCTTGCGCTAAATGCATCTGCACATTAATTCTACGCTCAATTAATGGTGCAGTAAGCTCAGAAATCCCTCCTGAAACCTGCCCCTCTTCGGCATTGACCAAATTACTTTCATTTTGACCACTTCCATTAGAAAAGTACGTCCCAAGAGATGAATTCAAACCCGAAACTGAACTGACATTCGAATTCAAGTTAGGCCCAGTGTTTGAATTCTCATTCAAATTATAATCAACACTCCGCGTCTCTCTCCATAACCGCCTTTGAGTTGCATCACTATTAGGAGCCAAATCATTAACTGTAACTGGCCGAGCCTCATAAACCAATGCCGGGATATCTTCATCCCTGGACATTGCAAGCTCAACCAAGAGCCTCAAAGGCCCACCCGGCAACAAAACAGCAGCAAGATCATACAATGACATGGCAACCAAAAGCATCCAAGTGGTCCATTCAGGCAAAAGAGTAAACCAATAAGCAACCAACATCCCAATAACAACCAAATACCCTTGTGTCACAAATATGGCCATTTTAGTCATAAACACAGCCAATACCCCCACAACAGTAAAATTCAACAGAATCAACAAAAATGTAACACAATCCACCGGAAAACTGAAATATTGGTTCAAGAACAGAGCAATTTCACCCCCCATAAATCCCAAAACAAGAAAAGAAGAGAAACCCATGTAGTATTTCAAGAATTTGGTGCATCTAAAGTAGAAAAGGAGTACCAATAAGAAGGTAACAACAGTGACAACAGCAACAAACACAAGTGAATTCAAAAGAGCACCTTCAAATTTGTCCCAAATTGAGTCTGAGTTGTCCTCAGTGTAAGCAATAGTGGCTATGGTGGTAATTGATGGAGATGATGAGTTTGAGTCATTGTTCAGTATGGAAACTAGAAGAACTACCAAGAACATACAAATTGAGACTGGGGTTACAATTCTGATGATTTCTTCACCCAGTGATTCGAGAATGCTTAGGGGTTTGGGGTTTTGGGCCATTTGGGTTTCTAAGATTTAGATCGTACTTTTCAAAGATGGAAAATTTTATGAAGGTATGGTTTGGTAGATCATTTATAAGGGAATAGTTCTCTGCCGTTTGATTGAAAGAAGGAATATGCTTGATGAGTGACCGTGGAGTGTGTTTGCTAGTGCTAGGTCATAGGTGGACTTTTAGTGGATAATAACATGATTTCTTTACCTTTTTCTTCTCTTTTTTTTCCTTTTTCTTGTTATTAATTTCCTATTTCTTTTATCACTATGTTGAAAAGGTTATCTCTCACGAAAATATGAGGTCTCGAGTTTGATTCACAAATTTTTAGCGATAAAAATATTTTGAGATCAAGACTAAGTCTTTTTCTGGACGATTATTAAGTTTTTTTCGGGGCAATTTTGGCCCGGTGCATTCACGAGATTTTTTTTCTTGGGTGCTGACCCCAAGGTTTGAACCCAATAAGTCAAAGGAGGGAACAAACTTTCTTGATCACCTGGTCAATCCCTTGAAGTAGACAATGCATACAAAAAAAAAATAGGTATTACTATTAAAGTTATCATCTTTAATATAATGACCGTGTATTTTATTATAAAAAATTATTATATTTGTGTTATATCTTTAAATTGGAGCTTCAAAAATTATTTGCATAAAAACATGTGACATTGTCACTAAACTCTGTAAGGCCCTTTTAGTAAACCAAGTTAAGTTAATATTTATCTTACAAAAAATATTATCAAAAACAAAATCATGATTTAGTTACCCTAAAGATAATACTAAAAATATATACAAAATCATATATTAGTTATACTTATTATAATAGTACAAACAACGTTTTATTGTATGAGTTAACATAAATATTTTGGTTAGTCTTAAACTAAGTTGACTCATGAAATTATACTTGAATTTAATTGATTAATATTTTTATTTTTATTTTTTTACATTATCTCATAAGATATATATGAGAATTGGTAGACTCCCTCACTTTGCAAGCAACTCTATCATAAGATATGTCTCTTTATAGGAAACCTAAAATGTATTATACATTCATTTATAATCTTTTTTTAATTATTCTTCTTCCTTTTAAAAAAAATAATTTTATTTTATTTTATTTTGATGAGCCAAGCGTTTTATTAAACACTAAAATGAATATACATATCATTGTTGGGTAAGATCATGTGTCTAACTATTTTAATAAATAATGATAAAAATAATATTATAAAGTCGTTTTTGTATAAGATTTTTAACTAATATTTTCGCTGTTTTAAAATTACTTATACAATTTTATTTTTTATTCAATCCAAAATTAGAAATATAATTGTATTTTAGGACGATAAAGTGACACGATGGTCTAAATTTATCATTATATTTTTACTATCGTTTATAGCATCACAGTACCATTACTTAGATAATAAGAATACATTTGATAATATAAATTAAAATTAATAAATAAAATACAATTGTAAACTTTGTGCTTGGCACATGACACCAAGCTAGTGTGTGTATATATATATATATATGTAGTTGATTATAATTATTTGGTTCACCCCTGTATATATATATATAGCGCGCGGATCAGGTCCGGACTCCCGGACCTGATAAAATCCGGACCCGAATTTTTTTTTTTTTTTTTTTTTTTTTTTAGCAAAACAGTTAATAAAAAATATATAATGATTTTTGGTATTGAAAAAAATTGTTAAAACAGTGTTTTGGGTTTGATTTGGATACATATAACAAACAGTGTTATACAGTCTGTATAACACTGTTTGTTATATGTATCCAAATCAAACCCAAAACACTGTTTTAACAATTTTTTTCAATACCAAAAATCATTATATATTTTTTATTAACTGTTTTGCAAAAAAAAAAAAAAAAAAAAAAAATTCGGGTCCGGATTTTATCAGGTCCGGGAGTCCGGACCTGATCTTGACTCTATATATATATATATGGCTATATGTAGGTACACAACTGTGTAGTGCACAGTCGGCTATAGCGACGGTTCACACATCGCTATAGCCCAAAATATCTATAGCGACGGGTAAACCGTTGCTATAGCCGACTGTGCATTACACAACTATGTATATACATTTTTCTCATACATACATATATATGTGTGTGTGTGTGTGTGTGTATATAGGGGACTGATTCATAACCAACATTGTAAGGATAAAATTACCCATACAACAGATCTCAACCGTTTATTTGCGGATCGAACAATAAGGAGGGTCTTCAATCCGTGGTTTAATATGTAAGTGCTCGCAGTTTAGTTCTACATACGGGATAATGGTCAAAAATACCCTTCTTCGTTCGCAGAATTAAATTGCGGACGCTAGGTATGACTCCCCTTGAAGATGATGCCATTTTTGGTCGTCCCGTTCGCAGTATTAAACTGTGAACGCTGAGTCTATTAATCCAAACAGTGTCGTTTTAGATGAATCATCAGTCCGCAGAACTAAACTGCGGACTCTGAGTATTATAAAACGGTCAAGTACTACGATCTATCTGCGTTCTTCATAGCATGACTTTTGGATCTCATCTCATTTTGGTATTTTTTTTATTTTTTAAGTAAGTTCATTGGATGATAATTTTTTTAAAGTTTGTATTAAACTGCAGCACACAATTGTTTTGTTAAGTCCCCTGTACAGATTGACCTGGCTACGCAGTTTAATATTGCGGATCCTAATTTTTTTTAAGGCTCCCTATATGTATTGATCTGGCTCCGTAGTATTAAACTGTGAATCCTAATTTAATTTTTAAGTTAACAAAGTGCTCGAGTAATTTAATTCTTAAAACAATCGACAAGGAGTTAGAGGTGTTTCAAATCCAAAGTATCGAGTACAAATCAGAGATGTTCCCATATGGGTTTTCTAAGGTTAGTGGAGGTATCCATGGGAATGGATAAAGATGAGCAACAACTTTGTTTATAGCTTAAGGATGAAAATCGAAAGATAATTTTTTCTTCTGTCCATTTAGATGTCAAAGCTGATGTATGTCATCAACATATTTTCCCCCTCTTAAGCATGAATGTATGTCATCAATCTTATGCTTATGCAAATAGCAAATTGATTGGTAAAATTTCACTAATGATATTTTCTTTTGCAGAATACTTGCATGAGAATTTCGTTAAAGGCACTTGACCGTCCAAATTTTAGTTGTTGGGACGGGGAATAATGTATTTGATAATTTAATATATTATAAGAATTATTTAATATTTTTAAACTTACCATTTGCACTATTAAAGTGCGGAATCTGGAGGGCGTTTTGGTTAATTTTGAATCCGTACTTTAGTAGTGCGGGCATCCTTAAACTAAAGTGCTAACGAAGGATAATTTTCACCGTTAGATTTGCGATTAGACATCCACGATTTGTTGTAAGGATAAACTTAAATTTACAACAACAGATCCATAGCCAACGTTATAAATTTAAGTTTATCCTTACAAAAAATTGTGACCCTCTAATCACAAATTTAACGATGAAAATTATCCTCTGTCCGCACTTTAGTTTGAGGGTGCCCGCACTATTAAAGTGCAAATTCAAAATTGACCAAAACGCTCTCTAAGATTCGCACTTTAATAGTGCGGATGGTAAGTTTAAAAATATTAAATAATTCTTATAATATATTAAATTATTAAATATATTATTCTCCGTCCGCACAACTAAAGTGTGAACGGTCAAGTGCCTTTAACAAAATTCTCATACAAGTATTCTGCAAAAGAAAATGTCATTAGTGAACTTTTACCAATTAATTTGCCTATTTGCATAAGATTGATGACATACATTCATGTTCAAGAGAGGAAAAATATGTTGATGACATACATCAGCCTTGACATCTAAATAGACAGAAGAAAAAATTACATTCTAATCTTCATCCTTAAGTTAGAAACAAAGTTGTTACTCATCTTTAACATTCTCATGGATAACTCCATTAACCTTGAAAAACCCAAATGGGAACATCTCTTATTTGTACTCGAGGTTTTGGATTTGAAACACCTTTAACTTCTTGTTGATTGTTTTGAGGACTAAATTACTCGACCACTTTGTTAACTTAAAATTAAATTAGGATCCACAGTTTAATACCGCGGGGGCAGATCAATCCATACATAGAACCTTAAAAATTAAATTAGGATCCGCAGTTTAATACTACGGAGCTAGATCAATCTATACAGGGAACCTTAAAAAAATAATTAGGATTCACATTATTAAACTGCAGAGCCAGATCAATACATATAAAGGAACCTTAAAAAAAATTAGAATCCGCAATATTAAACTGCGGAGTCAGGTCAATCTATACGTGGGACTTAACAAAAAAAATTGTCTGCCACAATTTAATACCAACTTAAAAAAAATTGTCATATAATGAGCCTAGTTAAGTAACAAAAAATAAGGTGAGATCCAAAAGTCATGCTATGAAGAACGCAGATAGATCATAGTCATTGGCCGTTTTATAACACTCAAAGTCCGCAATTTAGTTTTGCTGACTGATGGTTCACTAAAAATGGCATTGTTTGGATTAATAGAGTCAGTGTCCATAGTTTAATACTGCGGACGAGCCGATCAAAAATAGCGTCATTTTCAAGGGGAGTCATACTTAGCGTTCGCAGTTTAGTTATGCGGAAAGAGGAGTATTTTTGACCATTATCCCGTCCATAGAACTAAACTGTGATGCCCCAAAAATAAGTCCACACAACCCATTTTGAGTCGCCAAAATACATACTACAAAATTCAAATATAAATTTTCCTATTTACAACTATTATCCTGTCGTGCAAAATACGACAACACACATACTGTGTGTTTCAATACAAATATAACTTAAGTTCTCAATATAATTATTGTCACACTATTTTATAATGTATTGAGATACTTCTACAATCTCGGACCATCACTTCATTCCCGGGCTAGTCCCAGCTACACTTTCATTTCCTAAGAAGAACAATGGAACAAAACTGAAAAGGGTGAACACAAATAGCCTAGTAAAGAATATCATGACTAAGATAATAAAGAATAAATTATCTTTAGCCTTCAATAGTGATAAATAAGAGATTTAAAGATAATATAAGTTTTCAACAATAACTGCAGCGGAACAAATAATCCATTAGAAGAGTCAAGTAAACTATAATGTTTACTATCTTCTATAATTTAAAAGTTCACCATCAATATTTTATCCATGTAACACCAATCAACAGTTCCTGTTCAACAATTTATCTTTGCACTACAGGCTAAAAATATTCATTTGTAATACCATTGGTCATGATCATGCCAAACACAGTCCATCTTTGTACTGCGGGCCAAAAAGAACTTTCACCACAAATCTTTGTTTGTAATACCAAATGTTATGATTATATCAATACACAGTTTCTGGTCATAATCATGTCAATCACCAGTTCATATTTGCACTATAGACCAAAGAGAACTTTCACCACCATTTAAATCTGAGGATTGTGACAATGATATAAAGGATGAATAAAAACAATAAGATCAAGAATAAAAATTAGAGATTTGTAATCTAATTGTACAGAGTCCAAGAATATCTAAATTGTTAACATGATATCCAAACATTCGATTAGAGTTCAAGAATATAATAAATAAGGTTCACAATTCAACTATAATGTGTAAAAACGCAATAGAAAGATTCAATTGAAAAAAATAGTAGATGAAGTACAAACTATTAAGAATATTATACTAATGTCAAGAATTTTCACCATTTAATAATAAGATTATTGGAAACAAATGCCATAAATGGATGAGTATGAGAGAAAATAATATCATTTACGAGTATGAAAAAAAATAATACCATTTACCTTATTAGAAGACTAGATCTGACTGGTATAAAAGAGATTATCTTGAGAAAATCTTGCACTATTAGCTACACTCAAAGTATCCTTATACTCAAAAGAAATACTCACAATATTGTAGAAGAAATTTTTGGTATTTCTGGTATGAGTTTCATTCTCAACTGAGCAACCTATTTATAGGGAATGCTTAGTATGCCACCTTTGACGAATTTGTCAGACGAAGAAACGTGCAACGCCAAGTTTGAAAATCGTTCGTCTGATTTTTTAAAAATTAATAAAATATTCTAATAAAACAAATAATTTTATATGTACTATAATATATTCTAATAAAACAAATAACTTTATAAAAGTTTTCTATTTTATATAAAAAGTTTTCTGTTTTATTACTATTATAATAATAATAAAACAAATACTGAAATAAAATTTTTGCCGACGGTTTGACAAATTGGCAAGTGGTGGGTCCATAGAATAATAAACCAAATTTACAACAAATGCTTCATGACAAATTCATTTATTTATAACAAAAATTGAACAAATATCTACCACACATCTCTTATCTTTAATTAATATATTTTCAATCTTTCAGCAATTGTTCACCATTAATATTACAGACTCACAATATTGACAACCAGATCACTCCAAAAAAAAAGGGGGCTTTTCGCAGAAACGACGCGCAATTAAATAACCCTTTTCATTGGCAGAACTTCTATACATTGTCAATAATGCTAATTGGTCTAATAATATCATATCAAATAATATGAGTTACTGTGTCGTGATAATCATCGATTTAATAATATAAAATACCATGCAGATGTTACTGTAACAATTACTGAGTTAAAATACTGTGCAATTGCTACTATATCAATTATTGAATCAATAATATGAAATAATGTACAATACCGTGTGCCACTGTGGAATACTGCGTGCTACTATTCTTTTATTACCGGGTATTTCAACAGTTGTAGGTGATAATACCGTTAACAATTTTTATAAAAATATTAATATTGTCATTTTTCGTATCCGACAATTAGTCGTTATAGGGCCCACCAATGATTGGTTATTTCGGCTTCATCGTACTTTGCCGAATATAATATTCCTCGACAGAAAGAATATTTTTCGACAAAAAGAATATTTCTCGACATACTGTTTATCTGATAATTTGCATATATCACTCTTAACTATAACATTTTATCAATTAAACACTTTACTGTTTAAAATAATAATCATAAAAAATAACTTTTATTTCATAAAAGTTGTGGTCTTACATAAACTGTGGGCACCTATATATTAAACTGTGGATTGGAGATCCACCTTACTGTTCGATTCGCGGATAGATGACTGAGATATGTTATAAAGGTAACTTTATTCTTACAACATTGATTATGCATTAGTCACACACACACACACACACACACACACACACACACACACACACATATATATATATATATATATATATATATATATAAAAGACCACTAATATTTTAATAATTAAATAAATATTTTCAAATTTTAACGACAAAATATTTTTAATAATTATAAGTTTTAATAAATTAACCTTAAATATCATGAATTATCAATTAATGTATTTGAATCATTATCAATAAAATTAGGAAATTGTTAAATCCACAACATTTTTTGTTATTTCCACACCAAAAGTGTCCGCTATAGATGTATAGCGACGGTTAACCGTCGCTATACATCTATAGCGACACTTTTGTTGTGGAAATAACATTTTTTATTGTGAATTTAACAATTCCCTAAAATTATTGAGACGAAATTGGACAGAAAGTGTGTTGGAGGGAGCCAAATGAAAAAGAAAGAGGAAAAAAGAGTGAACTCAAACCAAGACTCTAAAGTGTCCACCGTCACAACATATCATCGAACGGCTTAAACTTCTTTATAAGATCCAACGGTGTACGATCTCTTAAACCAGCCTATATGAGTCCTTTCCGAAGTTCCTTAAACCCTTGACACCTAAAACATTTATTTTCACTTCTCTTACTTATTAGGGTTTTACTCTCAGGAATAGTCTACAGAGCAAGAAGGTTAGCTTTAATACCCCTATTCACAAAACCCTAACTGTATCTGTCATTTCTGATTCTTTGATTCAACTATGTAGAAATATATTCATTATATGATTCTGCTGATTGTTTGTGTTTTGTTTTTGTTAATGATTCATAGTTTGTAGAAAGTTCTTCATGATTTATTTGGTTTTCGATATTTTTCTTTATGTTAGGAAATAGTAGTTGTTTGTAATAATATCCTTATATTTGGAAGGAAGGCAGTATGAAAGATGTTTTTCTTTTGATTGTTTTCTTTTATTTGTGTATTGGAAAAACTGTGGAGGAGAAACGAAAAAAAAAGAGAGAAGAACCCTACTGACTTTTTGCAGCTTTGAAAGTAAAAACAAGAGGGATCATGTGGAAATTTATTTTACGTGGATTTGTTTGTTTAGTTTAGTGTTGGCTGAGCCAAACTGAAGCTCAATGCTTTATTTGGGTTGAAATAAAAAATGAAGTGTTGTTTACTGATTACTTGTTCCGTTACAAAATTAGAGATACATTTGTAAAATGCTGATTCTTAAAGAGAACTTTGTTTTTCTAAACATGTCCTCAACATAGCTAAGAATGTAGTAGTTGTGGTATGATAGTAGTTAGTCAACCAAGAATAAAAGTAATGACATGTTAGAAATTTCATGTCACTTTTTAATCCAAAATATAGAAATTCAGCTCTAATTTTGGAACTCTGAGTTTCTTCTTTCTTTCCTTTTGCAAAAGGGACAGACTTTTTTTTGTTTTTTTTTTGGGTGGGGGTGGGGGGACTATTGGGAGCGTGGGAGGTGCCACCTATATCATCCTTCTTTGTTGGAAATTGTACAATGTCCTGTGCAACTATAAATTTAGGATTCAGATTTTCTAACAAGGATTGTTGAAATCTATTTTAGGGTACTGCAATGGCTTTCTTTAGTAAAGCGAGGAGTCTACTAAGGCAGACTGTGAGTAATAAGCACATCAGCCGAGAAATATCTGCATCCAGCCCGTCTATCTTCCAAATGATAAGATGCATGTCAACTGCAAAAGTATTCATCGGAGGTGCATCCACTTTTCCTTTTAAAGGGCATTATGATTTCTTGTTTGTGGTTATTCTTCAATATTTTTACATTGGACATTGCAGGACTCTCCTATAACACTAATGATGACAGTCTAAGGGAAGCTTTTGAAAAGTACGGAGCAGTTGACGAAGGTATGCTAGAGTATAATATTAGTGTCAGTGTCAGCTGAGACTTCAAATTCTCCCATGGTCAAAGATGTTTTGAGGTTTTTAACATCAACACAGTGAAGCTTTGAATTTGTTACAAAGTTTCAGACATTCACATGAATGCATCAGGACACAGGATTTTTGTTAAGGTCCCGTAAAGTTTAAATTGTTAAATTTCATTTTAAAATAACAATAAAATTAATATAATTTTTTTTAAAGAAAATTTAAACAAGTCTTGAAGGGCTAATCAAATTATCGTATTTAACAGATAAGCAAATTAATATAAATAATTAAGCACTTGTCCTCAACCAACCAAGTAATATAAACAATTAAAAAAAATCTTCAAGTATCTCAAGTAGCCAATAGATATAAATGATTAAAAGTAAAATAACACAACATATAATTATAAAAAATGATTAATCAATTTTAAAAAATTACCACAACATATAATTTTAAAAACTAAACTAAAAAGATGAGCAAGTGGCTCTTAAAATAATGAATTCAAACATTCAATAAATGGAGTAAATTAAACACAACATATAAAATTTGAAAATAAAAAAGATTATGTTATTAACATGCGAGGATCTAGCCTTTCAATGAGACTTTAGAGAATGAGATAATGAGACGGTATTAATTTTTATACTAGACTAGAGATTAGGTTACGTTGTCAATATCTTATGATTAAAAAATTTTCATTTAAGAGTGGTCAAATTTATTTATTTTCACAAACAACCCTTATAAGTATACACTAACAAAATTATCTAAAATTTAAGGAGGGCCCCTTGCACCCATAGCCCCCCAGGGCATGCATATTTTTTAAAGTTAAAAATGATTATGTGGATATCGTATGTTTCCGGCAGTTAGTTTTGTGTGGTGTACAACTTAAACAAAAGGTTAGAGGAATATATATGTGCATGTAGGGCTGCAAACGAACCGAACTGTTCGCGAACAGGTTCGAGTTCGGTTCGAGTTCGACTTGCTTGCCTAGTCGAGTCGAGTTCGCACATAATGTTCCGTTCGATTGCTCGATCGAACATGTTCGCGAACCATGTGGTTCGGTTCGTCTTTGTTCGCGAACAGTTCGAGTTCGGTTCAATAAGTTCGAGATCGGTTCGAGTAGTTCGATTTCTTAATTACATGTTTAAATTGTTTCTAAAATTCTAAATAAAAATAATTGGTTATTTCAAATAATTGGTTCGATAAGTTCGAGTTCGGTTCGATAAGTTTGGTTCGATAATGTGTTTGTGAACTGTTTATGTTCGCGAACAACCTTATGTTCGACTTGTTCGCGAACTGTTCGCGAACTCGATGTTCGCGAACACCAAACGATTCGAACTCGTACATAGCTATTGGTTCGATCAAGTTACTCGAACATGTTCGAGTTCGACTAAAAGTGTTCGAGTTCGATTCGAGTTTGACAAAGTTCGGTTCGGTTCGGTTCGTTTGCAGCTGTGCCCCACAATATGTTCTTTTTGGTTCTGTTTCTTCTGATGGCAGTGGTGTATTATTATTTCTTGATGACTTTGATAGTGGTGTATTTTTCCATTGGCAATATTTAATTTACAAGACTAATGTTGGCTCCTAGTCATGTTCGATGCACAAACATATTTCTTAAATACTTGTATATGTTTTAATTATCATTTCACATGGCATGGAGAGAATTTTTTTTTTGTTGCTAGAAAAACAGATATGCAACTATTGACCATAGCAGTGCTTGAATGGGAACATACTCAAAGCTATATATATACACGCCTTTTTAGGATATTAATAAGATGCTGTGATTCATCTATATATTTACAAATGAATTATAAAATATGTGTAAAAATATATGGTTATTTGATATTGAATTGAATGTTTCAAAATTGGATTGATAGGGGCTAAAGTATGTAGGTTGTTTAAGTATTGTATCTGATCTTAAATAAGGAGTAGTACCATGTCCTGTTTAATTTTTATCAAAAAATGGTACATCTTTGTTTTATATTTAAATAATTTCTTAACTGTTAATTTATATCGGTCATTGGATTTCGTTTTCCTAAAAACATGTAAAAATATAAATATTTGAAATGCCTTACTGATGCAAGTATAATTGCCTTATGAGTACATGATTGTGCTAGTGTTCTGGTCAGTCACTGGCGATGGGCCTGATTTGATGTCTAGGATAGTTGCCTTTTGAGTACTTAACTGAGCCAGTTTTCTTGGTGAGTCATCTGGCTATAGGCCTGGTTTAATGTTTAGGTTGCCTGATATTTGATATATAGATATATGGTGTGAACTATGAAGTGCTATGTTTTGGGTGGTGTATTAAGTAGTTGCTGTTAATTATTTCAATTGTGATATTTCTTGTAGCAAGAGTCATACTGGACAGGGAAACTGGTTGATCCAGAGGATTTGGCTTTGTTACATACACTACCCCGGAGGAGGCTTCCAGTGCTATCCAGGCCTTAGATGGACAGGTTCGTTTCTTTTTCTGCTCTTTTCTTGTCAATGCTCAATCCTATTAATATTTGATATTATATTTGGCAAGGAATGATTGATGGATTGATTGCTTATTAATTTCTGGACATAGTTTGCTTAATAGTGATATCTTGACAATAAATATTGGAGATGCATGTGTTATTTAGGAACACGAGGCACAGTTTTGTTCACAACTTCACATCAATTTTGTGCAATTTTCATTCAGGATCTTCATGGTCGCGTGGTAAAGGTGAATTACGCAAATGAGAGGGCACGAAGCCCTGGATATGGAGGTGATGGTGCTTATGGAGGCGGTGGGTATGGTGGAGGTGGCGGCGGCGGCTACGGAAATGGTGGTTATGGTGGAGGTGGCAACTATGGCAGTGCTGCTGGCGGTGGTTATGGCGGCGGTAATAGCTATGGCAGTGGTGGGGGTGGGGGTTATGGTGGCGGTGACAGTTATGTTAGTGGAGGGGGCAATTATGGTGGTGGTTATGAAACTGGAGGCAGCACTGGTGCCGGGAGCAATGTCAGTTACGGAAATGATGCTCAGAATTTTGGTGTTGTGGGTGGTGTTGGTGGTGGTGAGAACTACAACACCGGTTTTGGCACCACAGGTGGCAATGATTTTGCTGCTAGCGGTGGGGATGCTGGTGGGGATGCTGGAGCAATTTGAAGCAAATTGTAAAAAGAGGAAGTAACAATCTGCTTTCTTTTCATATTACGATAGACGGTTTGTGTTAATTGGTTCCTACCTATTTTCCCTGAACTATTTGATTTTATACATTCTGTATTTGACTTTGTAAAATCAATTTTGATGCATTTTTTTTAGTAAATTCTGCTTGTAGTTGTTTAGGATACTGATTGCTTGGGGATTATAACTCGCTCTTTCTGATAGGCCTTATTGTGGTTGGATTTGGTGATCCTCTATGATATATTCTACCCGGAAACAGTGTATATATATTGTTTCTTAATTTTTAAGAAAGGCATGAACTTAATTTACGTATACTGATTTCTGGGTACAGCCTCGTATTAGGACCTAGTTCTCGAGTATTGTCAGTTACATGGATACGTTAGTTACATGAATAAATAGTAGTAATAATTTTTTTAAAGGGACGTATAATAAGTGGGATTTTCTTATAGTTTTATCTAATTTTATGTATTGATATATTTTGTAATTGTAATTTAATACAAATTTATTGAAATATATAGCAAAAGTGTTTTTAGTACAACTCTCTCTCTCTCTTGACAAAATTAAGATTCACTCATCAATTAGAGGTTTCTATCTCCTAAAAAGTCATATGTATGTTCTTGATAGAAGGTAAAAATTCAATGTAACTTGTGAAAGCTAGATTCATATATATATATATATATATATGTATGTTATAGACTCGATAAGGTTTTAGGTTTTTTTAAGGGTTCAGTATATATTTGAGGTTATTCCGCCATAAATCCTATATTGCTCTTCAAAGACCTAATAATCTCTGGTCTTTATGCTATTTTGGATCTTGTACAAGTCTCATTCTTGACAGAAAAATCCATATTTGATGATAAATACCAGTGGTAACACTGACACATACTCCCTTTCTTTTACAAAAAGAACTTCAATAACAAAATTTACAAATATAAAGGTTAGTTTCATATTTGTTCTTAACAATAATAAGTTCTTTGTTTAATAGTGATGACGTGATAATAAAATTATGAAAATAAATTTGAATACATTGTGTCATTTTACTATCATCCGTAAAAATAAATAAAAATTCTTTCTATAAAACAAAAAAATTTGACAAATGTTACTCTTTTCGTGAAACAAAGTAGTAATATTTTAGGTAATAAGAGAATAAACTTGCCAAGCTCTCATCATCTAAAATGTCTGTTGGAAATAAATGCAACTTAATGCAGATTACTCTTGATATATGTTGCATCAATCTGTCACAGGATAGTAATTTTCTAATAAACTATGAACTCGAGTCCTTCAATAATAGACTATGAACTACAACAATAAGAATTTGCTTCTATATGTGGCAAAACCATTTTTTAAAGTCAATGTTCACTTTCATCCATTGAAAACAAAATCTTTCGAGCCTTTAAAACTGCAGGAGAGCCTTGCCTAGTTTTCTCTAAAATCTGCTTAATCAAATACCTTTCCATTTCGTCGTCGCCACTATCATCTTCATGGCCACTCATACTAATACCATTTGACGAGGTGCTGTGATCTTCTTCCCCTCGATGAACGAATGCCAGTGATCCACTCCTGTTAGAGATTGAATGGCGCGGATTGTAACTGTTCAAGCCACCATTTTCAGTCCAACGTAAATCATGATCAAAATTGTGCAAGCTCTCCTGATGGTCATTTTCCACTCCACATGGCAAACCTTCTTCGGATCCATCTACCTTGGTTAACTCTTCATATGCCTCATTGTATGCATGTAGAGCATCACCTGATAGATGAATAACCACAGGCTGCTCCGCTAAATCCTCTTCTTTAGCAATTGGACTTCCTTGGATAGAGGAAGATCCCGTTTCGCTATTTGAGAACACTCTCCAAGATTCTGTACGCTCTGTTTCCGTGTACCGAACCTTTTTTCCGCTGTTTTGAAGTGCTGTCTCGAGCTCCTTGACACGTTCTTCTAATCTCGATTCAAGGACTTCGTGTAAACGTATGGTCAATTCTCTCGGGGAGACTGCATAGTTAATAAATTGAGGAGTGGAGCTGCCGCTTCCATCTCGATCTGCATAAGGTTGGTTATCGGCTTGTCTACCAAAAATGTCAGCTCTCAACTCCCCCTGAGCGATGTCTGGCAAAGAGTCCGGGTCAAGCTGCAAAGTATTCAAAGATACGATTTTAATCTTGTAAAACAGTTGCAATTTAGCCTTGTCAAGAGGCTTCATTTTGACAATATACAAAACAAATGATACTACAATAGTCTTGTCAATAAGTGGTTAGACACTTGCTCTAGGAGAACTATACTTATTAACAAGGTTGCATAGTATTTATACATCAAAAAGGAGAAGAAATACTTTAAAGTAATAATTTGGTCTTACCATTGTTAATAGAATAATATCACATACATTCTTTTACCTGTTTGATTCCTGCTTTTGCTGTTTTAAACCAGTAGAGTATCCAAAAACAGTAATAATAATAAGAAAATCCTTCAGATCACAACTACCAGAAAGGCGGGATAAATATTTACTTAATTGTTAATAACTAAATATTTTATGAAAATGAATGCCTAAAGTTCAGGAATTTATAAAATCCAACCTAACCTAACTAAATCATATTAAAACTGTAATACAACCTGTTTTGTTGGCTAAAAAAGAGTTTCTATAGATCAACAATCCAATCCACTATCCAAAGAATTTTGTAATACCATTAACACCACCTTTTGACCTGTGCTGCTATTCAGAGTATAATTGGTGTGTATATGGCTGCCTTACTTTCACACCCTTTCAATTGTAAATATTTACAAGTCACGAAAAGAAAAAAAATGATGTTCAAACATTTGTCAGCAATGAGAATATTACGTACTCATGCCCATACAAAATACACCTTATAGCTAAACCAAGACCATAAAAGTTAGTGAACCTAACAAGTTCTGGTCTAGCAATATTTTTATATCAAGTATTGGCTAATAACCTAACAAGCTCTTAATATTTTCTTTTCTTTATTCTTTTAAAATAAGAGAGCAAAAATAAAATTGGATTTTTTTTTTCTATAAACAGAATCAGTGGGGTAACATGAAAACTAAAACAGAAACCATTGTCTCAGTAAAGCTATTTCTATGGACAATGACTAGGTATGGAGTTAGGAGCCTGCATTTCCCACTGTTCATATAGCACTGCCCAATAATGTCATGAATTTCTTCACGTAAATACTGATGGTATAAACATCTACAGACGTCTGCCTTAGATCAATTGAACGTAGCCGTGAGAGATATATGAATAAGATGAGTGAGATGAATGTTTATTTTAAATAAACAATAGGAAAATCAGGATGACGTAGTTTTGGGTATATATATATATATATAAGAAGCATTTATTCTTGCAAGACAAAAAACATTTTACAGTTTTTTATTTTAAGAAATCTTCACTTTCCTTATCGTGTATTCTCTATCTTTAACAGGATGACTCAAAGAATAACAAAATGGTGAATTGGTGATACACCATACACCTTACCGTTCCTTCATTTATCCAACAAGTCAGAAAATTAACAGAGAGAAGTCAAAATCTCTAGGTGCAGAAAGCCAGAAACCAGCACAGATACAACAGATTCTCCAAAAAAAGCATCAGTAATTCATAAAATCTTTAAATCTGAAGCCTCTCCAATTCTGGATATCCTTATCAGCCACACCCACACACCACATGAAAGCTTTAGCTTTAAGGATCTGGTTACAAGATAAGTAAGGGAGAATCCTTTCTCCTAAAACACTTGGAAGATCTTTGATATGAAATTTAAAAGGTGCAAGTTCACTGGCTTCTATGTATTTACGATTAAAAAGAAGACAAGAAGTTCAAGAGAAAGTACTGTTTGGTTGCTAACAAAAATTTAGAAACAAAGAGCCCCATTGTATTTCAGTATTTACTAACAAACTAAGTGCATGTGAGACTGTCAGGGAAAAGGATTTTCCAGAAATATATTATGATTCATTCCACAAATTAATTCAGTACATGAAGAAAGTCGTAGTATGAAAGTGAGATTACTTCCCAAGTACAATAGTGCAAGTTGTTTGGGTAGAGAAATGGATTGAGATTCTATTTCTTCTCTTAAATATGAAACAGTATTGATTTTGAAATTATCTATATTGAGGAAAAATAGGAGTTGGATTTTGAATGTCGGAACGTTTTGAATTAGTTAGAAGAATGATAATGGGCAGACCAACTGAAAGTTAGGCACACATGTTATATATTCATGGAGTTGAGCTTGGAATATAAAACATGCATTCAGTGCTGCCTAAGACTCTAGACAAGATTTTCTAGAGGTCATTCTTCTTCTTTTTATACATTTCTTCTATTCAATTACTATTTTGGGGATACTATACGAATTTCCTGAGAAGCCCCAAGAACTCTAACCCTAACAACCTATTTAACTTAAGTCTGTTTCCCTGGCCCTTTAATTTAAAACTAAAATCCAGAATATGTGCCGTCCAGAAATATGAGCAACTTTTCTGGTTTTTCATTGATCTACATTTATACAACCAAGCCAACTCTAGCTCATCTCAATCCATAAACCCTACTGCATTTCAACTACCTCAAAACTTGGACATTTTCTCATATTCAAAACCACCAGAAAAAACCACTTGTACGTTACTTATCATAGCTTGTAGGGAAGTGTTTTTCTGCACTTGTCTCTAATTTAAGTGCAAAAAGATGGGAAAAATTTCTTCGAAGACTATAATAATTACTTGAGTCGAGAATGTTAAGAGTTGAGAGCATAAAATATGAAAATACTAAAAGTTGAAAGCCTCCGGGCATCTGTTTGATACTTATCTATAGTATTGGTTTTATCTACACTAATTCAATGTAGCTGATGGTGTAAGCTTGTACACTACAAGACCTATGCAACCCGACTATTGCATTCAGTAGTTGCATCTGACTTCTAGTTCAGGATATATAAGCGAGCCACCCCCTAGGTGGGAAGACAAGCGCACTTGGGCCAAGTATATTTAGTCAGACTACATGTCAGAAGGTAAAGATAATTATTTGTGTTACCCTGAAATGCTGACAAGAAGACAAACTGCAATTATACAGGAACAGAATCAAGCAGCCTGATTTGGAATGAGATCCTACGTGTTAAACTGAACAGAAAGTTTAAGTTAATAGGTGTTGGGCTCAACCTTGTATACTAAGCCTTCAATTTCACACCCTCTTATCAATTTGGGAATGTGAGCAACTCACGTGGTACCTTAAGGTCCATAAATATACCAAATAAAGAATAGGATAAAGTATTGTTGGTAAACAAGTTTGGTACATAATCTTAAAAGCACTCTGGAGATAACTAGATATATTTTGGTATTTTTTTCAAGCTTAAATATAAACATACTATCTAGGAAAAAAAAAACCAAATTTTAGCTTCTCGTTAAAGTGTTTTTGCACCCAAAAAACTACAGCAATAAGCATTTTTCTCATAATCCACATTTTTTTGAGTTAAAAATGCTTTTAACCCACCGGCCAAGTCTGCCGCAAGGGCACTAAGCAGCTATATTTACATTTAAGTGAAAACGTCCATTCGTCTTAATTAGTTTGGTCAAAAACATTTGCTTCTCGTGCTACATAAACTTAATGGAATTCTGAAGCTTTTTAGATCATAATGGACATAACTAATTTCTGTTCTAATTAAATTAATCCACCCGCAATATTTATAAATGCCGTTAGATAAGATGCAGCAGTAATTATGAAAAATGTACAGATAAAAAGGCATGCTTACCTCGACTACATTGGAAAATTGTCCATCTAGGGTGGATGAATTCATGTTTATTTCGAGCCTGGCAAGTTCAGCTTCAAGTTCTGCCTCAATTTTTCTCATAGATTCCTCTTGTGTCTTCTGTGCACGATCTTCTTTTTGATCTATTTTGGTTGATTCATCAAAATTATGTTCAGAGGAAAACACAAGTAGTGCTTCTTTGCTGTAGGTATCTTCGTGTGTATCCTGTGATTCATAGTCATCATGTACAAGCTCTTTAACGGTTAATGAATCTTTCAACTCAAGTTCCTCTTGTAGATCTTGAACCAAGTCCTCTGTTTGTTTCAGCAAATTATTCAATTTGTCTACCTCTCGTTTATTTGACAATAAAGAGGACATTATGCCGACAGATATCCCAAAACAGAAAAGAAGTGCTCCATGAGATGATCCTGAACCCAATCCTGATCCACGTGACGATGTTAGAGTATGAGATACATCAAAATTACTAAAACTCGTATCATAACCACATCAAGCCAAAAAAGTACGCTAGCAAAACCCTGTAGCACCCAATTAAATTGCACCAACCTTTCCTTCTATGCGTAAATTAGCTAAATATAAAATTGACAAAAATTCTACCATTCAGCTCACTAGACAACACTAACACTATATTATTTCTTAAATACATTCAAGAAGGCTCTTGTATAATTTGAATGTTTATCATATTCCCTTGTGCTTCTGTTTCTTTTTTCCTAGCAAGAGCATATGTGGATTGAACAATGTATGACTTAAGAGTATTGTACTTTTAACATATAGAAAGAAACAATAATCTGAAACCTTGATTTGCCTTAATGTAAGGACTCCTTGTACTACCTTTTCTTTGTACTTCCCTTCTAATATTCTTCTTTTATCCTTTTCAAGGAAAAAAAGGGGACTCTCAAGATTACAGGAAAAGAAAACTGACTGAAAGCAATACGATTGTTTACCTTCCCCTGTCAGTTTAACTAGTGCAAACAGGGGAGAAAAAGAGTCAATCTGCACCATGGTAATAGTTGTTTTTATCCTCACCAAGCTTCATTCAACTATTTCTTTTGAGGCATGTGACCTTTAATAAAGATAAAACAGCAATAAGAAGGGCAAGAGTTCTCTCAGACAATTGATGAAGCAGCTACTGCTTCATTCACTTTTGTGATGATTAAAAGCAAGTGTCATATGCATAAGTTACTTTAAAGTCAAACATTGATGATAATTATCTCAATGATTGAATAATAAGATTTTAATAGTTATGGCTATTTAAAAGTTTTGTATTTTATTAAAAAAGCATTTATGCATATGTGATAAACAAAAATTATTCAGACAATGAGATATCACCTTTTGAATTGGAGTATTTTGTACCAATCACTTTGGTGGAATTGCTCAATTTTCTACCCCAATCCCTTCTTGTCTTAAATTCCCTATTCCTCCCAGGAATCAGTAGTGGAGGAACTCCAAAGACAGCCCCTTTCTCTTTTGAGCCGGTTTCGTTGTCCAGCTTACCTTCCCCAGGTCTTGCTCTCACATTTTTTGATAGACCACTCGCTCTGCTGATTATTCTACTTCCGTCAGTCACAAGAAGCGGTCTCACAGTTGGTGCAGATGGTGAAGGAATGGAACTAAGCATATACTCTTCCATTTCAGCATGTTCCTTGTATAACTGAGCCATGAGGCAACTTTGTAGAGAATTTAGTGGTTTAATGACTTGCACATTAGTTCGTTTACTTCTAAGAGTCCTTCTATTATAAGACAAGCCCATTTCTCTGGTAGAAGGTGTAAGCGGTAAATCAGAAGAACACTCACTAAAGTCACCAAGGTTGTCATTGCTCAAGAACCTAGGAGATAAACATGTTTGAGAAAGTACATTGCAATCCTCATAATTCTCCATTTTTACCACTTTTTCGCCATCAATCCCATTAGAAGAAGACACTTCTGCCGTAGAAGCATTTTGAGAAACGGGATCTCTTTCAGAAACATCATTACCAAGGTTTTGCCAATGGCCCAACCTGTGTAAATGACAGCTCTTGTCCTGAAACTGCTGCATCGATGACGACAATTCGGGATTGGCAAAACTAGA
Organism: Aralia elata; assembly: GCA_034770075.1. Taxonomy (NCBI): domain Eukaryota; kingdom Viridiplantae; phylum Streptophyta; class Magnoliopsida; order Apiales; family Araliaceae; genus Aralia; species Aralia elata. The sequence continues at coordinate 88,785,002 of CM068378.1, read as the reverse complement.
ACTGCCAGAGGATGAGTCAGATATACTTTGCCCGCCCTTCATAAGATTCTTCCAGTGCTGGGATATGTACCCAGCTCCAGCAGCTGCTGCAACAACCCAAACATCCATTTTATTTCTGTTCCTTGTTCAAAAATCACCAACCAAATTTTCAATACAAAATTTCCTCTTTCTTTCAATTCTAAGCATTGGAAGCCCAAAGAACAAAATTTTCATCAATCTGAATAAAACCAATCCAGAACCCAAGAACCACAAACCTTGGAAGCAATACAACAAATGCAGATAAATATAGAAAGAAATAGAGCAACTGCTTCACAGGAATGGGCAAGACCAGTTTTCCCCTGTTTAATTTCTCAGCATAAAAATTTTAAATAATAAAGAAGCACAGCTCAAAACCAAGAACAATACCTCAACCTCAAGAAAGAACCAATTATCACAAGTACCAAAACCCTCACACCCAGAAAACAAAATTAAGCTACCACCAATCCCTCAGAGATACTGTTTTCTATGTCCCTCTTCTCCAAAATCAAAATACAAATCCCCAACTCTGAAAACCTTTATATAAATCAAACCCATATCAGAACAGCAACAAACCAAATACCAATCTGAGAAAAAATTACAAAAATCTAACAGACACCCATTTGATAGCAATCTCTATACTTCAACACCCATGATCCAAACTGACCCATTTCTCCCAAAAATACCCAATAAACAAATTTCCATGAACTCAAAACAGAAATTCTGAACAAAACCCAGTTGAATGCAACCCACAAACTGAACAACCCATCAATGAAAATGACCAATTTCTCAGGAAGAAAAAAAACTACCACTCAATTTGAATAGGTAATTTAGTGTGAAAGGGAACAAGAAATTAGGAGTAGCTCACCTGCTAACACAAGTTGTGGTGGGATTTGCGGCTAATGGAATGGACCCAAAGATTCTAAGACGATGGGTGTGACCGTTTGCAGGTTTGGATTCATTGGAATCATCCACACCCACTGCCCCATTATCTACACACAGAAACACACAAGATACAGGCTTCTCTAATTAATAATTCTGTCATTTTATACACTATTTAATATATTCTTCTTATGGAGTAACATTTTTTTTAATGTTTATTAATAAGGTCTCATTTTTGGTATGTATTAAACTTGTAGATTTTCATAATCTATATGTGACAATCAAAATTTGACTAAAATATAAAAAATTAAATAGTATAAGGTTTTAAATATTTTTACCATAAGAAACTATACTATGAATATAGTGTTATTTAAATTTAATAGTTTAATATTATATAGGGTTAATATCTTAGAATTTTACCGTGAAAAATAGAGTCTTATTTAATTAACGTTTTAGAATTAAATATATAGTAAAAATATAATTAATTTTTTTAAAAAAAAATTAATTATATTGGATATAATTCATTGAAAATAAAGAGAAAAAAGAGAGAATGTTATTTTATTAGAGTAAATTGGTAGAAAAGATGATAGAGAAATAAAATAATATTTAATGTTAATAATATGAGAAATTAAGTAAATAATTTTTTTTTAGAATTTACAGTGATACATAAAAAAGAATAAAAACTTATTTTAAAAGGCATTTAATAAGGAAGGAGGGAGTATTAAATTGTGACGATCCAAGTATTTCAAAATATACTAATTTATGACTCCTTTCGTTCTAAAATTAGAGATATAATTTAATTTTTGAGGTCAAACGTTGACATATTAAAATTCAAATTGATGTGAATTTATTTAATTTTAGTAGATACATTTATTATAATTGTATAGTATATAACAAAAGTTATTAATCACAAAATTTATTTATTTTAAACTTTTATAAGTCATATCGATTTTAAAGTTTAATATGTCGTCGTTTGACCTGAAAAGTCAAATTGTATCTCTAATTTTAAAACGAATGAAGTAATTAGTAATAAATAACGTCACACATTTTACCCTTAGAATTATCATATTATGATAGTTAAATAATTAAAAAACATATATTACAAATATTATAAAAGCTCCACTTTTTATAACCTAATGATATCAAACTCACACACTAAAGTAAAACTTTTTTTTTAAACCCTATTTTAGAGAATATAAATTAATCTCATAATCAATTGCATTATTACTATTATAATATTAATAATCAATTAAATCTTATAAAAGAGAAAAAAATACTTCATATAAAATAAAAAATAAACTCGCATAAACACGAGGCCTAAAAATTATAGGGTCTCAACCTTAACTATTAGACTAAGACCTCGCTAACTATGAAGTAAAACTATTTAAAATACAAGAGTATCACTTTTTACAAATTATAAGAGTCTAGGCTAAACAATCATTTTGGTACTTGTACTCTAAAGTTGGTTTCAATTTCATCCATGTATAATTTTTTTTTTTTTCATAACAGTCATTGTACTATAAAATAGATGAATAATTTAGTCCCTTTTTAACTTAAATAATAACGTGTCTTTTTTTTTAAATAAAAAATATGCCAATATTTATTTTAATAATGTAAGTAGGCATTAGCAAGGGAGAAATTAGTAATTTGACAAATTGTGTAGAATTCTTTCTACATACAAATTTATTGAGAAAAAAGAAGAAGAGAAGATTATGCTCCAAAAAGATCATCAAGGCTTATGAAAAAACAAACTAATAGTGTACATAGGATAGTAATTCTTGCTGAATCTCAAGTTTTAAACTTAATAAGTAGTATTTTTTGGATATTTAGTACCAAGACTTTGAATTTATTTATTAGGATATTTAATATAATAAATATAAAATTGAGTAATAATTCTTGCTGAATCAATTTTTTTTTTTAATTTAGACTTACGTTTATATTGCTCTTTATTGAAGAAATTATGTTTTTTAATTTACTCTTGTGCGTGTAATCTTATGTTTATTGTTTTATTTTTTGGATATGTATATTTATTGTTTATAATATCAATTTTTATGAGTGTTCATCGTTTATAATGTCGTTATTTTGTCTTGTCATTGGGTATTATGATCACAGAACCATTAGAAGCAAAATAAATTGAAGTTCTATACCTATTGTTTTGCACAAATGTAAAATTTCAAGGAATCTAAAATGGTGTGAGAATGTAAAAAAATACTAATTAGCATCACATGTATATATTAGAGAGTTTGAACGTCATATAAGAATATAAACAAAAAGGGACAAAAACATGGCTATATTGTGGAGGAAAATGAGTATGAATTTATAAATATATTACTTGGAAAAAAGAATAGAAGTTTGAAGTATCACTTAATAATAATAATAATAATAATAATAATAATAATAATAATAATATATAATAAGTGATAAAAAAGACTTGTTTATCCTTATTAAAAAAGCTTATCTACGTTGACACTTATTTATATTTTTTAAAAAGCCATCATTATTTTTTAAGAAAAAAGGACTAAATTGTTCCTCTATCTTAGAGTACAAAGACTATTATAAAGAAAAAAATTATACATGGATAAAATTGAAACTAACTATAGAGTACAAGGACCAAAATAGTTATTTAGCTGAGTATAAGGTATCACTTTTTGCAATTAGAGAGTAACATTATCAAATTATGACTTCCATTTATATATGCATAAAAGGGGGAAAAATCATCCTTATGAGTAAACTTAGTACTTATAATGATTAAATAATTTCAAATTCCCACAGTTATTAAGTAATTATAAGAGAATCGACTGAACTCCAAATTAATCATGTTTATACCAATCTAAACCCACCATTTTTTCTTATTTAATTACAAAGTAATAATGAAAGTAATAAATGTAATGGTTATTAAAATGTTTACGAGGTTGGTAATTTTAATCAATACAATGATGATTATTGTAAACTATCTATAAAGTATTATTCATTATAAGTTTTATTGTTTTGTAATTTTTAATATGAGTCTTCTCAATTTTGAGTTTGAAAATATCTTAAATTAACTTTCAAAAGTCAATAATAATCATATAGTTTAGAATGGAGGAAGAATATAACTATTATTCATTTTTCACTCTTTCTCTTTTTATTTTGCCTGTATTTATTTGTTTAAATTTCTTACTGTCTTTCCTTTATATATTGTGAAAGAAAATCAAATGCACCATTATGTAGACCTTGAACAAGTCAAGCGTTTTTATGGGATTTAAATTTTGTTTTGAGTAATATAAAAGGAGTATATATATAAATAAATTATCATTTTTAATATTAAATTTTAAGATTGAATATATTTTACTATATTATGTCTAAGTGAGTAGATGTATCCTAATTCTTGATAGTGCAAAATAAAAAACATCAAAGAAAATATGACTCTTTCTTGATGTATTAATAAATTAAGAATATTTATTAGCCATGCGGAAAATAACAAAAGTTAAGTGATATATATATATATATATATATATATATATATATATATATATATATATATATATATCTATCAGCCACCTTCTGTGACATAAAGCAGAAAAATGGACCAGTCAAATTTTTAAAAAATGTAGAAAAGGAAAAGTGGGACTCTTTTAATTGACAAAAGAATTGGTTTAATTGACTTTACCTTTTAATATTGGTGATTAACTTCACTTTCAAGCAAGCCACTGGCTCAACATAATAGGGAATCTATTTAATATTTTTTTTTATAAAAAAAGCCATTTATTATGCCTCAAAGTGCCTTTTGGCATTTCTCAACAGCTTAGAAGCTCCTTGTAATCTGCTCCTTATGTCCCAAAAAGATTCAATTTACATGTTTTCAAGAATGTTAAGATTTATTAAAAAAAATATTTAGACATTGTTCATACTACTTTCTTATCAAAATTAAAGATAAAGTTTGCAGCATTTGCAGCGGTACATGTTCGGTGCGTTTAGACCTCCAAACATATTATACAATTTTTGATACGTTACATTTGAGTTTTAAACGTTGCATATGTGAGTTAAATTATATACTTTTGAAAATTTCTTCTAAATAAAAATAAAAAAATCGAGTGCGTTTGGACTTACAGATACTTTAAATTATGTGTAACTAAACATACATAAAAAGATTAATGCAAGTTAAAAGAATTGTTACAAGAAGATTTATAATTAAGGGGGAGGAAAACATCATAATCACTTGTATGAATTCCACAAGCATTCTCATCTACATAAACTTTTAAGAAGAGTAGTGCTACCAAGAAAAAGTTAGGTTGCACATGGGATCGATGCCCGCCCTGCTTTGCTTGTCCCAGTTCTCATGCATGGCCACATGAACTGAGCCAAAGAATAGAATAGGTATGTGGTATGATTGATTTATATATGTCCCAAAGAAGAAGATATGACGAGTGCCTCTCGAATACATTTTCTCTTAATTGTTTACAACTAATAAAACTATGAAAAATCAAAGTGGAAGATGCTTGAGATTTCTCTTTCATAATGTAGAAATCCCCAACCCCATTGAAGATGCTTGATAATTGAGTATGCCCATATGCATGACAAATCTAGGACTATTGCTTGGTACAAGGAAATAATTTTAAAAAATAAAATAAAATTACGAGACTGCGTAATCACACAGTGTACATTTAAAAGGTAGTGATTAAATATACTGCATAAAGTTTATATAGTTGCACGCGGCAAGACCAATTTATAGGATATATTGGCGTTTTACGATGTCTATAGCGATAATTATAGGTGCGTTCGAGGGTTAAATACAACGTCTTAATTTGAATATTTATTGGGAGTATAATTAAATGAAACCAAATTAAAGTCCCTACAACTGGTCAAAAGAAACACCATGAGTTTGCTTGTACGCATCATGCAACTACCAGTCATGTCTCATTTTATTTACTTTTCATAAAAACGTGTTCTGCATTTCTTGTATTTGGTAGGATTGCAGATGTGGGGCACTCGAGAAATGCATTTTATTTTAATAATAATTGCTGGAGGAGTATTTATAGAAAAATTCAATTACTTAGTGCCACAAACATTAATTAAGTTGATTTAATTTATACTTAATGGTCCTTTTTTAATACTAACAAATATGGATAAACAGCACAATATATATATATATATATATATATATATATGAAGTTGATCCATAGTCAAAGTTGTAAGAATAACCTTATTCTTGCAACAAATCTCAGTCATCTATCTGCAGATCGAACGGTAAGAAAGATCTCTAATCCACAGTTTAATATGTAGGTACTCGCAATTTAATACTGCGGACGGTAAGAAAGATCTCTAATCCACAGTTTAATATGTAGGTACTCGCAATTTAATACTGCGGACTGGATAATTGTATCAGTTTAATACTGCGGACGTTAGATTTTATTGGGTCATCTTAGCCCATTACAGGCTTACCCAAAATGTCATGATTGAATGTACTATTGTTAGTAACTTAATTCCTTATATACAGACAAATTCTTTCCATATCTTTCGATGTGGGACTGGGGTGTTACATATTAGTTTGATTTAGTTTTTTTTTGTTTTCAGTATTGTATGGTTGATATATAATTTTTGTATTTTTTAAGTTTGAAAAAATGAATTTCATTCTCGGACTGATCGATAATACATTATTGTGAGATCAACCTAACCACATTTTAACAATTGTATGGAACAATCTCCATTTTACGCGTTCCTTAAGAACTAATGAGAGTGGACACTATTTGGATATGTGGGTTTTAAATAATGCCCAAAAATAATTATTACAGCAATGGGGTTTTGGGATATTCGCAAACACCAATGTTTGTAATCAATTAGATGTTTCATTGATAAAAGTATTAGCAGAGCGTTGGCGGAGTGAGACAAACACATTTCACTTCCCCACGGGTGAGACGACAATTACCTTTGAAGATATTTTTTTCATTTTAGGATTGTCGATTAGTGGTACACCTATTACATGTACATTAATTAAAAATTCAATACAACTCTTAGAACAAAATAAATTTACGAGATACATAGTGAAAGGAGATAAGGTTTATCATCGGGGGAGGTAGGGGGGATTATTTTGACATGGTTATCTAGCAGATTTTGCCAACTTCCAAAAGATGCAAACATGAAAATGGTGATTACCTACACCAAAGCCTATGTATTATTCGTAATTGGGAAGCTATTATTTCCTACATTAAACTGCGATGTGGTGTATACGAGATATCTTCTATTTCTCGAAGATATTGATCAAGTGTCTTCCTACGTATAGAGAGCGACGATTTTAGTATGTTTATATAAAAGTTTACACAAAACCATCCGAATCGACGCAAAGAACATCAGTGGTTGTTTAACCCTTCTTCAGGTACCTTATTGCTCACACTTATAGTTATAGTCATATTGTCGTTTTATAAACTAGTTGTGATTATTTAACATATTAATTTATTACACAAGTTTGGGCTTACGAATATCTCTTTATCGGTAGGCCTAATTATGCAAAGGGCATCGAGCAATGGTTGTCCCGTCAAAAGCGTGGGTCTATCGAAGAAATAAAAAACACAAGACAACAATGATACGGTGGATGCCATATGCGAGGTTTGATCATTTCGTGGCACAAGAGTATCAAGCAGTTTGGTATGGTGGGGCCTCACGTATTCCCTTAATTTGGCTGGATGTTGTAGAATTTTAAATATCAAATCGGGTATTGAGATAAGTTGGAGAATTACAAGATATTCCCGAGATCCTGATAAATATGATCGAACTGAGGCGGGAACAAGAAGAGATCCGCACTATCAATTATGTTGAGAAGCGGGGAGATTATATTACCATGTGGTACGCATGACAAAATATTCTTTTGGATTTTGTGGTGGCAACTAGACAGTCCGTCACTTTGGCTGATTATTTGAAGTGGTATCGACAGATGACTCGTATCAGAATTAGCCAACCACAACTTGTCCCAGATGAGACATACACTCCACGTGGCATATTTGATCAGTTCGAAGCTATGGACCTTGTAAGTGTTAAGGTTGATAATTTTATTTAAAACTTTAGCAACATATTTTTACGATTATCTAATCATATATATATTTTCATTATAGATTGATTCGACTCGAGCATTTGTGCGTAATATCTTGCGAGTACCACCCATATACAACACTTTCCATGTATACGAGGAGTAGTATGAGGTCGGTACTGTTTAATGAAGTAAACCGGAGAGTTTTTGAAGATCCCAATAACACTATTCCCAACGTTCCACCAAATCAATTAACGTAAGATATGCCTTTATCCGGTTTTGATCCATTCAGTCAAGGATCCTCCTATCGGCCAGAGCTCCCATTTGTAGTTAAGAAGGAACCTATAATGCAATTAACACCTCTTCCCTCTTACATGTACCAACCGAGTCATATTGGTGATTTTGAGAGTATGAGACAAATTTAAGTTATGCAGTTGACTCCAATACGCGAAAAACCCCAGTTACTGAATCATATTTTGAGCGTATATATAGTGGGGTGGATGACGTGTATAATATTCTTCCTTTGTGACTACAGGTGGACCGGTCATCCATGTTTAAAAAAGATCCTTTCAAACCATTGAAGGTATAGAAGGTAGAATGGCTTAATGCCAATTGATTTTCAAATACAGTGGACCAATCATAATTTTTTCATATAGGTTCCTACGATGAGTACAGATTAGAGCATAAAGACCTAATATCGCTTAGGCTAGGGAGCCTTATATGGGATTAGACGATTGACGCGTATCTTAGTTTTTTGAAGTTACGCGAAGAACGTCTACGACGAGGTCGATATGAGCGGAACAATTTTTATTTCATGTCTTGCTATTTTTTTCCAACTACTCCCACAATGGTTCAATTGTTACACCAACCTCTCGGTATCACAGAAGAATAAATTTGACATTTTCAGCGTGTCTCTATTATTTTCAACCAAGGACAACAACCGAATTTGTTGAATTGTGATTTTGCATTTTTTCTGGTTAACCACAAAAACGAACATTATTTTTTGTTCGTTGTAGATATTAAGCAATGGAGGGTTATACTCATAAATTCTTTGTACGATGATATACCAAGTCACAAAATAAGTAGTCGATATCGATTACAGATAGAATATGTGGTACATCCGCACTTTTGACTATTTAATTTTTCAATTACATTTATGTTATAGTGTCCTACTAGTATAATGTTTGTTCAATGTATAGTATGATTTCGTTGCGAACGTCCTTCGAATTTGGCGTCCGATAAAAAAATTTCAAAGAAAAAAATGGCGTGGGCATTCAAAGCCAAACGATATAAACAAAATAATGGTTTTGATTGCAGAGTGTACTTGATGAAGTACGTTGACTACGCAGTCCAAGGCATGTCTATAGGGGAGGTGGACTGGTCTAAGGAAGATGCCTCATTATATAGATATGAAATTGTCCATGAATTACGTAAGCATAGGGCTAGAGACATGAATTTTACCATTATGAACATGATAGTTACAGATGTATCTTAATTTGTACATTGTATATTTAGAATTAATTTTATGATGTATATATATTGGATTTACGCTTTGTGATCAATGGATTTTGTAGTTGTTGGTTTTGTTTGTGGTATATCATTTACAGTTTGTATTTCAAATGATTGTAGTTGTTATTTTTTTTTGTGATGATGTGCTTACAACTTGTGTTTGTACGTTATGTAAGCATACAGGGGACTTTAAAAAAAGAATTGTCATCCATAGTATTAAACTGCGGAGCCTGCTAAATTCATACGGGGGACTTTAAAAAATTAATTGGCATCCGTAGTATTAAACTGCGGAGCCTGTTAAATCTATACAGGGACTTTAAACAAATAATTATCATCCACAGTTTAATACTGCCGAGTTTACTAAATCCATACAGAAGACTTTAAAAAAATAATTGCCATCCACAGTTTAATACTACGAAGCCTGCTAAATCCATACAGGGGACTTTAAAACAATAATTCCATCCACAGTTTAATACTGCGGAGCTTACTGAATCCATATAGGGGACTTTAAAAAATAATTTCATCTGCAGTTTAATACTATAGAGCCTGTTGAATCCATACAGGGGACTTTAAAAAAAATTGTCATTCGATTTTGTTCCTACTCTACGGTTTTGAATATCTTGTTTTATGATTTTGTTTGTTCCTATGATTTTGAATATCTTGTTCTACGATTTTGCTCCTACTCTATGATTTTGAATATCTTGTTTTGCTGCTAAGTCATTTTGTGTCGAACTTAAGTAACTTAGCAACACCTCAAACACATTTTCTTCTGTTATTATTTGGTCTTAGTGACCTTTGTAGTCAGGTGTTTTTGTGTTCCGAACCACTTAAAATCTCTCGTCTCATTTACTTTCAGCATTTACTTTCTTGTTGCATTATCTTAAGTACCTTACGATTTTATTATGTGACTTAGGTCCACATTTGATCACTAAATTTAGAGTTTGATTTTTCTATAATCTTTAAAGGGTTTTCTAAACTATCATTCTATTGTGCATAACCATCTAATTATTTTGTTTAATTATAAGTTGGTAATAACTCTTTAAAATCAATTTTTTTATAGAATCTATTCAATCTCCCTTCTAGATCTCTCATTGCCTTTGGGAATAACAGATTATATTTGACATTAATATAGTCACAACATGAATTTATTAAACTGCAGTTAAATACAACCATAACATGAATTTGAATATGTATTTCGTTTATCACGATTCAATAAATACAGCCAGAAGATGAAAGTAATAAAATATTATCGAGAGAAATGAAATTATGAAGATTCAGGATTTTTTTAAATTCTAAAGTTTTATAATGGTTTCGCTTATCATGATTTGTAAATATTCCACATATTGCATACTTTCAAAGCAGCTTTTGTCCTACGATTTGTTCGACAATACTTTTCAATTGTGTTGTTTTTTTACGACCTTTAGTCTGCGAACAAATTGGATAAAAAACAGGGCTATTGGGTTCAACATCATCATCATCGCGCAATTCTATATTGTCTTCAGCCTCGATAACAGGTTGCACATTGTCGTCCCGTCTTATATTGACATATTCGACATGAATTTTGGCCACAATTTTTTTCTCACGATCAAATATTTCATCAATATATCTACTAGCTTCTTTAGAACATGAAACATCCAACACTAAACTCATAAATCGTTTGCACAAATGATTAAACCGACCGATTTGTGTCTCAGCATAATATGTGACTAAGGTCAGAACATACGGAGTGACGTCGTTGGTTTTATTAACATCTTGAGTCCATTTCTTGTGTATCAATTCTTCAGGAATCTGAACAAAGTTATTTGAAGTTACAACATATAGTATTAGCATGTTCAAACATTTTGCAATTACATTTCGCCATCCCGGTATCTATATAATTGTGAAATATCTACGATAAGATTCAGGAACCATGATTTTGAACACCAAGTAGCTTTTTGAATCAAGAGTTGATATCTTATGTACTTTTTTAGAAGTTAACTTGTGTGATTTTGTTAGTTCAATTTGAAAATGCCCAAACATTTATTTGGTATATATTTTAGCTGCATGTATCTCTAACGGATCTCCAAGAACAAATTTTCTTGCACGATTGACTGTAATATAATCATCTTGTTTTTTTTCTGATGTACTATATTTTTTCAATAGCTTTTTACTACTTTAAAATAAAATATTTAATCGTCGTACTAGTATTTACATATTTGTCAAAAAAAATAGTCATACTTTCACTCCTAGAAGTGGTAGTCATTCCCGCAACAAATTTTTTTTGAATACACCCCAATCCATTTTTCTTTTAATTTATACAGAGATTTCAACCATTTGTGATTACGCAGATCATAGTTTTCCATCAACAAATTCTATCTGTCCTCAAATTCTTAAATACGCAAAGGCTTAAAGACAAAGTAGTTAAAATCTGACTTGAAAGTCGGATGCGAAGAATAGATATAACCAAGTTTTTCAGGATATTTTTGCTAATATGCCACGTACACAATGCATGGTGTGTATTAGGAAAAACCCTAACAATCGCACGCGACATAGCACGATTTTGATCAGTAACAATGGTTATGGGATGTTTGAAATTCATTGCTTCAAGTCACTACTCAAACAACCATACAAATGTATCCTTAATATCATCATTCAATAGTGCACACCTAAACAGTATAGAATGATAATGATGATTTACATATGTGAAAGGACCAAATGGCATAGAATATTTGTTTGTTCGGTATGTGGTATCAAAAGTAACAACACCACCAAATTTGATAAACAAGTTTTGACTGCTAATCTACCCACATAATGCATCCTATATGATTATCCACGCCTGGTTTGACACTAAAATAAAATCTACTCGGGCTCTCACGCTGTAACTTTCTCAAGTAATCTATTGCAACCTGTGCATTATTCAAATCAATATTATCACTTCTAATATCGCTAACTATATTTCTTACATCCGTTTCAGAGAACCCAACATTTCTCATACCTCCTCCCAATGAGTTAAGAACATTCATCATCCTACTTGGACCAATCCCAGTATTATTAAGGGTTTCAATCAAATCTCTAACAACTTCTGAAATATTTTTGTATGTTTGAATTTGTGAAACTTTACTTGGGGACACAAATTCATGATTGTGATTCAATTCAACAATAGACACAAACCAATTATCTTTTCTCTTATCATGCACAACATAAAATTTTGCTCCACATTCTGTTCTATTAATAGAGTCCATAATCATCTTTCCCTTGGTGTTATTATTTTCATCATCAGTGACAACCTCATTTTTCTTAACAACCATATATCCAGCTTTACGACACTGATACAATCTAGAACAAAAATCTTCAGAATTCACATATTTTCTACTAGTTTTTATTCTTACTTCAAATCCAACACGTTTCGCATATTTTCTATAAAAAAATTCAGCATCTTCTAACGTATCAAAAAATTGACCAACATAAGGAATTGTATCATCAACTAAACTTGAAATTGAATGAAATGATTGCTGCTAAAACAAATGAATCACTTGTAAAAATTAAATTATAGATTATCAATTTTTGTTGATGTTTGTCTCTTGGTATATTTGCTAGTAGGCTATACTTTCTCAATCATATGAGCAGGTGAGAAAGGAAGAAATAAAAGTAATCTGGTATGCTCAGTACTAGTTATGCTCTCTCAAGTTGATTAAACCTTTTACGATAAAAAAGACGAGAAAAGGAGATCAATTAGGGTAACCAGATTTGTTCTTCCGTTCATCCGCACTTTAGTTCTGCGGACGGATAAAATAATTTTTTTACTGTTCGCACTTTAATTCTACAGATTAGGGCAAAACAAATGTCAATTTAAATCTATAAATCCTCCATTACGTCGTTTCTGCATATTCTTGTTGCAAATTAATGTTATCTAGGCTGATGAGAAACATGTATGACTAAACAAATATAATCTTGCAATGGGGTGAGTGTTTTCTCATAGTATGAAACATGAGAGACAACATACTGTGGTATATATCCTTACAATTGTTTAGCCAAACATGTTTCTCATCAGCCCAGATTACATGACTCAGAAAGAATAATAATATGCAAGAAGAAATAAAAATTTTAATAACTTTAAATCGAACTCTTCTAGTTTTAGATTGCTACTGCCAAAATGAGATGAGATCCAAAAGTCATGCTATGAAGAACACAGATAGATCGTAGTACTTGATCATTTTATATAACACTCAGAGTCCCCAGTTTAGTTATGTGAACTGATGGTTAACCGTAAAACGGTGCCGTATGGATTATATTATTAATAAACTCAGCGTCCGCAGTTTTGTTCTACGGACGGACTGACCAAAAACGACGTCATCTTCAAAGGGAGCCATACTTAGCGTCCGCAATATTAAATTACGAATTGACGATGGGTATTTTGGACATCATCCAATCCGCAGTATTAAATCGTTGGCACTTACATATTAAACTAGGGATTGTAGATTCTGCTTATCGTTCGATCCGCGGATAAATGACTGAAATCTGTTGTAAGGATAATCTTATCCTTATAATGTTAGCTATGAATCAGTATATATCATTATCGCCGCTCTTATAATATATATATATATATATATATATATATATATATATAAGGGATTGATCCATAACATGTATTTGCTATGGATTCTTATAGGACATACATCATCTATATCATTAAAAACAAAAAAGAACGGCCAGGATTATAAACTGAAAATTGACTAGTAGCGGATGGTAAAAAAACACATATCATCTGCTACTAATAGTGAACGCTAATTAGACGCTAATCAAAATAAGGATTTACTTGACCAATAAATGTTTAGATTTTAGCTAATCAAATATTATATTCACAAAACTAAGAACCATCAAATAACTATCATAGTTATATTAAGAGCGCTAATGATATATATTGTGTGAATATGATTGTCGATTACGTGGATAAGTATTAGTAATAATTTTTTTTAGAGATATGTATAATAAGTGGAACTCTCCTATAATTCAGATCAAATCTCATGTATTGATAAGGTTTGTAATTGTAATTCGACGTAAATTTATCGTAATATATTCCAGGACTCTTACAAAAAAAATACTAATATATTGCTTAGAAAAACGTCAGTGTTCCAAACAATTAATCAAATTACATTGTTACCCTACTTTTTTTCGTATGACATTCGATCATTTTCATCCTTGAATGACCGCACCTTCACCTTAAAATTTTCACTTATTACCACTCTCATTTTATACGCATGTTATTTTCTTAATTGTCAAACTTTATTCAGCGCCATATAGTAGTATTTTCTTAATTGTCAAAGTTTATTCAGCGCCATGTAGCATTACCATTATCAACCTCACTCACCGTAGTAAATCAAGTAAATTTGCTTTCTAGTTTGCTTTGGGTTAATAAATTCAGATCCGATTATCATGAAATTAACTTCATGATAAGTTGGTCAATTGACCAATACAGTGCTGACACGCAGAGAGAAATCACCTCTCACCTGCGTGTCAACACTATATTGATCAATTTGATCAAAGTTAACTTCATGCTAACCACTCCCAATACATTCGACTCTGAAGCCTCCACAGGTTTAACATGGGTTAATTCTTAATAATATTTTGAATTTTCAGCAATATTTGTTACTCTGATATATATAATAAAATATCAGTTATTTAACTTTCATGTTGATAAATTTTATGTAGTACTTATAAAATAAATCTTCTCAAAAAACGTGCTAATTACAAACTTGTGTGACAATTTACACAAAATTTTATAATTCAAGGTAGTAGTACGACATATATAAATAGTTATCTTTTTATATATATCTATATTTTTTCATTCTAATAATTTACATAGCAATAGGATTTAAAAATAATAATTATAAAGTATCAAATACATTAATTATAACCATGAACAAAGTCAGTTCTTTAAAAATTATTAATCATTAAATATTATTTAAATGTAAATTAATAAACTTATATCATTTTTAAATTTTAGAATTTTATATATTAACTTAAGAAATAGATAGATGATTATGTTATGGTACTAATAACATTTACATGTTGCTTTAATATTTTCTCTAAAACAAAAAAATTAAATCAAAAAGGATTGGTCCCAAACACCCCGTTACATTAATTCAGTATTTTACAGTTTGCCAAACGCCCCTTAAAGTCTCAACCGACCATTTTAATTCACCATCTTCCATAAAACAATCTTTCTGCTCCGGCAATTCAAAACCCTAACCCTAGCTCACAACAATGGCGGCATCGCCGGAGAAACGATGCCTCTACGAGATCCTCGGACTCCAGCTCGACTGCACAGCCGACGAGATTCGCTCGGCTTACAAAAAGCTCGCTCTTCAACGCCATCCGGACAAGCTGATGCGGTCCGGCTTATCTCAAGCCGAAGCGACAGCTTCATTCCAAGAACTCGTTAACGCCTATGAAGTCCTCTCCGACCCGCGCGAACGCGCCTGGTACGATTCTCACCGTTCCCAAATCCTCTTCTCCAATTTGAATCCTTCAAATTCCTCCACTTCGATCCCTAATCTCTTCTCTTTTTTCTCGAATTCCGTTTTCTCCGGTTTTTCTGATACTGGAAAGGGATTTTATAAAGTATATGGTGATATATTCGATAAAATTTATCAAAACGAATTGAATTTTGCAAATAAATTAGGGTTAGGTGCAATTAAAGAAGCGCCCGTTATGGGGAATTTGAATAGTACGTATTCGCAAGTGAATGCGTTTTATGGTTATTGGTTGGGATTTGCTACAGTGATGGATTTTGTTTGGGTTGATGAGTATGATACAATGGCAGGGCCGGACCGGAGATCAAGACGAAAGATGGAGGAGGAGAATAAGAAGCTGAGGAAAAAGGCAAAGAGGGAGTATAATGAGACTGTCCGTGGATTGGGCGCATTTGCAAAGAAGAGAGATAAGAGGGTGATTGATATGCAGGTGAAGAGGAATGAGGAGATGGAGAGGAAAAAGGAAGAGGAGAGAAAGAAGAAGAAGGAATTGGAGAGAGACAAAGCAGAGAGGGCTAGGGCTTATAAGGAGCAGGAATGGGCAATAGTTGAGGAAATGGAGGATGAATTTGAGGAGGAAGTGGTGGAGGAGGGTGAGAGGAAGAAGGAATTTTATTGTGTGGTGTGTGGGAAGAAGTTTAAGAGTGAGAAGCAATGGAGGAATCACGAGCAATCGAAGAAGCATAAAGAGAAGGTGGCTGAGTTGAGAGAAGCATTTGGGGATGAGGAGACGGAAAATGAGGATGGGAATGAAGAAGAGAAAGAAGAAGGGGAGGAAAATGAGGTGGAAGGAAATGGGTTTGTGTCAGCCGATGAAGGGATGGACGAGTTAATGGAGAAATTTGAGAATGGTGTTGAAATTCAAGAACAAGAAAATGGTGGTGATGATGATGATGAGGAAGCAGAAGGTGAGTCTAGCGAGGAGGAAGTGTTTGCTGATATTGATGATGGTGGCGAGTTGAAAGGGGTTGCTGAGAAGTTGGGATTGGATGATGATGAAGCAAGTATGCTTGAAGCAATGTTGTCTGGCCACAAGAGTAGGAAAAATAAAAAGGGGAAGACTATGGAAGTTCCTGTTGAGGTTGATGGTGACGAGATGGAATTTATGGAATATAATGATCGGAAGGGTACCAGAAGAAATAGAGGAAGTAGAAGACAGAGGGGCAGAAGAGCTGATGATGAAGCGATGAGAGGTGATGCTACTGAAATCAGTAGTCAAGCTGAGGAGAATAGAGCAGATGAAGGAGCAATGAAAGGTGATGCTGTTAAAGTCAGTAGTCTATCTGAAGAGAAAAATGGGCATGTTGACAGTTCACTTGCAGAGGAGACAACATCTTCTCATTCTTTTGTAGAAAATGAAACTAAAGGTAAAAATGAGGATCTGTCAGTAAAGAGTCGCAAGGTTTCGAAACCAGCAGTTGATAAGAAAGGTACCACCAAGGACATAGATACCAAATCAGTGACTGCATCCAAGGGAAGGAAACAAAAGGTATGAATCCTCTTAAAGTTAAAGTTCACTTCTCTGCCTTGTCATTTAGATGTATTATGAGTCTATGTTAGGCTACTGTTGTTAATCTAGAGTATGTTGTCATACGAATAAACCAGCTTGCTTGAACAGTGAACACATTTTGCCATTTTCAAATGTTTGTGTTATTTTGTATATGGTTCATTTTATTTATTTTTTGGTGCAAAGTAGATAGTTGGGATAGGGCATTTTGGTTCTTCTGGTAAATATGTTGATTCCATTGTTTACCTCGACATTTGCAATTATTATTCTATTGATTTCACAAACAGACAGCAAGTTTGCTTTTCACTTTAGGTAGTGAATCTTTGTATCAAATGGAGCACTGTGAGACTTGTTGGATTTTTTTTCACGTAAATTTCTGATATTTGTTTTACTTGTAGAAGTTGGATTCAAGTTTTCTATTCTAAAAATGTGCTGGACTCTTGTAGTATACTACTATTTCTTGTCTAATATCAAACATTTATCTATTCGAATACAGGCATCCTCGAAAACTTCTAGTGACAATATTTGTGAGAAATGTGGAGCGGACTTCAAATCGAGGTACCATGAAACTCCTCTTTAATTTTCTTTTTTTGTGCAGTTTCTCTATTGTATATACTTCTTCCTCTTTGCTTTAATTGTTCTTTCATGGATTTCATTGTTTTTCAATACAGGACTAAACTACATAAGCATTTGAAAGATACCGGTCATGCTACGCTGAAATCACAATGAGCACTGTTGATATCTGAGCATTATTGAAGCTTTACCCTCATATAAACCATTGTTCCAGTCAGTCAAAATGAATACTTATGGCACAGGGGTTTATTCTTTTCCGAATTCCATTCAATTGGATCATCATTGCATATATTGGGGAAATGGAACAGATGTAAGGAATTTGCCTTGTTGTATTGTACTTTCCATTTGTTAAAGCAAACGTTAATTACATATAGTAAGTAAGCCGTTAGAGAACAAAGAAAGTTTTGCCTTTAGTAAGTAGCTTGAGAGCAGTGTATATCTAGGTGCATTTTTTTTAACATCACCGAACGAAGTGTTTTGACTGGATGCCTTCTGAAATCAAGGAGAGGAAGTAGCAAAAATTTCCGGTGTAGGTTGTTGTTTATTGTATCTCGAGACAATTTTGATGAAGAGTAATAAATTATTTATGCTTATAACTTATTGTTGAAGTTTGACTAATATGGATGAACAATATTTCAATTTTTTTTCCTTTCCCTCTTTGGATGATGTGTTTTCCTCTGATTAATTTTTCATTGCTCAAGTCATGCCTTACTTTCTCAAGGGCACAAGAGAGTTGATTAGAAAAGGAATCAAGTTGGAATTTGTTTTTGGTAAAAACCATATGAAACTATATTAATGATCAGGGGTCTCAAACCGTAGGCTCACTCACATTTGCTAAAGAAAAATGACCTAGATGGAACTGTATGCAACAAAATAGAGTTAATAATATGCGACTCCTTTCTTAAAATTCTCCTATTTCATGTATCCACACATCTTAGTATTTAATATTAATAGAAATTTATTGTACCCACGTATGTGAGTATTTAATATCAATAGAAATTTATCGTCATATATAGTAAAAATCTGTGCTACATGACTCGTGTAGTTAACTTGTGTGGAGACCTGCTTCAGGTCCAGTAATTTTTAAACCAGGAATGCAAATATGATTCAAATGCCTAGCAATTAATATCTTGACACAAACTAGGGGCCATTGTCCGGTTAAAAAAAAAACCACACTAGTTTCTGCACATTCATATAATCCGAATTAATAATTCTTCTATACAACCCATGAAGATCTGGTTCCCCCGGATGGTCATTCGGTGAGCCAATAATTAGGTTTCTGCTACCAGCTATAGGGGTTTCCACATAAATAATGGACCTAGTAATAATATAAATAATTTATATTTTACAAGATCGAAGGATATTATATCTTGTGATCACAATGCTTTAGCAGAAGCTTCCTCTATATAGGAAATGGCTTCCTCTTGTGTAAGCTGCTTTCCTTCTACCAATCCTTTAATCAATGTATTGGCATATTCTTTGCTAGGGGCACATATGGGAAGTTTCCCAGTTTTGAAGCTCTCAATATCTGAAAAGGAGCACCTGAATTGAAAGCATTAAAAATTAGTCGACATATAAATCATTTTCCTTCTTTTATACGATAGCAAAACATTGGTCACAATCGATATTCGTCATAAAATTAGTCAACATATAAATCATTTTCCTTCTTTTATACGATAGCAAATGCTAAAACTAATTGTATAGCTTAATTACGGATAGTGGAAAGAGGTATGAAAGAAAATGTGCTTACGTCATTGTCAGGATTGGAATATCATTTTCCTTTCCCAAGTAAACTACATTATGGTACCAGCCTGCCTGTATAGAAGTCAAGCATTAAGGAAACAACTGAAATGTAAAATTTTACACATAATGTCTGCCCATAAAACAAACTAAGCCATGCAAGTAAAGTAACCTTTACTTCCTATATTAGCGTATTGAGAAATTAGCATTTGGACTTCGGATTGATTTTTTGGTATCTTATTGCCAGACCTAGTGAGTTTACTCTATTCCATATTGGTGTTTATTAAGTTACTAGTTGTTTAAAAGCTTTTAAGTTGTTAGAGAAAAGGCCAAACAATATATACTTGCAATGCTGATTAGCACGTGAATTGACAAATTACAATGCATCATAATACACAAATAGAACTAAGTGCCAACTGAAGGAAGATGGTACGACTAGATGCATGCAGTAAAAAGACATTGCAAAACCAGCACTCATTACCAAATTAAGCAACCAGTTGCTTTAAAATTTAAAAGCTCGAAGTGTTAGAGAATGAGTCCAACAGTGTATAACATGCTTTAACGGTGCCATTATTGCTTACCACATGCAAAGCATTTAGTCACGTCAAATTTTTAACTGCTAACGTAAAGTGACCTCATCACTAAAACCTTTAACTTATTTATCATGCAATTCTTATGGACTCAGTCCAGACAGGCCCAAGTGGTACCACAAAATTACTCGTCAACAATATCAGAAACCCTACTCTCTAATTAATCTTACAAGAAAACATCCTTTGAATCTTCAACAAGGAAGGAATATGGATCCACCCATGCTTGCATATAACTCACAACTCCCGTCCTCGTCACACCCAGTAATTGTGATCTAGGCATTTCTTTTCTTGGGTGATATAGAATTTTTTTTCCATAGATAACATAAACATTTTAATTTTCTCATGTAAACTCGGCATCTGTTTATGCTGATGATCAGGTGCGTGACAGATTAAAGGGTAATATAATAGGTATTTATGATGTATAATGCATCAAAACTATTTCAAAAAAGTGCATTTATTGACTGTTAATTCTGACAAGATAACTGTTATTATATGAAATTGTGCTGAGGTTGGGATAAGTTTCAGCACTATATTTTCATATATTCAAAAAAAAATTGTTGCAAATCTCTCATGAGTCTGGCAGTATATGTCAAACATAAAGAGTATCACTACCAGTCTATAAGGCATACCTTTAGAGCTTCCACAGAAATGTACTGTTTGTTTGCAATAGCATGTAAAGCAGTCAAATCAAATAGAGGAGAGCTTGTGTCACAGCTTGAATGCTTGTTCTCTTGAAGCAAAACATCATTGAACTGCTCAAGCCTGTATAGAAGACGCCAGCATAAGAAATCAACTTTGATATATTGAAGAAGATAAACATATAAGAAAGTCCAGATGAACCACATCTCATTGGTTGAGCTTTCATTTCTTTCAAAAATATTTCAGGCACTAAAGCTGTATATTTGAGGATTCAATGAAGGTTGCTTGCTAAATGATGCAGATGAAAATTTCAAGGGAGAAACAAGAAGTCACAAGAATCACATACGTAATTCGATAGAGGAGCATGTGAGCATTATACTGACTGTTGCTTTCAGGATGAAGAAAAGCAACTCCTCCGGAACCCCAGGTACTTGAAAAATCACGACCGAAGAATAAACGGTGAGGGACAGTCTTCCACAAAGTATCTTTTGGCTGGCTTTTGTCCATTGAACCAGAACATGGCTTTCGCATGCCTTCTGTCTACATTTTAGAAATGTGCAATAGTGCAAGCGATTAGCAAAATATAAAAATTAAATAATGTGTTATAGAACGTGGGAGACTGAATCACGTCATGAATATGAAATTATGTATTCCTTGACCATAAAGCTCTCTCTCTCTAAAGAATTAATAAAGGTGTTGAAAACAAAATGGACAAAGAATAATTTTTCTTGCATGTTTATAGGAAACGAGTTACCTGCACACACACTGTGTGTAATTTAAAATAAAAGTGATAAGAGAGTAGGAGAGTAAATATAGGAATGAAAAACTAAAACAATGCGGTAAAAAACCTAATCATTGTAAAATTATGGTATGTGAAAGAATTAATAGGGACAGAAGCATAAAAAGGGAAAGCAAAAAGGCTTCAAAAATGTGTTAACACTTAACACCAAAATAACCGCCTATTTCGTCTCACACTTTATAATATAGATTCTTTCCTAAAACACGAACCAAACTCATCACTCACACAAGCTATTAGTTGAGTAAGGAATGATGAGTGGTGAGATAATTGTGCCAGCAGATAATTGTGTTCCAGGAAATATAATCAAATTTTGTTTTCTTCTCTACAGGCTAGATCGACCAATATGTAGATCCTATATTAAAGGAAGAACATAAAGGAAAGAAGCCTAGATTGTACTCCTTCCCAAACTTCATGCCATCTTACAAAACAATGTATGTAGTTGGTTTTTAAGACATGCCAAAAGGCACGCTTAGATAACATACTTTCTTTTTCTTTTCCAAAACTAAACTTTAGATGCCCAAAGACAACTTTGAACAACAAAAGTTAAATATACTCCGGGAAAAAAGAGTCCTGCCTTTCTTTGTAATTTTCATTGGCATTAATACTCTATTTTCCGCATAGTGAGAGTATAATGCCTAAATATGTCAAATGTTGTTTATACGTCTTGGAATGTGTATGAATAGCATTCTTTCCAAAATGACACTCAATATGTGATAGAGGGAGTAGATTGAAATATTTGTACACCCACCTTAAGAACAGTTGCTTCATACTACCTTTTTTTAAGTAATACTATTACTATATTGAAAGGGGCACCATGGGGGTGCCACCCATGTACAAGAGTCGGGGAAAAAACTCAAATTAGTAGGAATACTTCTTATAGAATGATTTCAAGACCAATTGAGGCATGCAGCATAGCTTCTTTACCAGTCCACCTTCAATATAGCAGCGGAATCTTGATCTGCTCATATTTGACCCAAAAGTAGCATACCAGACATCAACCTTCGAAAGCTCTGATCTCCAAGGGGGACTAACAGAGGTCAAATCATCTGCTAAGATTAAATATCATTAGAAGACAGAAACTAAATAGTGAAAGATTCATCTGGCATGATAATTAATGACTTCATTTATTCACCATGATTATCTTCATCAACTTTGAGCTTCAAAAGTGGTTGTATAACATCCCGAACAGCCTCCTCGAGATCCTCTGATAATGTATGTGGACCATTATCATACTCGTCGTCCGAGTCGGAACTTAGAATCTATGAGAAAGGATAGCATTATAAGGAAACATACTTAAGAGTAGAGCTAGAGGACCTATTTGTAGCAGAAGTGTGGAATACAAATATACTAAAACAATGATCATGGTCGATACGTATCGGCCGATACTGTTACGTCGGTGCCAGCCAATACTTTGAACCATGGTCAAAGGTACCATAAATTTCCAGCTTCAGATTTGCCAAATTTGTTAACATATAAAAAAGAGTGAATATTATCACCTGAATTTGAGGTGTTTTCCTACTGGTCAACTTCTCAGGTAATTTCGTCGCAAGTATCGGCCAGTATGCACTCAATTCTTCACGGACCTGAAGATATTATTTGTGCCTCAAATGTTAAAAGATGTAGCCAGAAAGAAATGCCTTAGGTGGCAGATTATAATCCCTTAATACAATAAGAGAAAATTGTACATGAAAATTAGTTCCTGTGGCACTACCAAAATAGCTACAAGCAAATAAAGATAATAAATACTGAATTGGACAAGCTATAAAAAGTTAATATACCGCTTGTATTACTCGCCATGTTGACTTAAATGGATAAACATCTGAAGATTCAACAATATTTTTATCCTCTAGCAACACCTCCACACAAGCAAGTACAGAATTTGCTATAGAATCAAGATTGTATCCTCCTTCTAGTGCCATAACAATCCTTCCCCCAGCAAACTCCATCAACTAGATAAAGCATCCAAAAAAGTATAGTACTTGTCAATAAATATAAATATTTCTTAAAATGCAAAAGAAAGTTATCAGATGAAGAGAACAGGTTACCAAACTGAAAAGACTACGATATACCCACAAATGAAAATAGTAGAGAAAAAGGGAATTCCTTCATGAAAGTAGCACAAATAGAACTATTGAACTACCATATGGCTTACTATTTGAGAGAGGACTTCAGAGCATAATTTAGGTAACCAGATAATGAAAATTACAAAGTCAAAACTATTTTAATGCTGACCTTTTTCAACATGACAGAATAACCGTACGGCGTAAGACAACAACCACCAAGAGGATCATTGATAGCTGCTCCAAACATAATATCCACAAAGGTTAGAATAATGATTAAACCTTGATACCTCTCAAAAATGAAGAGAAAGAAAAATGAACTTCTTAATATCTTTCAATTAAACAAGGTTGTTGATTCCAAATCCCATACCTGGGGCCAAATTTACCTATCAAAAAATATATCTTTCTATTAAACAAAACTATTGAAGAAGTTAGTCACCGTTCAAGGTGGTATGAAAAAGTGACATGCTGCAAGATATCGAACCATTTTGAAGGTAAGGAAGTGTTCAAGTAAGGTGAAAACTTGAGCTCACAACTTGTGTTTAACGATGACAATCTTCTTGTTGTGGTCGGTGGTGTCAACATGTTAATTAAGAAACCAAAACAAGATACGAAAACCAGTAGTTGAAATAAAAGAAAAGAAATTCGGCGTATGCAAGTCACAATGATACTGAAGAACTATGCTTTTCATACAATACCCAGTGCTTAAATATGCGTACATCCATCCTATCCAGGCACCTAGATTTGATCAATTAATTAGACTGTGAATCTCATTGTGATTTGTGACCACCATTTCTAACAAAATGCTGCTCAAAACTTTGCATGCAACTAACTAATGACTTATCCAAGGGAAACTCTATCCTTCTCCCCGTCTATATCTCTCTCTCTCTCTATGTGTGTGTGTATGCACACAGATTTGACGGTATTATCAAGATTATGGAACACTGTAGTACATATAATGAGAACAGATTTTATTCAACCAATCACAGGACAAAGTAACAAGAAGTTAAGACTTCCGTAGTTCAAAATTCAAAATGAAATTCACATTCAGAACAAAAATTGTCTTTGACAAAAACACAAGTTTTTTTTGGTATCCTCTGTAAGCATAGTCGATATCATATAACCAAGAGTAACATATTAATTAGTGCTAGCATTTGCATGTCCACTTATGTGCTATGTGTTATGCTAATTGCTTGTTTTTGCAATTTAGCCCTTAAAATTATTCATACTAATAGAGTCGCTTTTATGGTTTCATAAACAGCTGTAAAATGGTAGGAGTCAAACTTCTTAGTTGTCAAATCAATATCGTACCAAATCATCAATCGTAAGGTTCCCAGTGATGGTGCTACTGTTACTTACTTACTTCTATCTATTCAATATTGCAATGGTGCTACTGCTAACAGCTAAGAAGGTATACAAACACAAAAGACCATAAATTGTATAACTCATATCACCTCCTACAGAGATACCCTTATTTTTAGAACAACTGACAAGTAATTTACTAAGTTATTTAAATAGAAGTAACAGACATGCTACTCATGAAAGTTAACTAAGACAAACAAAGCCTCTATAGGACCATTGAGAAGGTGTTATCAAGTTATGCGTAAAAGCTTAGATATTCATGTAGTATCCAACAAAAATGCATATGATATAAGTTGATTAATAAAAACATGGAAACAACTTTAACAAATGACTAAAAATTTGATAGAAATTTGTACTAAAGCTAACCTGCATCAAATCCTGCAGAGATTATAATCAAGTCAGGATTATATTCCTTAGCAACAGGAATCAATATATGTTCCCAAACTGCGAGATAGTCTGCATCCCCACACCAACCATTCTCCCAAGGAACATTTATATTATATCCTGCACCTTGTCCTTCTCCAGTCATAGTATGAGAGCCATCATCACCAGCTGGATAAAAGCTTCCAAACTCATGCCTAAACAAGACAAAATATTCAATACCATTAACAGGACAAAAGACCAAATGCATAATCCAATTAAAAGGAAAAGTTGCTTACCTTTTCACTATTAGCTAAGGCACATAAAAATATAAAATAATTCAACCAAAACAAAAAGACTCTAATAATAAATATGAACATTTAAAGATGATGAAAACTTTCAACAATCTAATCTAGAAATTTTCTATGATCAAGTACCTGTGCACTGAGAAAAATAGAACTCGAGGATCCTTCCAGAACATTTTTTGAGTTCCATTTCCATGATGAACATCCCAATCAACAATCAAGATTTTCTTAATTCCTAATTCCAACTACAACATTTAACAATGAATAAAAAGCTTAGGTTAATATACAGATGAATGTATTACGCTTATGTTCATAATAACTATCCTAATTTCTGACTGATGATGCCCTGGAACAAACATAAATTAAATAATAGTTCGAACTAGATCTCACTCTTTCATTCAAGAGGTAGCTTGCTGCTATTCCAACATTATTGAACAAACAAAATCCCATTGGTTGATGTTCTTCCGCATGATGTCCAGGAGGCCTAACAATAGCAAAGGCAGAACTCAATTCCCCCTTGGCAACTTTCTCAGCAACCTACTGAGCAAATATTTAAAATCACACTATTACATCAAACTCATTACACCAAAATAAGGCACTAGACAAAATAATAGTAATTTAAGACAGCTGAAACATTTTATTATGGAATCTTGTGCAGCAAAAAGAACCCATATATTTAAACCGAAGAAGTTGAACCAATGATTGTTTCTTGTTTGCTTGAGTTGTAAATATGTAAATACTAAGCCAAACTCTCATTCAGTCAGCGTACAGAAACCAATAAAAATAGATCGAAAAAGTACATATCCAGCCATTTCAATCTAAACTAAAACATTCGCCAACACTATCAAAATAGTTTCTAAAGTTCATATTAGGCCTGGCAAAATATGGATTTAGTTGGTTATGGTTTTCATAATATGGGTTATGGATCCATTAGGAACTAAAAACCATATTATCCATTTTAAATATAGATAATATGGTTTAGGTCCATATGGTTATGGTTCTAATCCAGGTCGACCCATATTTTGATGTGGAAGTAAAACCTTTTAACTTCACATGAACCAACATATCTTGATGGTTTCTACGTGGTCTCATGTGCCTATAATTTTCTATTTATTTGCTTTTCTCCCCTCTCTCTCTCTTTTTGGGTGTGTGTGTGTGTGTGTATATATATCTATATATATATATAAAGTAGAGTACTCATATACTCTTTTCGTTTCAAAATTAGAGATATAATTTGATTTTTAAAGTCAAACGACGACATATTAAACTTCAAATTAATGTGAATTTATTTAATTTTAATTGATACAATTATTATAATTATATAGTATATAACAAACACTATTAATCACAAAATTTATTTTATTTTAAATTTTTATAAGTCATACAAATCTTGAAGTTTAATATGTCATAATTTGAACTCCAAAGTCAAATTATATCTCTATTCTCTAATTTTGAAACGAAGTGAGTATATACTACCATTCTCTAATTTTGGAACGAATAGATACTACTTTCGTTCCAAAATTCTATTCGTTCCAAAATTAGAGATATATTTTAATTTTTTAGAATCAATTTGCAAAATCTTAAAACTCAAAATTAATATAATTCCGTTCAAGTTTTAAAAACAACAAAAATAATAATTAATAATATTGTATAGTTAGTTTACAATTGTTATATTTATTTGTACTAAAACTAAATAACTTCATATTAATTTTAAATTTTAAAATTTTACGAATTAACTCTAAAAAGTCAACATATATCTAATTTTAAAAAGAGAAAATATATATGTATATACTTATGTAAATTTGTAAACATGTTCATTGTTCCAACAATGGTCAATGTAAAATTCAGTAATTTTAAAATTAAAAGCAATTGAGTCGTAAAAAAAGGTAAGATAAAAAAAGTTGAAATCATCCAAAACAAAGATTACAAAAACAAAATCTTCTTAATTTTCCTGTAACATCTCTGCTTCAATTTTCAAATGCTGCCGAACTATTTCAGACTTGGGGGAGAGGAGTTTGCGGAGAGTAAAATAAAGTAAGAGATGATTTTAATAAATTTGGGTCAAATAGTAGTTAACTGGTTTGAAACTATATTTGGACAACCAAATATAGTTCTAAACTATGCCCAAACTGGATTATAAAATATAGATATCCAACCCAATGGATCTAGTTAAGTTCGGGTTGTAATATGGTTTTCTAACCATATTGCCAGCTCTAGTTCAGATAATCATTTGATTCATGTAAAAATAAATTTGACTATACTAATAGTTGATTCTGTTAAATCTCAAATTATATTCTAATCTATATAATATATTCAGAAACATATGATCCTACAAGCTTTCCAAACAAAACATAATAAGCTAATAAAATACAAAACGTTCTTAGGGCATCAAAAGTGGTGAAAATCAAGTATGGACTCATTGGTAGATAATTGAGGGACAAAATCAGAATCATGCAGTAATATCTTCATTCCACCAAATGAAAACTGAACTATACAGACCTCGATGACAGAGCCGGCGGCAAGATAAGCAGCTTCCGATGAACCCTCATTGAAATAGATTGAATTAAATTTTGCAGCCATTCTGTTTCTTCGAGAATCCAATTTTTCAGAACTTATATTCTTAATCAAATCAATGTGTTTTTTGGTGTGAACCAAAGCTATATATTTATCTTCAGCTTCTTTGGCATTTACAATCACGCATCTGAAAGATAACACACAATCAACGTCAGGAAACAACACTCAAACTAAGTAAAAAAACATTGACCAAAAACGGAAGCATCACACTGAACTTTTTCCTTTTTCTTTTCTTTTTTTGATAAGTAAAGCACCCCAGTAAACATTGGTATCATGTCAACACATGAAACACACACACACACACACAAAAACAAGCTTAACAAAATTGATTTAGGCAAAGCTTGAGAAGGTATATTGAAATGCCAACAATAACCGCAATAACTCTTTTCTCTTTTGGTTATGTACTAGCATTAAAGTTATAACATGTAAATTCAGTTCCAGAATAAGAAACGAACACATCTCAATATTAACAGAAGAAAATACAGATGATCATATAAATCCTCATCAAATTCTATAAGCAGGACAACAAGTATATAATACTTGGTCTTTTTTTTCTTCTTCTAATTCATGTTAAAACTATTATCTTCCTATTTTGATCTCTAATTGGTAACTGAATTTGCTTAACTAAATTCCAAGGATCAGCTTAATTTCAACAGTTTGAGAACATGATCAACTCTATATTCTATAACCCCAATCAAGAATCCAAATTGATACAATGATTACATTTCTTGCCACCACACCTTTTGGGTTTCTGACTGCAACAAATTCTTTCACGCACACAAACAGGCAAACATTATGTACTCTTTTCCATATACAATGTATTTCTGACTTATTCTTCCTCTTCATCTGTTTTAGTTTCGCAATATAGACATATATTTTCTATGTTACTTTATTTACTTTCCTTATGTATCTTCCAATTTTTATCTATACACCATCCGTCCATCCCTCCTCCATCCCAAAAAGATAGTCTTAACTTTAAAAGGACAACATTTTTAAATGGAAAATGTTTAACTTGAACATAATTACTGACCAAGATCACAAATTTATTAAGATTAAGCAAGTAACATTACGGCGAACTCACATTCGGGATGTCTAAAAGGACTAACTGCACTCTAAATTCGAGTATGAGGAAGTAACAAGAACTTAAAATATCTCTCAAAATGAAATTATCAAACTAGTTATAAGTTTTCACACAACATATTAGCTAGTTCATCTTTAAAGAACCACAAAACAGCTAAAATAGACAAAATTATACAGTTATATACTCTAATAAAACACATATATACATAGAGAGAGAGAGAGAGAGAAAAGAGAGCAGAGTAAACAACCTCTGATGAATACCGGCGGATTGCAGCTTGTTCCATATAGAGCGAATTCGATATGGGTTTTCGGGATGGTACTCACCCTGAGGAACGAAATGCTTACACATCCTCTCATCGTATATCAATCCAACACGGCGTTGATTTGGAATCGGACCATTTTCACTGTTACTTTTGCTGCTGCTGCTATTGGATTCTGAAAACTCCATTGAATTTGAGAATTTCCCCGAATAATCTACACTATTTTTTTTGATTTGGGAGGGATTTTGGAAGTTTGGATCAAATTGGGAGGAATTTGAATTTTAAAGAGGAGAGATAAAAAGGGAGTGCAGTAAAGTGAGAAAAAGTATTCTTTACATAGATGCAGGGGGGAATCGAGGGAAATATATTTGATTTGGGGAATTCTCTTTCGTCCTTGTTGCTTATTGGACAAGCACAGAGTCCATTCATAGTAGTATTCTGTTCTTCTAATTTTGTCTTTTTCTTTTTTTTCTTTTTCACTTTTCTGATTGGATATTACTATTATCATAATTAAGTTATTTTTCATAATTAAGTTATTCATAGAATTTGTACCACATACTTTTGGGATCTGAGCTGGATTAGCACCTTACATTTATTTTATTTTTTGACTAAATGCATCCCACTTTTTCCAAGGCATGTCAATTTCCCCGACTGACGGGACCTGTCAAATCCAGACTCAAATTCATTTTTATTAATTACAAAAATTCACATGCAATTACAAGGAAAAAAAACTGCACGTAATTAAGCTACTTGTTTTTATTTGGTCTAAACCTGTAGGCCCCATGCGTGGCTTGCTTTCCATTTCTCAAAAAATTGGATGACTTGGGCCTTGTTCGGGAGCTCCTTATAAGTTGGTCAAACCAACTTATAAGGAGTTTTTTATCAATTTAGTGTTCGGCAAAGACTTATTTTATGACTTATTTTTTGACTTATAAATCAAAAATAATAAGTAGCAATTTGTAACTTAAAAAAAATGACTTATAAGTCATTCTAAATAAGTTATTTTGACCAAATGTAAATACTATTTTACCCCTCAACTGTCTTGATAAATTACATTCTAAATAATATATTTACTATTAATAAGTTGTTTACCAATATTTAGTTGTTTAAATAATAAGTTGTTTAAATAATAAATTGTTTACCAATAAATTATTTAAATAAGTTATTTATCAATAAGTTGTTTAAATAATAAGTTGTTTACCAATAAGCTGTTTAAATAATAAGTTGTTTACCAATAAGTTGTTTAAATGAGTTGGTTACCATTAAACTGTTTAAATAATAAGTTGTTTATTAATAAGCTGTTTAAATAAGCTGTTTACCAATAAGCTGTTTAAATAATAAGTTGTTTATCAAAAATAAGTTGTTTACATAATAAGCTGTTTATAATGTCCTTTTTAGTAATTTTACATTTAAAATTGACTTATAAGTCATTATCAGCCGAACACTTTCATAACTTGTTTTAACTTAATTTGTGACTTATAAGTCATTATCTGTCGAACGCTTTTACTTATAAGTCACAACTTAAAACAACTTATATTTTAACTTATAAGTCATTTTAAAATAAGTCATTCCCGAACGGGCCCTTGGTCCAAATAGACGGGCGCGAGCGGTGTATCAATAGCAGCAGCAGTAGTAGGTGGTTGCATATTTGGTATACCATTAAATATTAATGTTACGTTTGGATCGAAGGAATAAAATAAAGTTAAAATAATTTATTTCATTTTAATTAGAATGAGTTATTCCATATACTCTCCCCCCTTCAAGAAATCAAACACAATTTTTTTCATTCTAATAGCAATCAAATATAATTTTTTTCCTTCTATAAGAATGAGTAATTCTATTCTCCCTCCTGTTGTTCCACCGATCCAACACTAACGATAGTGGTAGTGAAGGTGTTTTTTGGACTTTTCTGCATCTATATACAGAATCTGGTCAAGATGTTGAAAAACAATTATGGATAAGTTCTGGATTGGTAAAGTCATTGGATTGGATGTAAACAATTAGTTTTTGTTCGGCCGCCCTATCATTTTTATTTCAATTTTACCCTTTTAAGGCTAACAATGTCAAAATTAATACTCGCATCAAATTTTGGAATAAATATAAAATAAAAAGATATTTTTAAAATTTGAAAATAAAATTATTTTTGTGAGAATAGGGGACTAATACAAAAGGAATTGCAAAAATCCAAATACAGTGCACTAACTACATTGGAAAAATGGATAAGCATTAGTTAAAATTTTAGTACAAATTATTCTAAAAAAAAAAAAATACTAATGACAAAGGTCTATACGGTATACAAACGACCCCTTCTATTCTCCCTCTTGAGAAGTTGTTAAATTGCACTTTTTTCTTACATGAGTTTTGATCATTTTTGGGATTAATTTAGACCTATCAATTGATTGAGTTTAAATTAAATTAAAAGTGCATTTGATAGTCTACTACAGTGAGATTAAGAGAGAACAATATATGGTTCAAGTAGGAATTATATATTGAATTTTATTATATCCAAAGTGGAGTATATGAAAAGGTGTATTGTTGTTTGCAAAACTACTTTCCTTTAAGTCCCATATTGGGAAGGAGTAAAACTATTTAATGTTTTATAAACATAAAGAGAATAGTTTAATTTACTTGTGGTACTAAAGGAAATGCTTGGATCTGGTCACAATGACGTAGTGCAAAGCACCACCCGCTCACGCATGCGTCTCGGGACCTGGGGGCCGGGTGTGGGTTCGCGTTGCATTGGCGCATTTCGCACGTACGAATCGTCGCTAGGAGCCATGAGCCTATCTTTTTAGATAAAGCTCCAACCAGATTAAATTGCAAACAAAGTTAGTTCATCAGTTACAATAATTAATATGCACATGAACTGTTTTCCTATATTATGATTACAGAATTATTTCTGTAACTGTTACTTTGATTAGCAGAATTCAGTTTTGTTTTGCAAGTTACAATAATCAATTTTGAATTTTAGAATTTCGCGAATTGATTTAAAAAGTCAAAATGTATCTCTAATTTTGAAATAGAGATAGTATTTTTCAATCTAATCTTTAAAATTTTTATTAAACACTCTAAAATTTTACTCTCTTTCTTTTTTTGACCCCTGAAAAATCAGTGGGGTCAATTGCCCCTACCCCTTAGTTAGATCCGCCCGTGAGAGAAGGAATTTAGACCTGCTTATGTGGCTAACATTTATAAATATGGAATATGAGAATTCATTATTTCAAAATTAATAACAAAAAAAGAAAAAAAAAAAAGAAGAAAGAAAAATAAAAAATCACGCACTTTCTATCTCTTCTCCTTCTCAATATAATATTGTCAGCGTCGAGGACATCACTGTAACATCACGGAGGAAAAAAATCGAAGAAGATAAGGGCATCATCACGATACCACCATTGGAGAGAATTAGAGCTCAAAAATTAATTAATACTACCATGAATGAGAAATTGAAAACTTTTGACCATCAAATCTGAAAAATGAGTTGTTATTTCAGACGAATAGTTTGTCTTTCAAGTGTAAGCCCCTTTTTGGCGCATACTTAGAGACAATGAATATACCTACAAAAAGTAAAGCAATGCAACAATGGAATATGAGAAATTAAGAAGTGCACGTACCCAACCCAACCAGAATTGCCATCTCAGCTGGTCAAGGAGTGGATGAAATACAGTGTTGCCAGCGCAGAAAATATGAGTATGGATTTAGAGGTTTTGTATCCTCACCACCACCAAGAGACAATTGTTGGGAAAAATTCACAACCCAAACGCCGGTCTATCAAATGCAACAACTTTTGAACAAGTGAGCTGTGCCAAATCCATGTAACACAAAATATATATAGGATTCTGCATCACATACATACCTTGTAATGTATGTTCAACCCTTTAAACTCACAAAAACAACTGTCCGTCCGGATCAGCTCAAAGTTGTGGTTCCAGTAATTCATCTTGATCTATACCACCAATTTTCCTCCTTTTCGGCCTGGGTTTTGGTGGTCCAAGCAATTGGTTAAATAATAAAAATTCCATTCAATCCATTGTGTGTGTGTATATATGTGTGTGTGTGTGTGTGCAGATTTAAATCTACACCTTAATTCTTGAATTAAGTCTAGCATTCCCATCGACCCAAACATAACACAGCCAGCGTAATGCAAATTTTAGTCGTACTAGAGAGTAAAAGTAGATGGGAAATTAAGTAGAAATATGAACAAGGATTTTTGGGAGGAGTTTACTAGTAGTAGCAAATGCCATTAAACCAACTGGAACGAATGGAGTTTACTGGGCGGGAACCGGGAAGGGTATCAAACGGAATAGGGAGAGACCTTTCTTCTTTCCTTTTCCTTTGCCCAAAATCAAAATCAATAAAAACAGACAGAAATTACTCAAATTTAGTTATCATATATTTGTCACTTTTAAAAGTTAAATGAAAAGATTTCACAGACTAACTTTCAAGGTTAGAATGTATTTCTTATTTTAATACAAAATGAAAGAGGGAGTAATATTTTTTATTTAAAATATTTTGCCATTATTTTAGTTTAACTTAATTTTAGTCAAATAAAATGTATGTGACAAAAAGTCCACTAATATATCCTTGGAGGCTCAAAGTTGAACTAAAATTGTTAATATGCAGGCAACAAGTCTGGTAAGGTTTATCCATACAAACACATACGCGAGGATTGATGATAGATGGTCACACGTCCAAATCTATCTGAGACAAATTTAGGCAGTCCTAAAGCTACTCATTGTGATTATAACTTGATATAAAAAATTAATAAAAAGTCATCTAAAAGCTGCCACAAATTGACGAAATATATAATACTTATTAGTGTTGTCGACTTGACAGGTTTTTCATCAAGAAAACACTGACAACTAAAATAAATTTACAACACACTTTCAATCTTCAGGACTATTGATAGTGAACGGGAATAGTATAAATGATATATACATTTATAGGCAATCCGGTTTCATATTTACACGTTGAGAAGAGCATTTGCTCATGCAGTTATCAAGCTAGCATTATCTTGGCCTGCTTTCAGTTTTCAAGAAACGGACATATTCCTGCTGAACCATCTCCCCTCCATTCACGGGATCAAAACTGCACCTACAGAAACTGACAGTCCGGCCAAGTTGAATTAAAGAAATAAGTGAGACAAGGTGTTAAAAAGTTATAATTTAAAGAAACAATTTTGACAGATGTTAAAATAAAAGCATCAAAATTTTACAAATTCCCTTCACATTCAAAGAAGCTAGTTGACGGCTTCATACCTTCCATCCATTCCAACAATTACAAGAGTGTTCTGAGATCCAAAGATGCTGCAATAAATTGGGTGTACTCTGGCAAGTGAAACTGAGCAAAAGACCATTCAGAGCTAAAATATTTTGGCAAGACACCTGTAGAAGTTTCACCAACAAAAATTTGAGAATCAAACATTGAAACAACCACCATAAACCAGAAGCACAGTACAACACTTAGATATTAAATAATCAGAAACACACAATGATAAACTATCTTTGCCGTTAATCAATAAGAAAGCCAGCAGAAAAAACCAACTAAATGAGCAAAAGGTATAATATCCAAAGGTCAGGAAAGGAAAATAACAATAACAATAATATCCAAGCTTGGTACCTCATGCACCACAAGCCAATGAGGATGGACTAACAAAAAATTCAGTTTGATATAGAATTATACCCTACTTATCTTACCTTTCATGAAAGACGATGATGAACCGGGATTTGACCCCGTACTTGGAGAAACGAGGGCATCAAGTGAAGATGAAGAATTCTAGTACAACAATGCTGGATTTTGGACAGCACTAGGCTGAAATGATGGATCTTCTCCAACACCACGGACTCTAAGACCAAATATATGAACAGTACCTTTGTCACTTGAAACAGCCAGCCACTGAACATTTGGGGGGAGAGCAATACTGTAGATATCTGCCCTATCCACTCCTCTACATACCTACAAGGAAGAAATAAAGTGGGGAGGGGGGGGTTATGGTTACATGGTGACCCTCAAAACAGATTTCAGTGAATTAGTTTGAACCAACAGAGATGCAAATTCAGGTTCATACAGCATTGAGGGAAAAAAGGGCTTAATGCATGAAACAATAAGAAGTATGGTTTCAAACCAAAACAAGCTAAAGAAGCAGAGCTGTGTAATATGAAATCAATATTAGCAGGAAAGAGAATTGTTTCAACCAGACGGATGCAACAAAATGTGGCAACACTATGGTGATACCTATATAGTGAAACTGAATGTGATGAGTTTAGCTTTAAAAGTGAATCTGCTTCTTTATACTTATAAATGGTTAATATATCATTTGTACAGCACATGCTTTCATTAACCTTTAAAAATAGCAAGGCACTTCACATGCCTGTCACCTCATTTTATTCTTCCACTAAATAATTCTCCATTCAAATTATGTTCATCACCGTTGGACCAACATTCAAATTATGTTCATTAGCCTTGGACCAACAATAAGAAGTTTTTTTTTTTTCCGAATATCAAATTTGTCTCTTGGACTGAAACCATTGAATTAATCAGAAAACAAAATCTAGATTTCCACTAGGTAAACTTTTCTCATAACTTTTTGCCTGGGTCATTTATAGCAGCTGCAATCAGTGCAATGAGAATGGGTGAGTGGTATAAATCAATTGTAATATGCTTGTGCAATGGAGTACGAAATCTAGATTTTACAGATACTTAGTCTGGAACATCAGAAGTAAGTTAAATCCCAAATGATAAACAATATATGATGTATGCAACATATTCTTTTTAATAAATTCGGCCAGTTGACTGATTAACAACTGAGTCACACGACAGCTGACATGCTCGTGTAGCTCTATGTGGTTGATCTGATTTGTGCGTCCACAGCTATTCACTAGTGCTTTATCATTTATCTATTTATCTTTTACTTTTTATGTTAACATAGGTAGATAAAAATGATATTCCCAGAAAAGTGTGAACACAGAGTTTCTACTTTTCCAGACAATAGTATAGAACTTATTGGGCTTTTGAAGGATAGGAGGACAATGAGCCTATCACACGTGTATTTTGACTAGTTCCAATAGGCTTATTGAGAACAAATCATTTCGGTTATTAGCTCAAAAGGCATCGATTATTAGAAAGAAGACTACTTGTAATGAAAAGTGAAAAATAAAAATGAAAGAAAAAAAGAATGAAAGCCGCATACAGCAAATTACCTCTTGTAACCGAGTCCCGTCCATTGTGTTGAAAATTCTTATCAACGTGCCTTTTGTACTGGCAGTTGCAAGAAGCAGCCCGTCCATTGTCAAGGTTAAGCATGCTATCTGAGAATCGTGTGCTGAGATTAATTTGGTCATATGCAGCCCAAAATATTCAATCCGGACCTGTCCTCTACGAAGGCCAGGGCAAGCCAACACAGATGTATTCAAATGGTGAGAAAGGCAACAAAGTCCTTTGGGATTTGCCAGAGTCTCAATCTGATGAAGAAGCTTCAGATCCATAAAATTAAAAACATATATCTTGTGTTCAAGTACCACAACAACACGATCTCGTCTTAATTTTACTGCACGAACCTCAGATCTAAATGAAAATTCCCCAATGCACGGGCTCTGATGATCAACCCAAATTAGAACTTTATTTGGAGGGTATTGCGTATTTGCTTTCCCACCAACAAGTGCCAGAATGTTGCACCGAAACAGCATCTCCACAATACCGAATCCCCCACTTCTCAGATCACGCCGGAAAGTTTCTTTAAAAGGATCACAATTGTATATACGAAAACCACGACTTGTACCAGCAGCAAAACAACCATAATCCTGATTCCACGAGGCAGAAAGTAATTCTGTTTCGTCATTGTCATTGAACTCTGGTTCCGTGTGGGTAAAAGGACCCAGAAACCCAGCCATTGGGGGTTCAAAGTTGCCAAGCCCTGCCGGTGGAAGAAATCCTCGAGATGGTGAAACAGTTGAACTCATTGGCAATGAGACAGTAGACACCAGTGCGGGAAATCAATACTGTAGAGATTCAGGAGAACAAAAGATGAAATAAAAGAAGTAAGACTCCAGAAAATTAGTAAAAAATATAAGAGATGATACTACAAACAGAAAGCAATACTGTAAAGTGCCTGTATATTAAGGTCAGCTGCTAGAAACTTAGTCAATGTGATAATAATGAATACAAAAGCTAGAATTTGGAGCTTAAAAGTAATATTTTAATTATCCGTGTCCTGGTCTGTATGCTTATGTTCAGATGCGCATGCAGCGCACACATGCAGAACAGAACACTTGTCCGGACAGTATAGTTTAGTAGTTACAACTCACAAGCATTGTCAAAAGTGGACCTTTCAAGAACTATATCCTACGGTATTGGTACAAAAAAAAACATGGTATATCTTAGAACTTTCAGGCTATAAATTGATTGCTACAGGCATAAACATGCAAATACACACAGATAATAAAGAACATTCACTAAAAAGACAGAATATCCTGAAAGTCACATCTTAAAGCATTTTCAAGAAAGAAGGAAACTGTCACCCTAGAGCTTGATTCTTCATTTACTTTTTAAAATTTGGTGTCTTCGAACACTAAAGATTTGATATGAGCACATCAGATAGAATTGCGCATATATATACTATGCCTATGACATTCGAGAGTATGAAGAGGTGTGCCCCCTAGGAGGCCAACCCCTAGGGCGGCAGAACCCAAAAATATTGATATCAGTTGATACACAAACATAACAAAATATGTCGTATTTGTGCTTGAAAATGACAACTGATGCGCTTTCTTCAACTCAGAACCATAACATATTAAATAAATAGCAACCAACAAAGAAAAGTTGTATATCATATAACACATGAATACATAAAAGGCAGCATCAAGAAGTTACATAATGAAGGCAAACAGTCTTGTCATGACATAAATATTGATATCAGTTGATACACAAACATAACAAATTGAAGGTAAGGAGCAACTACATTTACCTTGTGTACATTGGAGAATTGAACTATTGATTTTTCATATCCCCGTCTCCATAAGTATGTGCCTTGAAAGTTTTGTAATCTCTTGCTTCCTATACTTTTATGGTGAAGTTCATTCTTTAAAACAAATCGGCAGGTACAAATTAAACAAGACACTTGATAAGTCGATGCAACATATCATATCTTATTGAGTTCAGTCCCGGATTCAATTTCTTGCATTTCAGCGTACCTATACAACTTCTCATTGAAAACCAGCTGGGGATCCTTAATGATCAAATCCCCATCTTCCCCATAACCATCTTTCAAAAAAACAACCCAATTCATCTCGGTGCCACCCAAATAAAACGTCCGAGGCTGCTTCAAAAGCATCTGATAAGTATGCTTAGTAAGACTCAACTCCTCCTTAAACTCCATTATATGGTGTATAGAAGCTCTCTTCTCCAACGTCAAATTCACAAACTCATGAATCACCCCGACCCTATACTTCTCAGCTTCCAATGTCCAAAGATCCAAACTTGCCCCATCCGAATAAGGCGACACCAAAGGAAGTGTATTCAACAAATTCAATTTCCTCTCATCATCCATTTCCAACTCCAACAACTTCCCATGTTTCACCGGAAACTTAAACGCCCTTTTAACTCGATCCTCGTCAACCAAAAACTCTTTCTCTAACGCGCTCACAGCCAATGAAGGGTCCCAATTCATAAGCTCTAGTACTCTTTTCCCGTCATCCTCAATCTCAATCTTGAAATAATTTGGATACTTCAAAACCCTATCCCTAAAATCTTCTGGGATTCCAAATAACAACCTACAATGATAGATTTTACTCAATGGAATTCGCTTACTGGCAGAAATCATCAATAACTTCCTCACTATATTCACTCTATCCTGTTCCATGTTATTCCACAAAAGGTACTCTTCTTCTAGTAAAGACTCCATGAAATCCGTGAATCCGAACCACATTTTGCCATCGGTGTGGCGGTAGGTTTGGAAAATAAGCGGGTGGCGCTGAATGGAGCGGAGCACTTTCCGGCCACGGGAGAAGCCGAGTTCCCGGTGGAGTTTTCCGGCCTCGTCGAGACAGAGGATGTGCTCGGGTTGTTTGGAGAGGAATTCTTTGGTTTTTGTGAGGAATCGGAAGCGGGTGTCGCGTTGAATTATGTTTTCGAATTTGGGGATCCGGGGGTATTCATGTTGGATGGGGTTTGTTCGTGGGCTATCAGTTTTCTTGCGTTTTTTCTTATGTTTTTTGGGGGTTTTGGTGATGAGGAATGAGGTGGAGAAATGGGTAGCGAAGATGGAGAGAAAAGAGAGTTTAGGGTTTTGGAGGTCACAAGAGAGAGAGGTTTTTTGTGGAGGTGATGAATTGATTTTGCTAGCCGTGGTGTAGAGGAGGCGGCGCCAAGCCATAAATTTGATTTTGCTTGAAATTTGAAATGGAGAAAAGTTTGTCCAAAGAATCATTCACGGAACTCTGGGAATTGAAAAAATCACCAAAATTAGACGCATACAACAAATAAACAGATCCAGAAGTAATTAAATTGAGAGAGAGAAGGAGAAGGGGAGGAATGACTTACAGTAATAACAAACTCCGATAAAAAGAACTCGCTTAAGCGCCTTATTTTAAAATGACTTAAAGTCAAAATATAAATTGATTTATAAGTTATTTTAAGTTTTAATGTATAAGTAAAAATGTTCAGCATCAGTTTGACATATAAATCAGAAATTAAATTAAAAATAAGTTATGAAAGTGTTCGGTTGATAATAACTTATAAGTTAAAATCAAATGTAAAAATTATTAAAAAGATACATTGATTCAATACCATATTCCACAATTTCATTAAATAAAACACGTTGATTCAATATCATATATTAGGATTTTTTGGGATAAGAGCAAGAGTAAGAGAAGTGGATTGTTATGAATTAAATGCAAGACCCCTCTAATAAATTTCTTTCTACCTAAAGACATATAAGATAGTAATTGCAAATGAGTAACATTAAATCACATAAAAATAATGTAGTAAAGAAATGACTGCATATGGATAGTCACTAAAATTCAAAAGAATAATGTCTAGCAATTTCATAACAGATTAAACTATTTTGGTTGTGGGATAGCATAAATCACCAAAAACAAGTAGAATAATTGCCTTCATTCTACACTATATAATCTTGTCAACTATGTTAATTCACATAACCTCTTAGAAAGACTTGCTGTTGTTGTTAGACTCGCAGAAGATTAGGCAACTCCAAACAAATTTTAGGCAGCGTTAATAATTTCACGCTATTTGAAGCTTCATTAAACCAAAACTCTCGCCAAGAATGAGAGAAAGGCATATACAAAAGATAAAAATGATCTTCTTAACCCACTTGTTAACAGAGAATATGAAAGGGCAATAACATGTGCAATGCTGCGAGTTCCAGCTAAGAGTTTAGACTCTCGACTTGAAACTGCTCTAATGCCTCAATAGACA
Source organism: Aralia elata (assembly GCA_034770075.1). Taxonomy (NCBI): domain Eukaryota; kingdom Viridiplantae; phylum Streptophyta; class Magnoliopsida; order Apiales; family Araliaceae; genus Aralia; species Aralia elata. The sequence goes on along the minus strand of CM068378.1, from coordinate 88,743,808 downwards.
CAATCGAAATGGACCCGTGAAGATGCAAGACAAAATTAAGGCCAGCTACATTGTAAATAGAAAGCAAAAGATTGTTGGCTTCCACTATAAACAAACCATAATTCATAATTTTAGAAAAACTATACAAATTCATTAATTCCTTTTGGGATATCCTCATTTAATCGAAACATAGAATTAACAACCGAGCCACATAATATAATAAGAGAAGTTAAATACAATTAATAATTTCATACCTTTGGATAATTTGGCAAAATTACGACATGCAATGCCATCCATAAACTCAGATAAAGAACTAGCATTTAATTTTTAGATTAACCTCTTATGATTTTTAGAAATAGTTTTTTTAAAAAATCACATAGCTCATACATAATATGTGTTAGTTAAATCAAATTTGAACAAGAAAAATCTTAATCAACATTCAACCATGCAGACAAATGATAGTCAAAAACATTAAATTTTGTCACATACTTGACATTTTGAACACATAAATCTTGTTTCAAACAGAGTTTGGTTCAAGTATTAAAATGATATTTTTATATCTAAATTACAGAGCAAAAGTATCACACAAAAACATCATTATCTATATGAACATAACCCAAGCTACTGAAAATTACTAAAATTAAGCTGCTCACATATTCCTAATTAAGCACAACCCAGTATACAACGATTCATTCAATCAATCAATCAAACATTTGAACCACATAAATTAACAAAAAATGGAATTGAATCGAAACCCACAGGCTCTGAAATGTCAAATAATTTATAAATTAATTTGACCAACTTATAAGTCATTACCGATTAGAGCCTCAATCACAAACCTCTATCATGATTGAACATTACAGGAGGAACGATACTGGTTACAAATCAGGAAAAAAGGTTATTCAATAAAAAAATCTTAATTCCTTCTTCCGTCCCATGAAAATTTTACAGTCTTATTTTTTAAGTCAATGAATTCTAAATTTAAAATCAATGTGAATGTATTTTTTTTTCATTTAATAATTGAAATCAAATAAACTCTTTTTACAAAATGAAGAAGAGGGAGTAATATTTTAAAATTTAACGAATTCTTCAACATTAATGCATAACTAATATTTCCTCCTCGGTATCAAAAAAGATAATTGAAGTAATTAAACAAAAATAAAATTGCTACATAAAAGATGTCTCAAGTACATAAATTAAATGTAAAATTTTATATAAAGTTTATTTTAATTTTAAAATTACTTAAGCTAAGTCTACTACTTTTAGGAAACTTAAAGAATATTTAATATACTTATGTGCAGGCCATTATAGATGAAATAAAGGTTTATTGATCACCTATCCTCTATCTTTATTTTTATTTTTTTAATAGGTGTGAAAAAAGTATATTTAATACATTTTTTATAAGTAGGAGGAAGTGTATTTTAAAAGCAGCATGAGTTTCCATTTAAACAAAAGCTGCAAAACAACCTAATTAGTCCACCCAGCGCTGGAGTTATCACCCCCTATTTTTATCACAATATACTTCAATTATTATTTTCTTATTTATTTCATGTTAATGTGAGTAGGAACTACTTGTGTATTACTCCCTCCGTCCCAAATTAATTGCTCAATTTTGACTTTTTAAAATCAAATTGACCATTTTTAAAATTAATTTTTTTACTATTTTTGTTAAAATTTAGGTGAAGAGATTATAACCAAAAGAAAGTATATACAATTTATTACTAATCCCAATTTTTATAATTTTCGAAATATATTTATATATGTTTAATTATTAATTCTAAAAATACTTAAAATTGAGCAATTAATTTGGGACGGAAAGAATATTATTTTCTGATTTATTTCATGTTAATGTGAGTAGGAACTACTTGTGACACGGTACCAAAAGACATTCTAGAATCTCTAAATAAATTTCATTACATCCTTAAAAAGTGTTCTATCATTCAAAAACATAATCTCCTATATTTAATGTTGTACATATGTAGTTTTTATATGGTAATGAAGTTTTCTGTGTTTTTATCAAAAAATAATAATATTATTATTAGAAAGGAATTGATATTTTGTAAGAAAGACCTTGTAAAAATATCAATTTTTACTTGTAAAAATAATAATTCCCTATTAGAAAAAGAAATAGTCAACAAGAACTAGTACTCCACAAAAAATAGCCCCATTACAAAATTAAGAAAAAGAAATAATATATATACACACACTATAATTTTATTACATGATTAGTTAGTATTTCTTATAATATCTTTTGATATGAATCTTTCTATTACATTTTAACCGTTATATTTGAACTGTGAATCTTATATATTATTCTTGAACTCGAATTGATATTCTGGATATCGTGTTAACAATTTAGACATTATTGAACTTTGGACAAATTAAATTACAAATCTCTAATGTTTATTCATTATCTTTCTATTCTGATTATTTATGTCCATCTTTCATATTATTGTTATTTGTATTAATCATTAAGATTAAGTTGTTGTGAATGTCTTTAGTCAGAGTGCAAAGACAATATAATTATTGAGTGTCTTTAGCCTGTGTGGCAAGGAGACGTGCTGAAAGTTTTCTTTGGCCTGGGTGCATAGAGAAGCTGTTGATTGTCATGATTATGACCATTAATATTATAGTTGATGAAATCTTGATGGCGAATTTTTAAATTGGAGAAGATAATAGACATTATGATCTATTTGACTCTTTTAATACATTGCTCATTCCGTTGCAGTTATTTGTTGAAAGTTTGTATTATCTTTAAATCTCTGATTTATCATTGTTGAAGACTAAGGATAATTTATTTTTCATTATCTTAGTCATGATATTCTTTACTGTGCTATTTGAGCTCACCATTTTACTTTATCACTCCTTTCAGGAAATGAGAGTGTAGTTGGGGCTAGCGAAGAGAATAGAGAAATAGAGTTATGGTCCGAGTTAGAAGCTATAGTAGTTCTCACTAAATTATAAAATAGTGTGACAATAATTGTATTGAGAACTTAAAATATGTGTTGTCGTATTTTCACGGAGTTGTAATAATGAGAATTTATTTATGTTGTTTATTTTGGCAACTCAAATTGGGTGGTGTAGGCCCGAATTTGGGGGCGTCACAGTTGGCATCAGAGCTTAGGGATATGATCTCTGGTTGAGATTTGGAATTAGAACTAGGATGGGAGAGACGAGTAGAATCGTTCGCTAATATGTCCTACCTAAGTTAAATTTCGTTATTTAATTAGTCGGTCTGGATGTAGGGACAAGATGTGACATGTCAATTTTTTTAATTAACCTTTGTTTTGTGGCCACATTTTAGAATGACATCTGAAAACAAGGAGATGAACAATAAAATGCATGAGACAATTGAGACTCTGCCAACCATTAACCAAGATGTTATGAATCACAAGGGCAATAATTCTCCGGTGACCCCAGAAAATAACGATACTGACCACATGATGTATGATGGCTTTTTTAGGGATTTTCTACAATTCATGCAGAACCATACAAGAGGAATTCTTGTTTATAATAAGGTGAAAACGCTGGTAACTCGCGGCTAGTCACTGCTAAACAGTTCAAGGAGCTAGGATCGCCTGAGTTTTTTGAAAAGCCAGACTCACTCAAGGTAGGGGCGTGGATCAAACAAATGACAAAAATATTCGATGTACTACGATGCGCTGATGACCAAAAGGTTCCCTTTGCCACTTTTATGTTGCGAGGAGAGGCGGGTCATTGGTGGGAATTAGTGAAACGTATTCATCACTTAACACTCGAGATGTCTTGGGCGGAGTTCCAAGAATTGTTCAGTGAAAAGTATTTTTCAGGGAGTATTCGCCACATGAAAGAGGTTGAAGTCATCAAACTAGGGCAGAACAATATGACGGTATCGCAATATGAGGCCAAGTTTGTTGAACTGTCCCGGTTTGCACCTCATTTGGTGGACAATGAGGAACGGATGACTCGAGTGTTTTTACGAGATTTAAAACCTGAAATTCATCAACGCCTTATTTCTCTTAAACTTCGTCTATATTTAGATATTGTGGATAGGGCTCAGTTATTGGAGCGAGAACAAAAGACATTTCAACCAGGAGGCAATCATCATCAAAAGGAGAGAAATCATGATCGTAATAAAGGCAACATGCATCGGAACAATGAGATTCATCGAGGAGGAAATCAACATGTCAAAAATGAAAACCACTCCAGTGACAATCCTGACATAGATAATAGAAGGAGCGAGTTTAATGGAAATGACTTCAAGAAAGATAATGATCATGGAAAGGCACCGTCATCGACACCAGCACCAATTCCGAAGGGAGGGGAAAGAGTATCAGTCAAATATTATAAGTGTGGACAAGAAGGACATATCAGCCCAAATTGTACTCAGTTATCCAAGGTTTGTTACAGTTGTGGGAAGGAAAACCACATTGCTTGATTTTGTTCCTCAACAAAATCAAATCCATTTGTAATGGTGACACTTAAGGCTAACACGGATAAACCAAAACCTATAGTTCAGGGAAGAGCTTTTGTCGTGACATCCCAAAAGGCATGGAAACTAAACGAAGTTATAACCGATAAACTACTCATAAACTCTTGCGAAGTTTATGCCTTGTTAAATATTGACTCTACCCACTCTTTTATTTCACTCACATGTGCTCAACATTTGAACTTGACTCTTGAGAAATTAGACTTTAACTTATCCTTTGAAACACCATTAGGAGAAACATTCATTATATTTATTATCTATAAATCTTGTTTTGTTCAAATCAGCACCCTCACATTACCCGTTGATCTTATCTCTTTAGAAATACATGAATTTGATGAGATTTTAGGAATTAATTGGTTAACTACCCATCATGCTAAAATTAATTGCTTTCATAAGATCATTAGTTTTCATATTCCTAATCAACCTGTTATGCAAATTCAAGCAACCAAACCGTTGAAATCTACAATTGTCATTTCTAGCCATAAAGTCATCCACTTATTGAAAAACGGATGTTAAGTCTTCTTAGCCATGTCATTGATTTAAACAAAAATACGTTAGACTTGAATGATATTTCTATTGTTAATGAATTTCCTGACGTATTTCTCGAAGAACTTCATGGCTTACCCCCAGACCGTGAAATTGAATTTTGTATTGACTTTGAACCTGATACTAAACCTATTTTCAAGACCCCATACCGAATGGCTTCCATTGAACTTCAAGAGTTAAAAGTCTAACTACAGTAATTGTTTAGATACTTGTTTCATACGTCCAAGCACATCGCCTTGGAGTCCTCCTGTTTTATTCGTGAAGAAGAAGGACGAGAGTATGAGACTATGCATTAACTATTAAGAGTTGAACCATGTCACCATCAAAAATAGGTACCCGCTACCTCGAATTGATGACATGTCTAATCAATTGCAAGGTGCTCAATATTTTTCAAAGATTGATCTTCGTTCGGGATATCATCAGTTAAAGAGTAATGTTGATGACGTTCCAAAAACTGCCTTCAGAACTCGATGCGAACATTATGAGTTCTTAATCATGCCTTTTGGATTAACTAATGCTCATGATGCCTTCATGGACATGATGAATCGAATATTCAAGGAATATTTGGATCATTTCGTTGTTGTCTTTATTGATGACATCCTCATATACTCCAATAGTCGTGGGGATCATGAACGCCACTTGAGATTGATACTCCAAAAGCTTCGTGAGAACAAGTTGTATGCCAAGTTGAAGAAATGTGAATTCTCGCTAGAGAAAGTAACGTTCCTTGGTCATGTGATCTATAAACAAGGAATATCGGTTGACCTTGCAAAGATTGAAGCAATATTAAATTGGGAGCAACCTAAGACAATAACTGAAGTACGAAACTTTCTGGGCCTAGCTTGTTATTATCGGAGATTCATAGAAAGATTCTCTCGAATTGTCATTCCATTAACTCGGCTGACTCAAAAAGACACAAAATTTGAATGGAGCAAATAATGCGAGAAGAACTTTCAAGAATTCAAGAGGAGACTTATTTCAGCTCATGTTTTGTCCATACCATCAGGATCGGGAGGATTTGTCATTTACAACGATGCTTCAGGCAAGGCATTGGTTGCGTTCTCCTGTAACGTGAAAAAGTTTTAGCTTATGCCTCTCGACAACTCAAGGAATATGAGAAAAATTACTCTACTCATGATTTAGAGTTGGCAGCGGTTGTTTTCGCATTAAAAATCTGGAGACACTACTTGTATGGAGAGAAAGTGAATATCTATACGGATCATAAAAGTCTCAAATATTTTTCGCTCAGAAGGAACTCAACATGCGACAACAGCATTGGCTTGAGATGTTGAAGGATTATGACTACGCCATCTAATACCACTCTGAAAAGGTGAACGTGATAGCTGACGCTTTACGTAGAAGTGCAATACTGACAACACAAGGGCACATTTTGTATTACTTACAAATGATGGAGATAGAGATAAAAACCGCAAGGACCTACATGAAGATTGCATGTGTGCGAGTAAATTCAGCTTTAATTGACAAAATTAAAACTGCTCAAGCTATTGACCCAAAATTGGTGAATATGATGAAGAAAAGTACAAGAAAGTGTTGTTTCAGAAGCAAGAATCGACGAGGAAGAGATACTTCGAGTCAACTCTCGACTTTGTGTCCCTAACGACCCTTATTTGAAACATAAAATCATAATGGAGGTACATAACACACTGTTTATAGTCCACCCTAGAAGTACCAAAATGTATCGTGACCTTCGACATACGTTTTGGTGGAACAATATGAAGAGGGAGATCACAAAGTTTATCATGTCAATGCGTCAAGGTAGAGTATCAAGTACCTAAGGATCCATTGTAACCACTTGAGATTTCAGAATAGAGGTGGGAACAAGGTATTTATCACCATGAATTTCATGACAGGTCTTCCCAAGGTTTCACAAGGCTTGGATGCAATTTGGGTCATTGTAGATAGATTGACCAAGTCCACTTATTTCTTACCTATACAAGAAAATTATTCAATTCAGCGTCTTGTCAGTATATACACAAGTGAGATTGTGAGATTACATAGCATGCTAGTATCTATAGTTTCTAACCAAGACCCTAGATTCACTTTGCGATTTTGGATCAGCTTGCAAAAAGCTATGGGCACTGAGTTGCAATTCAGTTTTGCATACCATCCCCAAACAGACGGACAATCAGAAAGGACAATCCAGACTCTCGAAAATCTATTGAGACTTTGCATACTAAACTTCAAGGGAAGTTAGGACAAGTCCTTACCCCTGATCGAATTCTCCTACAACAACAGTTATCAAACAAGTATAAGCATGGCTCCATTCGAGACTTTGTATGGGTGAAAGTGTCGCTCTCCAGTATGCTGGGATGAGGTAGGAGAAGCAAAATTGTTGGGACCAGAGTTAGTACGGATGACTACAAAAAAGATCCAAATGATCCGACAACGAATACAAGCAGCACAAGAATGACAAAAGAGTTACGTTAATTTTCATCGAAAAGATGAAGGATTCAATGTCGGAGACCATGTATTTTTATGTGTTGCTCCATGGAGAAGAGTTATGAGATTCAAAAAGAGAGGAAAGTTCAACCTTCGATTTATTAACCCATTTGAAATCCTCGACCTAGTAAGAGCTATGGCCGATATACTGGCTTTACTGCCAAGCATGTCTCGTGTTCATAATATTTTTCACATATTCATGCTACATAAATATGTGAAGGACCCAAACCACATTATTGAATTGGAACAAGGCGAGATAGTAGAAGATTTAACATATGAGGAGGTACTTGTCAAGATCTTGGATAAGAAGGAACATATTCTACGCTCAAATGTTATACCTTAAGTCAAAGTTATATGGAAAAACCATGATATAGAGGAAAATGACCTAGGAGTTAGAATATGAAATGAGAGCTATGTAAGACCCCAACTTTTAATAAATAAAACTTAATTTTCTTTATAATTATTATTCTAAACAACAAGGTGTTAAATTGATAAAATGATAAATTTAAGGGCAATATGCGCAAATTATAAAATAAAAAGTACATCGAGGAATATTCAGTAAAGTACAACGGTGCCGAAGGAACCAATCATTGATGGGCCCCACAACGACATAATTGTCGGATATAAAAAACGACAAAAATAACATTTTTAATAAAAAAAAGTCAACGATACTATTACTTTTAACTGTTAAAATACCTGGTAATAAAGGTACAGTAGCACACGATATTCCACAGTAACACATAGTATTGCATAGTATTTTATATTATTGACTCAATAATTGTTACAGTAGCAACTGCATAGTATTTTATATCATTGACTTAATAATTGTTATAGTAGCAACGACATAGTATTTTATATCATTGACTTAATAATTGTTACAGTAGCAACTGCATAGTATTTTATATTATTGACTCAATAATTGAAATAATATAATTAGACTAGTTAGCATTAGTGACAATTTCTAGAAGTTCTGTCGAGGAAATGTGTTATTTGATTGTGAGCTGTTTGTACGGAAGACCCCTTCTTCCCTAAGAACGATCTAGTTGTCAGTATTGTGAGTCTATAATATCTATATTCAGAAGGATTTAGTGTTAGATAATGAGCACTAGTCCACGGTAACAAGTACATAGATTTGGGGATGTCACAATAATTGTTTCAACATTTCATAATATTGAACCAATAATTGTCATTGTAGCAATGATAGTAATGGTAAGCTATATAATTAAAAGTCATGGGTTATCCGATCAGGTTGTCGGAGGTGGGGACACGAAGGCTGGTGGTATTATCCCACAATGGAGAGAAGGAGGTCCGGAGGTGGGGACACGAAACCAGCCAGTATTATCCCACAATGGTTAGAGAGGTAAAGATCTGTGGACCGTGTGTGTGATCGTTTCTAACGGGGACGTCAGAAATTTAAGTGGGGGAGATTGTAACACCCTAGTCCCACATCGAAAGATAAGGAAAAAGTTTGTTTGTATATAAGTAATTGAGTTACTATCAATAGTACCTTCAGCCATGACCTTTTGGGTGAGCCTGTGGTGGGCTAAGATGACCCAAGAAGATACTATTGGGTCAGTAATTTAAGGCCTTGTTTGAATGGATTTGATTCGATTCGGACTTGGAATTTGACCCAAGATTTATTCCGGACTCGGGATTTGACCCGGGTTGTTACATATAAGTAGTTAGACAGACTCATTATTTGAAGAACACTAATATCTGTGATATTAATACATTAAGTCAATAATGCAGAAAATAAATAATATAATAATAGTTGATAAAGTGTGAATAATTAATAAAGATAATATTGGATAAAGTATGAATAATTGATAAATGTGTGAATAATTGATAAATATAATATTGAAAAGGTGTGAATATTTGATAAAGTGTGAATAATTGATGAATAATGTATTGAAAAGGCGTGAATAATGAATGAATAATATAGATTAAAGATAATATAAAAAAGTGTGATAATTAATGTGTGGTAGATGTTGGTTAAGTTTTGGCTATAAATAAGGGGTTTAGCATAAGGAGTTTAATAACTTCCTTACTTATCCTTCCTTTCACTCTTTGAAAATTGCTTAGTGTAAGTGTCTTTCTGAGTGTGCTAAGACTACCTTAAATATTGGTGAATATCAGTAAGAGTGCAAGAATTGTTTAGATGACTTTTTCTATAAAAGTTGCACAAGCACTCACACACGTCACACAATATTTACAACTCTTCCTTTAGAAGATTCATTTTGAAAAGCTTCCTCTAGAAGATTGTTTTGAAATATTATTTTAATTCTTTAAAAACTATTTTAAAGTTTATTCTACTCTATTTTGTACACTGCGCAAATTTATACTATCAAGTCACTTTTGACGATTTCAAAATATACGAGTTAGTGTACACCATGAAACTTATATGTGATAGTTACTAATTAAATTATAAATATACATATAGGTTGATCATCTACATATAAAGCAGTATCTAGTCACGTACTAAGGTAAGGGATGTCATTTTCTTTCATACCCATAAATTTATGGTAAAAAAATATTATTCATTTCTACAGCTTTATCATTAAATGATGAATAATTAGAATTTCCTTAATAGTGGTGTTTCATCTATTATTTTTTCACCTAAATCTTTCTATTGAATTTTAACCATTATTTTTGAACGGCGAACCTTATATATTATTATTGAATTCGAATCGATACTCTGGATATCGTGTTGATAAATTGGACATTATTGGACTCTGGACAAATTAAATTACAAATCTTTAATGTTTATTCTTTATCTTATTATTCTGATTACTCGTGTCCATCCTTCATATCATTGTATTTGTACTAATCATCAAGACCAAATTGTTGTGAATGTTTTTGGCATGAATATAAAGATAATATGATTGTTGAGTGTCTGTGTGACAAGTACACGTGGTGAAAGTTCTCTTTGGCCTTGGTACAAAGAAGAACTATTGATTGACATAATCATGACCATTGGTGTTACATTTGATAAAATATTGATGACGAATTTTTAAATTGGAGAAGACAAAAAATATTATGATCTATTTAACTCTTCTGGATTGTTCATTTCGCTGTAGTTATTTGTTAAAAATTTGTATTATCTTTAAATCTATGATTTATCACTATTGAAGGCTAAACATAACTTATTCTTCGTTATCTTAGTCATGATATTCTTTACTGAGCTATTTGAGTTCACTCTTTTGCTTCATAACTCCTTTCAGGAAATGAGAGTGTAGCTGGGGCTAGCGAGGAGAACAGAGGAATAAAGTGATGGTTCGAGTCAGTAGTTGTAGTAGTTCTCACCAAGTTGTAAAATAGTATGGAAATAATTATACTGAGAACTTAAAGTGTGTGGTGCCGTATATTTCACGACATTGTAATAATGAGAATTTATTTATGTTGTTTATATTTTAGCGACTGAAATTGAGTGGTGTAGACCCGAATTTGGGGGCGCCACAGTGGTAGTCAATATTGTAATCTCACAAAAACCTCCGCCATGCATATCATAAATACAATACTAGAATATACACCCCGTGCAAAGCACGAGATTTTACTATAAAGTTATGATATTGTAAAAAAAAATATTATAAATATATTATTAGATTTAGTAGGTAAAATAGTTCTAATAATTAAATACTTTCTATTTAAAATTACATTACTTATACTTGAATATAATTACACTTATATTTAATCAAGAGTAACAAATTCAAGTTAAATAAAACAATCTATGTGAAAATTATTTTATTCTCAAATTGTATTACTAAAAAGCACTCGGCTTGAAGCATCTTGGTGGTCTAGCTCATGGTAGGTTTTTTTGTTTTACACACGGCCTATCAAATCGAAGCGAACTTAGGCCTTTTTGGTCCTATCGTATTCGTGGGAAATCACGATCAGATAGAAGTAACGGCCTGACAGCTTTGGCTACTCAACCCGATACCACCGCTTCTCGTACCTTACTACCCCTATCTATAAAGCTGCTCTACCTGGACTCTCATCTTTCCGACCGGGGAATTTGTTGGAGTGTACTTTAGTGAGGAATTAAAGTATGCAAGAGACATTGGCTACACTGTGATCCCAATCTCAGGCGAGCACGTCTTCGCCGACCTACTTAAAGAACGAGCATATTCCTTCCCATCCACCGTCTCCTTCTGGGTTACGTCTTCCCTTGTTGGTTTCGGCTTAACAGCTACTCGCCCATGGAGGATTGGTCTATCACCCTTACTCAGACCAGTTATTCGAGTCAAGGTTTCTCCAGCTCACCGGTCTACGTCGTAAAGGAAGCGTGTGCCCAATCACTAACCAGGAGGTGGTGTTCATCAAGCCCTCCCACTTGGATCTGGAACCTACATGTTGATGCTCACGATTTCGATAACCATACCAGTGATTTGGAGGAGATCTCTCGAAAAGTCTTTAGTGCCCAATTACCGTTCCCCAACTCAAAGAGGTTAAGAAAGATCTCTTATCTCCAAGGTGAGGATGGCCTCATAAACTCCTTTGCCCAAGGTGGACGCTCCATTCAATCGACATGAGTAAAGAAAGAGGCTCCCGTCGAACTAAGCTAGATCCATCTAATCGATCTTCAGTGGCACAAGAAGGACACAGATTGAGAGTTCATAAGTTCATTCCACATAAGCCCAGTGGACAATCTATAAGCATTTGATTCAACCCTTCCTTTCGTCTAAGTTGTAATAAAATTTTATCTAATAATAGTAACAAATTAAAATTTAGTTAGATGATCTTATAATTGTTTCCTTGTAAATTATATTACTAATTTTATTTTTGAATTGGTTGAATAGAATGAAAAGTCTTTTTGAAGAATTATATTATTATTGTCGTTTTGAATTTTATTTTATAAATTCTTATTGGATAGTGTAATTAATTTTTATTTTTTATTTAATAATTGAATCATATGGTCGATTAGTATATTATATTCTTATTTTAATAACAATAACAATTATATCATCTAAATAATGACTAGATCTTATTTATACTCGAAACTATTATTATACTTGTTTTTCAACAAGGGTCTTCTTTAACATGTGCCCTTAGGGCACATGGTAAGCACACAATTCAAGGGTATATTCTGTTGAATTGTATGCATATTCCTTTAAACTTGGTGCAAATGCAGAAATCAAGGGAATATGCACATAGTTCAAAGGAATATATTATTGAACTGTGTACTTAGCATGTGCTCTAAAGACACATGTTAAGAAATTCCGTTTAATAATAGTAACAAATTTAAGTTATGTAGATTATTACTATGATAATTTTTTTCTTGTCAATCTATTTATCTAAATGGAAATATAATTTTACTTAAACTTGTATTATTGTGTACACACTCACACACACACCCATATATATATATATATATATATATATATATATATGCATATTACAATAAAAGAAATCAATTAATATTAGGTAAAATGATCTTATTTTGATTGTTTCCTTATACAACTATAATTATAAAACTAAGGTACTAATTCTAACTTTTAAATAAACTCGTATTATATATATATTAATAAAAATAACAAATTAATATTAGGTAAGATGATTTTGATTATTTTTTTATAAAACTATATTACTAATTATAGTTTCCTTATAAAACTATAATACTAATTACAATTTGTAATTAGAATTGATAAATAATAGAAGTTGACTTGATGTTAGAAAAACTAAATGACAAACTAAAAAAGAGGAGCTATTTAATTATAATATAGATATAAATTTGATTATGATATTATACTGTAAAAAGTAATAGGAGGTGGTTTTATAAGAGAATCATATCTTGTCACAAACTAATGTGGAGTTTTAACTTTATCAAATTCATCATCATAATCAACTCCTAAATTTTAGGATTTTATTTATTACTCCATTTCTAGATAGATGCCCTTGACTTTTCAAATATATATTTAGAGAGAATATAAATTTACTAAGTTATCCTTATTAATAATTTTAAAAACTTTCTTTACTTAAGTACTATAATTAACTTATGAAAATATAATAACACACATCACTTCCTCTTTTAGTCCTCCCATATCTACCCCATATTTCTTGGCTTAATTAAGGATTACTCCTAAATCATCTCTTATTCCCATTCTTAGTTATGCTAGTAAATAAGATATAAGCTTTTAATGTTTAAATTCAAAGTAGATGTTGATTATTCTTTCTCTATATTTTTTATATCTCAATGTATTAAAAATATTAATATGGAGAGAGAGAGAGAGAAAGAGTATGTGAAATTAGGACTAGAGATATATTTTTATTTTAAAATTATAAAAAAAGCATTTTTTTTAATATATCATCACTTTTATTTTGATTGATTGAATATCATTATGTCATCATTATTACATTCTAGTTCTAGATAATGCAAAGAACATATTGAAAAAAATAATTTTTTTTCTTCTTAAAAGTCAGCGATTTAAAAATGTATTAGTAGGTTTAAAATGAAAATAGTATTATTTTTAGATAAACATGATTTTTCTTTATTCTTAAGAATCCATCCGTTTCAAATTACAAGATCATTATTGTCTTTATAAAAAATAAATATTTTTTAAATTCAAAATTGATATAGATTTATTTAATTTTACTCAATATAATAATACATGTCGTAAGTTATTTAAAATATACTATTAATTATAAAATATATTATTCTATCGATTTAAAAATATCTCAAATTGACTATTGAGAGTTAATAAAGATCTTATATTTTTGGAATAGAGGGAGTATTTAGTAATTTTGTAAAAGATAGTCTTATTTTTCAAATAATTTTTTTTTAATATGTATTCTTAAATTTGTTATGGAGCAATCAACTCCAAGATAATAGAGTATTAATCATCATCATCACACCATTATTAAGTATACACACGTAATCTCTCCTCACGTTTCCCTCTCTCCCGCACACGAATTAGAGGAGTAGTAGTAGTAGTTTCTTATTAACTCGTCTATTTATGGTATGCACTTTTACGCTATTAATTACACACACTCCTCCCCTATAAATTCAATGCACGCCAATTGGCCTATGCTCTTCCTCAGTTCTCTCCATCTGCTCTGCCCAGGTATGTGTCGTTCATTTTATTGTGATCATATAGCTGCTATATATGTTCATACTTTTGTTGGGAGTAGACACAATGTGTCTGAATACATATATATGTGTGTGTAATGATATATAATTACGTACGGATACATGTAATCAATTTATGTGTTTAGTCCTGAAGTGCTAAAAGAAGGGTTGAGATAGGACATCCGAATTGAATGTGTAAATTTTGCAATCAACAAGAACCCCTGCAATAGGGGATTAGGGGTAACGAATGTAGAATTTTATTCAATTTGTAGAATCAATAATAATGAATTTGTGTTACACATAACCCTAAATCATGTTTAAATAAGTACTCTTCCCGTCCTCAAAAGGATGACGGATGACCGAAAGCAGGGACGGAGCTAGCTTAGGGCTCGGGGTCCAGGGCCCACGGCCCGGGCTACCCTGATTTTTTTTTGAAATTTTATTTAAGCCTATAAAATTTTGATATTTTTACTTTAGGCCCCCAAGATTTATGAAAAAAATAAAGTACATGTAATATTCTTCGAAAAAATATAAGAAGATACTTTTTCTCTTCCAAAAATAAGAGTGACTTTCAAAAAAATTAAGTAAATTTGAAATATGTGTAAACTAATATATATCACTCTTTTCATTTTTTGAGTACCATTTACACAAATATCAAATTTTATGATCTCTTTTTACTCCACTTCGTGTGTTATAAAACGCTCATATTTACTACTATCTAAAAAAAAATTATTTTAGTTAGAAAGTATAAACTTATTTATAAAATTTGGATCGGGCGTGGTGTCTTGGGCCTCACTAAATTATTCTTGACTTTACCGTATTATATTCTAGCCCCCTGAAAAAAATTCTGGCTTCATCACTGATTGAAAGTACAATTTTTGTTGTCCTCAAAAGGATGAGTTAAGGTACATAAAGTAAAGTGTAAGTATGTCATTTAGTGGGGTTTAGGTAGTATAAAAAAAATAGAAGGACTTATCACTTTATGTAATCTTTGGGGCTACTAAAGATAAATTTGAAACTTTTTCTTATTTTCTTTCTTCCACTTTACTTTTTTTAACTTGTGTGAAAAATGTACTTTACTTATCCTTTGAGGACGGAGGGAGTATTAATTAGGAAAAACCCAACAAGTTTGTTCTTAAAAGTACTAAAAACTTCAAAAGGCTCAAAGTCAACTTCCTTTCTCTTAAAAAGGCATGCATCATGGCCGAAGGTTATGATTTTTGTAGATTTCGTTGAAAGGTTTGATTTGTATATTATGAGTTTTATAATATGAAACCAATCAAAATAATGACAAAAACAAGATTAAGACTCAAGAGCATCAACTTAGGTCATCTTGGCCTACATCAAACCCACCCAAAAGGTTAAGACTGTTGGTACTATTACTAGTATAGTCAATCCTTCACACACATTAATCTTTCCATATGTTTACAAAAATCATACATAATAATTATCTCTCGCATCATAGAGTGAACTGATTTTACTGGATAATAAAGTATATTAGCTTAAGTGTAAAGTGAAAGCAATCAAATGTGCCTATAAACAAATTTGAAATATTAAAATTATAGTTTAAACTAGAGGTTTTATTAGTAATTTTAAGTAATATTTATTGGGGATCTAGAGAAAAAAGAATAGCTTATTTTACCTTTAAGTATAAACTCGATGCAAAATTAAGCCCAAAAATAAAAATCGGAAAAAAGACAACTCCAAAGCTATGTATTTGTCTCTATATAATTATGAAACATAAAAAAAAGTTCTTTTGTGAAATATAAGAAATCCTAGAAAGCTATTTTAAGAATTATGGTACAGATCGAGTAAACGTATCTGCTAATGAGAAAAAAGGCTTTAATGTGTTATTTTAATTCTTATTAGGTTCACTTCTAACTTAATGTATTGAACGTATCCTATCGCATCGTAGGATACGTTCGACTATGCGATGTATCTTAAAATACGGCTCATTTTCTTATCTGTTAGTGATTCTGTATTGAATTGCTCTCGTATCATATCGTACGATAGGTATTATGTATCGTATGATTCTGAGAACTATGATCCCATGTTGATTAATTTTAATTTTAATATTTAAAATAATAGTGAAAATATAATGTACTATCACTTAGAAGACAAGTTTGAAGAAAATGGCAGAAAAAAGATGATACAAGTATAGTCATATTTTACTAGTATGAGTTAGTGTATTGATGTCTGATATTGGATTTTGGATTTTCACATACGAGGCTAGTGTGAAAAAATTGGCAAAAATCTGTTGCAAAGAGAATATATATATATAGGGATAGATTCATAGTTAACGTTGTCAATTTAAGGTTATCCTTACAACAGATCGTGACCGTCCATCCGTTGATCGAACGGTTAAATAGAGCCCTCGTCCGCAGTTTAATATCCAGTATACCGCAGTTTAATACTGCAGATGGGATAAATGTCCAAAATACCCCTCCTAGTACAAGTCCTCCGTTCGCAGTATTAAATTGCCGAGCCTGAATTCTTTTTAAAAAAAATTTAGCATCAGCAGTATTAAACTGCGGAGCCTGAAAAACTTTAAAAAAAATAAATTTGGCATCCGCAGTATTAAACCGTGGAGCCTAAAAAACTTTAAAAAAAATAAAATTGGCATCCACAATACGGACGGTGACCCATATGCCAAACCTTTTTTTTATATTTTAAACTTCCCTGTATTGTATGGTAGAACAAAATCGTAGAGCAGTCGACCAAACTCATCTCAAAAGTATGATGACCCATCTCTCTCTCTCTCACACACACACAGAGTTTCCCACATTAATAAATCACCAGATACAAACATACCCAGTTACCCTTTCTCTAAAATGTCCATAAATCACCAATTCTCTTCAGACCATCCACAAACACTCTGGTGGATGGACCCAACTCATGCCAAAAAAAAAATCTACCCTTTATTCATCACTGATGCAGGACAGATTTAGGATGAAGAATTAATAGAAAATAAATTAGGATTTAAACTTCACGTTTAAACCACTATGATCTCTCAAGTATATCAAATAAAAATACCTCTACAGTATGAATAAAACAATCAACTTCAATATCAGTAGTATGTAATCTATAAGACTTGTGGGTATTACATCGCTATTTAAAGAGACTCAAAACCCTAATATTACTTGAAAAATAATTAAAGTACTAAACGACTAAAATACCCTTATTGATAATTCTTAATCACTAATTAATGTCCTAAATCCCCACTAATAAATAAAATACATAAATCACATCAACTACTTTTATCATAATAAAAACTCCAAATAATAAATATAAAAAATCTCTTCTTTGTTCTTGACTTGGAGTCCCCATCATTCTCCTCTTGTTAGAGAAAACTCGACCTCGAGTTCTATAATATGAGAGAATAAGCCATGAAATCCTTTGCAACGGAAGAACATCTTGAAACACCTTTGACAACATCGTCATGTGGTAAGGCTTAAAATTTTTTGAAAGAGAATTAATGAGAGCATTGTTTTTGTATTCAAAGATGCTGAAAAGAAGCTTTTTGGAATAACGAAATCAACAATGTCAACTTGGATTGGATCAACTTCTCAAATCGTCTTTTCTTCGGTAACGAACAACTCAAAAGCAACTTTAGAGTTTTTCTCAATTTGTTACTCATACACAATCTCTGGTTCAACTTTTGGAACTTCAAGAATTTCCATGGATACGTCACAACTGTCTATAGCCCCAAAATTGGAATATCCTCTTTTTCTTTCTCTTGCTCTACTTGAAGATGTGCCCGTAAGTCAATAAGGCCTTCTTTTATAGAAGATATGTCATCTTTTAATAAAGAGATGTGATCTTGCATAGAAGAACATATAAAAATCACTTCATGTGTAGCCTTTTGAAGTTCTCTTGCTTTAACTTGTTGACGTTTCCTTACTTCAGCTTTTCTTTGTTCATCTTGATATCGACATTGCAATTTTTCAAGGTAATCTTGTGCATCAACCATATCCCATCTAATCTCTTCCTGCTTGTGTTTTAAATATCTATGACCACATGTATTAATAAGGTAGTATATTCGATCACTTTCATCATCAAGAAACCTAATATACTCTTTTACTTCGACAATCAATTCTTTAGTGGCTTGAGACATTGAGTGTTAGAGACAATGGGTTATGAATAAATAACATAAAACTTTTTTTTTTTGATAACTTAAGGGGCTAACTGAAAAAAAATAGAAAACAGGGGCTAAAGTATGAATGCAGAAAGTGTAGGGGTTGATTAAAAATGTTAAAAGGGTATAAATGAAAAGTATATAAATTATTGGGTAAAACTTTACAAAGTAAGAAAACGATGGGGTGCAACTTGCAACTTTTAGCAAGCTATGTATAACTCAAGTGATTATGACCATGCTTTTTCATTACCACAAGCAGCAGTAGTCAACACTTTAGAAAATGGGCAGGAAACGAAGCAGCAAGGCTATTTTTTTTTTCCAACAACAACCACGACGAACAGTAACTACGGCGATAAATAGTACTTCGGTGAACAGTAACTACGGCTATAAACAGTACACCGGGGATGAACAACAACTTTTTTTTTTGAATACCCAAGCTCTACAAAAAAAATAAGAAATTGATGGAGAAACCTTAAGCTTTGGTACCAAAAATAATGTAGGACAGATTTAGGATAAAGAATTAATGGAAAATAAACTAGGATTTAAACTCCACGTTTAAACCACTAGGATCTTTCAAGTGTATTAACACCAAGATGGATAAATATATACCTCTACGGTAGGATACCTCTCTACGGTATGAATAAAATAATCAACTTCAATATCAATAGTCTGTAATCTATAAGACTTGTGGGAATTACATTACTATTTAAATAGACTCAAAACCCGAATATTACTTGGGAAATAATTAAAGTACTAAATGACTAAAATACCCTTATTGATAATTCCTAATCACTAATTAATGTCCTAAATCTCCACTAATAAATAAAATACATAAATCACATCAACTATTTTTATCATAATAAAAACTCCAAATAATAAATATAAAAAATCTCCTTTGTTCTTGACTTGGAGTCCTCATCAATCACAAAGGTTAACTCTACCACCACCCATTAGCCACCGTTGTCGCCATGCGTGGCCAAAATGTGCCTTTCAATTTAAACCTAAGTCAAGAAGAAGAAGAAGATGAGGAACCATTACTGACAGTTGAGAGAGAAGAAAATGACTTTCGAAAATTATTGTAGTTATTAACAAAGATTTCTGCTAAAACTAGTACAGGATTTCTTAGATCCAAAATGTTTTGGGAACTTCTAGTACTAAATTTTTGTAGATCCTAATGTTTTGTGAATTTCTAGTAATCGTGTGATGTTTTTGAATGATTTTCGATGATTTGAGGGAGCGATTATCTATGGTGATTTGGAAATTGCTTTATTGTTTATGTTTGTGGAGAATGGAGATCTAATTCAGATAGTTGTGTTTTTTTCCTTCTATTTTTCTTTTCCTTTTCAGATCATTAATGTGATGTGGTTCTTGTGGTACTGGATTTGTTCTTGATTGGAGTTTTATATTTTAATGTTGGTATTATCTTCCTTTTTGTTATGAATATCATCTGATGCTGGTGATTTAGGTTTTACACCTTGATTTAGATAATTGTGCTTTTTTTTTTCTTCTTCTTCTTCTATTTTTCTTTTCCTTTTCAGATCATTGTGATTTGGTTATTGTGTTACTGAAATCTGTAAAGAATAGAGAAGTAGAACAAGAGTTTGAAGAAGAATTAAGAAAGAATTTGGAGAATAAGAAGACAGAGACCAGAGTTTAAGAGAGAAAATCGTAGAGTGAGAGTAGAGAAATCGTAGAGTGAGGAGAGAACAGAGAAGTTGGGAAGTAAAAGATTTTATTCATTCATTTCTCACTACCAAAATATGGATCAGATCCAACATATATTGATTGAAAATAGTTTTTTTACCTGCAGGTGAGCTGGATTTTTTCTCAGACAAACTTCCTCCATAACTTTCTTCACCTACTTCTTCTTCATCTTAAATTAGTGATTTGAATTTGGGGGTTTGAAAAAGAGAATTATGAGAGATTTTTAAAAAAGTTAGGTAAGAAAGAGAAAGGGTTGAAGAGGGCGAAGGCGGTACGAAATGAGATATTCTAGGCTCCGCAGTATGCCATTTTTTTTTATTTTTAGTTTTTCAGGCTCCGCAGTTTAATTCTGCGGACGGAGGACTTGCACTAGAAGAGGTATTTTGGATCAATGTTTTCAAAACCGGACCGTTCATTGAACCGGAAAAGGTGCCGGGTGGATGGGTCACTGGTCCAACCAGTGGTCGGACCGTTATTGACCCAGTGACGTCATTAATATGTAATAAATAATAAATAATTAAATATATTAATTATTATTATATATTATATAAAATATTTAGTAAATATGTAAAATTAATCAATTTATCTACACAAAAAAAAAATTTAAACCTATTTGTACAATGTTTACGTTATAAAATTCAAATAAATACTAAATTTATATAAAATAAAATATATTAAATCATGATCATAACTCAAAACTCAAGAGTGATAAAATCAAACACATAAATATAAACATCTCTAGGATACATTCAATCAAATTTGGTAAAAAAAAACTAAATCTATTTGTACAATGTTTACTTTATAGTTTATACAATTCAAATAAATACTAAATTTATATGAAAAGAAAGATATTAAATCATGATCATAACTTAAAACTCAATCAAGGATACATTCAATCAAATTCGAAAAAAAAAAAGAAAAAAAAAAAGTGTTGAGGTAGGGAACCGGTAAAACCGGTGACCCGGTGACCGGGTCACTGGGTCTACCGGTCCAACCGCCGGGTCACCGGGTTTGACCGGTTTTTGACCAAAAAACGGTTTTTTCAAAAAACCGGACCGGAGTACCAACCGGTTCCGATTTTTACCGGTCGAACCGCCGGTCCGGGTTTAATTACAGTGTTTTGGATATTTGTCCTGTCTGCAGTATTAAACTGCGGTATACTGGAAATTAAACTGCGGGGGCTCTATTTAACCGTTCGATCAACGGATGGACGGTCACGATATGTTACAAGGATAACCTTAAATTGACAACGTTGGCTATGGATCGGTCCCCATATATATATATATGTGTGTGTGTGTATAAGTCATATTTTATCTTGATCTTTTAATAAAATTTAACTGTATGGATGAGAACATTATACAAAAATATAAAATATTGTAAATATTGTAAATATTTATTTAATTTGAGATTATGTAGCACCTTATTACAACCTTGTAAAATAAGTACTATATGTTTTGATGAGTTAGATTTGTTGAACTTTCACTAATATAAAGTCATTGATAGGCATCGCCCAATTATATGAAAATTCATATGTTCAAATATTTTTGTATGCATTTTATATCCGTATAGTTGGGTTTCTCTAAAAAACCCTAAAGATTGATGTATTAATCCCATAGGTATACTAGTTAGATACTCTAGGATATCACCCTTTTTCACTATATACATTTTATTAAAGTGGGGATTGCTTGGCTGTGGCAATGACCAAATATACATAGTTTTGGAATTTGGACATCTATTAATGACAATTTTTGTCAATTAACTAATTTCATTAATAGTAATTTTTACATTTCACAGGCCAACTAGTTGTGGTTACCACAACCACGCTTTTCCCAGAACTTAGTGGGTCAATTAGTTCTCGCTTTTGTTTTCACAGTCATTGTAAGTGGTGGGGTGGGTATGGGAGGCAAGAAGGAATTGTACCATGAGTGGAGTAAAATAAATATTCTTTTTATGTGTTAAGATTTTTTTAATTGCTGCAGAATCTGATATTGGGATAAACTAATGGATGTACAAGATACTGCTCTTGTTGATGGTGGAGAATTCAAAACTCAAAAAAATCAGGATGTGCAACTGTCGGGGCATTCTGATAAATCTTTGAGCAATGGCAATAATGGATTTCAAGTGTCCAAAAGAATTGGGTGTCAAGCTCAAAAGATGGTATCTGAGAAAAGGAGATTCAGCCCACGACTAACAGAGATACCAGAAAGTAAAAGGCCTTATTACGGTACTTCTAGAAAGAAGTCGCAGCATTGCCCAATTGACAAAATCTGTAAAGGAAACGACAATGGTGATTGCTCAAAGAAAATTAGTGCATCATACGTGGGTGTAAAATCTGAAGGTCATACATATTATGATTATAGACAAAAATGTTCAACGGCTGGAGATGAAGTTTCTAAGAGTGACTCGACAATTTTAGATACTGATACCTCTTCTCCTAGTAGTTATGAGGGAGGGAACAATGTATTCTTTGATTCACAAGCGGATGACGTGAAATGGTTGGTTTCTTCAACCAATGCTGATGGTAAAAGTGCCCATGCAAAGGTGAAAGAGACATTGAGAATCTATAATACGTTTTATCTTCAAGCTGTTCAGGTGATTACAGTTTTTGACATTTTTTGGTTGAAATATATGCATGTCATTTTGCTGCAGCTTCTTCATTCTGATATACCAATTGCCTTTTCCCTGTTCTCTGTTAGATATGTTCACTTGCAGTTTTATGGTAACTAATAATCTAGTATTCTTGCACACACAGTGTGGTTTAAAAATATAGAGAGTTGTATGATGAAAATAAATAAGTGAGAAAAGATAGGAGAGAAATTAGGGGCTGATAACGGAGTGGAGGGAGAGAAAAGAAGTTATGGAGTAAAATAAGAGACAGTTGAAAATATTTTAACTGCTTTTGCTTTAGGATTTTGGTAGTAATTTTTTTTAATCATATGGTTTCCTCATGAGTGGTTAAACTCCTGATTTAGAGAAAATATATATGTAGGTGTATGTTTAAGAGATACTTTCTAGTGTAATTTTGGTTTTTAGTATATTTACAAATTACAGTTTGTTTATTGTTGTACTGTGCTTCCTTTATTTGGATTCCAACTTTAGTGAATCAAGGAAATAGTGAAAGATTGAATGTGGAGATATAAGAATTTACATATCTTGATGGTCAACCTTGAAAAAAATTGGTTTAGAGTATGTTTTCTGTACATGTCTCTGAGAGTGAGTTTTTAAGAACATGAACCTGTGATTTCCTATTCCTTGTATGGTTTTAGAGTATGTTTTCTGTACATGTCTCTGAGAGTGAGTTTTTAAGAACATGAACCTGTGATTTCCTATTCCTTGTATGGTTTTTGTTTCTAATTGTTCTAAATGGTCACAATGTAGCATGATAAAAAGTTGAGAAAAATGCTCATATTTTTATTGAACGCTTCCTGTCCTTTCAATATATTCTTGGGAAATGTTCACATTTTTGCCTCACTTTGGACTTCTGCAATGGGTTCTTTTGGGAGGATGCTGTTTCAGATTTACATAGGGATTGGATGGTGAGCCTGCTTTAAGGGATTTGTAACTTCTTATTTTATCTGTTTCAAATTATTTTTCGTCCTCTTCTTTTGTATGTTCCCTTTTTCTTTTATCCTTAGAAAAGGACACGAAACGATAACTAGGAATGAGTTCATTCAAAAGAGAGTAAATAAGACAATATTTACTAAGGTGGTCGTGAATTATAACGACCAAGTATGGTTTGCTTGTCTTAAAGTATTACTTGAATACTTGTTGTTGGTAGTTATGATTGCTGAGCTATGTTTATTATTATGTACCAAGATAGTTCAATTCTTTTTTACCTATATAGGGCCAAATTCTTTTGGATTATAATCTTCTTTGCGATTATGATTTTGTTTTATATTCAAATGATATGGCATATTTATAATTACAGCGATTGTTACAACTAGAAAACTGATGATTTTGTAGGAGGAGGACAACAGATGCTCGATTGGTGCTGAAAAGTTAAACGATAAAGTGCGAATCTTGATCTTGACTATCATGATTTTATTTGGCTTTTTATACTCAGCAGTGTAATCATTAACCTCATATCATTCGACTTTTTCCACCTCCACCTACGCTCTATCCACCTCATCTCATACTTTACAAATTCAATTATTTTAAATGACTCGTTTCTTTTGTTATAATTTTTATGATATCTTGATATTATTTGTAGTAATCATGCAAGTGACCTTAGTTTAGAGGTTTACCAAAAAAATTTGAATATGTTAAATAAAACATAGGTTTGAATTTTAGCATAAGTACGAGACTCTAATTTGTCAGCTCTCTGTAAGTAGGTGGAAAATACATTTTTTTTGTGGGTGGAACATTTGAAAAGTGGAGGACTAATCTATGAGAAAGTAAAGGTACAACTTACATAAAAGAATGAAATTGGGATATAAACAGCGTGCACAATGTCTTAGTTCAAAACTCAGAATTAAATCCTCTCAAATCTTTGAATTTGCTTCCACAGAGGTTCATTGGAAGGGAATAGATTGGTTTGCATATAGGCTGGAGGAATAGAGTAATCTATACTTCATTTATAACGCTAGCATACCTTGCAACAGTAAGATGAGGGAAGTTCAGTCTAACCAACAAAAGAAGTGGCCTGCAAATTAGTTTTAGAATGATTGAGCCCAACTTATGTGGGGTCTAAGAAAAGCAGGTGCCCGAGGACTTGCTTTCACAAATGTAACACCTAGTTTGTCAAGGTTTCCTAATGAACTACAGATTGTTATTTCCCTATGTTGGGAAGTGAAAACTAGGATGAAGATTGAGCAGACTCGCTAAGAAAATGATTAAACTAAGGGTTCGTTTGGTAACTGTTTTTGCTTTCTATTTCTGTTATATGTTTTTGCTTTTATTTACTTTCGCTAGTGAAAAAAAAAGTCAGACAGTGTTGTTTGATAATTTTATTTAAGCGTTAATTTTATTTTATTTTATGAAGAGGTAGAGTTTGAAATTTTGTTGTTGACAAGATTCGATGTATGGACCTCATTAGAGTTGAAATGGCCCCTTGTGTTGCCAAAATTGAAGAAGCAACTTTTGTGTGTTTTCACTTTTTTGTTGTCAAAGTTGATTTTATGTGAAAGTAGAAACAAAAATTGGAAAGCAAAAACAAATACAAAACGGACCCTAAATGTTCGTGCATTCATGGTTTCTACTTATTAAAGATGCACATTTGTTTGTCAACTCTTTAACAATTGAACTTACGGGCTGTTACTACCTAATTATAATTGGCTCTGAACTTGTTCAAGTCATATATACTCAAATCAGCTTTAGGATTTAGCAGTAGTGCCACCAACAGTTGTTTAGTTCCTGTCCTGGTTCATTGCGTCTTCTTATTACAAATGCACATTTATCACTTTACAATTATTCCATGGAGCTTACTTTGATCCGTTTCTACAGATTTGGTTGTTATTGGTTCTGGTATTGTCTCGTTACAGGGTTATACTAGTTATATATGATTGATTTATTTTGTCATAACAGCACATTGTACTTTTTTGTTGTTGTATTTACTGAAAAGGGAGGAGGTAGTATGGTATACTGGGAATTATTCTTAGTTTCTATGTTCTGCTGCTGTTGTTCACTCTCTCTATACATATATATATATATATTCTTTAATATGTTGTTAGACTCTATGTTACTCGGACTCGGATAGAGTGTCTGGTTGGACACGGTATCCGACACGGGTACTTCTCAATTTTGCCAATTTTTTACACTAAAGTGAAGTATCTTGTCCAAGTGTCGGGTTTCGGACACGGGTGTCGGACACGGGTACTTTAGGGCAAAATGAAGAGTCCGAGTAACACTGGTTAGACTTACATAAATGCTTCAAACATCTGCAGGAAACAGGTGCCTGTACTAAGGATGTAAAGGCATCTCACAAGCGACCTGATTTGAAGGCAACATCGAAGGTAAAGCTGTCAGCCCACATGAAACCTTCCTATGAGAAGTCTTAGAATGGGTAATTGATCATGTATTCGACAGTATTCCTTTGCGTTAGGGAACCAGTAGTCCAGGGCTTGTGCCATCCGATGGTTAGAGTTGTGGTGAGTTAAGGTTGGGAAAAGCATATAGAGTTTGGTCTTTGGTATGTGCCGGGAAGGTCATTTGGAAGGTAAATGTTGTTTTCTGGCCATGTCCTTAGATGTTTGGTTGCAGAACTTTTAGTAAGAAGTTACAGGAACTTTCAGGCCTTTTTAGGGTTTTCAGTGTAAGAAAGAGGGAGTCGCGGTAGAAGGGTAGGAAGGTGATAAACTTAGGACTTTGGTTTGGAAATGTATGGTAGTTGTTGGTGCTATTAACAATACCATCAACTTGAACTATGACGTAGGGAACTTTAATAAAGTTCAGGCATATCAAATCTATGAATCTCAGAAGTAAACATAAATTAAGACAAATAAAGATGGCTGACAGAATTAATTAATTAGCCAGTGTTGATGTAACTTGAAAGAAACATAAAAAAACTCCAACAAAGGCACTCTCTAGTCAACCAAGAAGGCTTCTTATGGGTTCACAATATTCACTTTAGGCTTCTGAATCTTATGATAAATCTTGTTATTGGTTTTGAATACTTTCTCACAAGAGGCAAAATGAAGAAAGAAAACGAGAGGTTCACATCAAACATTCATCCTAGGACGTCAAGGAAAGCAGAAATAGTACATCAACTTGTTATTATTTAAATCTCTAGTTTCTTTGGGTCTTTCTTTTCAACCATAACAACAGATAGATAGGGAACTAGAAATAATGATAACTGGAATCATGACAAAACCTTAGTCTGACTAGTTTTATTTATGGATAGATTTCAAGTGCTTTGGGTGTTCCGAATAGGGCAAAAGCTATTCTGCTGACTTTGTTATTTCAGCATACAGACTTTCTGCTGACTGGTAATGAGGCTGTATAAACTTCAATAGTATTGATGATCTCTTCTTTTAGATAAAATATGAATCTGGAAGTTGGTTTAGGCCTTTGTTGATATCATGAAGATACATTGGTTATCTATGTCTTATAATTGAAGGGAAGGGAATGCGATACATTCGTTCTGATACCACACCAATGTATCATAGGCTTATGAAACTAATAAATTTTGGTTACATTTTATTATTCTAAGGTTTAACTTGTTGAATAAGGGTTAAATATGTGGAAGAAACGTTGTAAGCTTTATCTGTGGAAATTACCAACATTCTTTTGTGGGATAAATGACCAACATTAAGCTGTAAGTAAGAAGAAATCTCGTAAAATTTTATTAATCTAACATAAATTCAAAGAAAAGCATTTGTAGGAAGATAATTATGGCAGTAAATTAATGTTTCTGAACTTATAATCTTGAGACCTAGATAGCAAGTTCCCTGAAGGTCCTATGACAATATGGTATTAGGCTAAGCTTCAGAAATCCATTTATGACTTCTCACCTGCTACGAGATATGGTTTCTTTCTAACCATCTCTTTGGGCCTCAGGATGAGAGCTTTTAGCATAGTTTCTTTCTATGTTGGATCAATATTGGGATTGTTGGGGGCCGGGGGGTGGGGGGTGGGGTGGGTGGGGAGGGGAGCTTCCATTGGGAATATTGTATTTTCATTCCGCTTTTGGACAAAGAGACTTTATGTCTTGGTGTATCTAGTAAAATCTTCTTTATCTGTAAAAAATAATATTTAGAGCCTAATGTATAGGAGTATTTAGTATTACTTTAGTTATTGTTATTGTTGTTCTTGTGTTACTTTTATGACACTAATGTGTTAAAATTATTAATATTCTATGATAATAGGATACAACGATTATTTGTTGTACATAAAGATAGACAATAGATAGATAATCTATAGCTGGCTATAACTTTCAATGGACTCGAAATATATTTGGACTGATGGAAGATGTTTAACAAAATGTTTTTAAATTTTGATTTGGTAGTCACATTTGCATACCAACCGGGAGTGTCATATACATATTAATTTTGATTCTCCTATGCTAATCAAACAATCTCCAAATCTAAGGGAGAAATGGTGTATTACATCGTCAACTGGGAGTCTAATAAAATGGCAAAGATTTTTCCAAATTTTTAGACAAGGCCCCTGCCACCCCCACTTCTTCAGCCTCTGCTTTTGATAGAGCTGACAACCCTTTGAAACAGTAAAGAGGTAGTTGAATCATACACTGAAGGAATACATTCTTTACCACCCCGGTCCATCTTAGAAACACTTCTTATTCGCAGCCCTGCTAATCTTGTAGAGTATGGGATATATAATGTCTGATGATTTCTTCTATCTCCTTCACAATATACTAATCTTGTGTTCCCTTTTTTGCTTTTGAACACATGGCAGATGAAAGATAAAGAAATGGTTTTGTACCCCATAAAAAGATTTGGCCACCTACCAGGTTTGTGAATTCTTGTTGTCTTATTTTTAGTTTATATCTAATTCACACTGTTAAAATATTTAGTTGAACCTATCTTGAAGTTAAGTTGCTTCCTGAACTTCCACGTGTTACGTAGCTTCTTCTTTTTCTGTGTTTGCTGCGACAGTGGTGCAGAATAGGTTTGAAATCTATAAGGAGGAGCGGGTACAGGGTTTGATAAGTTCTGTAAATTAAAATAAGGAAAAATAACTTATCACCATTTAATGGTTGATACTGCCATTACTTTATTGTTGCTGCAGATCTGACTTTGCTCTTATGATGCAGGTATTGATGTTGGATATCAGTTTTATTCACGAGCTGAAATGGTAGCTCTAGGTTTCCATAGCCACTGGCTTAGTGGAATAGATTATATTGGAAAATCTTCAGGTGCACAGGTAATATATTTAGGATTACTTTCGCGAAGATAAATTGAAAAAACTTATTTTAATTTGGGACATTGTGTCAATTATTACCTTGAATATTCATAAAAAAAGTCCATTCTAATTTGGAACTGTTGTTGTTGGTTTTTCTGTTCCTAACAAGCATAGGGGATCTTATGACAAACTCTTAACATTCTTGAGGACCAAGTGACTGACATCGGTGTTAGAGATAAAATAGATGTATTTAATATTGTTGTTATGTTATTACAAAGAGTACTAAAGCCTTATATATAGGCTACTAGTTGAGTAGGGGCCAAGTATGTGTGGGCACGAAGCATACTTGGTCACCAAGTTCCAATAATAATATACTCTAATAATGTCTATCAACATTATCCTACACTCCCCTTCAAGGTGAAATTCTTATATTATGATTTACAACTTGTTACAAGACATAATCCCAAAAATAAAAAGATTCAAACCAAACATAAAATGAAATTATGTTATCTCCAACACTCCCCCTCAAATTGAGATCCTTTTCAATTTGCATGGATTTTTTTTACGTCCAAAGTCAAATTTCTCACCCTCAATACATAACTTCACACATCCACTTTCCGAGCATATCATGTCAGCAATAACGGAGAACACTCGACCTTCTAACTCTCTCTCATTCAAAAACAGCTATGAAGGACTTCTTGTCTTACTTAACAATGGAGGACATCTAGCCTCCCAAAAAAATTGAAAGACACAGGCCTTCCTGCAATCTTGGCCCACTTACTTTCCAATCAACCATTTACGTATTTCAACCCGAGAAATTAACTGCTCTGAACATATCACCCTTTCGGTTTGTCAATAACACTAATCCCTACAGTTGCATGTGGCAACTTGCAAGCCACGTGCATCAGGTTAGATTGGTAGAGTTGAATTTTAGACGGTTTACTTTAACCATTGCCTTGGCTAAGACAGGTATCCATGAGGTGGCTAAGAAGCAGCTTTTCTTTGATCCATTTGTTGCACTCACGATCTGTATTTGAGCTTTCAAAAAGTCTCATTAACTTATTAATATCTATACATCTATACAATCAAACAATTGGGACTCCTATCTATCTGCTGGTTGAATAATATCCAAAGCTGGGTTTCCTAGTAGAATTTCAACAGCTGTTGATATTAAAGAATACAAGATTCAACCCATGGTTCCTACAATGTCAGTTTTGCTGTGTAATTTACTTTAGCATTTTGAGTTTACTGTATGATCCATTCAAGGTTAAGCTGTGATTAATCTGAAATGTTTGAGTATCAGTAATTGTATATATTTATCAGTTACACCTTTGTAAACCATAGTTGCTGTTAAGAGTAAACCTTCTACCAGTTATTGTGGTGTTTGTTTGCTTGTTGGTTTAAATTAAATGATATCAACTTTTCTCAAACATATATAATTGATTTCTATCTGTTTATTCTTTTCCTTTCTAAAGGAATTTTGTGAAAAGGTATCTGCAGTATTATCTTTCTTCTTTCTTTGATTATTCATATTCTGAATATTGCAGGAGTACAAAGGCCACAGGTTTCCTTTAGCTGTAGCAATTGTGTTGTCTGGTCTATATGAAGATGATCAGGATAACTCAGAAGATATCATTTACACTGGTCAAGGTGGAAATGACTTACTTGGTAAAAAACATCAAGTGAAGGATCAAGAAATGTCTCGTGGTAATTTAGCACTTAAAGTGAGTTATATGAAACTTTTTCTTATTTCTTTGCTTGTTACTTTACATGGACTTTCTCTTGCATATATGGGGTTTGGAGTTAATGTAACTTTGGCAATACTAGTAATGTAAGTGGAGATGTAATGAGTCTCAAAGTTCATAGATACCGCAAAAGGATTTCATTATCAATGGATTGGAAGAGATTGGAGATGATTTTGATCATAAGATTAAAGCAGTAATATCAACTAGAGAAGTACTTCAGATGTAATAAATGATTGACATACATCTGGGAGGTTGACAAGGAATTTTTTTTAGGATGACTTTTAAGGCAGCCATGAATCAACTTTTCATAAAGTATGTGTAGAAATGTAAGAATATGTACACTATGTTATATTATTCAGATTGTGAGCAGCTATATTTATACACAAGGATTGTCCCTAATTCTAGGAAGAAAACATGGGGAGGAAAATAGGGAAACCTGTTTTCCTTAATACATTCTAACACTCCCCCTCAAGTTGGTGTATAGATATCTCGCATACCCAACTTGAAGTACAATGGATGAAACATTTTACCAGTAAGACCCTTAGTCAAAATATCAGCTAGCTGATGTTCTGTTTTTACAAAAGGTAAGCAAATGAGACCACTGATTAATTTTTCTTTGATGAAGTGTCTGTCAATCTCAATGTGCTTCGTTCTATCGTGTTGTACTGGGTCGTTTGCAATATTAATGGCTACCTTATTATCACAAAATAACTGCATAGGCCCTTTAGTTGTAACACCCAAATCTTCTAGCAAAGTTCGAAGTCACATAAGTTCACATATACCCAAAGTTTTTCTTTGATGAAGTGTCTGTCAATCTCAATGTGCTTCGTTCTTGCAATACTAATGGATGCCTTGTTATCACAAAATAACTTCATAGGCCTTTTAGTTGTAACACCCAAATCTTCTAGCAAAGTTCGAAGTCACATATACCCAAGGCAATAGCCCGTTATTCAGCCTCAACACTAGATCTTGCCACCACAGACTGTTTTTTACTACGCCAAGTAACAAGATTACCTCCAACAAATGAACAGTAGCCTGATGTAGATCGACGATCCTCTATAGAGCCAGCCCAATCTGAGTCGGAACCGTAGGTCCTGTGCCTCCTTTTAGATGATGGTTAACTTCAATAGGTGAATCAGCAGGTTTACATCCTAACATGCCAGTTTCTGTTAAGAGATCAAGGACATACTTCCATTGAGATAGAAAAATCCCACTGGAAGATCTTGCAACTTCAATACTAAGGAAATATTTCAAGAAGCCAAGATCTTTGATTTCAAACTCTTTGGCCAAACTTGCTTTGAGATTAACTATCTCTTCTCTATTATCCCCTGTCACCACAATGTCATCAACATAAACAATAAGAATGACAGTCTTACCATTTATTTGTTTGACAAATAGAGTGTGATCTGCTCGACTATGCTTGTACCCAAATCTTATCATTGCTTTGTGGAATTTACCGAACCAGGCTCGAGGAGATTGCTTTAAATCGTATAAAGCCTTTCGCAGTTTACAAACCTTACCCTTGGTGACAGATGAAGCAAAACCAGAGAGTATTTCCATGTATACTTCTTCTTCCAAGTCACCATGAAGGAATGCATTTTTCACATCCAATTGTTGAATATCCCAGCCGAAGTTCGCTGCACATAAGATTATGGTACGAACAAAGTTCATCTTCGCCACAGGGGCAAATGTCTCCTGGTAATCAATCCCATGGGTTTGAGTATACCCTTTTGCAACTAGCCTGACTTTGAGTCTCTCAACTGTCCCATCTGGCTTCTGTTTAACTGTATATACCCATTTGCAACCAACTGGTTTTTTTCCATAAAGAAGAGTAACTAGTTCCCAAATATCATTCTTTTTCAGGGCATTCATTATCATAGCATGTTTCTAGTTTTCGTTGCTAATTGCTTCTCTCCACCCTTAAGGAATAGATATAGAAGACAAAGAAGAAACAAAGGAATGGTAGGATGCAGATAATTTATCATATGCTACAAAATTCGAGATAAGATGTTGTGTACAAGATCTAATGCCTTTTCTAAGAGCAATAGGAATGTCAGTATCATCAGAAGAGCAAATAGGATTAGGATTCTCACCATTAACATTATCAAAACTAGGTTCGGAGCAAGGTTGGTGTAGTGGTGCAGCAATGGTGACCTTATTTTTTCCTTTTCGAGCATAGGTCCTCAACTCAAGCTCAGGTTGTCTAGCACATGACTCTTGTAACTGTAACTCCCCCTGTACAGAATTATCAGAAACAACAACAGGAATAGGAGAAGATGGTATAATAGTACTTGTAATACCAGTCTTAGAAGGAAGCTTCTCCTCATCAATAACATCCTCCCCCTGAGGAGAAGGTGAAGAAGAATAAAAAGGTTCCAATTCCCAAAAAGTTACATTCCGAGTGACAAATACTTTGTTAGAAAAAGGATGATAACATTTATAACCTTTTTGGGTTGGAGAATAACCAATGAAAACACACTGAAGAGCCTTGGGATTTAATTTTCCCCGAGTGGGAGATTTATCATGAACATAACACACAACCAAAAACTCGAGGTGAAAGACTAGTTATGTGCTGAAGAAAAGAGATAGGACTTTTGTTTCCAAGGATCCTAGAAGGAAGGCGGTTGATAAGGAATGCACCAGTCAGAACCGCATCTCCCCATAGAAATTTAGGGGTTGTCATTGTGAACATAAGAGTGCGGGCGACCTCTAGTAAGTATCGATTTTTCCTTTCTGCCACTCCATTTTGTTCTGGAGTTTTGACACAGGAGGTTTGAAGAATGATGCCATGCTGAGAGAGGTAAGATTCAAAAACATGATTATTACTATATTCACGACCATTATCACTATGGAGAATTTTGACCTTAGCGTTAAATTGGGTTTGAATCATTTTATGAAAGTCCTGAAAGCAATCAAAAACTTCATTTTTGGAACGCAAAAGGTAAATCCAAGTGACACGAGAATGACAATCAATAAAGCTAACAAACCATCTAAAACCAGAAGGGGAAACAACCCGAGAAGGTCCACATACATCAGTATGGATAATAGCAAAAGGCTCAAAATGACGGATGTTAATAGCAGAATAAGTCGAACGTTTGTGTTTACCGAATTCACATGGTTCAATATATCCTTAAAACTAGCAGAATGGCACAACAAAATTGATGAAGCTGATCCAATTAATTTAGAAAAAGCTCACTGAGTTTTACTTAGTGATGCTGTATAATTTAGTCATAATCAGGATTTTAAAACTTCAGACTTGGATGATATTGATATTGAAATAAAAGGATCCCAACTTTGGTTCATGTCCTTCTTCTCTCTATTTTCGTTCTATCATGTGTTGGAACCTTGGAACTTCAGAGAAACTAAAAAAAATTCTCAAGCAAATATAATTAAGAAATCTACACCCCCTGTCCTAAAAAGGAATTATGATGTTTCAAATCTGTCCATGACAAAAAGTTGAAATAAAACCGTGTGATTATCAAATATTGTTGAATATGATAATCAGAATGACAGACCACTAAGTCGTTAAAACTTAGAAAGTTAACTTTGAAAATTGGCAATTCCACTTCTTCTTTTTTTAATTTTTATTTTTAGGAATGGTAATCGTTTTCTAGTACGGCAGGAGTAGTACATTATCTTTGTAAACTGGTGCTAAATGAAATATAAGTAGCTAAAACACCATTCTATATCAAAACTACAATTTTTAGTTTCATATAAAAAAAATGAAAATTTATGTCATCCCGGTTCATTTGGTTCCTCGGCCGTCTAGCGGAGGTGGATCTAGGCAAGAGCGAGTATAGGCAATTGCGTAGGTTATTATTTGGAGAAAAAACTAATCTTATGCAGGCAACATATTTTATGACCTTTTCTTTTGTATTTGAGTTTCAACCAACCAATTATATTTCAGGCTATAACATCCATTTATATTATATGTTTTCATCATTTTAATTTGAATTAGTTTGGTCTTTTTTTTAGGGTGATGTTTGAAAAGTCCTCTTTACTTGGTTGGACCAATACAAGTTGCTTTAATAGCAGATGCAGTAAGTGTTTTTTTTGGTGTATCTGCGCAATCACTAAATAGTCAAATAAATGAATAATGAGACGAATCTAGAATTTTAATTATAGTAGATTATTAGTAAGACTTTATGGATGGTTAGTGCAAAGGAAGAAAGCTTTGTTGGGAACTGGGATTGTGTTAGATGTGGGTAGTTACCAGACTTTGATACAGACTGATGTGGGGATTTAAAAGTGGGGACTTATAGGAGAAGAACTAAGAAAGATAATAATACAATAGCTTTAAAATTATAATATTCAAATGAGCAATCTCAATGTGTGAATAATGGGTTACATGAGTTTATATAAGAAAATTACATACCCTTAATCTTGAAGACAAATTAAACTTAGCAAAGAAGGAAACAATATCCTAATAATAATCTACCAAAATTAAAAGTCTAGGATCATCCCAATATAAGACTACTTGGCATGGGCTTCCAAAATTCTCTTATATTGGTCCAGAAAAGTTGGGCGAACTCATCATATATCATAGAGAACTTTCCAGTATGCTTTAAAATTATCTATAACACTATATACAAATAATTTACGCTTCTATATTTCTTTACTATTACTACCTCTGTTCCAAAAATATCTCATTTTTTACTTTTTGAAAATCGATTTGCGACATTTTCATATTCAAAATTGATATATATTTATTTAATATTTGTCAGAAAAATAGTAAATATTGTAAACTATCTTAAAAGTATTATATGGTACAATTTCTTTTATTTTCAAGAATTAAATGAATTCACCTTGATTTTGAATTTTAAGATTTTTTGAATTAACTTTAAAAGGAAATATAGGAATTATCTTAAGTTAAAATTTAAACACAATTGGTAACTGAACTTATCTTAAGATAAAATTTTAATGTCCTTAAATGGCAATTTTGGAATATTTTATATATTTAATGTATAACAATAAAACATATATATTTTATTTTCTTAAAATATTTATTTTGCATTATTTTTTTTTTAATATTTTGCCTGACTTGCATTGAGATCCTGGATCTTTTGCCCTTGTCTGCTAGTCATTTTCTTGAAATCTTGAAATTCTCTCAAATGATTTGATATTCTACTACATGGAGTCAAAGTAGTTTGCAGATGTTCTTTTGAAATCTTTTACTGGTTTGGATATGTTTACTAGAAAAGAGCATGCTTATAGCAAATATGAGTTTGTGAATGCATTCAACGTTAAAGTTCTAAAAAGTTTGTTAGGCACCAAAATTGTGGATTTACGAATTTTTAAACTTTCTACATTTCAAGAAAATTGTGGACTTCTGAAATTTGAAACTTTCTACGTTTGCGAGAAAATTGTGGACCTGTAAATTTTGAAACTTTCGATATTTGCAAGAAAATATACATTCGACATATTTTTTTCAAGAGAGTGAGTCATTCAACATTTGTTTGGTGTGTAACTTTGTCCTCTAAATTGTAGTGTTTGTTTTGGAATGAATTACACTATTTCTTTTTCTAATAATTCTATTCTTTTATCTACTTGCAGAACAATTTTGAGCAATCAATACCTGTTAGAGTTGTTCGGGGTCATAAAGCTAATCGTAACTCTGTGAAAGTTTACACATATGATGGATTGTACAAGGTGAGTACCTAGGAAATGCTGTTATTAACGATTCCTATTTTAGCACTTAATATTTACCAAGCAAAATTTTTTGAAGATTTCCTCAATTTGTAAATGTGAGAAAGGTTTTATTTAAAGAATTAACGTTACTGTCAACTAGAACTTCTAATGTGTGAATCATTATTAGCAGTTGGTTAATGCACAAACTACTTAGTGACCAAATTGATGTAACATCCAAGCCTCGTTGTTACTTGTTAGAAATGTATTAATGTTTTTCCTGTTTCTTATATACCTTTGATTTTTATGGTAGCGTTATAATTTTTCACTAACATCGAAATTCTATTGTTTCGTGTGGGGTGTGTGATGTGGGGGGCATGTCAATTGTTAAGAGAGTAAAACAATTTTCATATTCATAATTACGTATTAGATTTAACGAATTTTTATTATATCTGTAAAAAGAGAGAAACTGATTTTGGAAGAGAGAAACTAAGTTTGGGTTTCTCCATTAATACTTCACACTATAACATTTACATTGTTTCTCTCATCTAATTTACATTGAGTTACATTGGCTTATATACTAGTTTAGTGCTCCCTTAATTTATGGGTAGTGCTTCCATAACTTATGGATAGTGCTCCCTTAATTTATTGGTAGTGCTCTCTTAATTTATGGGATAAGATCCCTAATGCATGGGATAAGATTATATCTTCTAACACTCCCCCTCAAGTTGGTGTATAGATGTCTCGCATACCCAATTTTAAACAGAATAGATGAAACAACTTGTTGTCCCGTGCTACGGATATGAACTTCACTGCTAGCACCACTTTGTTTCGCCATGTAAAAGATGAGTACAATATATATCCGAGGAGAATAAACTTTCCAAAGGATATCAATTAATTAGGTCCACGTGACTGCAAATTATGCTCAGCACACATGGCCAACACAACATCTCTCCATAAAATCTGCATGAGGAAGAGACACTACCAAGCCCATAAGCAGGCCCCACACGCAGAAAAGCAGCTGCAATGTACTGGAAATCAGCCCATGTGCAACCACGAAACCAAGCTTGAAAGAAAGTCAATAAAACACAACAATGGATACCATGTTGGAAGAAACATCAACAATGGATACGCGCTAGTAACAAGCGCAACAATGGATACCATATTGGAAGAAACATTAATAATGGTACCATGTTGGAAGAAACATCAAGAATGGATGCGCGTTAATAACAAGCGCAACAATGGATACCATATTGGAAGAAACATCAATAATGGTACCATGTTGGAAGAAACATCAACAATGGATACCATGTTGGAAGAAACATCAACAATGGATACCATGTTGGAAGAAACATCAACAATGGATACCATGTTGGAAGAAACATCAACAATGGATACCATGTTGGAAGATACCATGTTAGAAGAGACATGGAATTTTAAACTAGTACAGTAGCAACAGGGAAACAGGGAAACATGTTTCTTGTATTAAGGAAAACAAGTTTCCTTGTTTTCCTCCTTTTCATTATTTAATTCCTAGACCTCTTGTATAAATATAGCAATTCACATATAGAAATATAAGAGAGATTACATTCTTACATGGTATCAGAGCTCTGATCCTTTATCAGGCGACTTTTTCCGATGACTTTTTCTGGCGACTTTTCCGTCGACCTTTTCCAGCGTGTCTTTTTTCTCTCCTCTTTCCATCTGCAGTGGTCGACTTTTCCGACGACTTTTTTCAGCATGGCTTTTCTCTCTCCTCTTTTCATCTACAGTAGTTATTTTGAGTGAAACTCAGGTTTGGTCTAATCCAAGTCTAAAAACATTCAAGGGCTACATTTTTTTCTGATACAATTTTCTGCTATCTTTGCGCTTGTTAATTATCCTTGTTGTTATTCCCTTGGATAATTCTTGTTGCTCCATCTCCTGTACTGCTAATTAAAGTGGTGTTATTGTGTAGTACAATTAATTGCACTCCCTTTGGTTTCTAGAATTACTCTCTGCTAATTTTTTGAGCCTTTATAATATCCTTGTTGATATTTCCTTGGATATTTTTGTTGCTCCTACTATCTCATCATGGCAAAATCTAGTTCCATTAATAGTGCTGATACTATTTCTCATTTCGCACAATCAGGTATACACTCTCGTGCTCTTAATGTCTCATCCACTTACCCTAGTTGGATTATAGACACAGGTGCCTCTGCGCATATGACTGGGTCCTCCAATCTCTTTACTTCATACACGCCCTGCTCTGGAAAAGACAAGGTTAAAGTAGTCAATGGCTCGCTGTCTTCTATCTCCGGGAGTGGCTCTGTCGTTTGTACCCCTTCATTAACATTATCATTTGTTCTCCATATCCCTTCATCTATGTTACTCGGACTCGGATAGAGTGTCTGGTTGGACACGGTATCCGACACGGGTACTTCTCAATTTTGCCAATTTTTTACACTAAAGTGAAGTATCTTGTCCAAGTGTCGGGTTTCGGACACGGGTGTCGGACACGGGTACTTTAGGGCAAAATGAAGAGTCCGAGTAACACTGCCCTTCATTTACTGCAAATTTACTATCTGTTCAACGTCTTTGTGAATCCCTACACTGTTCAGTAACCTTTTTTGGAAATCATTGTGTTTTTCAGGACTTGGTGACAAGGCAAAGGATTGGCAGTGGTAATGCAGTTAACGGTCTCTATTATTTAGATGTTCCCTCGTCTAACATGTCCTCTACTCAGGTTCAGGCTCTTCACTCTACTTCTCACCCATGCCTGACCTCTCTCTATCAATGACATCGACGTTTGGGACATCCTTCCTTTTCAGTATTGGAGTCTTTATTTCCATCTTTAGTTAAGCATTGTAACAGAACTCAGTTTTTGTGCGAACCATGTGAATTGGGTAAACACAAACGTTCTACTTATTCTGCTACTAACAATCGACATTCTGAACCTTTTGTCATTATCCATACTGATGTGTGGGGACCCTCTCGAGTTGTCTCCCGTTCTGGTCATAGATGGTTTGTTAGCTTTATTGATTGTCATTCTCGTGTCACTTGGATTTATCTTTTGCGGACCAAAAATGAGGTGTTTGCTTGTTTTCAAGACTTTCATAAAATGATTCAAACCCAATTCGATGCTAAGGTCAGAATTCTCCATAGTGATAATGGTCGTGAATATAATAATAATAATGTTTTTGCATCTTATCTCTCTCAGCATGACATTATTCTTCAAACCTCCTGTGTCACAACCCCAGAACAAAATGGAGTGGCGGAAAGAAAAAATCGACACTTACTAGAGGTAGCCCGCACTCTTATGTTCACTATGTCAACTCCTAAATTTCTTTGGGGAGATGCGATTCTGACTGCTGCATTTCTTATAAACCGCCTTCCTTCTAGAAATCTTGGGAATAAGAGTCCCATCTCTTTTCTCCAACACACGACTAGTCCATCTCCATCACCTCGAGTTTTTGGTTGCGTGTGCTTTGTTCATGATAAATCTCCCACTCGGAGAAAATTAGATCCCAAAGCTATTAGGTGTGTTTTCATTGGTTATTCTCCAACCCAAAAAAGTTATAAATGTTATCATCCTTCTTCTAACAAAGTCTTTGTCACTCGGGATGTCACGTTTTGGGAATTGGAATCTTTTTATTCTTCTTCACCTTCTCCTCAGGGGGAGAATGTTATTAATAAGGAGGAGCTTCCTGAGGCTAGTATTACAAGCTCTATTTTTCCTGTTCCTGTTGTTGTTTCTGATAATTCTACATAAGGGGAGTTACAGTGTACTAAACAGAATGGGTCTGAGCCTGAGTTGAGGACCTATGCTCGAAAAGGCAAGAATAAGGTTATCGCTTCTGCACCACTACACCAACCTTGTTCTGGACCTAGTCTTGATAATGCTAATGGTGAGAATCTTAATCTTACTTGTTATTCTAAAGATACTGACATTCCTACTTGATCTTCTGATGATACTGACATTCCTATTACTCTTAGAAAAGGAGTTAGAGCTTGTACTCAACATCCTATTTCTAATTTCCTAACCTATAGCAAATTATCTGCATCATACCACTCTTTTGTTTCTTTCTTGTCTTCAATATCTGTTCCTCAGAGGTGGAGAGAAGCATTTAGTGATAAGAATTGGAACAAGCTATGATCAAGGAGATGAATGCCCTAAAAAAGAATGATACATGGGAACTAGTCACTCTTCCTTACAGAAAAAAATTAGTTGGATGCAAGTGGGTATATACAGTCAAACAAAATTCTGATGGAACGGTTGAGAGACTCAAAGCCAGACTAGTTGCAAAAGGGTACACTCAAACTCATGGGATTGATTACCAGGAGACATTTGCTCCTGTAGCGAAGATGAACTCTGTTCGTACTATAATCTCATGTGCAGCAAACTTCGGCTAAGATCTTCAACAATTAGACGTAAAAAATGCATTCATTCACGGTAACTTGGAGGAGGAAGTGTACATAGACATACCTCCTGGTTTTGCTTCATCTGTTACTATGGGTAAGGTTTGTAAGCTACGAAGGGCTTTGTATAGTCTGAACCAATCTCCTAGAGCCTGGTTTGGTAGACTCCACAGAGCAATGATAAGGTTTGGGTACAAGCAGAGTCGAGCAGATCATACTCTTTTTGTCAAACAAATAAAGGGTAAGATTATCATTCTTATTGTTTATGTTGACGACATTGTGGTGACAGGGGATAATAAAGAAGAGACGGTTAATCTCAAAGCAAGACTGACCAAAGAGTTTGAGATTAAAGATCTTGGTCCTTTGAAATATTTTCTTGGTATTGAAGTTGCAAGATCTTCCAGTGGCATCGTACTATCTCAAAGGAAGTATGTCCTTGATCTGCTAACTGAAACTGGCTTGTTAGGATGTAAGCCTGTTGATTCTCCTATTGAAGTTGTAGAAGGTGTAGAAAATCTATACACAATGTTATGATTTCATATTGCAAGAGTTTACAATTTATACAAGTTTGGTGATCTATTCTAGGAGTAAAACAAGGAGCATAAAATAGGGAGAGGAAAACAAGGAACATGTTTTCCTCCTTAGTGCAGCACTTCTAACACTCCCCCTCAAGTTGGTGTATAGATATCTCGCATACCCAACTTGAAACACAAGGGATGAAACATCTTACCACTAAGACCCTTAGTCAGAATATCAGCTAGCTGATGTTCTGTTTTTACAAAAGATAAGCAAATAAGACCACTGACTAATTTTTCTTTGATGAAGTGTCGGTCAATCTCAATGTGCTTCGTTCTATCATGTTGTACCGGATCATTTGCAATACTAATGGCTGCCTTGTTGTCACAAAACAACTGCATAGGCCCTTTAGTTGTAACACTCAAATCTTCTAGCAAGGTTCGAAGCCACATTAGTTCGCATATACCCAAGGCGATAGCTCGATATTCAGCCTCAGCACTAGATCTTGCCACCACAGACTGTTTTTTACTACGCCAAGTAACAAGATTACCTCCAACAAATGAACAGTAGCCTGATGTAGATCGACGATCCTCTATAGAGCCAGCCCAATCTGAGTCGGAAAAAGCTTCAACTCTCATATGACCATTTGGTGCAAACAATAAACCTTTGCCAGGAGCAGACTTGAGATACCTCAAAATTCTGTACACGG
Source organism: Aralia elata (assembly GCA_034770075.1). Lineage (NCBI taxonomy): Eukaryota > Viridiplantae > Streptophyta > Magnoliopsida > Apiales > Araliaceae > Aralia > Aralia elata. The sequence goes on along the minus strand of CM068378.1, from coordinate 88,701,661 downwards.
TTTCCATATGACTTTGTCGAGGATCATGCATATATTGACTGACTATACCAACAACATAAGATATATCAAGTCTAGTATGAGAAAGGTATATCAATCGTCCCACCAAACGTTGATATCTTTCTCTATCAACCGTAGGTTCTGTGCCACCTACTAGATGATGATTAACTTCAATAGGAGAATCAGCAGGCTTACATCCCAACATGCCAGTTTCTGTTAAAAGATCAAGTACATACTTCCTTTGAGATAGAAAAATTCCACTGGAAGATCTTGCAACTTCAATACCAAGGAAATATTTCAAAGGACCAAGATCCTTGATCTCAAACTCTTTGGCTAGTCTTGCTTTGAGGTTAACTATTTCTTCTCTATTATCCCCTGTCACCACAATGTCATCAACATAAACAATAAGAATGGTAGTCTTACCCTTTATTTGTTTGACAAATAGAGTATGATCTGCTCGACTCTGCTTGTACCCAAACCTTATCATTGCCTTGTGGAATTTACCAAACCAGGCTCTAGGAGATTGCTTCAAACCATACAGAGCCTTTCGCAGCTTACAGACCTTACCCTCAGTTGCAGATGAAGCAAAACCAGGGGGTATTTCCATATATACCTCTTCTTCTAGGTCACCATGAAGAAATGCATTTTTCACATCCAATTGCTGAATATCCCAGCCAAAGTTTGCTGCACATGAGATTATGGTACGAACAGAGTTCATCTTTGCCACGGGAGCAAAAGTCCTCCTGGTAATCAATCCCGTGAGTCTGAGTGTACCCTTTTGCAACTAACCTGGCTTTGAGTCTTTCAACTGTCCCATCTGCCTTTTGTTTCACTGTATATACCCATTTGCAACCAACTGGTCTTTTCCCATAAGGAAGAGTAACCAGTTCCCAAGTATCATTTTTTTTCAGGGCATTCATCTCTTCTATCATAGCATGTTTCCATTTCTCGTTGCTAATTGCTTCTTTCCACCCCTGAGGAATAGATATAGAGGACATAGAAGAAACAAAGGAATGGTAGGATGCAGATAATTTATCATATGAAACAAAGTTCGAGATAGGATGTTGTGTACAAGACCTGACACCTTTTCTAAGAGCAATAGGAATGTCCAGTATCATCAGGAGAACAAAATAGGATCAGGATTCATACCAGTAGTATTACCAAGACTCGGTTCAGGGCAAGGTTGTGTAGTGGTGCAGCAATGGTGACCTTATTCTTCCCTTTTCGAGTATAGGTCCTCAACTCAGGCTCGGACTGTAACTGTAACTCCCCCTGTGTAGCATTATCAGAAACAACAACAGGAGTAGAGGAAGATGGCTCGAACTCCCCCTGTGTAGTATTATCAGAAACAACAACAGGAGTAGAAGAAGATGGTATAATAATACTTGTACTTGTACTAGTTTCAAAAGACGTCTCCTCATCAATAACATGTTTCCTCCCCCTGAGGAGACGGTGAAGAAGAATAAAAAGGTTCAGACTCCCCAAAAGTTACATCCCGAGTGACAAACACTTTGTGAGAAGGGGGGTGATAAACATTTATAACCTTTTTGGGTTGGAGAATAACCAATGAAAACACACCGAAGAGCTTTGGGATCTAATTTACCCCGAGTGGGAGATTTTTCATGAACATAACACACACACCCAAAAAACTCGAGGTGAAGGAGAAGACTTGTCATGTGTTGGAGGAAAGAAATGGGACTTCTATTCCCAAGAATTCTAGAAGGAAGCCGATTTATAAGAAATGTAGCAGTTAAAACGGCATCTCCCCATAGAAATTTAGGTGTGTTTCATAGTGAACATAAGAGTGCGTGCTACCTCTAGTAAGTGTCGATTTTTCCTTTCTGCCACCCCATTTTTGTTCTGGGGTTGTGACACAGGAGGTTTGAAGTATGATGCCATGCTGAGAGAGATAGGATGCAAAAGTAATTATTATTACTATATTCTCGACATTATCGCTATGGAGAATCTTGACTTTAGCTTCAAATTGGGTTTGGATCATCTTATGAAAATTTTGTGAAAACAGTCAAACACCTCATTTTTGGAATGAAGAAGATAAATCCAAGTTGTACGAGAATAGCAATCAATAAAACTAACAAACCATCTATGACCAGAACGAGAGACAACCCGAGAGGGTCCCCACACATCAGTATGTATAATAGCAAAAGGTTCAGAATGTCGACTGTTAATAGCAGAATAAATAGAACGTTTGTGTTTACCTAATTCACATGGTTCACATAAAAACGGAGTTTTGTGACACTGCTTAACTAAAGAAGGGAATAAAGACCCTAGTATTGATAAAGGAGGATGTCACAAACGTCGATGCCATTGATGAAGAGAAGTCAGGTTAGATTCAAAAGTAGATTGAAGAGCCTGAGTAGCAGTTCCATCTGTAATCAAAGGCATGTTAGATGTGACACCATCCAAATAATATAGACCACCAACTGCACTACCACTACCAATCTTTTGCCCTGTCACCAAGTCCTGAAAAAATACAATGAGTTGGAAAAAAAATGACTGAGCAATGTAAGGATTCAGTAAGACGTTGGATAGATAATAGGTTTGCGGTAAACGAAGGAATATGAAGAACGGATGATAATGTTAATAAAGGAGTACAAACTACTGAACCTCTCCCAGAGATAGGAGAAAGAAAACCATCAGCTACTCGGACCTTGTCTTTGCCAGAACAAGACGTGTATGAGGTAAAGAGATTGGAGGACCCAGTCATATGCTCGGAAGCACCTGTGTCAATGATCCAACTAGGACAAGTAGATGAGACATTAAGAGCACAAGAGTGTATACCTGATTGTGCATAATGAGAAATAGATTTGGAACCTTGTTGTCCCATGCTACTGTTATAAACCCTACTGCTAGCACCACTTTGTTCCGCCATGTAAAAGATGAGTACAATATATATCCGAGAAGAATAAACTTTCCAAAGGATATCAAATAATTGCACTACACTTAGAGACAGAATTCCCTGGGAAAAACACGCTGGAAAAAGCTGCCGGAAAAATTTGCCGGAAAAAGCTGCCGGAAAAAGTCGCCGGAAAAGTCGACTGATAAATGATCAGAACCACGTCGGAAAAACTGTCGGAAAAAGTCGTCGGAAAAACTGTCGGAAAAAGTTGCCGGAAAAAGTTGCCGGAAAAGTCGCCGGAAAAAGTCGTCGGAAAAAGTCGCCTGATAAAGGATCAGAGCTTTGATACCATGTAGAAGGTGTAGAAAATCTATACACAATGTTATGATTTCATATTGCAAGAGTTTACAATTTATACAAGTTTGGTGCTCTATTCTAGGAGTAAAACAAGGAGCATAAAATAGGGAGAGGAAAACAAGGAACATGTTTTCCTCCTTAGTGCAGCACTTCTAACAGAAGTTAATCATCATCTAGTAGGAGGCACAGGACCTACAGTTGATAGAGAAAGATATCAACATTTGGTGGGACGATTGATATATCTCTCTCATACGAGACCCGATATATCTTATGTTGTGGGAATAGTGAGTCAGTATATGCATGACCCTCGACATTGCCACATGGAAACTGTTTACAGAATTCTAAGGTATCTCAAGTCTTCTCCTGGAAAAGGATTATTGTTTGCATCACATGGTCATATGAAAGTTGAAGCTTTTTCCGACTCAGATTGGGCTGGTTCTATAGAGGATCGTCGTTCTACAACGGGTTACTGTTCATTTGTTGGAGGTAATCTTGTTACTTGGCGTAGTAAGAAACAGTCTGTGGTGGCAAGATCCAGTGCTGAGGCTGAATATCGAGCTATCGCCTTGGGTATATGTGAATTAATGTGGCTTCGAACCCTGCTAGAAGATTTGGGTGTTACAAGTAAAAGGCCTATGCAGTTATTTTGTGATAATAAGACAGCCATTAGTATTGCAAACGACCCAGTGCATCACGATAGAACGAAGCACATTGAGATTAACAGACACTTCATCAAAGAAAAGTTAACCAGTGGTCTTATTTGCTTACCCTTTGTAAAATCAGAACACCAGCTTGCTGATATTTTGACAAAGGGTCTTAGTAGTAAGATGTTTCATCCTTAGTGTTTTAAGTTGGGTGTGCGAGACATCTACACACCAACTTGAGGGGGAGTGTTAGAAGATAGTGGCCATTTACAGAAAACAGGGAAACATGTTTCTTGTATTAAGGAAAACAAGCTTCCTTGTTTTCCTCCTTTTCATTATTTAATTCTTAGACCTCTTGTATAAATATAGCAATTCACATATGGAAATATAAGAGAGATTACATTCTTACAGATACCATGTTGGAAGATACCATGTTAGAAGAGACATGGAATTTTAAACCAGTACAGTAACAATAAAGAAGATCGCCGGAAAAAATCGTCGGCAAAAGATCATTATGATCTCAATTTCTTCATAGAGATTTATTTATGTTTAACTAGTTTTCTGAGTGAATAAGAATGGTAGCGGAAGAGAAAAAATTAAGAGGCCGGTGAACAATGCTCTGCTACAATGCCGGTGAACATTGCCCCGCATAAACAGTACCAGCGAACGTCGACAGTTTCGATGAACAGTGCTCCGCTACAGTGCCTGTGAATAGTGCTTTCTGCCAAAGAATAAGGATCAAGTTTTGATACCATGTAGAAAGAGAGAAACTAATTTTGGGTTTCTCCATTACTACTTCTCACATAAACATTTACATTGCTTCTCTCTTCTCATTACATTGAGTTACATTGGCTTATATACTAGTTTAGTGCTCCCTTAATTTATGGGTAGTGCTCCCTTACTTTATGGGACAAGATCCCTAATGCATGGGATAAGATTATATCTTCTAACAATATCGTTGTAATTATAAGGTTATTGGGGAATCTATGAAGCACATACACGTCTTGGATGTCGGCATATCCCTGTTGGATACGTGTCAAACACCGATACTCCACATATACTTTTGAATTACGTATCTGAGACTCTCAGACACTTCAACTTTATTATTTTAAAAGTATTAATGTCAAATACTTCTGGATACTCTAAGGTTATTTCCTGATAGCAAGGGGACTCGAATTCTACGCCAAAATCCTATTTTTTCTTGCTGCCAAAAACACTCATTCAGAAACATACTTTCCATTTCCCGTGAAACTCAACCCTTATCCATTCACATTCCTATATGCTTTGATTGGTATTTCGCTATCATTTTGGAGTTTATAGGACGACTCTCTCTCGGTCCAATTTTTGATAGACTGAGTAGTGTGGCTAGCTTCTTTGTGGGCTTTTGTCAGAGAAGGGTAGAATTGGTAGGTAGGAGATAGAAGTATATTCTAGAAGTAAGCTCATTCCATGTGAATTGTGAAGGAAGTTAGAAACTGGTGAAGGATAAGAATATGGTGTAGGATTAGCTTTACTTTTGTACAAGTAACTTTTTCTATATATAGATGTAATAGCTTTATGTTTTCACAAGTAATGAACTATATAAAAATGAGTAGTTTTTGCTCTCAAACCTCCCTCCCTCCTTCTATCTCCCTCAAACTGAACTCTCTCTATCTGTTTTTCTCTCTTTCCTCCCAATTCTCTCTTCTTATCTCTGTGTTGCTGAAGTCAGGGCCAAGCTTGGCCTGACAGCTACTATGAAAGCATCCAAAGGTGGTGCTGTTTTTGTTTTTATTTTTTTATTTTATCTTCAGTAAAACTGGAAGGCTATCATCCTTCAACTTCTTTAAGTGTTTAGTTTTTCGTTTATGGTAGTTGGGCGACTCCTTGTACACCATATCATGTAAACTTTCCTTATTTGATCAATTAAATTATCTTTCGATTAAAAGAGTGGCAGTTGGTGAGAAAATTGGATTTTTCAAGCAATTCATGGACTTGTAAATACTTTTCAAGTGGTCTGATTTCTTTTTTATTTGATTATGCATTTGATTTTTCAGGTTGTTGAATGTTGGTCTTGTACAGGCGTTTCTGGTTTTATTGTTTACAAGTATCGGTTAAAGCGGATTAAAGGACAGCCCCAGTTAACCACTAATCAGGTTATCGGCTCATTTTTGTTTGTGATTTTATCTTAAGTTTTCTCATTCTTACAAGATGATGCATCTAATCTGCATTACTAGCATACCTTTAGAAACCAAGTTCTAAAATCTGAACATTTCCAATCCCAAGCCCAAAGCTTACAAAAAGTCTGCGAACTGATGAGTCGAATCCTTTATATTGTTATCAAATTCTCAACTGTTGCAACTGTTGTTTTACCATAGCTGCATGTTCTGCACCTAGTCCACCCCTTTTAGCAACATCGGTTGATAGATCAATCGAGTTTTGGAGATATCAGAAAATTTACAAATAAATATTTCACATCAGGTGCCGCAAGTTGCTAGAAAAATGCATCCCGGAACAAGTATCTTTTTTTTTTCTTCTAGAGAAGAGTATGACCGATATGAACTTCAGAGTTCAGAAGTCAACCTGCATATATAGCTAGTTCTATCAATGGGATTTGCAATATTGTTATTTACATCATACCTTTTTTCATGCCCATTCGGTGTACGTCAGGTTCAATTTATCAATGGAAGTGCATCAAATATTCCTCCTAGAATACCCGGGTATGATTTTAGAAGTAGCTGTGCAATTCTTTCTCATTCAATTTGATAAAATGAACTTACTGAACGGCTCAATTGTCGAAGGCTTGTCCACGATGACATTTGTGGAGGTCAAGAGAAGATACCTATTCGTGTTATCAATTTAATTGATGATACACCTCTACCTACAGGTAAGTCTACCTTTCTTTCATTTGTTTTTCTAGAACAACTTGTACGAAATTATCTTGCAATTTTAGTTTTCCCTTTTGCTTTATGCACAGGCTGCATACAGACTTTTTTAGATGGTAATAAATAGAATAACTCGATAAATATAGTTTACAAGGAGCATAACAACATTTTATATTTAAAAAACAATATGCTCAAGTATATAGACGAAGAAGACTAGAGTGCAAAATAGTTTGAAGAAAGCTAGAATTAATATGTACTCTTTCTTATTTCTTTCATTGATAGTAGTTACATTTATATACAAGAGTATTGAGCTAGTGGAGGAGGAAAACATGGATCCTGTTTTCCTTAGTGCTCACAGCATACAAGAAACATACACAGCTCACATAGCACGTAGCTTTGGCTTCTAACACTCCCCCTCAAGTTGGTGTATAGATATCTCCCATACCCAACTTGAAACACAAAGGATGAAATATCTTACCACTAAGACCCTTAGTCAGAATATCAGCTAGTTGATGTTCTGTTTTTACAAAAGGTAAGCAAATAAGACCACTGACTAATTTTTCTTTGATAAAGTGTCGGTCAATCTCAATGTGCTTCGTTCTATCATGTTGTACCGGATCATTTGCAATACTAATGGCTGCCTTGTTATCACAAAATAACTGCATAGGCCCTTTAGTTGAAACACCCAAATCTTCTAGCAAGGTTCGAAGCCACATTAGTTCACATATACCTAAGGCGATAGCTCGGTATTCAGCCTCAGCACTAGATCTTGCCACAACAGACTGTTTCTTACTACGCCAAGTGACAAGGTTACCTCCAACAAATGAACAGTAGCCTGATGTAGATCGACGATCCTCTATAGAGCCAGCCCAATCTGAGTCGGAAAAAGCTTCGACTCTCATATGACCATGTGGTGCAAACAATAGACCTTTACCGGGTGCAGACTTGAGATACCTCATAATTCTGTAAACGGTTTCCATATGACTTTGTCGAGGATCATGCATATATTGGCTAACTATACCCACAGCATAAGATATATCGGGTCTAGTATGAGACAGGTATATCAGTCGTCCCACTAGACGTTGATATCTTTCTCTATCAACCGTAGGTCCTGTGCCTCCTTCTAGATGATGATTAACCTCAATAGGAGAATCAGCAGGTTTACACCCTAGCATGCCAGTTTCTGTTAAGAGATCAAGAACATATTTTCGTTGAGATAGGAAAATTCCACTGGAAGATCTTGCAACTTCAATACCAAGGAAATATTTCAAGGTGCCCAGATCTTTGATTTCAAATTCTTTAGCCAGGCTAGCCTTGAGTTTAACTATCTCTTCTTTATTATCCCCTGTCACTACAATGTCATCAACATAAACAATAAGAATGACAGTCTTACCATTTATTTGTTTGACAAATAGAGTGTGATCTGCTCGACTCTGTTTGTACCCAAGTTTTATCATTGCTTTGTGGAATTTACCAAACCAGGCTCGAGGAGATTGCTTCAATCCGTATAAAGCCTTTCGCAATCTACAAACCTTACCTTTGGTAACAGATGATGCAAAACCAGAGGGTATTTCCATGTATACCTCTTCTTCTAGATCACCATGAAGAAATGCATTTTTCACATCCAATTGCTGAATATCCCAGCCAAAGTTTGCTGCACATGAGATTATGGTACGAACAGAGTTCATTTTTGCCACGGGAGCAAAAGTCTCCTGGTAATCAATCCCGTGAGTCTGAGTGTACCCTTTTGCAACTAGCCTGGCTTTGAGTCTTTCAACTGTCCCATCTGCCTTTTGTTTCACTGTATATACCCATTTGCAACCAACTGGTCTTTTCCCATAAGGAAGAGTAACTAGTTCCCAAGTATCATTCTTTTTCAGGGCATTCATTTCTTCTATCATAGCATGTTTCCACTGCTCGTTGCTAATTGCTTCTTTCCACCCCTGAGGAATAGATATAGAGGACAGAGAAGAAACAAAGGAATGGTAGGATACAGATAATTTATCATATGAAACAAAATTCGTGATAGGATGTTGTGTACAAACCTGACTGACACCTTTTCTAAGAGCAATAGGAATGTTAGTATCATCAAAAGAACAAATAGGATCAGGATTCATACCATTAGTATTATCAAGACTCGATTCAGGGCAAGGTTGGTGTAGTGGTGCAGCGATGGTGACCTTATTCTTCCCTTTCCGAGTATAGGTCCTCAACTCAGGCTCGGACTGTAACTGTAACTCCCCCTGTGTAGCATTATCAGAAATAACAACAGGAGTAGCGGAAGATGGTATAATAGTACTTGTACTCGTATGTGTAATACTAGTCTCAAAAGGAACCGTCTCCTCATCAATAACATCCTCCCCCTGAGGAGATGGTGAAGAAGAATAAAAAGGTTCCGACTCCCAAAAAGTTACATCCCGAGTGACAAACACTTTGTGGGAAGGGGGATGATAGCATTTATAACCTTTTTGGGTTGGAGAATAACCAATAAAAACACACCGCAGAGCTTTGGGATCCAATTTACCCCAAGTGGGGGATTTATCATGAACATAACACACACATCCAAAAACTCGTGGTGAGGGAGAAGGAGTGGTGATGTGCTGGAGAAAGGAGATAGGACTTTTGTTTCCAAGGATTCTAGAAGGAAGACGGTTGATAAGGAAGGCCGCAGTTAGAACCGCATCACCCCAGAAAAATTTAGGAGTTTTCATTGTAAACATAAGAGTGCGGGCAACTTCTAGGAGGTGTCGATTTTTTCTTTCTGCGACTCCATTTTGTTCTGGGGTACTGACACAGGAGGTTTGAAGAATGATGCCATGCTGAGAGAGGTAAGATTCAAAAGCATGATTATTACTGTATTCACGACCATTATCACTATGGAGAATTTTGACTTTAGCGTTAAATTGAGTTTGAATCATTTTATGAAAGTCTTGAAAGCAATCAAAAACTTCATTTTTGGAACGCAAAAGGTAAATCCAAGTGACCCGAGAATGACAATCAATAAAGCTAACAAACCATCTAAAACCAGAACGGGAAACAACCCGAGAAGGACCCCATACATCGGAATGGATAATAGCAAAAGACTCAGAATGACGACTGTTAATAGCAGAATAAGTCGAACGTTTGTGTTTACCGAATTCACATGGTTCACACAAAAACTGAGTTTTGTTACATCGCTTAACTAAAGATGGAAATAAAGACTCTAATACTGAAAAGGAAGGATGACCCAAACGACGGTGCCATTGATGGAGAGAGGTCAGGCTGGAGTCTGAAATAGAGTGAAGAGCCTGAGTAGAGGCCATACTAGATGAGGGAACATCTAAATAATAGAGACCATCGACTGCACTACCACTGCCAATCTTCTGCCCCGTCACCAAGTCCTGAAAAACACAATGATTGGGAAAAAAGGTTACTGAACAATGCATAGATTCAGAAAGACGTTGAACAGATAATAAATTGGCAGTGAAAGAAGGAATATGTAGAACAGATGATAATGTCAATGAAGAGGTACAAACTACAGAACCACTCCCGGAGATAGAAGACATGGAGCCATCAGCAACTCGAACCTTGTATTTTCCAGAGTGGGGCGTGTACGAAGTAAAAAGGTTTGAGGACCCAGTCATATGCTCGGAGGCACCTGTGTCTATAATCCAAATAGGGCAAGTGGATGAAACATGAAAAGCACAAGGAGGTATACCTGTCTGGGCATAATGAGAGGAAGTAGGTTTGGAATAGAATTTCCGAAAAGCTGAGATTTCCTCAGGAGTGAGAGCCATAGTAGTGTCTGCAGTACTGGAGACATCAGCAGAAGAAAGGGGAGGAGCAGACATGTAGGCATGAGATCCACGTCCACGACCAGACCGACCTCCACGTCCTCTAGGACGTCCATGAAGCTTAAAACAGCGGTCCCTGGTATGATTCTTCCCCCCACAATAGTCACATTCACGGGACTCTTTCTCAATAGGAGATGGAATGGGAAAGCCAGGTTTAGGATACGAGGCAATCAAGGCTGATCGATCAACAAGATTTGCTGGTAGTATCATCACTCGTCGTCTGCTTTCCTCTTGTTGGACTCTAGCATGAGCCTCTCTCAGTGATGGGAAGGGTGTCTGACCGAGCAACTGTGCTCGAACCTGATCAAATTCTATATTCAAGCCAGCCAAGAAATCTACAACTCTATCTTCATTAATAAACTTTTGATAAGCTGCTGCATCTTCCTGACATTTAGCTGAGAAAACCCGATAATGATCAAGCTCCTGCCAAAGTGCATTAATCTCTGCAAAATATTGTGCCACAGACTTCTCTCCTTGGCCCAACTCACGGATTCGTTTACGAATATCATAGGCCTTAGACATATCACCAGAGATAGAGAAGGTTTGAGAGATAGCTTCCCAAAGTTCATATGCAGTGTCTAAGAACATGTAACTACTTCTCAGACTAGGTTCCATTGAGTTAAAAATCCATGTTTTTACCATGGAATTATCAGATTTCCATTCCTCTTGGGGAACACCTGCTTGTATAGGCATGATAGTTGTACCAGTGATGAAATGCTGCATCCGATTAGCTTCAATAGACATACGACATGCTTGGGACCAAGCTAGGTAATTGTTTCCATCCAACTTAACTGGACTAAGAACCAAAGCCGAGTTGAGATGGTGATTCCTGATCAACTGTCTTTTATTGGTTTCAATGGTACCATCACTTTGAGTGGAAATAGATTCTGACATGGTAATATAATAGGAGCAACAAGTATTTATCCAAGGAACTTAACAACGAGGATAATATACAGGCTTCCAACAGTAAGCAGTAGTAAGTAATAAGGCAGTGATAACAACAGTAAAAATAGCCCAACCAGTACGAGGCTTCAATAGTACTAACTTAACAAGGGTTCAAATAGTACTAGCTTTATCACTGGTGATACCAAATAAGCCAAATAGGAGCAGTGTGCATATCACAGTAGCTTTATCACTGATAATACCAAACAAGCCAAATAGGAGCAGTGTGTATATCACAGTTCAAGCCAAACAACAGTAGCAGGAGATACCCAGTGAAGGAAACAACCCACCGAACCAAAAAATTAAGCCAAATCTGATCAAACCTGATTTTTTCGCTGGGAGACCACTGTGGATGGAAAGAGGAGGAGGAGGCGACCAGAGTGGGAGAAACCGCGCCGGAAAAGGTCGCCGGAAACTGGCTCACGCGCCGGCGCGTGGTGTCGGAGCTCCGGCGACTGGTCGGCGCGTGGCGGCGCGTGCGGCGGTGGGTCGGAAAAATGAAAACTCCGACGTGGTCGCCCGGCAACAAGTATCCCAAATATGATGTCAATTTCTCATTATATAATTATTGGACTAGTTTTCTGATGGATTGTATGAGTAGCAGCGACGCGGAAGGAACAAAAAAAATTAACTGCTGGAAATGGTTAAGCAGCTGGCTCTGATACCATGAAGAAAGCTAGAATTAATATGTACTCTTTCTTATTTCTTTCATTGATAGTAGTTACATTTATATACAAGAGTATTGAGCTAGTGGAGGAGGAAAACATGGATCCTGTTTTCCTTAGTGCTCACAGCATACAAGAAACATACACAGCTCACATAGCACGTAGCTTTGGCTTCTAACATAGTTCATTTCATATATCAACTACCGAAACCTTTTGATAAGATCGTGTTATATTTTATGTTACACATCAGTTAGCACCCCCGAAAAAAAAGTTTTATTCTCCTTTGCTTTGTCTACAGTTTAGAGGTGAAGAGTTCGGGTGGAATAATTAAGTTACTGCACTAATCACCGTAGATATATGCAATTTTTTGAATGAGTTTTATGACATATATATATATATATCATTCTTTGAACATTGCTCTCTTCTACACTTCCATTTTTATATTCAAATTTTTGTTTTTGCATTAACATCGCATTCGGATTAATTAGTGATGTATGATTCCGAATCATTGGCGGGAATGACACCACAAAATTTGGAAGCTAGTATGAATAGGGTATAGATACGAATAGTGATTGTTTGACATTTTTTTCCCTTGTATAATAGAATAACGCAACAGCCAATAGTAAATACTCATGTTTATCCTTTTTCAGTGTTATAGTTACTGACATTCCCTATTGTTGTGTATACTACTTTATTAGTAAGGGGTTGTGCTATCTGACTGCCCAAGTAATTTAATTAAGATATGCCGCTTCACCGAATTTTTATTGCAGGGTTTACATACTCCAAGTCTATTCTAGTTGGAGAAAATGTGAAACTCCCTTCAAATGCTAGTGGATGCAAATGTAAAGGGAATTGTACGAATCCAAAAACTTGTGCATGTGCTAGACTTAACGGTTTGGACTTTCCATATGTAAGGCGAGATGGGGGCAGGTGAGGCTTGAATTAAATCATCGTGTTAGTAATATATGCTAGCTTATTATTTAATGTTGCAAAATGAGATTTATTTTGCAAACTATCAGTAGCTAGGTAATGGTTTTGTTGAGTTGGGTTGACTCAAGCTTATGTTAATTTCATGTTGTGCCTTTTGGGTTCCTAATTCTTGGTGCTTTTACCCCTAGATAAGAATCTTTCATTAACAATATGGCCTTGGGTACAACAAATTTACAAATTCAGATAAATGTAAGGTGAATTTGTGCCACATGGGTCCCTTATTCGTTGTGCTTTTAGCCTTGGTTACGAATCATAGGCTCATTGCTTTTCGTTGTGCTTTTGCTCTATTACATACTTTCTCAATCTCAACATGAGAATTCACTTTTGAAAATCAATTATATTTAAGTGAAAGTTTGACTTCTATATATAATCATTAGGGAAAGGTCAAATTTTAATTCAATTATTAAGATTTGGCATATCGATCGTAATGGAGTCTCATTTTGGGACATCCCAAGGAAGGAAAGTTGGACTTTTATATTGGAACTTGGTATGTAAATGGATGTCATAGTTCCAAAAATTTAAGGAGTGAAAATTGAACCACCTTATGCTATAAATACCCTCCATTGATGTTTACAAATAAAATCAAACGATGGCTCCACAAACTTTTTTCTTTTATTTATAGAAGGTTAATCAAGTCCCCAATAAGGATGTCTTTAAATATATATTGCACCAAAAAAGGAAAATGTTGATGAGAATGTACGCCGCACGATTAGAGCAGGATGGATGAAGTGGCAGTGCATCAAGGGTGTTTGTGATCGTAAAATCCCAGCCAAATTAAAGGAAAAATTCTATAGGGCGCGGGTGAAGCTACCAACGGTATGAGTTGAATATCGTGTGACCAAGAAGAAACAAGTGCATAATAAGATGGAAGTTGTTGAAATAAATGTTAACATGGATGTGTGGCCATATAAGATTGAATAGGATATTTGCAAGATGGTTGAGGTTGAGGAGAAGATGCAGGAACATCAAGTGAGATGCTTTGGTCATATCCAACTTCGGAGGTAGATATAAGAGGAGGGAGTTGTTGATTAAGGACATGTCTTTTATAGGAGTGAATGGAGGACTGCAAATCCGCATATTCGAGATCAAGTAGGGTATTCCACCTTTTTGTTTCTCACTTTTCCCTCATTTTCTTTCATTTAGACTTATATGTATGTATTTATGTATGTATGGATGTATGGATGTTTCTACACATGGCGTGTTTTTTATTTTATTTATTTGTAGTATTTTTTTCTATTATTTTGATTCGACCTTTTGTATTTTATTCTTTTATCTATTCTCTTTTTATATTTGTCTTTCTTCTTCTATGCTTACATAGATTTATTTTCAACCTACCCCAACTAGTTTGAGATGAAAGACATTGAGTTTCGTTGAAAGGTAATTTAATCCATTCAAATTACAAGGATATTGAAATTATAAAGTATCAACCATTTTGGGACATCGAAATTGGTGATATGACATCTGTTTGATGGAGGGCGTACTTGTTGTCCTTGTTTGACCGGCATCAAATTTTGTGTCTTCTCTTAAGAATCAACCTTCTTTTTACTTTATTTCAGACTAATAGAAGCGAAGGACGTTGTGTTCGAATGTGGACCGAAATGTGGATGTGGACCTGAGTGCATCAATCGTATATCGCAACAAGGAATAAAGTACCAACTTGAGGTATGAATCCATAAATCTAACAATGCGTAATGAGTGCTGTATTGTGCATATTTGATGTTTTTAAATGTTCTTTGAACAGATTTTCCGTACACCTAATAAAGGGTGGGCCACTCGGACTTTAGACTTTATACCTTCAGGTGCACCTGTGTGTGAATACACTGGAGTGCTTAGGAGAACAGATGACTTGGATAGTGTCTCTGTAAACGATTATATATTTGAAATTGATGGTTGGCAGACAATGAAGGGGATTGACGGAAGGGAGGTACTTACTCAAGAAGTTCAAATTTTATCTTCACATCACACATAGCTACTCTATTTCTCTGTCTCTCACAGTCTCACTTTTCCACTTGGTCACTTGAACTTGCTTAGTGTGGATGTCATTGTCTTAAATACATTAACCATAATATTTCCCTTTTATGCTTCTTAGGACACCTCTGTGAGTCGGATATTTGATTGCATATTTCAGTTTAAAATGTGAACTCCAAAAAAGATGCACCTTGGACTAGGTTTGCTCGACAGGAAATGGTTATCTGAAGGAATTAACAATTCCATGTGTTGTGATGGCCCATAGAACCACGTAAGAACACCACTATAGGCTAGGAATACTGCAAGTTAAATATGGTCTGCTCAAATTTTTGCTCCATCTATTGGAGATTAGAAGCATCATAGTAGTTTTGCATCATAATATTAAATCCAACAGTCTCATTCCAATGTCAGTTGTGTCAAGTAGGATGCAAAAATAATGGAACTGTGGTTTCTTCTCAGTTTTATGGGTGACTTGGAATGAGCTACTGTTTTTTAGGTAGAGTTCCTTGTCTCACAGTTTGTTGAGGGATTTCTTGCATCGTATATTATAGCGGAACTACTGAAGGAGATTATGTTTACATACATATGGTTATACTTTAAATAAAATATAAAAGTAAAATAGACTGATAGCCATTTTCATATTTATGTTTTTTGCATGAAGTGAGGATTTTGAACATAACCATTCAATAATAGGATTAAAAATATTGCATTCTTGTAAAAGTGTATTCTATTTCTTTCAGAGGAGACTGGGAGATGTGTCTGCATCCTTGGGTAATCATTTAGAGAAAGCTGATGACAAGACATTAGAAGAAGGCACCCCCGAGTTTTGTATAGATGCAGGCTCCATTGGCAATGTTGCTCGATTTATCAATCACAGCTGTGAACCCAACCTCTTTGTTCAGTGTGTTTTAAGTACGCACCACGACATGAGACTTGCTCGAGTGGTTCTATTTGCTGCAGAAGGCATATCTCCTTGGCAGGTAATAGTTTTCTTTCATTTTTAACATGTATAGAACTGTTGATTTTGTAGTTGTGTACATGATATTCTGACGTATTTCGTAACATTTAGTACTCCTTTCATGCCAGATTACATCCTTCTGTCTTAATATTTGCCATCTCTGTCAAATATATTAGGAACACTATACTGATATCTGATGCTTTCTAGTTACGTAGTTTAACTAAATGAATTATGTTTTGTTATAAAGGTTATGGCATCATATATGTATATGTATTCAAGTATATTAATAACTTATCAAAAAAACTTACAAAAATAAAATTTAGAAATGAATTTTTGTCGTAAAATCCATGTAAAGTGCACCCAAAAGAAAAGGGACAACTAAATTGAGACTAAGGGAGTGTCATATCATATTAAAATTGTTTGAAAGCTTTCTAAAAATCAACTACCAAGCCTGTTGCTTAACTAATAAAACATGAAAAGAGTTGAAAATACAACGCAATGACTTTCGTTTGTGACTTGTATTGGTGAATTATGCTAAAATTAGCCGAATGTATCATCAGTCTTTGTCTATGTTGTTCCAACCAGCCATAGAGCATGTACTCGTCTAATTTTGTGATTAGTTCAAATTGCTTCAACTTCTTTTGTTGTAGCTTTTGGTTTTCACTAACAACTAACCTTTTCATGTTATTTTCAGGAACTTACGTATGATTATGCCTATGCACTTGATAGCGTCGTCGACTCCAGTGGCAAAATAGTAGAGCTGCCGTGCCATTGTGGTACAAACGATTGTCGAAAACGGTTGTACTAATTGGGAAAATTCTCAGCTGATTTAGATGTGGCTTTTAACCTCCATGGCTCCATGAGAAAAGGAAATGGATAGCATGAATTGAGTTTTGAAGTATGTTAGAATCTTTTCATATCCTCGTTTTAGTTTCCTGGAGAATTGAGGGAATTAGTAGCTGTTGAACTCAATTTGATGCCTTCTTTAAACTCATTTATTTTAAGATTTATAATTCTTAGTTGTGAATTTGTGATCATTCTAAGTATTTTCAATTTCCTTTTTAAAAAAGAATTATGAGTGATGGGAAAATATGATTGTGATTATGAAAAGCAAGTCAGCACAAGCTGAGATTTGGAATGCAAATATCTCTTTCCCTATATACTGCAACTGTCTTTAATGATAATTTTAGCGTTTAAGCAGAGGGTACATTTCTTGCAATAGGAGTCTATCATATTATTATTACTATATATTAGTTTGATATTACGAGACTGATAACCGCGCAAGTCATGAGTTAGTATCGATAATACAATTTAAAATTATGATGTGTCATTTGAAGTTATATTAATTTGAGTATGAATAGTATAATATAAACGGTAGTAATACATTGA
This sequence comes from Aralia elata, assembly GCA_034770075.1. Classification (NCBI taxonomy): domain Eukaryota; kingdom Viridiplantae; phylum Streptophyta; class Magnoliopsida; order Apiales; family Araliaceae; genus Aralia; species Aralia elata. The sequence continues at coordinate 88,684,197 of CM068378.1, read as the reverse complement.
ATATGAAATTGAAGAGTTGTATGTGTATCAAAATTATTATATATTTTTTAATACGTGCATATACATCTTTAGAATAAAACAACAAAGGATACGAAAAGTTTGGAATAATACAACTCAGGACTAACTTGGGATTAACTTGTTGACAAATTAAAATGACTCAATTAATTTGGATAAGATTTTGTCTTGTTATATATAGTTATAGATTGATTAAAAAGTTTGCAATTTAATAAAACACCAACTAAATAAAAAAACTATATAAAATTAAGAAATAATGATGAGAAGATAAATTTTAGAATAAAACAACTCAGGACTAACTTGGGATTAACTTGTTAACTTATTAAAATGACTCAATTAATTTGGATAAGATTTTGTCTTGTTATATATAGTTATAGATTGATTAAAAAGTTTGCAATTTAATAAAACACCAACTAAATAAAACAACTATATAAGATTAAGAAATAATGATGAGAAGATAAATACTCCATCCGTCCAAGTATAATTTTTTTTAGTCCACAAAAGGATACAAATCAAATAAATTAGTTTTCAATCAAAAGTATACTTAAATGGGACTACTAAGTTTAGAAAATACAAAGAGTCATTAGTATAATTATATGGGGTTTACTATGAATAAAAGTGGTACTTATTTTATTATCTTTTTTTATTTTTATTTTTTTTGTAATTTGTGTGAAATGTGTACTTGAGAGAGAATAGAGTATGGTAGTAACAATATGGATAGAATTAGTTTAAAGTCTAGTGAACGATTGACAAGTAGCCAATTGAATTTTTCTCTGATTTTTTATGGTGGAATAATCAAAACAATTTTTTTTTTTGTTGCTTCTAATTATACTAGCCATGTGACAAATAAAAAAAGTAGGAAAAAAAAGAGAGTAATTTTTTGTAAACAAATTATACACAAAAAGTCATGTACAAATAATATAAAAAAATTGAGAAATAATAATTAAAAAAACAATGAAACCCATTTATACATTACATGAATCCTAACATTTGTACATAACTTTTTGTATATAATTTGTATACATAGAATTGTTCAAAAAAGAACACGGGAGAGAGTTGATAAATGGGACTATTTTGAAAATAAAAATATCTTTAAATTTTGTAGATGGGAATATTTATGTAAAATGAATAGAGTAATAAATTAAATTCATGCTAGAGAGAATTGAGAGAGAGAGAAGCTTCACAAACAAACATAAGACCAAGCTAAAAGGAATCTAAAGCTCGTCTCCTTTTCCAAGTGGGATGGTAAGAAAAAAACAAAGAACACAGCAAGGTTGTCTTTAGATATATATATATTCCTCACAAGTCACAAGCTTACTAGTACCTAGAATCACATGCATACACCCACTTTTGCACATTCAAAACCCACAATAAATTTATGGCCACCCCCACCAACATTACTCCCCTTGGCCATTTTGCCTCTCTAACCCCACAAAAACATAAGCCCTAAAAACACAATGTGGACTACTACCAAAGAAAACATGCCAGTAGACTGTTGAAGCTTAAGCCCACCGTGACTGTCGTCATTGTTGATGCCGACGCCTGAGGGGCCTAGCCCCGTACCAACACCCCCTAAGACACCACCGTTGTTTGGTGTGGTCACGTACGGAGAGCCTCCCATTGGTGTCGTGGTGGTGGTTGTTGGTGTGTTAGTTTTTGGTGTCGTCGTAGTTGGAGTAGCACTAGTGACAGCAGAGAGCCATAGCCAAAATAAGAAGTAACCAAAATAAATTTCAGAAATTAGTAATGTTGTGAAATTTCCAACAAGGATGATATGGGTAATATATTTTCTGCTCCTATTACATGACATTGCAAATCATCAAGGGTGCAAAATAAAATCACTGTAAAATAAGATCTAAGGTTAAGAACAAGCACTTGTATACGAGAAATACGAGAAACTAATGCATTAGAAATTTAGTACTCTAACGCAATGTTTGGCAACTCAACTTCACGTCTTGCAATAGAAACAAATGCTAAATTTAAAGTAAATTTCAGTTGCATAGAATTGCAATAATATGCTTCCAATTTAAATTCCGAAATTTGATATTGAATTGCCAAACATAGGGTAAAGAGAATCTAAATCCCAATGTATTTTAACTTTTACCCGGATCAATTTCTTCTTGTAGGATTTGTGACATGCCAAAATCAAACTCATGCTAGTATCACTATGGTTTGAGCACTAATAATCCCAAATGGGTTGTGACTATTGTGTGATATTTATAACAAGTCCTGCTATATCCATCGAATTTTTGTGTCGACTTTTTAGCCGAGTAGACACAATGGCATGCCCTATCAATATTTTTAATTTTAAAGACATTTTTCCATTATATCTAGTCGGCTGAAAAGTTGACACAAAAAAATCAAAGGATACATCATTTTCCTATGAAATAATTCTTCAATTCCCTTCAACCCAAAAGTGCAATGTTTAATACATGATGTACTAACTTTGTATTGCATCATTTACGTTGGATTGGGTTATTTTCGCATAGAAAATATCAGCTCCCTACAATTGCCATTACTTCATGGTGTTTTTTAGGGGTCTTTTTGGTACATTGAACAATATATTATTTTTTCTTGTACCATTAAACCTATAATTTTCATCATTGGAAACATTATAAATGGGAAGGGTTTTTGGCTCTAAGCTAGCGTGATTGGGTAAAGAGCAAAATCTTTTGAAGTTTTCTGAAACAATAATATTTGAAGTGATTATACTAAATTGGGGTAATTATCTCCACAAGTTTTTATTCTATATTTACAAGTCTCGGTCCTACTCGAAAATAGACTTCTCGATTTCCCCAAAATAACGTAAAAACTAACATAACTCTGTTAACTACGGGTAATGCTACGAATTTGAATTTTTTTTTATCTCAAATAATACAATATTATTACATTGGTTAATTACATTTTTTATTATTAAGTACATCATAAAATACTATTTGTTTAATTTAATGTCACAAAATTTTAGACATATTTGAGATAAAAATTTGAGAATCCTAACATTATCCATTATAATAGTAAGAAAGAAAGAATAATGTTAAGAATTTCAAATTTTCTACGCGAACCAGAGAGGTAAATAAGAAAATTGAACCGTGGATCCCATTTTCCACTTTTCACCCCTTTCTTTATTTCTTTCTCTCGCTTTCTCACTCTATCCACTTAGCAATTTTTTCTCCTTTCTTTATCTCTCTTTCTTACTCTATCAATACTTTTTTAGAAAATAAAATTGAGATGAGTTCCTTTTTACCTCATAATAATGTGCATGTCTACCATTTATACCCGATTTTATTATTATCAACTAGATTTTATTTTATTTACTTATTTAATGTTAATTCATCAAATTTATTTTTTTACTTATTTAATTTTTTTAAAAAAAAGTTTAAAAAAATTATCAACGTGATAATCTTTTTAAAATGGAATCCACGGTCCAATTTTTCATGTCTACCGTTCTGGTCCGCATAGACTTATTGCTACATAAATACCTCAGCAACACACTGTCTGTTACAGGCACTGGTTGGAGGATTGGGGGGAGGTCTGGTACAATTTGTACCGGACATTACTACAGTGCAATTTTTGAACCATTGAATCTTTTAAAACAGATCTAATGGTCACAATTCCCTTTCACGATTCCCTTTCCCTTTCCTCTCTCTCATCTACTCTATTCTTTTCCCTTTCCTTTCACGATTCCCTTTCCCTTTCCTCTCTCCTCTCCGTCCCTTTCTCTCTCCTCCCCCCTCCCCTCTCCGAAAGAGGAAAGAGGAAAAGGAATTGTGAAAAAAAAGGAAAAGGAGAGAGAAGAGATGAGAGAAAAAAGAGAAAGGTACAGAGATGAGAGAGAAAAGAAAAAAAGAAAAAGAAATTATGACCATTAGATCTGTTTTAAAAAATCTAATGGTCTAAAAATTGTACTGTAATAATACCCGGTAGAAATTGTACAGGAAGTTACTCCAATCACCGGTAGGAAGGAACCTCCGAGATGGAGTATTGAACATTCACAGTAATCTAGACATTTCAAACATAAACCTAAAAAGTGGGTTCAAATCTCAAGACGAAGATCCATCCAACGGTCCTAAATAACCCTTTCACTATCACACATCAATAGTTGGCCACTAATGTGGGACAGGACCTAAGTGTCACTGACCACAAGTGAAGGACAACTTTTTGACCATAAAAGCCAGAGTTACCCATTTTTTTACTGTTCAAATTTTAAATATACTACTCTAGTTATATTTACCTTCTGCCAATATATATAAAGGGGATTTATTACACAAGAAAATTTTAATATTTTCACAAATTAATTATACTATTTATGTGAAATATGAATATAAATATTTCCTATATAAATTGCACTAACTTTGAAAATAGTAGAAAGGTACAACTACCTATACCAGCAAATAGCAATAAATGGGTAATCAGTCAGGGACATGATCATATATAATTACGTTTAGATGACAAAAAGAAAAGCTCAGTCCCCCATGTATAAATTATTAGCCCAAAAGTTAGAATGAAAGGTGGGTATTAGCTTCTCAAGGGCACCCCTATTGTTGCTATTAACACTCCCAAAATATGATTCCACTATCCTAAAGATGTCATTACTCTACTTGTCCCCTTTTCTTTAGCATTATAAACCATCCTTGTTATAAAAAAAAAAGTGCAATTTTTGGTGGGATCCATGAGGGTATTTTTGAAACTTTTTAACAAATCCCATTACATATTTTTAAAAAGTGTGCAAGTGAAACATGGAACATGATAGAATTTGGAGTTCTTATCATAATGAATGAAAGGGTAAGAAAATAGGAGTAACTTGAGGTGACCAAGTAAAAAGTTTTTAACAGTAACTGAACTAAAGTCCAACAAAATAATTTAACTAGTTCCAAAAAAGAACCACCTTTAATGGAAAGAATGGGGCCAAAGGATTGAATATGCTCTCACAAGGCATAAAAGTTGCACTTTTTTCAAGGAATGTGGACTATGGAGAGATACCCATCCATCCCACACTAAAGCAGCATTTTGAGGGGAAGAAATGAGAAAGGTCATTAGACAAAGGGATTTCAAGTTTAGCTTTTAGACCAGATCATGGGGTTAATAATAAATTATTAAAAAAATAAATAAATAATTCAACTGGTTCTTGATTTCAAAAATACAGGCTTTCTCTCTATTTACTTTCTTTTTATTCTTTCAGTTATAACTTAAAGATACCCTAATATAATAACCCAAATTTTTCAAAAAAAAATATATAGATATGTAGATTTCCTTAATAATTATTCTGCCATGTTGTCTCATATTTCTGTCACATTAAACAGTTAAAATTTTGTCATTCTAGTAAATTCTAAAGCAGGACCACAGAAGCAATATACCTGGCACTAGAAGGATAAACACAGCCAGCAATGCCTGTAAAAATAAAGAACAAAATTAACCAAGTTATATATATATATATATATATATATATATATGGACAAATAGGAGAACAATCCAAATACAGCCATACAGGTAATGTAAAGATGCCATCTAACTTCCAAAATATATGAGTTTAGTGCAAAACCTCTTTTGCAAAGTAAATGGCATGTAAAGTTAGTTGTGAATTACTCACATTTATATAAAGAGAGATTTATGGTAAATGTTTACTATAGCACTATGCGGGAAAATGATCTCTGACCGTTCATAAGAAATCGAGCCGTTCAAATTTAAAATTTTTAATCATTTCGCTAATAGGATAGCACGTTTTTTTTAAATTTGGACTATCCATTTCTCTTCTCAGATCTAAGGGGATATTTGTTTAGAGCTGAATGGAGTTGAATGGCTGAATGGCTAAATCGGTAAGTGCGTTTATTTTGGTCTGAATGACTGAATCGGTCGGATGATTGAGTTGAATGGCTAAGTCAAATTTTTTTAACTGAATGGCTGAATGAGTAAAAAAAATTTAAAAAAAATTAAAAAATTAAAAAAAAATATTAACTATTATATTAAGTAATATTAAATAAATTTACAATAATTTTAAATTTTTTCAGAAGGGTAAAATAATAAAATTCCGTCATTCAGATATTTCATACATGTCAATTATCAAACAACTTTTTTCATTCAGATTCAGATTCAGCTCATTCAGATTCAGATTCATTCAGTTTTTATCAAACACCCCCTAAAATTTTCAATCATTTCACTAATAAGATAGCACGTTTTTTTTAAAATTTGGACCGTCCATTTTCTTCTCAACAACCAAAGATGTATTGGGTTGTAACAAAAATTTGGGATACCATGAAAGTAACTTTCATGGTAAGTTAATCAATTCATCAATATAAAGTGCTAATACGCAGACAAAAAAAATATTTCTTCGGCCTACGTGTTGATACTGTATTAGTCGATTAGCATAGTTAACTTAATACTAAGCAAGTAATGAATCTATATATATATATATATATACACACATATATTGAGCATTTAAAAAATGTGGTGGTGTGGGGCTCACTAGGGTCAGATGGGGTAACAGTAGCAGCACCAGCAAAATCACAGGAGCCAGGGGTTTGGCCTTTTTTCTGGAAATAACTATTGACAGCATAGTTGCAGTGAGCCAATACAGTGTTTGGGTTGAAACAACCACCATTCTGATGGATGAGGGTGCAATCTGCCCCAGCTCCACATGCATAGTCGAGTGCCTTTTGAAGGACTGACTCACTCAACCCTTGCTTGCATATACACCATGTAGCACCTATTTTTTATTAAAAATAAGAATAAAAATAAGAGTGAATTAGATCAGCCCATTATTAACAAATTTTTTTGGCATTTTCACATGTTTGATAGGACATTTCAATTTTTAAAGAGAAAAGGTTTTATGGGTAAATGAACATATAACCTTAAAATGACTTGTGATTTCAACTTGGTAAGTCATTTTTTTCCAAAAAGCATACCAGCAAAAAAATTGAATACTTTTCTTTAAAGTATAGTTATATACATGATTTCAAAGCAAGAGAAAACAAAAGTAAAGCTCAAATATGTTTACATAATTTTGTGTGTATATATATACACATATATACATATATATATACACACACACAGAGGATATGAAAAAATATTTTTTTAAAAAGAAGGGATGCTAGAGATAGAAGGTACTCTAGTAGAAAAAAGGCAGTAACAAAATTAACTAGCAGATAATAATATGAAGTGTTGCAAATTTAATCAGTTAAGGAGTTAATTAGGTAGATGGAATAATAAAAAAAGTTAAAATGTGTAGAGATGAAAGAAGAGCTTACTTGAATGCCCAGCCATGGCCAAAAGAAGCACCACAAACACTAAACGAGCCATGAACAGAACAACTGGTATAGGGAAGTAGAAGAAGAAGAAGAAGAAGAAATTAAAGGGTTATGTACCAAAGACTACTATTAATTGGTGCTCAAGCCTCAAGGTGATAAAAAAGCAGCTGGTTTGGTTTGCAGATGAGAGAGAGAAAGAGAATGAGTAAGTGATGTATTGGAGGAGTATAGCAGAGTAGAGTTGTGTAGTTTTTAGAGGACCAATTGAAATGATGGGATGGCAGTGGACCAGACTCAATACTGTCGGCTTCTCACTACTTTATGTGTTGCTGAGAAAAGAGTAAATTTTTATTTTTATTTTATTTTTTTACTTTTCTTCCCCCTTTATAGTCATACTAGCGGTAACCCCGTGCCTCCGACACTAATTTTTGTTGGAGAGAAAAAAAAAATATAGAAGAAAAAAGTATTAGAGATAGGGTTTGAAGAAGAAGAAAAATATAGAAGAAGAGGAAATAAAGAAGGGGAAAATAATGAACGGTCAGATTTATACCAAACTTTGAATGGCTCAGATAATTTATTAGATGAGCGGGAAATTCAAAATAATTTATATTTTGTTATATAGATATAGTATCTTTTAGTATGAAAAGTATATATATATTATATGGAATTTATCCGCATTAATCTATAGTTACGGACACTATTTCTTCAATTATATTTTATATCGTCCATCATAATAATTAAAAGTTGTGATTTAATTGAATTTAGACCATGCCACTACGCTTTCTAGCGGTAGAGTTATTCTTTCTAACGACAATTTAAATTACAAATATACCCTTCAATGAAAAATTAGTGACTATCGTTAGAAACTTTAGCGACAGACCCTTCTTTCATTCTCGCGCTGATCTGTTTATTTTCTCTCTTTTTTCTTCTTCCTTTATCTCTTTCTAAACCCTTCAAGACCTTATCCTGCCTCAAACTGGCATATGAACTAAAATTGATACTGTTTTATTTTCACTACCATATTCTGTCTCTACAGTTAAACTTAGAGCATCTCCAGCATCTTCTCTATCCCATGGACTATATTTAGTCCATATGACATTAACAAATGTCCTTTAGTCTTCACTCCTTCCAGCAGATGGACTATCCCGTGGACTATAATATAAAAAGATTAAAATAATCAATTAATTTAAAAAATCTTCAATCATCCTTTCACTCTCCCATTTAAATATATTAAAATTATAGTCCATAGACTATCTCATTCCTTGATTTAGTCTTTGTGATCCTTGATTATAGTCCATGGACTAAATATAGTCTTGCTGCTGGAGCTACCGGATGAATCCTAGACTAAATATAGTCTAGGATGTTGCTGCTGGAGTTGCTCTTAGTCCCCATCAAATTAAAATCAGCATCAGTAACCAACAAAATCTGCAAACTAAAACTCCTCCACAAATCCTTCACACACACACACACACATATATAATCAAAGGCTTTGAACTGGATCTGTGGAGAATGATGGGAACAGAATGAGGCTAGCTTTTAAATACAGAGGAAAATTGCAGAGAATTGGAAAGAAAAAGTGGGCGATGAGGTAATTGTTCAAATTAGAGAAAGATAGAAAGCGAATGATCATATCATATCCATGATGTTTGTGGAGGACAGAGAAAAGTGAAACGGGGGGCCATGGAGGTTTTTTTTAAATAGTGAGAGGGCTGATTTAAGCTTAAAAGCCAAAAGGAGATAAATTAAGGAAGAAGAAAGGAGGAGAACGAAACAAATCAGCGGGAGAAAGAGGAAGAAGGGTCTGTCGTTAGAGCCTCCAGGGGCAGTGACTAATTCTTCATTGGAGGGCGGGCATATTTGTAATTTATCCTACCGCTATAAAGAATAATCCTGTCGCTAGAAGGTGTCGCGGCAGGGTCCAAATTCAATTAAATCACAGTCTTTGATTATCATGATGGACGATGTAAGATGTGGTTACTAGAATAATGTGCGTAGCAACCGGTTGCTACGGATTGACTCTCATATATATATATATATATATATATATATATATGCATGTGAGAGAATGTATAAATTTATGTGTCTTATTATTTTAAGAGAATTTATTAATGATATTTTTGACATTTTACTATTTTATCAATCAAAATTACCTTGCATTTATGTACAGGTTATTTGTGTCTAAAATATATTCTCTTTTTTTCCTCTCTCTATATATATATTACAGTTAACATTCATTTTTTGATTATCAGTTACTTAGATAAGTATTAGCGATATTTTTTTAGAGAGAGATATATAATAAGTGAAATTCTCGTATAATCGTATGCTTTCAAATTTAATGTTGGTATATATTTCATAATTATAATTTGATACAAATTTATCGCAATATATAACAAAAAAAAATTTAATTTTAAATTGGATGAAAAAAAGTAAGATTTGGGAGGATTTTAACTATTTTCTTGCGGAATTTATGTTTGTGAATATTTTCATGAAAAGAAAGTGAGAGAAAATTGGTGAAAAGTAACTCTCACTTTGTTTTCAAAGTTTTATGGGACAGAAAGTAATTTTGATCACTTAAATTTTTTTGTTATTTCCTATAATAAATAATCAAAATTTTAGTTCTTTTTATGTTCACTTTCTTTTCTTAACTCACAAATACTCCCTCCATTTCTATTCTTTAGTGATTAAATTTTTTTCACACTTCACTTTCCGTTCAAACTTACAAACTGACACAGCGCTGTAACACTTAAAAAATCATAAGAATTTCCGGTAAAATCTTTGAAAAGTACAAAAGTGAATAAAAAACTCTCAAATAGTTGTATTTTTTAAATAATAATAATAGTTATTGTAAAATAATAATCCTAGCAGACTATTTATACTACCTAAATTTTAAAAAAATATAGTTTAATAAAATTAATAATAAGTTCAAAACATAAACAGACCCAAAAATAATTAAACATACTAGTCAAACTTAAATAATAAATAAAAATAAAATAATTGTTTAAAATTTTCATACATCCCAAAATATAAATTGAACCTAATTTTCACCGACACTCTTCCCCGCATCACAAACGCTGCGTAAAAAATAATGTGGGAGGGGCTAAGGGTTTGTTCGGTTACCAGCGTTTGGAAAACGCATCACATAAATTTTGGTATGCTGCATTTGAGACTCAAACGTTATATTTGTTAGTTAAATAAAGTACGTTTAAAATAAATTATTATTAAATAAATAAAATTTTAAGTGTTTGAAAACACTGCACACCAAACATACAGAGGAAGTTAAGATTCTGATCTGTTCGTGGTGGCTATTAGGTCTATTCTGTCATTCTCAAACGACAAGGGTATTATTTTATCATGTGTATGAAGGACTATTGCATTTATGCATGGGGAGATAAATTAGGATGACAATTCACGTTTGAACCGTGATTATTACCTTACCTAAACTCAATCTCAATCTCGATGGAATGGGTATTTTAACTACTAATTGAGTTTCGAGTCGGTTCTTATTTTACCATTATCCGTCTACCACCCTCCCTAGACCCGACCACTATATACATAACTTCTTTTATGTTGTGTGTGTGTGTGTATATATATATATATATATAAAAGGAAAAAGGTTATCTAAGGTATTGTGATAGTTAAATTTGGTTAAAACTCTATTTAATAAAATGACATAATTTTACATTTAAGTTTTTTATTTTAGAGTTTTATTAAAAAAATATTTAATTAAATTTTTTATACAAAATTATGTCCTTTTAGTAAATAATCTTAGTCAAGTATAGTTAAAGCTGACATACATACATATATATATATATATAGAGCAAAGATCAAGAACAGAACTCTTAAAAAACATAACTAGCAGAACACCCTTTAGCGACGATTTGGTCCGTCGTCATAAGTCCGGTCCATCGCTAAAAAGTGTTCTGCTAGTTATGCTTTTTAAGAGTTCTGCTCTTGATCCTTGCTCTCTCTCTCTCTCTCTCTATATATATATATATATATATATATTACAAAGCCTTCAATTTTTTGTAACTGTTTTTTTAGTGATTTTGAGTTACTTCTTATCTTAAAAGAAGTTTCATTAATTTAATTATTATTGTGCCTAGAAAGTAATTATTATCTCCATATTCACTTATTCACTCACTCATGTTAGTTTTTTAGTTGTTTCTCACATCTCTCTTCCACCATCCTTTAAATTCAAAATTATAAATGGACAAGTCTAATTTACACATTTTATAATTTTACATCAGTTCTTTTATATTTTAAAAGGTTTTATATTGCACATGAATCGTGTGTGCCCAATGGTTAGTATATATAAAGCCTCTAGCTTTTGATAATTGTTTTTGGTGATTTTGAGTCACGAACTATTAAACTAACATACAAAAATAAAAACAAAAACTTATTTCTATCTGTACATTATTCTCTTCACTATTCTCATATTTTACTTCCACTTACCTATGTATCTCTCAACTACTCTTACATTCTACTCCCACTTACCCATTTATCTTTTTTTGTTATTCTAAATTTCTATTATTAATTAATAATATTTAAACATAATTACACACACGTGAGTGTGTGCCCAACAAACTAATATTTATAATGAATATACATGTTTATAAATATTTTAAATACTTACATATATATATATATAGAAATTTTTTGCACACTTATAAATTATACAAAATATATTATATTAAGAAGTAAGTATTTAAAAAATAGATTAATGTTAAAATGAAACCCCTTTTATTAAATGAATATGGTAAATACTAGTGATAATCAGATTTCAGAAAACAAGACCAAATAGACTGGATTTTGATATTGTCACGCCACGCCCTGTATCATGGATCCACAAAATGGCTTTCATTTCGTTGTGAGCTTTATGGTACACTTTATTAGGTGATGTTTGATTGCAACTTAAAATGTATCTTAATAACTCACATTTTAATGCATTTTAAGAGCATATATCTTTGTATTAAGAGGTTATTTGAATAGTTTAGACTCATATTTATATATTAACTATTTAGATGACCTCTTAATACAAAGATGTGGACTATTAAAATGTATTAAGAGGTAAACTGTTAAGATGTATTAAGATACAATTAAGCATCACCTTACTATAGCTAAGTGACTGAAACAATTAGGATCATAGCCCAATTGGTTGATTGGGTCAATACTTGTCAGTTATACAAATGGGTTGGGACTTGGGATCAAAGCCCAATTGGTTGATTGGGTCCATAGTTTCATGAATATTCATGACTTTTTGTTAATAGGCATTTTCCCTACTCTCAATATCATTCTCACTTTCTCATTAACTAATTCAAAGTAAATTTTATTGGAATAATTTCAAATTTGCTTCTTCTAATAATTTATCCGTGCTTATTTATATTTTAAGAGGACTATTCATCCGTAACTCAACAACAATCTTCATAAAAAAATGGGACAAATAAAATTTTTTAAGAACAATATATTTAATACACGTATGTAAAATGTTCACATAATAGTATTTCAATTATGCATGTATCTCAAAATTCTCCAACATATGCATTATAGGCATGGATACATGGAGTGGTAGAGCCGTCGAGAACTTCACTAAGCTAAATGAAATTTGTAATTGATTAAAGACTTCACTAAGTTGTATGAAATTTGTAATTGATTAAAGTGGGTCATAATATATATATATATAGGTATACAGCTGTGTAGTACACAGTCAGGTTACAGCGGCGGTTCACCCGTCGCTATAGATATTCTAGTCTATAGCGACAAGACCCGTCGCTATAGCCAACTGTGCACTATGCAGCTGTGTACCTACATTTTTCCCATATATATATATATATATATATAATTCATAGTATCTATTTGATGTGGATCTTTATAAGGCATACATTATTTATGCCATTGAAAATAAAAAAGAAACGGTTAATATTAAAAATTGAAAATCAACGTTCGCTACTAATAATAACATATGATAAAAAAAAACACTTAGCGTCCGTTACTACACTAATCAAAATAAGGGTTTGACTTTACCAATAAATATTTAAGATTTATTAACCAGTGTTTAGTGTTTATTCTAAACTCTAGTTAATAAACCCTAATTTATAATCTATAAACATTGGTTAATAAACCCTAAATATTTTTTGATAAAGCTAAACCTTTTTTGATTAGTGTCCGTTACTATTAGTTGTGGATATTATGTGTGTTTTTTATCGTCCACTATTAATAGTAGCGGACATCAATTTCCAGTTTATAATCTCGATCGGTATAAATGATGTATGCCTATAAAGATTCATAACAAATACATGTTACTAATCATTACCTATATATATATATATATATTTCTATTTCTAACGTAATAATAAGTGAATGCAAATATTAAAGTAATTTCTTAAAAATAAAAAATAACAATTCTCTATATAAAAGAACCGAGAGATTATAGGGATTTTTTTTTGAAAAGATGAATATAAATAACTAAATAATAACATCATCATCAAAAGTACATGCTAGTCGATTTGCTTTTAAGTTAGTCGGTTTGTTTAAATTAGCGGTTTTGAACCGGTTTTGAACCATATCTCCCCCTGAACCGGGTCAGAAATCTACATACCTATAAATTCTATCATAAATTTTCCTTACAGTAGTAATCACAGCTAACTTCTCCGTTCTCCCAAAATTCTCCGACGGCGCCTTTCTACTTGCATCAAAATCCCATTCATTCCTCAACAAATTTGTAGGGTTTCATTCATCTTTCAATAAAATTTATAGGGTTTCAAGCGATGTTGCTTCAGCTTCCACGATTAACCAACTCTTTGAGAGAACCCTTTGACGCTGATCAAGCATACCTCCAACGCAAATTAATCCTTCAGAATCAAAAGCATCGCAGGTACTCAAATTCACCTTTGAATTTTAGTAATCAATCATTTTTTTGTCGTATTTATTGAATTTAATGTTACATTTTCTGATTTTTGGGCATTTAGTTCTGCAAATTCAGTTGAAGAATCGGAACTTGCACGGAAGATTGTTTATAAATGGGATGAAGGTATAACAAAAGTGATATAATTTGTCAGAATCTGTGTTTTTTTTAATGAGTTTTGATATATTTTGTTGTGTGTGGTAGCTTCTAGTGAAGTACGGCAAGCTTACAAACAGTTTATTGGTGCGGTGGTTGAGTTGACTGTTGGGGAGGTGGTTTCTGAGGAGTTTAGAGAGGTGGCATTGACTGTGTATAGGATTTTTGGCAGGCATGTAGAGGAGGATGAGGAAGATAGAAGGATTAAGGAGCAGAAGTAAGTTTATAGTTCCCTTCTATGTTATTTTAATACATAATCTCAGTGTCATCTTTAAAACCACGTTTTTATATTACGTTTTTTAATATAGTTTCTCAGTTTTAATCTTTAGCATTAAAGTGTAATATTTGCAGCAACACAGTGAATGATTGGTTGGATAATAAATTTCACATGGATTAAATATAAAATTGTAACTTGTTTGGCCAAATTGTGAAAGTAGATAACTCACTTGAAATGCAGGGTAGAATTGCAAAGACTACTTGGCCATGTTGTTTCAGATGCAAGCCTAAGAAAAGTTTCTTCTCTAGCACAAAGGCTTTTATCATTGCAGCCTAAGGACATTGAGGCCGTGTTACTTCCAGAAAGCAAAATAAATGGAAGTGGCGACGATTTGGAATTCGGTGCCGATCTTGTTTTCCGACCCCCAGCTCGGTTTTTGGTTGATGTTTCTCTTGAGGATGGGGATTTGCTAGAGGAGGAAAGCATTGCACATTCTTCTTCACTTCACGAGGGATGGTATGAGCATGATGACTCTACGAATCACCATCCTGCTGGTGGTGGGGGAAACTTTGACTTAGGCTGGTTAAGAGATGCTTGCGATAAAATAGTCAAGGGAAGTAGTTCACAATTTCCTCGGGATGAACTAGCAATGGCTATTTGCCGAGTCCTTGATTCAGAGAAGCCCGGTGATGAGGTAATTGCACAATGTTTAACAACTGCTCATAACTTCGAGTTTGTGCTAATTAACCATTTGGTTTAAACAAATCTCATGGAGAGTTTGTAACTCGGTTGTGAAGATAGCTGGCGATTTGCTGGATCTCGTTGGTGATAGCGCATTTGAGACAGTGCAAGACCTTATCATGGTAAGGACTTGGATAATTCTTCCATTACAAGTATTTCTATCTGCAGTATAATTATGGTGTTCTGTTTATTTGCTGATTCATTGTGGTAGTCTTTGTCTTCTTTATCTGCAATTTTAGGATTCGAATTGCTGAGGTGTGATATAGAACCTGATTTCCGGTAGCTAATGTCCTTAAGAACAATATTGGTTATATGAGATGAAGATTGTGACCACAGTATATATGTTTCCAGTTGACTTAGGAATGCTAATCCATAGGTTTGCATTATTCACTTATTTTGGAATAATGGGAACAAAATAGTTTAAGCTACCTGAGAAATATTGTTAAAAGTGAACTCACACATCTTCTAATTTATGTTTTCCTTTATCTTTTAGTTATTAATTTGTAGGTTGTATTGTTTGGTTTTTGAATTTCTTCTTCCTTTCCAGCATAGGAAGGAACTCGTTGATGCTGTTCATCATGGGATGCTCATCTTAAAATCTGACCTAAAGGCTACAAGCTCTCAACCACGCATGCCTAGTTATGGCACTCAGGTATAGAATGAATTAGAGATATGAAGATGAATGCCAGCATTCACTCTTAGTTGTTATTCGTAAGGAAACTAAAATTGACATCTAAAAGTAAGTTATTCTATTTTATAGGTTACAGTACAAACAGAATCTGAACGTCAAATTGATAAACTTCGGCGTAAAGAGGAAAAGAAGCATAAACGTGGTACTGATCATGGGAATGATAATGATCTATCTGCCATGAGTTTTTATTCTTTACTGCAAGCGAGTGAAAAGAAAAGCCCGTTCGATGATTTGATTGGGACTGGCGGAGGGCTGAATACTTTAGCAGCTACTGCCCTTCCTCAAGGTACTGTGAAAAAGCATCACAAAGGATACGAAGAGGTCATAATTCCTCCAACACCTACAGCACCAATGAAACCTGGGGAAAAACTGGTACATTCTGTCTACCATTTCACTATATTCTTTATATGACTTAGCATTTATCATCAGTTTGATTACTATTTGAGGCAATACTCTTGCACTTTCATAGACACGTTCTCCATGAGTAGTAAGATCCAGCCGAGGCATATTTAAGATGCTGAACTCTACTACTACTTCCAGTTTTGTTTCTTTTTCCTGTTTCCTTTGCTTTTCAATCAAAGATTGTGGGAATTGTTTAATAGTGTGGGCTTAAAGGCGTGCCTATTAGTTCCCATTTAGTTTGATTCAAAGTTAATTATAGGCTTACAACATGTGATAATTCTTTAATAGAATTCATGAACTACGGATTTCTTTTTAAAATTATGTTTTAGAAAATATAAGTCTACATTCATCCTGTGTAGCATCTAAAAGAGATGCACTAACTTTTGTACAAACATATGTCGATGACCCTTTCCAAAGTAAAGAAATATAAGTGCCCACCAGCCTACTTAGAATTTCATAATATTTATGTTGCTTTGGAGAGATACTTTCACTTGTGCTTCCTCACAAAATTAAAAGATCAAAACTCTCGTCAAATCTATTGTTAATGTACTAGTATTCATTCTGCCTAAAATAGGGTTGGTACTTGACATAGATGTCAGTATGTCACCTCTGCATTTATTCTTCCTCTACTGGCTTAGTAGAATGTCAGTTCTTTTTGTACTTGATTATTTGGTGATTGCTAATTGCTAATTCATATTTCGTCTACTACTCTTCTTCAATGTCGTCTGTTGTCAGATCGAGATAAAGGAGTTAGATGACTTTGCTCAAGCTGCTTTTCATGGATACAAGTCTCTGAACCGCATTCAGAGCAGAATATTCCAAACAACTTACAATACTAATGAGAATATACTTGTGAGTTATTAGTTCTATAGGCAGTCTCATGTTAAATTATAACGTGAAGGTTGAGCTTTTAGTTTTCAGCAAATATTTTGATAAAGAAGAAACAATAGCTTTGTATCTTTCTCAGGCAACTTTTGTGTACTTGTAGGTTTGTGCTCCAACAGGGGCTGGCAAAACAAATATAGCTATGATTGCTGTTCTACATGAGGTGAGTATTAAGTGAATACTCTAATAACTCTACCTTAATATTTTAAGCATTTGTGTGCTCAAGAAACAACATTGGATGGAAGCATGTTTCAGTCTTTCAATGACATAAATACTCAAGGCCTTTTGGCACATAGCTTAGTCAAATTGGTGGATATCAGAAGCTATATCATACCATGATTATGAGAGGTTATAGTTAATTCTGCACACATGCTATTATGTGGTGCCATCCTGTAACCTATGGTTAAAAGGTGTGATAATGCAGGTTTAATTGTGAGGGAAGCTACTTCGTATAAATAAGAACAGAGGTTTGCATGTGTTCTACCCTTCTCATAATTTGTAATTTCTGAAATATAATATAGAAAAAAACTGTATAAAAACTAAACTTTAAATGTATCATTTGGGTGTCTCAAAATTCGTTCCGAGATCACTATTACCAAGATAATACTCAATTGAAGACATGGAGGGAGTAATAGATATCCGCTTCATAATCAATATCTGTTAGAAATAATAGTGGAGAATATTTTTCTTCACTTTATTCCAATATTCCTCCACCTTTTCCCTATATTCTTCCTTATGTTTTATTCCATGTTTCCCACTCCATGTTTTCTTCCTTGTATTAGCTTGCATGTTTCCTTATATTAAGGAACATGTTTTGTCTTAATTATTTCTTCCAATTGTATAAGTAGGTAACCTTGTAAGTCAAGTGTCTCTTTCTAACATGGTATCAAAGCCTGATCTTTTCCGGCGACCTTTTCCGGCGACTTTTTCCGGCGACTTTTTCCGACAACTTTTTCCGGCAACTTTTTTCGACGACTTTTTCCAACAGTCACTTGTGCAGTTTTTTAAACTGCATATTTCCGGCGACTTTTCCGGCAACTTTTCCGGCACTATCTATGCAGTTTTCTGAAACTGCCTATTACAGTTTGTACCCCACAACCTGTTTTTTCTGAAACTTACCCACAGTTCTTTAAAAAAAAAAAAAAAAAAATGGGCGAAAAATTAGAAATTTCAGATTCTACTCCAGTGATGATTTTTCAACAAGAAATCCCTTTTGCAATTGGGGTAAACTCAAACACACCACAACCATCCCAAGTTTATTACAGTAAAGGATCGTCTCACGAAGATGACGATTGGTGCTGGTAAGGAGATGGAGGTTTTTACAAGTATTGTCCAAACTGCCGGAATTGCTATTCATAGACGGAGTTACTGGTCACTACCGGAATTGCTATTCATAGACGGAGTACTGTTCACTACCGGAATTGCTATTCATAGACGAAGTACTGTTAACTGCCGGAATTGCTATTCACAAACGGAGTTTTGTCCAATTGTCGACTTGAACCGGTTTTGTTCATGTACCGACCATCCAACTGAACTTTTTGTTTTCCAAGCTGAGAAATAGGAGATTTCTATTTATCAGCTTGAGGGGGAGTGTTAGAAATAATAGTGGAGAATATTTTTTTTCACTTTATTCCATTATTCCTCCACCTTTTCCCTATATTATTCCTTATGTTTTACTCCATATTTCCTTCCCCATGTTTTCTTCCTTATATTAAGGAACATGTTTTGTCTTGATTATTCCTTCCAATTGTATAAGTAGGTAACCTTGTAAGCTATCTAAAAAAATGAAAATATATGAAATGTAAGTTCAAGTTTTCTTTCTAACAATATCATTTTGTTATATATATTCAATATGTATATAAGGAAGTGCTTAACAATATGTTTCCCGCCTTGCTTGTATGACGCACCCTTAGCAGTGCTTTGCGTCCTTTGGTGCTCCAAGTACCATGTATATAAGACTAAGTATCATTAGTAGCTTAACTATTTTTGTAGGAAGATAAAGCTGACTATAAGTGGTTTGACGGTTGTTTTGGGTTTTAATGAGGTAGAAGATGGGTCAAAATTGGGTTCCATGGGAAAGTATGCAGCTGTAGGTTTTTGTGGGGACTGTGCAGTGGAATTGTCTGCTAACGAGTACACAACATATTCTTGTCTGGGTTGTGATCAAAATTTTCTTGTTTAAGTGTATGCAAGATAGTAGATTTTGTGCTTGCGTTTGTATTTAAAACTTTATTGCTAAAGTCTAGACTTAATTTATCAAAGTGATTAATGTTTTCTGCAGATTGGACAGCACTTCAAGGATGGTTACTTGCATAAAGATGAATTTAAGATAGTTTATGTTGCTCCTATGAAGGTACAACAAAGGTTTATCTTTGTCAGGTCAACATTTTTTGGTTGATTGCTAAATTCCGGTCATGTCTTCTCTAGGCACTAGCTGCAGAGGTTACACGAACGTTTAGTCATCGATTAGCTCCTTTAAATATGACTGTGAAAGAACTCACCGGAGACATGCAACTTTCTAGGAATGAACTTGAAGAAACTCAGGTTTACTTAAGAATGAAATCTCTTTTCTTTTAGGAGGCAATTATCTGAAAAGGTAGATTTATCTGCCTTTCTTTCTCATCTCTAACAGATGATAGTTACGACTCCTGAGAAATGGGATGTCATTACTCGCAAAAGCAGTGACATGTCTCTCTCAATGCTGGTGAAGCTGCTAATCATTGATGAAGTACATCTTTTGAATGATGATAGAGGCCCTGTAATAGAAGCATTAGTTGCTCGGACTCTTCGTCAGGTATATTTTGAGTAACATAAGACATTATTTTGTTTTAGTAAAATTTATTGTATGCAGGGAGCAATAAGCATCTATGTGGCTGAAGCCTATTATCATTGAGGTTGTGTGCTCTTATTCTAACATTGTTTGTTAATCTCATATTGTGTGGTCAACTGGCCATGCCACCCCTTCCTCAAAAAATAAGTTCATCTTAAAGATTGAAGATGTTTTGTCCACAACTTATATACAATTAAAACTTATAATTAATACCACCTCCTTCCAATTTAAGTGACATGTCTCACTTGATACATATTTACGAATGACGAGTACAAGGCTTTAATTTTGCTGCACATGATACCCATAAGTAAATAAGGGTGCTGCTAACATGTGCCCTGAGGGCACTTGTTAAGCAATCACTTTCACACAATTTTTTATGGAAAGTCACACTAATAGAAATAGGGATCCAATTCCATTTTGGTTTCTCATTCGTAGCTGAAATACCATTTCTTTCCCTCTTTTGAAGTATATTAGGAAAGCTGAGGCCCCCTATAAGATCAAGGCTTTTGTATGGACTGTTGTTCTTGAAAGGCTTAATACGAACTATTTATGTCAAAGCTGTAGACGTGGCAAACACTTGTCTCCAGATGTTTGTATTATGTGTATGCAGAGATAAGAATCTCATGACCATCATGTATTGTATTGCTGTATGGTGACGAGGTCGTGGTGTGTCTGTTTGCTTAATTCAGTGAGCTTTGGCTTTGTCCTATTTTCCTTGACCTCTTTCTTCATATTAGGGTTTTTAAGGGGATTTGGAAGGAAGAAGGATGAGAGATGGTAATATTTCATGGTGGTGTGTGATTATTGCTGTTATGTGGGATATTTGGACAGAGAGTATTTTTACTGATGCGTATTTCCCTTTTCACCTGCTTTGGTTGACTATGCTATGAGCGTTGGGGATGAGTCTTTTGAGGCATAGCTATCTTGCATCTTCATATGGGTCCCTGTCGTTTCTTTAGGAGTTGTATTTTTTTATTCTTTTCACCCTTTTGTTTTATGGGCGGACTCTTTCTCCACTTGGACTGTTTCTCTCTCTGCTTTCTAATGAATTCTTCTTCAATCTATTTAGCAAGTTCTGATAATAGTTTTTTTCCCCTTCTATAATCAAGTACATTAATTGGATTTGAATGGCATAATTGCTAAACAGATATGAGTAAGACTTTTGCTTTTCAGATGTCTTGGTGCTTTCTTTTATTTATTAAAGGATGATACATTCAACTAGGCAGAAGTTTTTCCTGTTACTATCGGTACCCACCATTTCACAGAAGATGTGCTTTTTCGAAATTCACATTCGATTATAACATCCACTTGAACTTGTGAACAACTCTAGCTTAGCACGTTTGCATTAGTCAGTTATCATGGATGACCAATAATCAGATGACTTCAATAAGCGAAACATTTTAACTCTGTAATTCGTATACCTTATGTTAGGAACTAGTAAATTGGTTCATCTTTGTTTGGATGGAAGTCGCTCCACAGATTTGCATCCCCTTATATGATCTGTGTGATTCTGAGTATGTCATTTGTTGTTTCTGCCAGGTAGAGTCCACACAGAGTATGATACGAATTGTGGGCCTATCAGCTACTCTACCCAATTATTTGGAGGTTGGTCCTTGATAGCTGGTCTACTTCTGATTTTTGTTAGTTTCTTAGCCACACACATCATATACATGCCATTCATAATCATTAACCTCTTTGTTGTATTGCGTATTTAATTTTTGATTATCTGTCTTTTGTTACACTAGGTTGCACAATTTTTGAGGGTGAATCCTGAAGCAGGTCTCTTCTTCTTTGATTCTAGCTATCGTCCAGTGCCTCTTGCCCAGCAGTATATTGGAATCAGCGAGCCAAACTTCCGTGCTCGCATTGAGCTGCAGAATGAAATATGCTACAATAAGGTTTTGTTTACCTTATGACCTCTTCTGCTGCAGTATTTATTATTATACACGGAGCAGGCATTTATTAATTTACTTAAAAAGCTTTGAATGCCAGGTAGTTGATTCACTAAAGCATGGATACCAGGCTATGGTTTTTGTTCATTCACGTAAAGACACAGGAAAAACAGCTGAAAAACTGGTACCATTACCACTTCCATCTCTAGACAAAATAGGTTTATATGTTATAAAGGTTTATGTAATTAATTATATAAATGAGCTTTATTTATTAAAAAAAGAAAGAGGAAATGTATTTTTAAGCATCAGAGTGGTACAAAATAAATAATAAGGGGACATACTTTGAAAGTTGAAAACCCCTCTTAAGCAATGTTCAGGTGAGTAAACAACTTAGAACAACAGTACCAAAGTAAACCCTCGGACTGTCCACAGGTTGGAGAAATGTGGCTTCTAATGGCTTGTTTGTGAGTTTTGTTTTGGGGGAAGGGAAGGGATAGGAAGGGAAAGTTCTTCTTTCCAAAATAAAACTCACAAACATGCCATTAAAGACCTGTATGGTCCCAGTTCTCTGTGCCTACTGCCTAGAACCTATCATCTCAAGTGGACGGTTGGTTGTTGTAGAAATGCTATCATGCAAACAAAAAGTGCCCAGATAGAAAAGAAGGCGGCAAAAAATGACGTTGGATAATGATTTTTTCCGTAAAAAATATCTATTTTATTAGATGAAATTGTTTTTTGGAATTGTCAATCTAGCTTTTAGCTCTGGTACCAAATTGCTGCAAAACAAAAAGTGTGCATATAATCAAAAAGGCGGAAGAATATAAGAGATGGTTTGTGGCACCCTCGCAAGGAATTCACTAGTCCTGCACCACCCTGTCTTCTCCTTCCTACAATGCAGAAAAGAAAAAAAATGTTCCTCATCAATTGCACATAGAGCTGTGAAAAAAATGCTTTCTAACTTCCCCACCCAGTAGAAAAAAGTCATTTTGAGTTGTTCATGTTAGAACCTCAAAGAGCATACCTCATAGAACTCTTTAAAGTGCACATCTATAGCATATAAATTTCATTCTCCCTTGAGATGTAGGAGTCAAGGGTAGAAGGCTGTCTTAAAAGGCCTTAGTTCGGTGCTATGTGCAACTGAAATCCTCATATTGCATATTGGTACTCAAGCATATGATTATCATCTCTTCTTTCCATTGAAGATTTCCCCTCCTAATTTTTGTAGCCAAAGGACAGCAAGTAAGCGCCTTTCCCTCCTGCTTATTATTTCTCTAGGCTGCCATGTATTGTGAGGCCTTATTTTTTGATAATTTTTTCACCAATATTTTTTGTTCATACAGTAGGTTCCCACATTATTTTGTATTCCTGTACGTGTATGTATATATGCATATATATGAGCTCTACATTTTCAAGCTCAAATAAGTGTGATGTTAGTATTGGATTTATTGTTTGACATTTTGCTAAAAATAGAAATGTTGCTCAGGTCGAACTTGCCAAGAATAATGATGGCTTGGAGCTCTTTAAGGCTGATGACCACCCCCAATTTGAATCGATTAAGGCAAGGAAGTCACACTCACTATTTATTTTCACCCCCCAACCACCCCACACAAAAAAAAAAAACCACAGACACACATACACTTACTTTTCTTGTATATCACCCCTTCAAAATATATTTCAGAGGGATGTTTTAAAGTCCAGAAACAGGGAGCTTGTTCAACTCTTTGAAAATGGTGTTGGTATTCATCATGCTGGGATGTTGCGTGCCGATAGAGGCCTCACAGAGAGGCTATTCTCTGAGGGACTCTTGAAGGTAAGTCTTTCTCCACACAACTTAACATGCTAGAATTTCACTGGTATGTTTAGCAACTAATGTTCTGTTCTAGTTCAGGTTCTTGTTTGCACAGCAACTTTGGCATGGGGTGTAAATTTACCTGCTCACACTGTTGTGATTAAGGTTTGTGCAATTTTTGGGTTGTATTTTGTTTCTTTAACCTGCATATATTTTCTTCGAGTTATTTTATGTAGCTTCTTGACAAGGAAAGAACAATTTCGAGTGTCAGAAAAAAGAAAAAAACAAGGAAAGGACAATTTGGGGATTTAAATTTAACGTGGCTGAAACCTTGTGTACATGTTTTCTGTTGATCTCATTTTATGTTGAATTTCTTTTTGGCAAGTTTGCAGCTAATTTTTCCCTGATTATTTTCTTATATAGTACGTGTATCTAATTACTTGGCTAATAGCTGTAGTATTGGCTAATGTATTTTATTATGAGTAGTTCATCAAGTTGTATTGGCTGTATTTTATGAGTACATCGCCAAGTTGTATTTGTAGTCCTATATATTTGGACAGTGGTTTAATTCAAAGTGAATTATCGAGTATTAAAAGAAATCATGAATATTGCTACCAACCTACACATATTTGTTGAGACAAACATGCTGTAAAACTCGGAATTCAGCCAACATTCTAAAACATGCTTGTCCTCTGATGATTTGGTTTCCAACAAGGCCTTTGGAACATTTTAGTTGATACTTGACACCGTCGCCTCCAAAAAACTGACTTACTTTTCATCTGATTTTTGTGTCAAAATATAATGTTATCTTGCTGATTGACCTAATCGTATTTTACCTTTGTGCGTGTCTTTGGATGTGAAACAGGATGTGCATATATATATATATATATATAAAGACAATAATGTTTCAATTCAAGACTTTACATATTTCCTATAATTCTTCTGTGTTCTTTTGGATCCTATTTTCTTATTTGTTTTTTGCAATTAAGTTATGCACTAAATGTGAGACTCTGGGGTTAAGTGTGATGAATATCCTATCATATTCTTCCAGCATACTCTTTACATTTCTTGTAAGGTTTTGTGGTATGTTGTCTTTCCAGGGGACTCAATTATATGACCCAAAGGCTGGTGGGTGGAGAGATCTGGGCATGCTTGATGTTATGCAGGTAGAGAGAGTTTCTTCGATGATAAGTATTTGTATATTCTTTGTACTACTGTGATTATATTATGTCTAGTTTTCTGAAATTCTTCTGTGGGTATCCTGTTGCAGATTTTTGGACGTGCTGGAAGACCCCAGTTTGACAAAAGTGGTGAAGGAATTATAATCACATCTCGCGACAAATTAGCCTACTATCTACGATTGTTGACGAGTCAACTTCCGATTGAGAGTCAGGTAACCAAGATTCAGTTGATCTTGGGAAGCTTTAAGTGTCTTGTAAAAGACTATCTTTTGATACCCCTGATATAGTGGTGCTTCTCTAATACCTATATAGTTTAGAATTGGGTTCTTGATGGATAATTAATTTGATTCCTTATATAAACTATTGCCCTCATAATTTTGATGCTGCACACGCTGTTAATCTTAGTTCCCTTTACTTTCTGTCTGAATAGGGCAAACTTTAGTAGAGTAATGTTATTCAATCTATTTTTGTCTTTTCAGACATTGGAAGTAAAAAAAAAATTATTATATTGGAAGTTCCTATGCAAAAGCTGGTACCTGTAACTATTGGAAGATTAAAGTAAGCAATCGAATAGGCAGATTTGGTTTTTAATTCTTCAGACCAGGAAAAGTGGATGATAAGTACCGAACCAGTAGTTCAATTTACATACAACAGATCATTTGCATTTTTGGTCTAAACAATAAAACTGTTTAATTAGTAATTGATAGATTTTTATTTTTGGTTTATTTTGTGTGTGGGTAGAACAAGAGGAAAAGAAAAGTTCAAGTATCCTTGTAATCTGAAAACATCTGTTCTATAGTGCACATATCTTTAAGCTAAAACAAGAATGGATTTGTTCTTTTTTTTACTCACTCTCTTTTTTCCCTTTCTTTTCTTTTTGGGGTACATTTTTGTGCAGTTTATTAGCTCCTTAAAGGACAATCTAAATGCAGAGGTGGCGTTGGGCACTGTGACAAATGTGAAGGAAGCTTGTGCTTGGCTTGGTTATACGTATCTCTTTATAAGGATGAAAATGAATCCTTTAGCATATGGTATTGGATGGGATGAGGTACTTTTTGCTCAAATGACAAGCATGCTTGTGTAAATTAGAACCACTTATGTTTGGTTTATCTATGTTGAGATTTGAGAATATGATGTCCACATCCAACAAGTCACAGCCTTGTGATCAAGTATATATTCACTCCATTATAACAAGCATCTACATGAACATGAAGACATCCAAATGAGATCAAACAATTTTTTTTGTCCTTCACGGCGAATTTTTTTGTTCTTTCCTTCATCTTATTTTTTTAATCATTTCTAATCTTCTCTATCCGTGATCCGGTGTGTCCAACACATGAAGATGTGCATGGAAACTGTTGTTTTCTTGGGGTGGGGAATTTGGCATTCTAACTTTATCATGAAATTCTTACTTGATAGTTAGTTTGCTTTGGTTTGGCCTGGCTTGCATATTGTGGAACTTTATTTTCTTGCCTATCCTATAGAATAACTACATATTTCATAAGGTACTTCTAAATGGGATCTTCTTTGTGTTTGACAGGTTATTGCAGATCCATCTTTGAGTTCAAAACAAAGATCTCTTGTCACGGATGCTGCACGTGCACTTGATAAGGCAAAAATGATGCGGTTTGATGAGAAAAGCGGCAATTTTTATTGTACCGAGCTTGGTCGCATTGCTAGTCACTTTTATATTCAGTATTCTAGTGTTGAAACGTATAATGAAATGTTGAGACGCCACATGAATGACAGTGAGGTAATTATTATTTGTATCTTTGATGTTGCACTTCTCTCTAACTCTTTTTGCAAAGCCTCTGAGTAGTTGCTGTTAAATTTCTGTTGCTTACCACAATTTTTTCCGCTTTATATATTGTGTCCTGTTATAAAGTTGAATGATTAGTTTTTTACTTTACATATTCTCTTTGTTACATAGGATAAAGTTTTCAAGAACGTTCTTAGTTCCATGGTAATTTATCCCTGAAATTATCTCAAAAAAATAATTCTAGTATATAAATTCATTATTTTTGTTAAAAATCTCAGTATTTTGTTGATTATAATAATGAAAGTATACTTTTCATAAATCCCGTGATTTGGCTGAAGAAATTCCCAACCAAACCAACAGTGATTGAGTTCCGTACTTTATAAGAATAAAGTTAATAGTTGTTAAATGGTTGAAAATGATTATTTCCCCCTTTTTACGTGACTGGATTTAATTTTAAGAAGATATATAGCATCTGTTGAATCATTGGAATATGTGGAGAAACTATATATCTCTTCAGTTTTCTATGTTCTTAAACAGTGAAAATCTGTTCTGGCTAATCACGATTACAACTGCTTCTATACTTATTAGTATCGTTAATGTAGTATTCGTAACTTGGATGGTTGGTTATAAAAGTTGATGTACCTTGATCTAGTTCTTTTTCCCCCTCCATAAGCATGTGCCATTTATTTGCATAACAGAGCACACCATCGCAATCTAGTGCAGGAATTACAAATAACTCGAGGTTTAATGAATCGATCATGTGCTGCTTTTCTTTGGATTTCAAGTGTTTTTACTCTTTGTGTAGTGTGGTATGGGAATTGTCTTATAAGTGAACAGTTTTCTTTGACAACATGCACTTAAACTACTGGTGTTCCTGCTGCTTTGTAGGTAATTGACATGGTAGCCCATTCTTCTGAATTTGAGAATATTATTGTTCGAGATGAGGAACAAAATGAATTAGAAAAGTTGGCTCAAACAGTATGTCCATTAGAAGTTAAGGGGGGTCCTTCAAATAAACATGGAAAAGTTTCAATTCTCATTCAGGTATTTATTTGTCTTGCTGATCAAGAACTGTACACCATCGTACTAAAATGGACATTTTTATTTGATAACTATGGTCTATGTGTCGGTTGTGTATTTCGCAGCTGTATATTTCTCGGGGTTCAATTGATTCTTTTTCGCTAGTTTCTGATGCTGCATATATAAGTGCAAGCTTGGGCCGTATCATGAGGGCTTTATTTGAGATATGTTTGCGCAGAGGCTGGTGTGAAATGTCTTCTTTCATGTTGGAATATTGCAAGGCCGTGGATCGTCAAATTTGGCCTCATCAACATCCTCTCAGACAATTTGACAAGGATATTTCCCTAGAAGTTTGTCTAGCTTATTTTTTGCTCTACGTTTCTCAATGCATATTTATTCCACTTGAGTTTTATTTGATAGATTATTACTGCTAATGTCTGGGTCAGATACTGAGGAAGCTTGAAGAACGAGGGGCTGACTTAGATCACCTCCAAGAGATGCAGGAGAAAGACATTGGAGTTCTGATTCGTTATACACCTGGAGGAAGGGTATTTTTCTGTTTATTTGTGCTGAAAATTATTTCACTGCCTCCGTTCGTTATGCTGAAATCTGATTTTATTCTTTTAAAATTAATAGTTGGTCAAACAATACTTGAGCTATTTCCCGTCGATTCAGTTGTCTGCTACAGTAAGTCCAATCACCAGAACTGTTCTGAAGGTAACTCAATTGTGAATAATTTATTCCGGTTTCCTCCTTCCCTTTCTCTTGGAATTTCAATATTGTATATTTTATGTTTTCCTATGCTGATTTTTAGCTCCATCTCTCAGGTGGACCTGCTCATAACACCAGATTTTGTGTGGAAAGATCGTTTTCATGGTTCTTCAGAACGGTGGTGGATACTGGTTGAGGTGCTTCCTGTTAGCCATAAAAGCTTACTAATCTATCAGCATGGATTTGGTTATCTGTTTCAGTGGAATCTTGTTGAACTAAATTTTAAAAGCTTTATACTAACTCATGAAAAGGGAATTAAGCTTCTTAATTGATTGTTAAGACATATATGATTCATATTGCCTCTTTAGTCTTGACTACTAAAGAAACTATTAAAGAAAACAAAGTGAACCCAGCTTTGGAAACATATGTATATCTGTGTCTGTATGCTTTGTCTAACTGATAGAAAATACGTATTCCTATTGGGTTACATATATCTTTCTGCCTCAAAGCTGAAACACTAAACATTTAAAGCCCCAAATTTAATTGGTTCTGAACATTTAGCAATTTTCGAAGACAAGTTCTATCAAGGCCAGAATCTTAAAGAGAAGATTCACTTTCTGGAATTCCAAGGCCAGAATGTTATTACTATTCGTAGTACAAGATGAAGCATGACTACGCTCTATGATTCTTATCTTTAACCCTCTCAATAGTTGATAACTTGATATATGTCCAATAGACTGGGAATGTTATTATTTCCTTCACACACATTCCACAAGGGGAGCCCTATTCCCCTCCCTGAGTTAGAGGACACAAATTTTTGGACTTCTGCAATGCAGCAGAGAAACAATTGATTTCCTTCCACTTTAGCATTAGTGCTGTATAAGAGCTGCAGGTAATATTTTCATCAGCAAACTTCTACCTTGCCACATAAAAAAACTTTCCCTATGTAGGCATAATAGATGGCTGAAGATACTAATGTTGGCGGCGTAAAAGATAAAGGTATAAATACCGAGGTGACCATGGATCATATTTGTGTCTGTGGTCATCACTCATCAGGGATATGCCTCACTTGGTGAAAATGCTGTTGACAAGCTGGAGCAGTGTGATGTGGGTAACAAACGTGAGAAACAGATGGGGGATGCAGCCCCTCAATGCTTAACGTGGTGTAACCGGAGGGAGTAGGGTGTAAGATGGTTTTAGGATGTGTAGTTATCTGTAGTCGCATTTTGGTGTTAAAAGTCTTTTATTTTCTGGTTCGGAAGAGTCTCCAGGAGTTCTGTTACCTATTTTTTGACTTTTTAGATGAATTTGTGTTAAGATTGTTTTTGTTCGTAGCCCTTGGGTGAGCTGTAGCCCTTATCTTTTTTAAGGGGATGATTTCTCCCCAGTGTAGGTGGGGTGTTGGTTTTATGGGAAGCTTTGTTTCTATATGCCACTTGGGTTATGCATATTGTTGGTTTGTTTATAACAAAGTAATACTTTAAAAATGAAGAAGAATGTCTGGTGTTGGGGTGCGACTCCAATTATCAGTTTTGTGGGTTTGGAGTTATTCAGATCTTTCTAAAAGAATGTAAAATGGACAGGGCTTTCTAAAGAATCTTGTGATGTGGGTCCATAGGTAGTCTCTTGAGGCCAATATCAAGTAAAGGAAGGTAAGGGCTGAGTCAGTTTTGGACACCTCAGAGCGTCCTAAGGGGACGTATTAGTTTATTACCAAGCTTTGAATGAGGGCGATTAGAGAAGCTCATACTGAATCAGTTCGTTGGTAGGACTATGTTTTATTTTGTCCTCTTGGAAGATCTTTGGTGAGAAGATATGTTGAATGATCATTTAATATTAATGCTTTGAGAAGTATCTTCTGAGCATGGCTTACCGACTATATTTGATTATAATACGTCTGCAAGTCGGGAAGAGGAAATTTGTTCTTTCCTTCTTTGAGGGGGTTTGGGAACTAGGAGCATTCTTTAATTTATTTTTACTATGCACTCATTTATAGCCTTTGATTCAAAACTTGAGCAGCGTGGCTCTAATTTCCTTGAGGGATTTCATTACACAATCATTAATAGGCTTAGATTCAAACTTGAAGAGTTTAGGCTCTTTTACACCTCTAGTTTACTTTCTGCCCCCAGCCCACCCCCCTAACACAAGGAAATAAAAAAGATTGCTCTATTATTATGTTCCACTAGAAGAGTACAGATTCAAACTTGAGCCCACTCGCCCCCACCCCCCACCCACCACAACACACAACAAAAGGGGGTAAATCTTGACCCACTTTTTACTTGTGCTGATGAATGCATTTTCAGTTTCTTCTTAGACTGGCAGAAATCTGAAACCAACTTCTTGAGGATACATGAAGTGTGCTTTTCTGTAATTCCATTTGAGTATATATAGTAGGTCAACTTATGTGGCATCTCCAAGAATGTGTAGTTTCTGTTTATTTGAATGTATAACTTTATTTTATATGCGCAGTGCTTCCGTAGTCTAATTGCTCTTTCCTTGTAAGAATACTTGTAACCTACCAAAACAAACTTTCCTATTGAATTCAAGACTAAATGTACAAAAATGTTAATTTACTGGAATTTATTTTTCTCTCTAGGCTCTTAGTTTAACATTGCCCTTTCCTTGAAAATCTTCCATGACCTCATGGATTTAGTGTACTTAATTAATTTGCTGAAGATATTCATCCTCCCATGTAGCTTCATACCTGCCGCAGTTTTTCCATTGTACAAGTGCTGATATATTACTCTGTTATTTTTGTACACCCTTCAGTGATTCAAAAGTCTTAAGTAGTTATTAGTTGTTTTGAAATTTTACTGCCGAGTATTAGATGCACATTTTGCTACATATCTTATGAAGCCTGATGAACAAATTTATATAGGATTCGGAGAATGACCACATCTACCATTCAGAACTGTTCACGCTGACAAAGAGGATGGCCAGAAACGAAGCTCAGAAGCTTTCATTTACTGTGCCAATTTTTGAACCACATCCTCCTCAATACTACATTCGTGCTGTCTCCGATTCCTGGTTGCATGCCGAAGCTTTGTACACTATATCGTTCCATAATCTAGCACTTCCAGAGGTCTTGTGAAATTTTCTTTTTTAATTATTCACGGAGTAAACTATGGATTGTTTTCTTTGCATGTGGATTTGTTCTAGTCATAGTCCTGTCTCATATTAAGACAATATTGCATTTCAGAGTCATACCTCCCACACTGAACTTCTAGATTTGAAACCTCTCCCCGTGACTGCGCTTGGGAACAGAGCTTATGAAGCCTTGTACAGTTTTTCACACTTCAATCCTATTCAAACCCAGGTTTATGTTCAAAGACTTTTGCCTGAGTTATCATTCTAGATTTTCAATATCATGGTCAGCTTGAATTGACCATGTAATAGTTTGACTCAAACTTCAATGGATCTTGGCAGTCTTTTCATGTGCTTTATCACACAGAGAACAATGTTCTCTTAGGAGCCCCAACTGGAAGTGGAAAGACTATATCTGCTGAACTTGCTATGCTTCATCTATTCAACACCCAGCCTGATATGAAGGTAAGTTGTTTGTCTGTGCAATGATGGCATTTCTTCTTTCTGTCTTTTTCATTTTTTCTTCCCGCCCAAAAGATTTTTGCTGTCTCATGGATATTTAAATCCATATCAATTGATATGTGGTGGCTGTGTTGAAATTTTTATGGTAAGTAATAGCTTCTACTTGTCTAACTTGAGGACACCTATATTTTTGAAACTTATTGTTTACCTCCATGGAGTTTTTGTTCTCAAATGTGAATTCTTTTTCACGTTTATTCACACTATATCTCGTGAGAAGGAGCTTTAAAAGATTTCTGGCATCTTAGAAAATTTTAAGCTTCGATCTTACTGATTGTGCTGTACGCTGCCTTCAGAATTGGCTTTTCAAGAATTTGAAAGATAGTCCATATATATGTAAGAAATACTTGAGCTACCAGATATCCTGACTTTCTTTGAAATTGACCTGGACTGGGTTTAGATATTTTCAAAAAACTAAGTGGTACATTTTTTTTTTTACTTTCTGTATTTTAGTTTTTTTGGTTTCTTTTGTGAGCTGCAAGTAAAACTAGAAGTGAATGTAACAAGGCATTCAGGTCTGTTGTAACCTACTACAGTCAGTTATTAGTCCAAGTGGTATTAGGTACACTGGACACTGAAAATTTCAAGGCCCCACCAAATTTGAGATAATTGTTCAAGTTTGAAGGTTAAAAGGAATGAAAATTTGGTAAAGCAAAAGATCCAATTTCCTTTCCCATCCACATCGTAACAAGAGATACTCATGGTTTGCCTTGTGCTTTATACTATCACAATGTGTAGAAATTTTGGCATTTATGTATACACCAAGGATTGCGAAAAGTTAATTGGGTCTTCAATTGTCTATGTGCAGAACTGTTTCACCGACATTTGTATTTCAGTATGGTCACTAGTTTAAGGTGCTCCACTTGATTTAAATTTCCAGTTAAATGCTTAAGTCATTCTCTTTATGCAGGTTATATACATAGCACCTCTAAAGGCTATTGTTCGAGAAAGAATGAATGATTGGAGGAAGCGTCTTGTTTCTCAACTTGGAAAAAAGATGGTGCTAAAGTTTTCTATTATATATGCATAACTTTATAAATATAAAATGCAAGCATTAATATGCTATTTCTATCAGGTTGAAATGACTGGGGATTACACACCAGATATGGTGGCTCTCATGTCAGCAGATATCATAATATCTACTCCTGAGAAGTGGGATGGTATTAGTCGTAACTGGCAAAGTAGAGGCTATGTCACGAAGGTGCATCCTTGGATATGTCTACTAGCTTTAAGTTATAGAAGTGTGATGTTCTTTGACTGATTACAGTTTTTAATGTAATCATAAATTAATTGATCATTATTTCTCACGTTCTGTTGGCATCATTTAAATATTTGAACATATATATGTAGGTTGGACTTGTGATTTTGGATGAAATTCACTTGCTGGGAGCTGATCGTGGACCAATACTTGAGGTATACTTTTTTTCATAAGTAATTTCATTAAAAGTGCCAGAAAGGTGGCGAACCCACGTACACGCATAGGGAAAAAAATGCACAGGTATGCCTGAAAAGCAAAAAAAACCTCTCCCTACACAAGGAACCTCCCAAAAATTATCTATTAGGCTACTAGAGCAAATTCTCCCAAAAAATCATGAAATTCACAATCTACTCTGGAAAGACCTTGTTAAGCCAAAAGAATGAAGGGTCTGGAAAAGGGATGACACATGAGCAAGACGCCACACTTTTCCTTCATAATACCAACAATTACGCTACAACAATATTGTTTACAACCATTCCAATCCTGTGGCCACTCCCTTCAAGCAACACCAACAAGTCAGTAACATCCTGAAGTTCCTGATCCTAGAAGTTCCGCCCAATGACCAGTTGTCACGACCACCTTCCATCAACCTCAGAACAATAATCCTGAAGACAAGCCTTCAGATTCCCAATGACTCGATAGGTTCAGGAAACGCTCACCAAGTGACACCTATAACCCAAAATTAAATCTTCCTCAATCTCCAATAAACCACCCTCATTGTATGCTTCATGAACTCT
The DNA here is from genome assembly GCA_034770075.1 of Aralia elata. NCBI lineage: Eukaryota > Viridiplantae > Streptophyta > Magnoliopsida > Apiales > Araliaceae > Aralia > Aralia elata. The sequence continues at coordinate 88,650,168 of CM068378.1, read as the reverse complement.
TGAAAACCTTTTGCAATAGCTTTCTAAACCCCACCCCCAAAAGGAAAGCATCCACCCGAGGCATAAGCCCTCTGTTTTCCAAGCCAAAACCACTAATAAGCACTCTCCTCCATAGGCTGCCCTCTTCCACCAAGAATTTCCAAAGCTGTATTCCCACCAAAGCTTGGTTAAAAGAGCCTAAATTCCAACTTTCCAGACCTCCCAAACTCAAGGGCAAGCACACTTCTTCCAGTTAGCCAAATTTTATTTGAAACCCTCGTCAATTCCCCTCAACAGAATGTCATATATAAGCTTATGAAGCCTTTGATGCATTGATGCTGGAAGATGGAAAAGAGACATGAAGTACGTTGGCAAATTGGACAGCGTGCTCTTAATGTACACCAACCTACTGTCTTTGCTATATAGCTCCTATTCCACCCTGCAAGCTTTTTCTCAAATATCTGAATAAATGGATTTTAAATAGCTTTAGACTTGTGCGGTGCACCCAACGGCAAGCCCAAGTAAGTGGTTGGGATGAGAGGTTTAGTTTTTAGGAATGCTCCAACCTTGCATCCCAACACCGATGCAAAACTAGTAGATTTATCCACATGTCCCACCGGAAAAAAAGTTCTTTCTGAATGTAGTACTTGTTATCACATATCTGTTCATTCATGAGTTGCATATACTTTATCAGAAATTTGCTATTTCCATAGGCACTTCTGTGAATAAATCAAAACATGGAGAAAAATGAATTTGAATTTTATGTACTCTATTTCTTTCATAACAGATGCCATGAGATTACCTCATTTAATTGAGTTGAATTTTAATATATGAATTAAGCAACTGATTCTTGTACAGTCATTCATGAGATTCTTAAGGATGTTTGATGAGTAATTCTTGCAGCATATTTCATTGCATAAATTATGATTTTTCTTAGACTCTTGCATCAAATTGAAAACCCATATGTTGAGGTCGACTTAGTAGCTGCGGCTTTCTTTCCTTTTTCTTTTCCGAAATAAAAATTAGATTGTTAGGCTGATGGTCATATTTCAGACACCTCCATAATACATGAGCATTATGTTAGATACACAATAACTGATCCTGAGTTGCATGTATGGTGGTGGGGTAATTTTGTGCAAAGATGCTATTCGATGTACCTTTGGCAGTCTAGTTGAATTTGGATTTGCATGGCATATAAATGATTGATAAAGATGTGATTCAAACAAGTTATCCATAATAAGGCTGTGCATGTTTGAGAAGGTGCATGCTTTGCATCATTCTTTCTTAGAGCTTGTTCTGATATGTTTTAATCCTTACTTCATTAACTTGCAGAAGTGTGTTCCTAAGTTTAAATCTTTCGGTCTCATCCTTATTTCCAGGTTATTGTCTCTAGGATGAGATACATATCTTCTCAAACAGAGCGTTCAGTTCGGTTTGTAGGCCTTTCAACAGCATTAGCAAATGCACAGTATGTTTCCTACTTTTACTAAGCTTTCATTGACTCTTAAGGTCTTCTTATGTCATTCACCGTCATTGCCATCTACTGTCTAAATTTGACATGCTCTAAAAGCCAAAATGTGTTTGTTTATTACTTTATGTTCTCCGGTCGTTTCTTATATTGTCATCCATGAATTAAGCACGGTTGTCAATAGTATTCATCTTTGCCATATTTCATACCCCCTCCGTTTTACAAAGAGTCCCATTTGCAAAATTTGCAAATACTAAGGATGCATTTTTGTTCCATGTGGACCATGTTTACCCCTCAAAATAATAAGAAGTTAGTCAAGTGGTGGCATGATAATAAAATTAAGATTTCAACCTTGCTGACATTGTGTCATTTTATACTACTTGAATAAAAGGACTTTATATATATATATATATATATATATATATATTTATATTTACCCAATCCATTCATCTTGGTAGGAATTCTATTAAAACACATGTTTCTTCTGTATTAAACTTTAAGGAATATTATTAAATTTTTTGGCATACCTTTCTCTTTCTGCATACAGATGAAAGTTATTAATAAAATTTATACTATTGTTTTCTGCTAAGTGATTTGTCTGACTGGCTTGGTGTGGGGGAAAATGGCCTATTCAATTTCAAGCCCAGTGTGAGGCCTGTGCCACTTGAAGTTCATATCCAGGTAAGTGTAATTGTTTCTTGCTCTTGATTCTTCCTCTTTCCACTACTATTAACTTGTCTTAAACATGTGCTTCTGCACATTTAAACAAGTATATAGAGATATAAGCACATATATAAAATATTTGTACACAGATATATGCATGCATGTAATGCATATATTGTATTTTCGCTTTTTCAGCATGCTTTGTATTTTATTTAGTTGAATAATTTTCTTACTTTAATGTTTAGTTAGGACATTTATCTTGAATTTAGCTTTTTTCAAGAAACATGTGGAAAAGTACTGCACCCAAATATACATACTACTAAATGTTTTCAACTTCAATAAGGAAAGCTAAATAGGATACACATAATGCACCTTTGTAGCTCTTTGTTGGATGTACATAGTTTGGAGGGCTTCTCACCATCAAGGGTTCTGTCGTTTTATTCCCCTTGTCTTCTCTTGTGTCCTCTCTCTTTCCCATCGTTGGACTTCTGGTCTGCCTCTAGGCCCTCTTCTTTGTAATTTCTTTCTTTATCTCTTATAAGAACTTGGTCTCTTATTTAAAAATGTTAAAATAGAATGTCTAAATGTGTTGTTTATGCATATTAAATTTGTCGATAATGCGATTGTCAAGATAACACTCAATTGAGAGTGCATAATTTTCTTCATTTAAATATTTGTTGCAGAGGTGGATTAATGCCTCGAACTTCGTTTTGGTATTTCAGTACTGTATGAGTTTCTCTTATTTCCCACGTAGGCTGCCAGAACACTTGCATTCTATTTTTCCCTTCCAAATTGTTTCACTTGGATTGCGTCGCTCTTTTTGACAGGGATACCCTGGGAAGTTTTACTGTCCAAGGATGAACAGCATGAATAAACCTACATATGCTGCTATCAGTACCCATTCACCTACAAAGCCCGTTCTAATATTTGTGTCATCTCGCCGCCAGACAAGGCTTACTGCTCTAGACCTCATACAGGTGGGATTGGTTATTTTAGGTTTTAAATATCAATACTTTAATATTACAGATAAGTAATTCATTGTCATTTTGTGTCATTGAAGTTTGCAGCTTCAGATGAGCACCCAAGGCAGTTCCTGAGTATGCCAGAAGAAGCGCTGCAAATGATTCTTTCTCAGGTCACTGATCAGAATTTGAGGCATACGTTACAATTTGGCATTGGGTTGCATCATGCAGGACTGAATGATAAGGACAGGTCTCTGGTTGAGGAACTTTTTGCAAATAACAAGATTCAGGCAATTACCTATTACCTTGACATTTTGTTTTATGCATTTCAAGAACATAACTCTAATAATTATCTACATTCTTTTTTGTATTGACGAATTTCTAATATATGTCATTTCAGGTATTGGTTTGCACTAGTACATTAGCATGGGGTGTAAACCTTCCTGCGCATTTGGTTGTTATTAAGGTGAGTCAAACCTATTTATGGTACTATTCCCTTTAATCTGCAGTTTCAACTCATATTGACCCCCTACTTTTAGTTTCAGATTTCTCAATAAATAGTGTTTCTCAAACTTTCCCATCTTTCATTTTCCTTTAAATGAAACATTCTTTTTTCATTGTCCACAGAGTCTGCTTTCACGCATTAAATTCGAGAATATGGTCTGCTTCACCCTGTAACATAATAGTTGGTAGAAAGTCTCAACTCAAGCTCGAGTATATTAACCAGCCTAAATTAATTTGGTATAAAATAAACCTAAAAATTAAAACACTAATTTCTATATATGTATTAAAATTAAGTTGCTTTTATATAATTCATTCCGTGTAAGCAACAAATTAACATAATGCCTTCCATAAATAAATTTGATGTATATTTTGAACTCGGAAAAGTTGATTTTCTAAACCTATTTAAAAAAATTAACATAATGCCTTCCATAAATAAATTTGATGTATATTTTGAACTCGGAAAAGTTAATTTTCTAAACCTATTTAAAATTATGATTTAGCATAAGTTACATGAATGTCTAATTCAGGAAGACCCACGAGTATTCAAGTTTGGTACTCTATTTGTGTAGCGTTCTTCATCCTCCTTTCTTTTATATCTTCTTAATATATTCACTCCTTTGGTCCCAAAAGTTATAGATAGCCTACCCAAAAAATATAACATCTGAATATCTATTCTAATGCAGGGAACAGAATATTATGATGGAAAGGCCAAGCGATATGTTGATTTTCCTATCACAGATATCCTGCAAATGATGGGTCGGGCAGGCCGGCCACAGTATGATCAGCATGGGAAAGCTGTTATTCTTGTTCATGAACCCAAAAAGAGCTTCTACAAGAAGGTCAGATTGGAAATTGTCCCTGAAATCTTAATAACTTTAGTATTAAAACATAAACAATGAATAAATGTCCCGGAATATACATGGTTCATATTTGATTACTTGAATGATCTTCTTTTCAAGAATTGCTGAACAGTTCTCTTCTTCTTCTTCTTTTTGGCAGTTTCTCTATGAACCATTTCCTGTTGAAAGTAGTCTGAGAGAGCAGTTACATGATCATATCAATGCAGAGATAATTTCTGGAACCATTTCCCATAAAGAAGACGCAGTGCATTATCTCACTTGGACTTATATGTTCCGTAGATTGGTACAGTTCTCTTGATCTCATTACACATACTTGTTCCAGATTTTTTGTTGGGTCTAATTTACTCTCTAAGGGATGAGTCTTGCAATGAAGTCATTCACCTACTGTTTAAGCTGGGCAGTCAGCAGAGCATGTTCATCTCAGAAGTCTCTTTTTCTTGACTACTTCTACATATAGTTGTCAAATTGTGAATGATATCGTGTATTGAAGATCCCCGTATCGTGTTTCAGGCATAGTTGTCAAGGCGCTAAGGCGAGGCGGTGGCTGAGCGCCTGGACACCTAGGCGATAGGGCACCCGCCTAGGCGTCTATAAGGCGATAAGTTGTTCACAATGTGTAATTTATACATTTATAACTATTTATATATGTATATATATATATAGAACTTCAAAAATACATTAAATGTTGAAAAATGATAGACATTAAAGCCTAAAATAAAGCTAATTAAACTAAAACTATGACATTACTAATTCTATACATATTGTCATTACAAAAAACTGACATTATTAATTTTAAAATTATAAAATTATTATGTATAATTATATATATGTATATTGTACTTCAAAAATACATTAAGCATAGAAAAATTATATACATTAAAGCCTAAAAAACAAATTAAATTAAAATATGACCTTATTAATTTTAATTAAAACTATGGTACATATGTTTACTTTAAAAATAAACTAATAATATGAAATTATAAAAGTAAAGTAAACAAGTAATATGATGCTAGTAATATATACTAATATATAAATAGTATAATATTAGACTTAGTGGTGTATAAGCTATACAAGACAAGATAAAGGATAAAAATTTCTGGAGGTAAGTACTATATACAACAAAATTACTGTTTGAACAGTTAAAATTACTCCTCTTTTACTCAACGGTTAACACAAAAGAAAAAAGAGAAGGAAAAAGAATGAGAGAGAGATGGAAAGAAAAGAATAAAAATAGAATCTCTACTGATAAAGAGAGAAGAAAAGGAGCAGAGAAGAAAAAGATGGAATCGGAGCGGAGGTTGGATTGCCCGAAGAACAAAAGAAAAGAACAAGATGCTGGTTACATGGGTTAGTTTTACTTTTTATTTGTTATCTGGTCGACCCTAACCTGTTCATCCAAGTCTTCCATTTTTGCAAGAAAGGCATCCAAGGCGCCGCTTGTTCTACTAAGTCAACGCCTCAAGGCGATCGCCTTAGTGCAGTTACCTAAGGCATAGACTCGCTTTACACTTTTTGCAGCGCCTCAATGCCTAAGCGTTGCCTAGGCAATGCCTTAACAACCATGATTTCATGTATTGTATCGTGAATCGTATCGTACGATACGAAAATGAAATGAAAAATGTGATATTATACATTTAAACATATAAATCACACAATTTATTGGACAATCAAGCATATTAGCTTGACTATATATAAAAGTAGTCAAGTAAATATTATTATATACTAAAAATAAAATTTAAAGTTAAATAGTAGCCAAAATATTCTAAATTGATCTATTAAATATTATTTTAGTAATCTTTATAGAGTAACAGCAGAAAACGAAAATTCAGATTTACCTTTAATCTATAAAATAAAAGAGAATAATTCAAATTAACAAGTGGAGATTTATGTATCTGCTTATGGAAAGTGACGTGAGTAAAATAGAGCGACATTTTGAAGAATATATAAAACTCTAAAAAGTGATTAAAGGCTCATCAAGTGATGTAGAATATGTTTGTGCTAAAAAACCTCATCAATTGAAATGGTAGAAAGCCTAAAAGTTTTGTTTTTACTCTTTTGTATCTGCATAAAAACTTTTTCAAGTCGGTTGCTAACTTTAGCAAGTATCTTGTATTGTATCGTATCATAAGAATTGTATTGAATCGTAACTGAATCCTATGATATAGTGTCATTTTCGATTCACCCTGTGATACTATCGAATTATCTCGTATCGTATCGCGTATCGTACGATTCTGACAACTATGCTTTTACATTTGAGTATAGAAATCTAATAAACATAAAGGTGAAATTTGTTGAAGTATATGGAAAATGCAAGTATGTGTACTGGGATAACTATTTTTGATAAAAATAACAAAGAAAATGGAAAGGAAAAAAGACATGCAAATGTTAATTTGGATGGAATGTAATTTTTTCATTATGAAATTTTTGCATATCAAATAGTGTCAAGAAACAAAACTATTTTCTTACATTGTCCAGTAGCAAAGGGTACAAATATTAAAATTTGCAGTGTTAGACTTGTGAGGTCACACAATCGATACTATTGAAAAACAAAACACGTGAGATTTAAGGAAATTGAAAACAGAGAAATATTAAGTTAATATTACTCATGGTTATCAAGTCGCCTAGGCTTAGGCGTCCAGTCGGTATATTTTGGGAAGTCGTTTGGGCGACTTGGTTGCAGGAGAGAAAGGCGACTGCTCAGGGGACGACTTGCTCGCGACTTGGACGACTATATGATTAAACGGTCGACTTGGATAGAGCGGATAGTTTGGTTCGACCCGAACCTTAACTGGATTAAATAAAAAAAATCGATTCGACTGATCTTTAACCTAATCGATCGATCGCAACTTCGGAAGAGCATAGAGGGAGAAACGAGTCGCAAGAGTAGGAGGGGGAGAGAGTAGAGAGCAAGAGTAAGAAAGGAGACTCTCCTATTTCCTTTTCTTCTACTCTTCTTCTTCTTCTTCTCTTTTCAGTTCTACTTTTCTTTCTTTTTTTCTACCGAGGCGTCGACTTGGACAAAGGGTTTGGTTCTTCTAATTTTTTTCTTCTTCTCTTCTGGGTTTCACCATTCTTGAGCTTTTTTTCCTTCTCTTTGGTTTTGGGTACACGGTACACACCGAGAATGTTTTTTTTTGATGATGGTGTTGTACTGCTGTTACTGACTTAATATAATATAATTGAATTTTTTTTTTGTTTGGGAGTATGATGGTGTTGTTACTGACTTAGTATAATATAATTGAAATGGTGTTGTTACTGACTTTGTATAATATAATTGATTTTTTTTTGTTTGGGAGTATGCTGTTAATTGAATGTATGTTACAGGGGAGATAATATTTTTTTTTTCTTTCTAAGCCTCTGATGATGGTGGTATAAATGTATAATATAATTAAATTTTTTTGTTTGGGAGTTGGGACTGATTCCTCTTGTTTGCTAAAGGTTTACATCACTATAAAAAGTACTGTCCATGTGGGTCTACATGTCTCCCACTCAAGATAAACTCCTGGTTTAGTGGTTTACCAAGATTAATATTTGGTCATATAAGTTGCAACGTGTTAACTAAGTTACAACTTTAAATTAAAATGTTTTAAATTTCATGTTTATTTAATCACTAAAATGACATTTAAATTCCCACCACCTAAGTATACCTAATAATTATCTTTTATATTCAAATATATTCTAAAAGTTTGATATTCTTTCATTACACACCCTTGAGCTTTCGTTCTTTGCAGTTTTGGCACCTTTTATAGTAAATAATTTTTTTTAACTTGTATGTGTGTGTATATTTGTGTGTGTGTGTGTGTATATATATATATATAAATTATACCTATTATTTCAAGTTTATTGAATATAATTTTTCTAAGTTTAATGTATTTGAGAAGTACAATACATATAAAATTATACATATATAAATTGTACATTGTTAACGACTTGTCGCCTTGTGGACGACTAGTCGGGCACCTTATCGCCTAAGCGCTTAAGCTCCTGGCTACCGCCTCGCCTCAACTTGTCGCCTTGACAACTATGATATTACTTGTAACGAATGGTGCTAATGTAACGTGTCTTTATATTCAGGGATGTGTTATTATTATTATTATTTTTTTTTATGTGCACTATTTAGAAAAAAGTTGTTATTCCCTTACTTAAATTGAGATCAATATAATAAAAATTTCCTCTTGATTACAAGTCGCTTAAGTGAAATTTTATTCTAATATGATATCTTGATCAATTTTTCTTTGGTGATATCCTTGGTATGGAATAGCAAAAACATGGCTATGATGCATATGCTTTATTCAATGGCTATTATTTTTTCTTAAGAATATTACTGTCCATGTAACAGACGGTCAATCCTGCTTATTACGGCTTAGAGGGCACTGAACCTGGAACTCTAAGTTCTTACTTGTCAAGGTAATACTTAGGCACATGATCTGATTGAGTATCTTTTGTTAGGATGAACAATTTTTCATGTAATACAAGTTTGGAAGAAGGTATTTAATAATTGTAATTAATCTCTTCTTTTCCTCTTCATCAATTTTCCTCGCTAATATTCATGTGCTCTGGCTCTATCCTTTTTGCAGCTTAGTGCAAAACACATTTGAGGATTTGGAAGACAGTGGCTGCATCAAAATCACTGAAGATAGCGTGAATCCTACAATGCTGGGTTCTATGGCATCTCAATACTACCTTAAATACATGACGGTGTCTATGTTTGGTTCAAACATAGGTCCAGATACATCTCTAGAAGTGAGTATAAATTTTTTTAAACATATAAACTATAACGTTTATCCTGCTTTTATCTTATATTAAGTGGCATACTCTTTTGCCCTGCCAATTATGTTGATATCAATTTTCTGTTGTCATAGGTTTTCCTTCTCATACTGTCTGGTGCCTCAGAATATGATGAGCTTCCTGTGAGACATAATGAGGTATATCCCAAGTATAGGTGGCTTAGGTATTATTATAGTGAAGTAACAATAAGTGCTACAATATATCAGAGTTTAGTGTAAAATAGTCTTTTCTTTTTGTGTGTGTGTGCGCGTGAGTATTATATGTGCCTGCATTTGTGTTTTGAAACTTTTCTTTTCCTGGGGTTGGGTGATGGTAAGAAAAAGGTATATTGAATAGTCTTTCAACATTAATTTTTATTGTTCTTGGTAACATTCAAATTTTTCATTCAAGTAGCATGTGATTTGAAGTGGCTTTTTTCTTGTATGATATTGTAGCATCTTTCTCTTTCATGAGGTTTTCTATTATAATTGTTCAGTATGAGTGGATGTTTTGAACTAGTGTTGAGCAAGTGATTATCTAATAATATGCGTAAATGACAGAGGTGCTGAATAGTAGATTCAGTTAATCGTGGTTATTGATCCTCCTTCATCTTATCTACCATTGAACTACTAGGCAATCACAACCATTCACGTAGACAGAGAAAATATTTATTTAAGTGGTACTCAATTTTGTGGACCAACTTCAATGAATGGCGGAGATTGCTTTAATGGGAACTGCGGAGGATCCACGACGCTCACAATTACCATTTGAATTTGTGAATATTCAAAAATAACTTGCAACTAGTGCCCATTTCACTAAATCAGTGAACAAACCACATGCAACGGTCTTATGATAACTAGCCAAATCATGTTGCTTTTGTTTAATCTAATTAGGACTGGCACATACTTCTTTGTCTATGTGACGCTAATGATAAGACGAACGAAGCTATGAAAGTATTGTGAAATTAGGTAAGTCAAGTCTTTGAGGTTGACGAAAAGGACGAGTACTTTTGGTGGATTTTGTGAGTGCGAAAGATTACCAAGTGTTACTGGGTTTGGGATCCACTGTTTCAGAAGGATAAGGATCAGAAACATCAGAGCTGGTGGGCACAGTAAGAGGTATAGGTGGCCTTAGAAAATAGGTGACAGGTAATTGGCAGATAAATTGATGATTTAAATGTGCAGAAGGACAGGAGCTTGGTATGAGCTGAAGAAATAAGTATAAGTTTGTGTCTTTATGCTGGCACTGCAAAAGTGGGTAGAGGTGTCCTGCAAAAGACACTGCTGCGCGCAACTTTGGTTGCTAAGGCGGTATAATCTTGCCTTTGTGTGGGAGGTCCTTATTGAAGAACTAGAGTTATGCAACAACAATGAAGGAAGAACTAAAGATAGTTTTGTAAAAAGTTTCAATCTATCATTGCTTGAGAAATGAAAGGCTATGATTAGTTTCGTTTAATTGAAAAAGAAAAAAGTATCTAGTTTTCAAACCCTTGCTACCGAAAAGGATAAAAATACTCCCAACATGATAACCCTAAATTCCTAATTAGAGAATTGTGACAACTCTGATCCTGAATTCTTTCTTTCTTTCTCTCTCTCTCTCTCTCTTATTTTTAAAGAAGTCTCTGTTGAATTACAGAATGAAAAAGAGTCTAATAATGCCACATACATCTAACAACCTAGCTATAGTTGTAAATTTTTTGATAACTTAAATCTTAATCCTTGTGTTAATACCTCTGACAACTTAAAACTTACTTCGGAATCACCTTCAATATTGTATCCCTAGGTAAAACCTTCTTTAAGACCCAATAATTTGGAAGACCTTGCATTTGACAGTAAATTCATTGGTAGCTTTGAAGAAGACTGAACGATCTCATTATGTTGTTAGTTATAGTCCTTTAAAAACCCAATCTCATATCCTAGTAGACATCCGATTGATAATGTACACTGATTTTGATAGTTGCATATGTAAGTTATAAAATATTCTTATACATTGAGATCTGTCTTTTAGTTTGCCATTTGTATCCCTTCATTGTTGTAGGAAAATTACAATGAAGCATTGGCAGAGAAAGTTCCATATAAGGTGGATAAGAATTCCCTGGATGATCCACATGTTAAAGCAAATTTGCTTTTCCAGGTATCATCTATGTCTGCATTTTGGGCTTTTAATTGAAAATTAATAGATTTGTTCATTTACTCAATATTTTATTTCTCTTATCCTGGAAATTTGGACAGGCATATTTTTCTCAGTTAGAATTGCCAATCAGTGATTATGTCACTGACTTGAAGTCTGTGTTGGATCAAAGTATACGTATCATACGAGCCATGATTGATATATGTGCTAATAGTGGATGGCTTTCAAGTACCATTACTTGTATGCGCCTGTTGCAAATGGTCATGCAGGTAATCCTTGCTATAGCTGCATTTCAATTCTTGTCTTCTTGATAAATTTGGAAGATAGTAATAAACATGATGAGAAGCTCTAAAGCTGCTTCTGGTCTACCATGTTCTATATAGTTAATACTTATATAGTACTTGTACTCTCTCTCTCTCTCTCTATATATATATATATATCTTCCTTTTGTTTATTTTTTAGCTACAAGTAAAACCATATTATTGAACTTCCATGAATTTGCTTTGTTTCTTAGGAAATTCCTCCGTTCCGTATTTTTGCTCTTCTTAATATCCTTATTACTTAAAATAAAAAGTAATTTTTGTAATATCATCAAGCAAAACCGGGATATGTGACCAAAAAAATATAAACTGTTATCCATATTTATAAATTGGAGTTTATAAGTAAAAACATGTTATTGAACTTCCATGAATTTTGTCTGTTTCTTAGGAAATTCCTCCTTTCTGTATTTTCCCTCTTCTTTACATCCTTACTACTAAAAATATAAAATAATTTTTATAATATCATTAATGCACAACCTTGGATACGTGGCCAAAATAATATAAACCGTTATCCGTGTTAATGAATTGGAGTTCATAATCTTCCTTTACTCTGTGAAAGAATATACCTTACTGAAATTAAATATTGTGTATGAGCTTGCCTGTCCCAACTTGAGATTCATAATCTGCAATTTTTTTCCCATTCAAAATTTATTAGTAATTATTGTTCATCTGATCAGTAAAAAAAGATGAAAGGGGGTGTTTTTGTCAGTATAAGCGACTGCTGTTGTATAAGAATGACTGCTGTTCTATAAGAATGACCAAATGAAGAGGCAACAAAAGCGGAGAAAATTTGTTCTTTTTCAGAAGGGAGCTCACTTATGATGTTGCCTGAAAACAAACTGTGAATTCTATACTGGTTTATTTTACTCTTCAGTTCCCAATTTTTCTTGCAAAGCATATACATGCTTGGAAATTTACTAAACTGATGCCCTTTATCGCAACATATTGTTGTTGTTTTTTTTTTTTTGGGTTTTTGATAAAAGAAGAAAATTTATTAATAGAAAAAAGAGGACACAATAAACCGGGCCAATAAGTCTATACTCACCAGACTATTGAAAAACAAGGCCAAAAAAGCACTTGCTGCCCTCAAATCTCTACAAGTCGGTACCCCTAAAGCCCCCCAGCTCCATGGTAGAAGCTCAACGACAAGAAAGAAAAATAATACTGTTGAAAGTGAGAGTAGTGTTCATGTAATAGAACAAATAAGTATAAGGAATATGAATAATTCCATTATCTAATATTACTCTCTAATTCATTGTTTTTATTCATTGATGGTAGCTACATTTATATACAGAAGTTGAGCTAGTGGAAGTGCTAACAGCACTCAAGTAACATACACAGCACACACATACACTTAGCTTCTAACACTCCCCCTCAAATGCAACTTTACATAGAAGGGACAAACTAAAGTGCATTTGACAACAATATGAAGGAAAAATTACAACAACATAAAGGAGCCATCATGACTAGCAAGCAGCTGAAGAACATGAGGAAAGCGCCATGGAAAGTGAGCTGGAATAACCAAGAAGCAGCCAACGCCGAGAACCAATGTTGCACCCATGTGAGACCCAAGTTGCACAAGCCAACAAAGGACAAACCGAAGCGAAAAACCATAAGGGCTACAAATGAGCATGACTTAGCATGAACAACCCCTCATGCAACAAATGAGCATGACTTAGCATGAACAACCCCTCATGCAACCTAGACCATATCATATCTCATACCGCATATCTCATATCTCCTATATCTCTCCCTCAAATGCAGCTTTATATAAAAAGGACAAAATAAAGTGCATTTGACAAAAAAGGAGGACAAAAAGAAGAAAAGAAAAAAAATCAGAAAGATGCAAACAACATAGTTGCAGATTCTAACCACTTAAGACCCGGGACCATGTTGGAAGAGACATCAACAATGGATTCCATGTTGGAAGAGACATCAACAATGGGTAACATATGGGAAGAAAACATAGCAAATATGGTACATCAAAGAAGAAAGCTGGAAAACAGCGAAGGACCACCAAGTCTAATGGGGAAAAACATCCCAAAAGAAACAAAAGGTGGGTGATACCAATATACGGGATATATTGCAACAACAAATAGTACCGCACAACATCGTCCAAAAGGACTAACGGCAGTGGGACCCGAGTGTATGCAAGGGATCCATCAATGTGCATCAATCTTCTAGTCCACAGTAGGCTGCAAATTCAATTTAGAGATCAGTTAATATGCACATGAATCAAAAAGCAACAAAGCAAGTGGGACCCGATTGTCACATGGGCAACCCACTCAATTTGTGCCCATAAGGAATCAACAAGCACGGGAAACAGCCCACGTGGGCACCCAACAACACCCACAAAATCAGAACAACATGGGAACAGCTGGACCCAAGAAAACTCTGCTGCCCAACCAAATAAATAAACAAAACTCAATTTTTTATTTTTTTTTAATTAGCAGCACAGCCAAACAACAACGAACAAGTGGAAATGCAACAATACAACCCACATGCTGCCCACTCACAAACCAGCTGCAAAGGACCCAAAAGCACACTGCCCCAAACAGGATGTGCAGCACCCATGGGACCCGATCCAGCAATAAAATTCTGCCCAACAACATTAATGGATAAAAGTAAAAAATATGAGCAATAAACTGAAAAAACAGTAGCCCAAAAATAGCCACCCACGTGAGACAGCTCAGCAAAAAAGCAGCACTAAAACATGATGTAGCATGAACGAAGGACTGCAAAACGCAGCCACCAACCTCGCCAGAAACTACCATGGCAGTTAGAAACCGACACAACTGAATAGCACTGAATCATCAGCACCAAAGCTGACACCGATCGCAGAAAACTAGCTGCACAAGCTGCAGCAAGATGATAACACACCCGGCATACAAGGAACTGCATGAACAACCCAAAAAAAACCAAGAACGAAACACAAATCTGGTTTTCTTTCTACAAGGCCAGTATGGATGGATAGAGGAGAGGGAGGCGATTGCCGCCGAAGAAATCGTGCCGGAAAAATGTCACCGGAAAGTGGCCCACGCGCCGTCGCGTGGCGTCGGCAGCGGGCGCGTGGGTGGCGCGTGGGGACGCGTGCGGCGGCGGCGGCGGCTGGGATACCGGAAGGTTCTGGGCTGGTCGCCTGGCTATGGGTAGCCCAATTATGGGATCAATTTCAGTGCATGTAATCGTTTAAGCAATTTGCCAAGAAAGAATAGCTAACAGTGGCGAACGGAAAGGGAAAAAAGGAGAAAAAAGGAGAAAAAATATCTCTGATTTATGAATCAGGCTCTGATACCATGTTGAAAGTGAGAGTAGTGTTCATGTAATAGAACAAATAAGTATAAGGAATAGGAATAATTCCATTATCTAATATTACTCTCTAATTCATTGTTTTTATTCATTGATGGTAGCTACATTTATATACAGAAGTTGAGCTAGTGGAGGAGGAAAACATGGATCATGTTTTCCTCAGTGCTAACAGCACTCAAGTAACATACACAACACACACATACACTTAGCTTCTAACAAATACCATCACTCAACAATTTAAAACATAAGTAGCTCATTCTTAACAGTCTAGGATTTCACTTGTTCTTAAATTCCCATAAAACTGAAAAATAAAAATAAAATAAACACTTCCATTTTTTTTTTGTCATCCCTCTTGCATCCAAATCCTAGAAAATGGTTAACAACTTGTCTTCCACTGAAGCAGGGAACACCACTCCTCTCTTAACACTTCAAAGAGAGATACAAGCCCCAAGCAATATAGAAATTCAGAATTAAATGAGTTTGTGTATTACTTTGTCTGCACATAAAATAAATGTCTAGCAATGGGGCCTTATAGTGTAAATAGCAACTCTTATTCATTCGTGAGCATCTCTATGTGACTCTTCATTGTTGGTTGTTCTTGAGTAGCAACTCTTTAGTACCTCCTCTTTCTGGGACCTTCCTTTTTGCCCTTCCATTTTCTGCTTTAGGGTCTTTGTTTCTTAAACTTATAATTTATTTTTTCTAAAATCTCTTCACAACATTAGCTTTCCTGTTTTTGTGCTTTTCCTTTGATGATCTACTTTCTCAAAGAGTTCTCTTTATTCACAAACCTATTCTTTGGCGCTGAAGGTCACATAACTTAGGAAGTTGAGCTAAGAACTAATACAAAAATCTTCCTTTTGAATTAACACATGAGTAATTAAAAGAACCTTAATGTATGCCTTATAGTTATCTAAAATTGCGGAGATTTGGCCCAACAAATGTGAGTACTGGCTGATATTGTACATATATTTGTTATGCCCCTCCTCTGCCAGATCTGCTTAATCTGCCTCTGTTCCTGGTTTCTTCCTCTGGCAGCCGGTTGTCTGTGTTTTCTGAATTTTATGACTTTTTAGTTTTCATTCCTTGCATATTTGTTTTCGTGTTGCTGAGGCAAAGACTCTCTTTACTGAAAGACCTATGTCTTGCGGAACTGATTTGATCTGAAATGTTTTCTTGAAGTTTTCCCATCACATTGGTCGTCCTACAACTATTAAGAGGAGAGTCCCAATAGTTTCATCCTGGCTCATGACCGTCCAGTCTCTATCAATTTATTGCTCTATGTTACTGATGACCTTTGAATTTGGTTTCCATGATAATTTTGAACATGAATAAATTCCTCTTTATTTATTTTATTTTATTTTATTATTATTTTTATAAAGTCTCCTTACTGAGTTATTTTTTTCCCAATTATTATCAGGGTTTGTGGTTTGACAGAGATTCTCATTTGTGGATGTTGCCACACATGACTGATGATCTTATCAGTTTGCTACTTAAAAAAGGCATCTCAAATGTGCAGCAACTGCTGGATCTTCCCAAGCAGACTTTGCAGTCTGTTGTAGGAAGTTCCACTGCTTCAAGGTTATATCAGGTGGGAATGGATATAATTTTTGATATCTTTCATGTACCCGAATTTGCAAGAGTTCGAGTCTTTTAAATGTCAAAAATTTATGTAAAATAGATAATTAAGTTTATATATAATTTATTTTAGTTTATTTTAAGACAAACATTGTATATACTACGTTACACATTTATAAAGTAAGATAAGATTCAGAGTGAGACACCTGCCAATGCAAATAAATAAATGAATCAATAAAATGTGAGGTGCTATCCTTAATGGTGTTTGTGTTTCAAACATTTGATGTGCATGAGCTACACCTGTAATTCAGTCTTCTATTATTTCAAATATTTATTATAGACAATTAATTGTCCTATTAAGTGGATGACAATGTTACTGTGTACTAACAATTATTTTGCATGTTGTAAGTAATTTTGATATGTATAAATAAAAGTAATTGTAGTCAAAGTATGTGCTCAACAATTTCTCCAAACAAATTTGATGCCGGTTTAAACTCCAAATGTTTTTTTAGAGATGTTTATTCTTATGTTCTGCTGTGAATTGGAACAATGTCTCAATTCTGAACTAATTTATTGCAAGCACAAGTTTATGAGACAATTGAATTGTGTAGCCTCATTTTGCCTCCTAAATTACAAAGGATGCCCTTGGTATTACTTGTTTGTTCTCCTCTGGTAGTTGTTCAACTGATTCAGTTTCAAAGTATATGCTATTCTATTTTGTTCAGGATCTACAACATTTTCCCAATGTTCAAGTGAGACTAAAGATTCCGAGAGGAGATCCTGATGGTGGGAAATCACCCAGTCTTAACATTAGACTGGAAAAAACAAACTTCCACAAGAAATCGTCAAGAGCTTTTACCCCTCGATTCCCAAAGGTAGATGCGGTTCTTTTTTGGTAGTTTCTTATTGCTCGCACAGTTGAGCTTACCATGATTTCTTTTGTAGATTAAAGAGGAAGCATGGTGGTTGGTTCTTGGTAACACCTCCACCTCTGAATTATATGCTATGAAGAGAGTTTCTTTCTCCGACCGTTTGGTTACCCACATGGGGTTACCATCAACTCCATATACTGTCAAGGTCAGTAGATATTTTGTTGCGAGAACGATGTTGTATTTGTACCTGCTAGAATTTTTGTTACATATATGGTATTATTATGGTTCCTATGTTGTGGATGGATATTTTGCTTGTTGGTTTATGCTTTCCTGTTTTGTTTTTACCCTTTAAAGTGGGAGAAGATTTAGATTATGACAATTCTGCTAGCATGATAGATGCTGATCTTTTGAATTGAACCTTCCCTGCAAATTGAACTCGATTGAACCCTCTTCCCCTGTCATTCAGTCATTCTTGACTCACTAAAGGGCTAATAAAAATTTGGTCTGCCCTCCTCGTCTCTGTTTCTAATCTTTTGTACAAATGGGGATCCAAGTCTACCCCTTTACTCAAAAAAACTACCAAAAGTTTAAAAAAAGAAATTTGACTCTTCAAATACTTCCGTTTGCAGCTCATGAGAGTGGTTATTTCCCTGAGAAATAAGTTTGCCAATGGGAAAGGTGGCAGGATTAATAGAGGTAATCAGACGGGTGATTAAGGCTAGGTTTGGTGGCCATATGGTATAATGTTGATATTAATGAACACTGGGATCCCAACTCCAGTGCACTTTTGAATAACTCCTGCAACTAAATTCTTAAAATGTCCAATTGATCTCCTGTCTTCCTTTATTGCTGTAAAACGTCTCCACCATATTGAAGGAATGCATCCCACATTCGTTGGGAAAGGTTTGAGAGTTTCCCTTACAAGTCTCCACCATAGTGCGGTACTTTCTTGGAACTAGTGTATTGTTCTTACTAAGTACAGAAAACGCCTTAATATACACCTTAAAAATAACTTGTTGGTCATGATACCTAATTATTTAATATGCGCTATTTTGAAATTGTGGCTTGTTTCCAACTGATTTAATTATATTAAGGAGAACAGATGGCAAGTCATGTTAGAGTTTCTATCTTTGTTTCTACCGTGAAGGGCTCAATATCATTCCATTGTGATTAAAATCTGCCCTGCTGCCTCTCAACTTAATTGTTTTATTTTCCCTTCTTGATCTGGAAACTGTTTTATTTTTCAGGGGATGAAACTGATTCTAGTTTCAGATTGTTATCTTGGGTATGAACAAGAATACTCGGTCGAAGAACTTGTTGAATCTCAGCAACGTGAAGCCAGAAATTAGTTCAAGAATAAGAGTGTTCTTGGAATTTTCCTTCTTGGCTGGCATGTTGCCATCCATGCAGGTCCTAATGAACCCCAGAGGCCCCTGTAATGTTGATGGGCTACTAACAGATTATCTTTTATTTATCTTATTCTTCCTCTCCGCTCCTTTGCCCTTGGGCCTTAGTTTTGCTCTGAAGGACTTTTGGCAATTATTAACAAACCAATCAATTTTGGGATGAGTTTGATTACTTGTTAGTTGTTGCCATGTATGGGCGAATTATCTTTGAAATACATTTATTTTAAACAAAATGTAAAAGATTTTTTTTACCCCTATGAATTGATAAATTCTAAATAAATTGTGAGTAATTTTTTTTTTCCCGTATAATATTTTTAATACATAGTGTTGATCTTTAATGTTTTTCATTTAAAAAAAGAACAAAATGCAACAAACCGCTAATTTCTTCATACACGTTATAATTGAAATACAAAAGTATTATTAATTTGTTATATTATAAAAAAAGAATGCACACTTTTATTGCATTTTATCCTACTAGAAGTATAAAATGACATGATATTATTAAATTTATCATCACAATTATATTATTATACCATCATTATCAACTAAGCACTCAATAAATTTAAAAGTAAAGTTAAACATGAAATAGAATACATCCTTAAAATTCACAAGATTTATAAATGTGATTTTTTTTCAGTGGAACGGAGGAGTAATATTTAAGATAGTATTGTTTAAAATTAAATTTGTTTATACTAATTTTAAATATTAGAATTTTAGAAAAACTTTAAGAAGTTAAATGAAACTCATTTTGTAAAATGGATCAAATATTAATTATTATGAATTATAATTTTAAAAATATGCAAATAAGTATTCTATATATTACAAAAATTTTGAAAAAGTCCTTGGGGGCGCGGGTCCCACTGTGCCCAGTGTAGGGCCGTCCCTGCTTTCAAGTACTATTTATATTTTAAAGATAAATGCCTTTTTTTCTTTCACAATAGAATAATTAACAATAGGTCTAAAAGAATCATTACACATTACTAAAAATGTATGAGGTGATAGTTATTATGTACTTTGGATATAAACAAAATATTTTTTCCTATATTTACACGACATTAATAAGAAAATTTGTATTGACCGGAAACATATTTATCATCACAAAATTTATAAGTTGTTTGAAACCATAAGTTACAGGCCATTAACAAAATAATGAGGTTAAATCTTTAACAACTGCAAGTGCATAGGAAAATAATTATTAACTAATTAATGGTAAAAACTAATTTTAAGAAAACAATTTAGTTAAGGTTTGGTTGTGGAATATAAATTTGATATAATATAATAGTCTATGTAACGCAATAAAGTTGTAATTTAATGGTAATAAGTTATTATAACATATTTATTTCGTTTGCACTGGGTATTTGTGTGGTTATTATAATGTTATTATATTACATTCAAAATTGTGTTTTGTTCACTAAATATATGATTGTATATAATAAATAAAATAAATTGCTAGTTAAAATGTCAAGTTAGTTATAATTATTACTATTTTGTCTTTTATGCCCTATTGCACTATGGACATAATGAGTTAATACATCCGCTAGTGGACGTAATGAGTT
The DNA here is from genome assembly GCA_034770075.1 of Aralia elata. NCBI lineage: Eukaryota > Viridiplantae > Streptophyta > Magnoliopsida > Apiales > Araliaceae > Aralia > Aralia elata. The sequence continues at coordinate 88,629,794 of CM068378.1, read as the reverse complement.
AATCGTATTGCGTCGGTTATGGGCTAATACATATAATTAGTGAACCAAATAGAAAATACGTCACATCAATATAATAGCCTATTACATTAAGAAGTTGTTACATTGATTTGACGCGAATCAAACGCCATTTATTTCAAATTCACTCTGTAAACTCGTAAGCTATCTAGGGATAATCGTCCAGGTCTTACTGTGAAAGAAAAAAGCCATCCTGCCTGCTTCCCTCAGTCGTCGTTGAGGAGCTCTTGGCGAGGAGATGAGTTAATTGACGTTTTGGTTACTGTACTAGGAGTCTATTTTCATTATGGTTACTAAATAATTTTTTGTTACAAAGAGATTACTATACTCAAAAAATAATACAAACTAGTCATTACTTAACATTCCGTTCAAAAAAATAACAGAAGTGCTGAATAGGCTAACGTTTAATAACTGTCATGTGGGGTACTTTAATATATAACAGGTGAGACCTTGTTACGTGGAGCGTTAATTGATGTTTTGGTTACTCTACTAGAGGTCGATTTTTATTTTAGTTACTGAATCTTTTTTTGTTATACAGATATTACTATACTTAAAAAAATATTACAAATTAATCATTACTTAACACTTTAGGAGTCAAGGCTCCTTTCACTTTTCTTGCACTTGTCAACTTCATCCCAAGAATTTTATAGAATATCTTTGCTTCCTACAATTGAAACATAATTAAATTTGGATTTCACCTCACTGCATTACATTTTTTCGTATAATTCTATCAAATACACCATTAATTTTGTTTTAACTTAACGTCTTTGTTAGTAATGATCCAAATTATAATTGACGGCCTTTGGTTTAGTTGGTATGTCTAGCCTCTTGCTAAGCAAGAGGTCTAGAGTTCAAATCCCCCCACCCCCAAATTAGCAAAAAAAAATAAAATGATCCAAATTATATATAATTAATTATATATGTTAATAGATAATTCATGAGAATGAGAGTAATTTTACATAGAATTAGAGTCATTGAATATATTTTTACCGTTAATAAATAATATGAATTCTTAACCATTGAAAATGTAGTTTAGAGTGTAAATTGAAATCTGTGCTGAAACTTAGGGAAATTTTTTGTCATTTGTCCTAATTTAAAACCCTAGATTACAATGTTCTTCTCCATACCTAACAGATCCATTACCCATTTAATTTATCCATTTGTCACCTCTAAATTCACAACCATCTCCATTAGATCCCCTTATATTTTAAAACTAGTTTATCAATACACTAATTTCATTAATAGTATTGTATCATTTTATTAAATAAAACGAAGACCATACCCAATTTAAAATTGCCAAAATCACATTTCGAAATTACTTTTCAATATTATAATTATGACTAAAAAAATTATGTTAACACGTGTGACTCTAGTTTGGAAGGGAGACAATATGTGAGCTAGGACACACACACACACACACACACACACACACACACACACACACATATATATATATATATATATATATATATATATATATATATATATATAGATGACTGAATAAAAGTAAATTAAAGTTCAGTTAGTTGACTGTAAAAAAAAAGTATAGTTAGTCGTTTGAAAGTTGACCTATTACAATGATGAAAAAATATTTAACTCTAAAAAATTAGGAAGTGAGTTAGAATCACCTTTGATATATTCAATACGAAAATCAAAAATCGAAAGTATTGCTTGCCATTGAGCAAAAATTTGTTTGGAGGCTAGGTTTTTGACATCTTTTTCTAAAACATGATCAGATGATTTGCAATCGACACGAATTAAAAAGTCTTTGTTTAATAAATCACTTTGAAATTTGGTAACACATAAAACAATATATAAAATATCTTTTTTGATAGTAAAACACCTTTTTTTGTGTGTTGGATTCCATGTTCCAGAAGTGAATTGAACAAGTTGTTCGTGGCTATTGAACTATTGCTTGAGGATGCCTCCATAACCACTATTGGAAACATCAGTTTTTACGATCTTAAAGGCTGAGAGATCTGCTAGACTAAGACATGAGAGGTTTTTGACTTTCTGTTTGATAAGTCGACGACCTTTGTATGTTCTACAGACCAAAGAGGTGGGCCTTTCTTAAGTCTCTGGTGAAAAGGAGCACAAATTATGGATAGTGTTAGCACTTACATTTATGTGGCTCCTTATTTGATTTAATGATAACTGAAATTAATGTATATTTGTAATGTTAAGTACGTAGTTTTTGTAAAGTCATTATGAAAGAAATTACGTAAAAGGACTTAGTTAGGGATCAAATGTGTTAGGTTGATCCATATCGTAGAGCAATTCCTTATAATTGCTTAATTGTCCCTGGTCAAATAGACTTCTCGCAGAGCTGGAGGAAAACCACTCTAAGATCGCAGAGTGAATTGGGTACTGTCAAGGATCGTAGAGTAGAAGTCTGATCATAAAGTCAGAATCGTAGAGCCACTCAAAATTGTAGAGCAAATGAAGCAAGTCAAGCTACTCTACGATATCACTCTACTACAACTAAAAATATAGAGTACAGTCTTCTGACAAGTCAGTGAAGGGTTATGACAATGGTCATCAACCTTAAACACACAACCTTCAAGGATGATCTTCACGTATATTTGCAATAAGGACAAAGTATTTTGAAGCTCTATCTAATAACTATATGAGCAAGGACACGAGACACGTGGCTACTACTGCACTCTTCACAGTACTAAGGAAAGTAATCTGAGGTGGTCCAAGCAGACACAATTTCAAAGTCAAATAATTGGTGAATGACAAGTGTCCTGGACAAAATGGAGCAACGCGGTAAATTTCCAATAGGAAGATCCCAAGAGAACTCTATTAAAGGACAACGACTTCAAACATTAACTACTAAGAATTTCCACAAAGTCGAAGTGTTGATACTCTGAGTTCTAAAAGCTTCTCTCTACGATTCTAAACAATTTAATTGTTGCTAAGACATATTGAAAAAGTGCTCAACGTCACTTAGCAGCAACTTAAAACCTTATTCATCTCTTTGTGTTTTGATCTTTGTGATCTTGTAATTCCAAGTATGTGTGACATGTAGGATTTTTTGTAAATCATTGTTGTAACAGTTCTTTGTGCATTGAAATCTTAGTGATTTCCCTTTCTTAGTGGAATATCCCTACTCTCGGAGTAAAAAAGAAGACTATAAGACTTTTTGGCTCTGAACCTCTTAAAAATCCTTGTGTCATTTATCTTTCTACACATTTATATTTCTGTCACTCTACGATTTTATTGTGGTGGCTTAAATTCCACCTTGTTTACTAAATTTAGTACTGTGAGTTTTCTTATAATCTTTGAAGCGTTTTCTAAACTATTCCGCCGTGCATAACTTGATTAATTAACTTGTTTAATTTATCTAGTAAACCAATCTTAATTATTTTTTTAATTATATCTATTCAACACCCTCTTCTAGATTTGTTTCTGTGCCTTTGGGAATAACAAATAGATTTTTGCAAAAATTAGTAACATAATTTAGACTGCTGAGAAATCTCTGCAATTATTTTTTATCTTTGATTTCATCTGAAAATTTTCTAACAAATTCTACAGAACGTTCTATAGGAATAACAGTCCCTTGGTCATTGTTGTGTCCTAGAAATTAGATTTTAGTTTGGAAAAGAGTCATTTTAGTTTCAGATAAGACAAAACTGTTATGTATAATAACATTAAAAAAATGTATTAAGGTGTTTGAAATGTTGTTCTAAAGTCTCAAAGAAAATTAGGATTATAAATAATTGCACACAACGAAGTTCTATATTCACTTCTTTGATATATGACTACCGTACATAACATACACATATATACACTTAGCAGCGCAGTGTAGATAGATACAACTTGAAGTACTGATATCTATCTAATCTATTCATTTGAAAATCTTATGGATAACATGATAACAATTATCTTATCCTACTGTTATGCTATACGGTTGTTGTGGTGGATGTGAGTTCCGAGTGTTGTGGTTTAATACCCCCCTCAAGCTGATCGTGGTTGGAAGCATTGTCAGCTTGCTTAGTAGGTATTCATACTTTGGAGTGCTCAAAGCCTTTGTAAAAATGTCTGCCACCTGATCATGGGTTGATATGTAGCGGACCACGAGATCCTTGCGAGCCACTTTTTCCCGAACAAAGTGAAAATCTATCTCAATATGCTTTGCGCGGGCATGAAATACCGGATTTGCCGCCAAATAAGTTGCACCAATATTGTCACACCACAAGACAGGGGAAGCCGTTAAAAAAATTCTTAGCTCAGAGAATAAGGATTGTAACCAAGTTAATTTTGCTGCAGTATCTGCCAAGATTTGTACTCCGCTTATGTAGATGAGCGGGCAACCGTTCTTTGCTTCCGGGATGCCCAAGAGACCAAGTTATTGCCCATAAAAATAGCATAACCTGCTGTGGATTTTTGATTAATAGAGTTTCCAACCCAATCGGAGTCACAGAATGCTTGAAGAAAAAATGGATTAGCTGATTTGGAAATTGAAAGTCCATAGTTTATGGTGTGCTGTAAATATCGAATGATTCGCTTTACGGCTACCCAATTTTCCTTAGTAGGGTTATGCATTGATTGGCAAACTTTATTAACTGCAAATGATAGGTCTGGGCGAGTAAGTGTTGTGTATTGGAGCGCACCTACAATTTGCCGAAAGAAGGTCAAATTAGAGTAAAGAGAAACACTAGTTGGCATGTGTTTTGGAACAGTCGCCGACATCTTGACTGGCTTGCAGTCAGCCATCTTTGCTCTAGTAATTAGATCCTTGTTATATTGTTGTTGAGTTAAAAGAAGTCCATTTGATGTACGGACTGCCTCAATGCCCAAAAAATAATTTAAAGGGCCTAAATCTTTAAGGGCAAATTCCTTTCCCAAAACCTGCATTAAATCACTTATTGCAGCAGTTGAATTTCCAGTGACTATGATATCATCAACATAAACTAATAAAATTAAATGAATTCCATGTTGTGAACATATGAACATAGACATATCAGATAAGGAAATTTTGAAACCCAGTTGCACTAAAAAGTCTGACAAACACTGGTACCATGCTCTGGGAGCTTGTTTGAGCCCATAAAGAGACTTTCTAAGACGGCACACATGATTCGGATGATTGTTGTCCTCAAATCCAGGTGGCTGGACCATAAAGACGGTTTCATCTAACCAACCATTTAGGAAGGCGTTATTCACATCCAATTGATGAACATGCCATGAAAGAGAAGTAACCAAGGATAGAACAACGCGTACTGTGGTTGGCTTGACAACCGGACTAAATGTTTCAGCACAATCTACTCCTTCTTCCTGATTAAAACCCTTTGCCACCAACCTTGCTTTATAACGATCAATTATGCCATTTGCTTTTCGTTTAATCCGAAAGACCCATTTGCAACCTACAACATTCATAGATTCTGATTTTGGTACAAGAACCTATGTACCTTGAGAAATAAGTGCATTAATTTCTGAAACCATGGCATCTCGCCAATGACTGCATCGAACCGCTTGGGAATAACAAGTAGGCTCAACTAATGTATAAACTTCTGTAGTAAGAGCATGAGGCTGAGTTTGGTTAAAGCGACGGACCATCGCACGGGTGAGTATCCCAGATGGAAGCACATGTCGAGTTACGTCTGCTGGTGAAGGCAAAGTAATGTCAGGCTGTACCACTGTTAGGCCAGGAGAGATAGGAGATGACGGAAGGGCGCAATGGGTATGGGACTGAGCAGCGGAAGCATTGTAGATGGAGGTACGCGTACAAACCTTTGGTGGGGGAGACGAATTTGGCATAGCCGTTGGAGAGGAGGATTTGAGAGCAGGTAACAAAGTAGAATATGAAGGGGAAGAATATGTATGGGCAAAAGAAGGAGGATGAGGTGCAACAGTATTGGATGGAAGAGGAGGAATATTGGTGGTGAATTGGTGAGGAGGAATTACTGGAAGAATGGCCCATGGTGACTGGTCAGACGGAGCAGGCTTAAGAGGAGTAAAAAATGATGAAAATGGAAAGCATGTTTTATTAAAACGGACATGTCGGGTAATGTACATTTTATTTGTGCGTAAATCTAAGCACCGATAGCCCATGTGGTTAGGACAATAACCAAGAAAAACACACTGAGTGGAATGAAAATCAGTCTTGTGAGCATTATATGGACGAAGGAAAGGAAAACACAAACAACCAAAAATGCGTAGGAACGAATAATCTGGAGGTTGGTCAAAAATACATTTATAAGGTGTTTTATTAAGAGAGACTGTGGAGGGCATGCGATTTATTAAATATACTGCTGTGTCAAACGCGAAATTCTAATACTTGAAGGGAGTATGAGAATTGGCAAGGAGAGTCCAGTTTCGACAATGTGTCGATTTCGACGTTCTACCATGCCATTTTGTTCATGAGTATGGTCCGGTGATGCGATGATTTGTGCCAATAGAAGTAAAGAATTTATTTAGTGTTCGAAAACTCACCACCCCAATCAGTTTGAATAGATTTGATGGGAGTATTGAATTGGCGTTCCACAAGTTTTTGAAATTGAATAAATGTAGAGTAAGCATCAGATTTGTTATACAATGGATAGAACCAGATATATTTTGAAAATGCATCAACAAAAATGATAATGTGGCCATCATATGCGAGAGTAGGTGACAGTCCCCATACATCACTATAAATTAAATCAAGAACATGGGAAACATGATGATTAGTAACAGGGAGATGAATTCTGGAAGATTTTCCCAATTGACAAGCATTGCAAAAATTAAATTTTGAATCAGAAACAGATAATTTATTATTGAAAATGATTTTATTGAGAATTTTGGAATGAGGATGTCCTAATCTACTGTGCCAGCAATCAGTCGAAGCTTTAGTTGCAACAAAGGCTGTTGGAGGTGTAGTTTGCAGAAGTGGCACCGGTCAGTGAATACAACCCTTGATTACTCGGTCCTGACAACAGCAGTTTCTTCGACTTACGATCCTTCACATAGAAACAATTTGGGTGAAACTCAAAAAATACATCATTGTCATGAGTGAATTTATTTACTGAAAGTAAGGTTTTGGTAAGAGTAGGAACATGGAGAACATCATTCAAAACAAAAGAACTATCAGCAAAATTTAATTCTGAAGTTCCAGTATGAGATATATGTAAACCTGTACCATTATCAACGTGTAAAGTATCGGACCCATTGTAACGCATCGAATGATCAATAGATTGCAAATCTGGAGTAGCATGGTGAGTAGCTCCAGTATCAGGAAACTAGGCATCAGTGAAATTATTGTTGTAGAACGATGCCATATTTGCAGTTGGCTGATGAGCATGATTGTACCACTGACGGCAGGTATTGGTGGTGTGATTGTACCTATGGCAGATTTGGCATTGTGGAGTGGGCTGAGAGAAAGATCGATTGTTGGAATTGTTGCGACGAAGGTTAGAACCAGAATGTTATCGCTGCTTGTAATTATTGCCTTTATAGTTTGTGTTACGATTGCCTTGTGGAGTACCATAGCCAATTTTATTGTTTGACTGATTATCATAGCCCCTATGAGCGAGATTTGCTGTTGGAAAGGAGAGAGGACAGGTTGTGCATTGCCAACTGGTTGCAGTTGTGTTTGGACTGAAGACACGGAAGAGCCTGAAAAGTTTTTGAGTTAGCAATTCATGATTCATCAAAGTACTGAGTAAATCAGCAAACGTTGCCGGTTCTGGCCTGTTTGCAAGAGTGGGAATAACACTGTGAAATTCAGGGCGAAGGCCTTTGAAGATGATATAATTGAAATCAGTGAGTGTCATTGGACGACCAGCAGCAGCAAGTTGATCACTAATGAATTTTGCCCTGTTCAAAAATTGTGTAATAAAGTCATCATGTTGCTTAATTTCTTGCAAACTTAGAAGCAAATTTAGAACCCTCGTAGTCGACGGGGATGCATATGCTTTTTTTCTCCAGCATATCCCAAATTTCACGAGATGACTGTGCGTCAATGATGAGAGGCACAATATCCTCACGTAAGGAGAAAATAAACAAACTTAATAAGTTTTGATCTTGTTGATACCAGATTTGATACTCTGGATTATTAATAGGTCGTCCTCCGATAATAGTTGCCGGTAATTTTTCCGGAGGTGGTTCTTGTTTGCCATCAATGAACCTCAATAGATTATTTCCACGAAGAAGAGGCAACAATTGCGCCTTCCAAGACAAGTAATTTTCAGGGTGTAGTTTCACAACAATGATTTGGGTTGGATTTGTCATGTTTAATGGTGATGTGAGGGTGGCTGCAGTTAAGGCTTGCTGTTGTGGCGAGGAAGAAGAAGACCCAGAAGACAGAGACGACATAATGTTGATTTGTAGCTCTGATACCATATAAATAATTGCACACAACGAAGTTCTATATTCACTTCTTTGATATATGACTACAGTACATAACATATACATATATACACTTAGCAACGCAGTGTCGATAGATACAACTTGAAGTACTGATATCTATCTAATCTATTCATTTGAATATCTTATGGATAACATGATAACAATTATCTTATCATGTTGTTATGCTACGATTGTTGTGGTGGATGTGAGTTCCGAGTGTTGTGGTTTAATAAGGATATCATCAATGTAAACTATTGAAAAAGTTGAATAAGGATTAAAAATGTCATTCATCATATTTTGAAATTCAGAAGGACCATTTTTAAGTCTGAAAGGAAAAACGTTCCATTCTTAGTTGACCATAAGGTAATGTAAAAATTGTTTTATATCGATCTTTTTTTACAATTTGAATTTGCCAAAAACCAGATTTTAGATCAAATTTTGAAAATATTTTTGCTATATTAAGTCATTGAAGAAGATCCTTTTTGTTTGGTAATGGATAATGAATCCATTGGAGGGCTGTGTTAAGAGGTTTATAATTGATAACGAGACGTGGAGAGCCTTTTTTGATTTCATAATTATTTTGGACATAGAAGGCTGCACAGCTCCATGGCGAACAACTTTTTCAAATTAGATTTTTATTTAAAAGATCTTGAATTTCTTTATGACAATGCTGAAATAAATCTTTGTTCATTTGTATAGACCTTGCTTTCATAAGGATCATCTTTTTTTAAAATCTTTTTTTATAAGGAAGTTCAACTACATGACTTTTCGTATGCCAAAAAGCATTTCTAAGAGATGAACAGACTTCAGATTTAAGTTTTTGTAGTAAAATCATTTAATTGTTGTTGGACTACTGAATTTTGAAGTTGCTTTTGAATTCTTAGGCAAGACATTTCGTCTTAAAAAAAAATTAGTATGCTGTTTTTTTAAGTTAAATTAGGTTTAATGGAATTTTTTGATAAAGATAAATCTTTTAGTGTATGAATGTTTCTTTTGGTTGGTAAATTTAGAAATTCAAAAATATTTTCTTGTCCTTTTATGTTTGTTGTTAATCCGTTATGACCGACAGTGAATAGCTAAAGAAGAGTTATGAACAATGCGACGAGGATAATTCCCCGAGTTAGCTTGCGGACAAACAAGAAAGATGATTTTATACCAAACTCCGTCATTGGTAACAACGGCGTCTAAAAGTTTATACTCAATTTGTAATCTAGAACCTCTAGCCGTTGATAAGCGTTTCATTAGTTTTTTTAAAGTATATTGTTGTGACTAATCCTTCATGAATACAGTTTAGATCAGCTCTAGTATCAATTAGGGTTGTAGTTTGGAGTCGAAAGTCATTTTTTATAATAATAGTTATGTTCACTATCCATTTTTATTGTACGACTTGTGTTATTAATTGAAAAAAACTCGTTTGAAGTTGGTGTGGTAGTGAGAAGTTCATTATCTTCATCAGAAGAGGATCTAGTTTCATATTCTGAAAATTTCTTTTGGGGATTGTTTGTAATTGATAGTTAATGCTCTAATGTCAGATTTATGTTTTTTAACTTGGCATTGAAGGTTTTGAATAGTTGCTTGAGCTGGTTCAGCAGTTTCTTCAAAATTTTGAATCAATAATTCTGCTTTTATGTCATTTAATTCTTGATGTAGGTCTTTTACAGTCATTTTTTTTTATAACATTGAGCAGGTTTATCGAATTTATATAATATATCTGTAAGATTGTTAGTTTTGTAAACTTTGGGAAGAGTATTTGTGGTTGTTGCTTTATTTTGATCTTTTATTAACGATTCAGAACTGGATCATCTATTCGTTTGATAAATTAGAATTAGATGATTTGTTCTTTTGTTAAAATGTTAATGTAATTTGATGAATCAGAAGCGTAATTAATAGTTTGATTTCAGGGTCGTTTGATTCATTAGACTCGCTTTCAATTCAATTTTTGTGCAAATTTAAGAACACCCACAAAAGCTTGTAGCTTTACCACCCAAAATCAAAACCCACCAAGAATGTAACATAAATTTGTGAAAAGACTGGTACAATTCAGTTTTTTTTTGCAGATCTAAGAAAGACCCACAAATATGGATCTAGAATAGCTTTGGTGTTTTGCTAAAAAATTTGTTTTAGTGATGTTTGTCTTAAGTTTCTTTTGTAAATGTATTAATTAGTATTTTAATTACTTTTAAATAAAGTCAAAAGTATCTAAATTCGGTCAAATAGTATAAAACCAAAACTTTTGTCTACAAATCAAGTATTTCCGTTAATTTTTATCGAAAATTAATTTTAGGGTCGACATTGTAAGCAATTCGAAACTTTGTGAATCGATTTGAAAGCCCAATTACTTTAGGGGCCAAATTATGAATGTGATGAAATTGTGTGTATCATAAGTGTATTCAACCCTTTAAACTATGATGCTCTTTTTTTTCATTCAGTTCTCTCTTTCCAATCTCCCCTGAAGTTTCCTTGTGAACTGAACTCAAATCTAATTTTTTATGGAAAAACCTTCGTTCTTTTGAATCATATCCATAAAATTCTCTTTTGTCCAATGTTCCGAAGCATCAACTCCTATTTGAAGACTCCTTTGATTAGAAAATTGTTCTCATTCCCCTGCTCTGTGATCAAATCTTGAGCTCTTCTTCAACGTCTCTTCAATTTTCTATTCACACTGTACCCATATTTCCTCTATGGCTACTTGCTGGCTTTTTCTTTCTTGGACTTTTATTTTAACCTCATTTTCTTTGTATTCCAAATTCCATTTTTGGATGTAGAGCCACTCGACTTCCCTAACCTGCAGCTATATTTTTCATTGTATCCCTAGTCCACAACTGAATACGGATAACTCTACATTCAATCCATGTATTCTTGAAAACCTCTCAACTTTTTCTTACATTTTTTTCTATTGTGAAAAAGCAGTCTCTCCCCTCCTCCTTTCTACTCTCTAGCTTTACAACTTTCTCTTATTTACACAGTACTATCACCCTATGATCTCCCCACTTAATCATACTTGGGACTTCCACATCAATAAAATTCATAATCATCTTAATCTCTTTCATATAGAGATCATCCTTTATGTTAACGTCAAGAAATATCTGCTCGCTAAATCACCAAACAACAAGCCAAAATCTGCACAGAAAATAGACAAACACACTAAGAAGCGTGACGATCGGGGCCGTCGGGAGATAGGTCCAGTGCGAGAGTAAGTACAAATTAGAAAACGTCAACAATGGAGACACGTAATTGATTTAGTGCGCAAAAGTAGACAAAGTGTCATTACTGGTAACCTAGATTATGGTCGTATATTTATAGCTTACTCTCACTGCCTTGATATATTACTTCTGTCCCCGAGTAGAAATAGGAGTCTTATGTAAAAGATTCTTTATAACTGCAAACTCCATAATTAAATAAGATTTCACTTACTTAGAAATAGGAGATCAAATAATATATGGAATGTAGATCCTTTAAAATGTTAAACTTCCTACTGAGATATCTTGCCACGTGTTGTAGGTCCCACCGAATCGTCTGGGCCCACAAAATCATGCCCCAACATTATCCTCCATTATCTTATTATAAGAAACTTAAAATAAGAGAGTATAAAAACAAACTAACTAATAAACATACTGCCATAATTGGAACTGAACCAACATCCTCTTAAACCATGCGCCAGGCTGGGACCCACCATTATCATTACTTGAACCGTAAATAAGGAAACGTACAAAATCAGTTTGTCACATCGAAAGCCTTGACTAGAGTGTATCAATCGCCATTTCTTATTCACAGATTCAAAATTTTCAAAAAGCTCAAGCGCTCTCTCTATCTTTTCCTTACTGTTACATCCATTTTCTTCGGTTACTGATAAGTATAAAATATGTTATTTTTTTATCTCTTAATATCTAGTCTTTTATACTTATTTGGCACCTAAATGTACTCACTATTCTTATATTTTGATTTAGGTTGCAAATGGAGCCATTAAATGAAAACTGTGTCATTTCCGCACTTTTGGATTGTTTTGAAATCCGTCTGTCCACTTGAGGCTCAATTTTATACTTGATCAGGCCTTATTCTCTCAAAGCTCAAAGAAGGAACGTTGTAGATCTATTTCTTAGCTTTCCAGATCTTCTTGAAACGCCTAAATCGAAGCTTGGATGAGAGAGTTATGACCATTTTACCAACATACGTCAAAGTTAAAAATTTCAGGAAATTGAGCTTTTGGACAGATTGACCTTTGGGGCTTCGGTTGAGATTTGAATTGTGTTAAAGTTTCCAAATGAAAAAGTGGTCTTCTTGAAGTTTTTAGTAGACTTCTCAAGCTTTCCAGAATGGTATGGTGAGCAAAAATCCCGAGTTCATTTGGGCCTCCAAACATTGTTTTTTAGAGGGTTAAATACAGTTTTACCCATTCTACTATGGGTCGGTTTACAAATGCATCACTTAACTGATTTTTTTTTACATTCGACTCACTGAACTGCAATTTTTTTTTTACAAACCGTTACAAATTCTGTTAAATTGTTTGACTTTAGACAGAAAAATTACATGAGCTGCCACATGAGAGAGAGAAAGCATACATGTCAGACATTTTTCTTTATGGCATGCCTAGATGGCAACTTGTATAAATTTAATGTTAAATTAATCAAAATCAAATAAATAAAATAAAATAATCCATTCAAAATAAAAGTACAATAAAAATAATTTTTTAAAATTTATTTTAATCATTAATATTTGTTTGGTATGGTAAAACTTTGGTATTATAGCATAAAAAAATTCTTTTTTTTCAATATGGTACAATTTTAAATAAATTATATAAATTACACATAAATATGTAATTTTTTAAATTTAAATAACTCATTAAATTCATTAATTTAATTAACCTCTCTTCAGATAAAACTAAAATTAGTAATATAACATATAACATTTAATTAATATATTTTATTATTAAATAATTTATTTATTTATTTATTTTTTATGTATATTAATTTGATTTATATTTTGTTATCAAAACAAGCCCAACCAATCAACCATCAAGACCAAATTATCAAATATGAAAAGCACCAAATCATTCAGCATCGAAGAAATTTGAAATTTGAATAATGAAATATGTGGGCCCCAGTGCATCAACAATCGAGGAACAGTAGACCCACACACATCAGATCAGCAGGTGAGCAGCCAGATCGCAGACCAGTCACCGTCAAAGCTCCGGCAACCCAGTTACCATAGACTCCGGCCAAAACTCAGACATTATCCTCAATTCGAAACTAAAATGGAAAACACACATAGAAAGGATAACACACAGACCTAATCTGAACATTTAAAAGGATAATCAATGAAAGTCAAACACCCAGATCGGAAAACACACAGAAAGGAGCCTCAACAACGCCGAGAATACCATAGGCACTCAGATAAAAGCCCAGATTTCGGCAAGACCAAAACGCACAAGATCTGAACAAGTACCAGCATCAAAACCCCCAACGCCAGTAGACATCAAGATCTGAAAACCCCAACCCCGAAAAGATCCCCCATAACAGATCATAACTTCAATTTTTCACACACTAAAATCAAAGCCCCCTACTAATCGCACATGAAGCCCCACAATCTGAAAACCCTAACCCCGAAAAGATCCCCCATAACAGATCATAACTTCAAATTTTCACACACTAAAATCAAAGCCCCCTACTAATCGCACATGAAGCCCCACAATCTAGCAGCCCCCGTCTTTGCAAATCCTAGATCGGAAAGGAATGTTCAGGAGGGTTCTCATTCAGCTGCCGGAAAGCAAAACAATCACCGAAGCAAGATTATAGAGGTGGTTAAAGGAAGTATGGTGGGCCGTTAAGGAGGAAAGGGAGGGGATATCAGGTGGGCCGGATGCCATCGCCGGAGAACTCCAAACCAGATCCAAACAACTGAGTCCCTACAATCCATCCACTGCCAAAAGAATATTCCCATACTCACAGATGAAACAAAAAGAAGCACAACCTATATATTATACATTAATATATTTTATTACTAATTTATTTAATTAATATATTTTATTAATTTAATTATTTGTTATATATCGAATATTCTTTTTTTTTGTTGAAAAAAGAAAGTTTATTATTTTTATAAAAGAGGGTCTTACACACATGTCAATTTGATTTAATTTATTTCGGGTTACCGAACTTCTCTCTCCTCCATGTAGATGCCACATAGATTTGCCGTTAATATTTTAACAGAGCTAACGATTTTTTCAATTTTTGTAAAGAAATTATAGTTTAATGAGTTGACTGGAAAAACAATCAGTTCAGTGATACATTTGTAAACCGACCCCTAGTAGAATGGGTAAAACTGTATTTAACCTGTTTTTTAGACAGCTGATCTGAATCCCGCATGAACTGGAATCCTGTTCGGACCAGTTGGAGTATTTGAGCCATAACTTGAGCTTTGAAACTCCAAATCAGGTGATTCAAAAGCCCAAATTCATTAGAACTTCCAGGGCTATAACTTTGGTTCTTTGCCCAAGTCCAAAATCGGCGGTCTACTAATTCCAAATCAGCTTGCAAGCTGCTGATCAGTTTTGGTGTCAGATTTTGACTTCTCATGATGTGCACGTTTTTGGGTTTTTGATTACCTTAGATGGCTGATTCACATGACCAAGATTAGTTGTTGGATCTTGACATCTTGTACACTTGAGTGTCTATAAATACCAAGTGAAGCTAGACTTGTATTTTGCCAATTCACATACTAATACACACCATCTTCTTCATCTTCTCCATCTTCTCTAAATTCTAGTGTAATTAGTAGGGAAAGAGGATCACCTCCATAGTGAGGTTGTTGTCCTCACCCTTTTTATAATTCAAGAAAATATTAATTGGACTTAATATGTTAGGCTAGTTCCTTTATTTAGTTTAAGTGGATGTTGAACCTTGTTTACAAGTAATGGTTTGATTAAATATAAACTATTTACTCCTTCTTACATGAAGTTCATTCTTGATAATCTATTTTAACTTTTGAATGATATTTATTCCGATTGGTTTAATGTGATCGATTAAGTCAATTTGATTAATTTTATCTGCTAGATTAAGGGACAATATTACGTGTAATTGATATTGTTCCTAATCATAAGTAGCAATTAGTGATACATGATTGTGGTCAAGCTTTTGAGTATTGCTATGATTATTGGAAGACAAGTTAAATAATCCGAACTTGTGTGATTGTTGGTTGGATTAGTCTAATTCTCTAGTTCTTAATGCTGCTATTATATTAAATCTAGAGAGCTTGTTCTAGGTTGTATAGTGGTTAGAATCTTGTGAAGAGCTTGTTTCATTAAGTGATAATCTAAGAGGAATTTCGGGTAGTAGAGCTTGTTGCTACCTAGGGCTATTAATTTTATTGAAGGATAAATATTGCTTTACTTAATTATTCTATTGTTGTAAAAAGGTGATACTGAACCGGAAGAACTGAAATCTTTAATTAATTGGTTATTCTTATCACTTTAAATTCTGTTCTTGATAATTAGTGAAATCAAATTATAAACCCCCCCTTTTTGGTAAACAAAACATAATTTTAGACTAATCACTCTCTGTGGGATCGACTCTTACTTGCACTGCTACATTATTATCTTTCGCAGTAAGGTTTTATTTTTGATTGCTTGGGACAGCACACCAAATTTTGGCGCCGTTGCCGGGGAGTGATTTTAGTTTATTTTTCTTTGTTATCATTATTTTTGTCTTTATTTATTATTTTTTTTGTTGTACTCAGGTAATTTGAATTTCCTTTGATTGTTTATGTCCAAAACTCGATCTACTAATCAAGGTGATTTAAAGGATGATCCAGAAATAGAGAGAACCATTCGTAGATTAAGGAAGGTAGCTCGGAATAATTGTGAAGAGAAGGACACCATGGCAGAAAACCCGAACTTTGAAAGAGCTTGCGGCCCCTGCTTTGAATCAACAACCTTTATGCATAATCTTCCCTAATCTAGATGCTAATACTCATTTTGAATTAAAATCTGGACTAATACATCTTTTACCTACTTTTCATGGTTTGGCAGGTGAAGACCCTCACAAACATTTGAAGGAATTTCATGTGGTATGCACAAGTATGAAGCCTACTGGAGTAACGGAAGAACAAATCAAGTTAAGAGTCTTTCCATTTTCTCTAAAAGATTTGGCTAAGGATTGACTTTACTATTTACCCTCTGGAAGTATCACAAAATAGGAAGAGATGAAAAGATTATTCTTAGAAAAATATTTTCCCGCTTCAAGAGCAGCCAACATTCGAAAAGAAATTTGTGGTGTGAGGCAGAATAATGGAGAAACTCTTTACGAGTATTGGGAACGTTTTAAGAAACTATGTGCAAGTTGCCCCCATCATCAAATTAGTGATCAACTCCTCATTAGCTGATTTGGAAATTGAAAGTCCATAGTTTATGGTGTGCTGTAAATATCGAATGATTCGCTTTACGGCTACCCAATTTTCCTTAGTAGGGTTATGCATTGATTGGCAAACTTTATTAACTGCAAATGATAGGTCTGGGCGAGTAAGTGTTGTGTATTGGAGCGCACCTACAATTTGCCGAAAGAAGGTCAAATTAGAGTAAAGAGAAACACTAGTTGGCATGTGTTTTGGAACAGTCGCCGACATCTTGACTGGCTTGCAGTCAGCCATCTTTGCTCTAGTAATTAGATCCTTGTTATATTGTTGTTGAGTTAAAAGAAGTCCATTTGATGTACGGACTGCCTCAATGCCCAAAAAATAATTTAAAGGGCCTAAATCTTTAAGGGCAAATTCCTTTCCCAAAACCTGCATTAAATCACTTATTGCAGCAGTTGAATTTCCAGTGACTATGATATCATCAACATAAACTAATAAAATTAAATGAATTCCATGTTGTGAACATATGAACATAGACATATCAGATAAGGAAATTTTGAAACCCAGTTGCACTAAAAAGTCTGACAAACACTGGTACCATGCTCTGGGAGCTTGTTTGAGCCCATAAAGAGACTTTCTAAGACGGCACACATGATTCGGATGATTGTTGTCCTCAAATCCAGGTGGCTGGACCATAAAGACGGTTTCATCTAACCAACCATTTAGGAAGGCGTTATTCACATCCAATTGATGAACATGCCATGAAAGAGAAGTAACCAAGGATAGAACAACGCGTACTGTGGTTGGCTTGACAACCGGACTAAATGTTTCAGCACAATCTACTCCTTCTTCCTGATTAAAACCCTTTGCCACCAACCTTGCTTTATAACGATCAATTATGCCATTTGCTTTTCGTTTAATCCGAAAGACCCATTTGCAACCTACAACATTCATAGATTCTGATTTTGGTACAAGAAACCTATGTACCTTGAGAAATAAGTGCATTAATTTCTGAAACCATGGCATCTCGCCAATGACTGCATCGAACCGCTTGGGAATAACAAGTAGGCTCAACTAATGTATAAACTTCTGTAGTAAGAGCATGAGGCTGAGTTTGGTTAAAGCGACGGACCATCGCACGGGTGAGTATCCCAGATGGAAGCACATGTCGAGTTACGTCTGCTGGTGAAGGCAAAGTAATGTCAGGCTGTACCACTGTTAGGCCAGGAGAGATAGGAGATGACGGAAGGGCGCAATGGGTATGGGACTGAGCAGCGGAAGCATTGTAGATGGAGGTACGCGTACAAACCTTTGGTGGGGGAGACGAATTTGGCATAGCCGTTGGAGAGGAGGATTTGAGAGCAGGTAACAAAGTAGAATATGAAGGGGAAGAATATGTATGGGCAAAAGAAGGAGGATGAGGTGCAACAGTATTGGATGGAAGAGGAGGAATATTGGTGGTGAATTGGTGAGGAGGAATTACTGGAAGAATGGCCCATGGTGACTGGTCAGACGGAGCAGGCTTAAGAGGAGTAAAAAATGATGAAAATGGAAAGCATGTTTTATTAAAACGGACATGTCGGGTAATGTACATTTTATTTGTGCGTAAATCTAAGCACCGATAGCCCATGTGGTTAGGACAATAACCAAGAAAAACACACTGAGTGGAATGAAAATCAGTCTTGTGAGCATTATATGGACGAAGGAAAGGAAAACACAAACAACCAAAAATGCGTAGGAACGAATAATCTGGAGGTTGGTCAAAAATACATTTATAAGGTGTTTTATTAAGAGAGACTGTGGAGGGCATGCGATTTATTAAATATACTGCTGTGTCAAACGCGAAATTCTAATACTTGAAGGGAGTATGAGAATTGGCAAGGAGAGTCCAGTTTCGACAATGTGTCGATTTCGACGTTCTACCATGCCATTTTGTTCATGAGTATGGTCCGGTGATGCGATGATTTGTGCCAATAGAAGTAAAGAATTTATTTAGTGTTCGAAACTCACCACCCCAATCAGTTTGAATAGATTTGATGGGAGTATTGAATTGGCGTTCCACAAGTTTTTGAAATTGAATAAATGTAGAGTAAGCATCAGATTTGTTATACAATGGATAGAACCAGATATATTTTGAAAATGCATCAACAAAAATGATAATGTGGCCATCATATGCGAGAGTAGGTGACAGTCCCCATACATCACTATAAATTAAATCAAGAACATGGGAAACATGATGATTAGTAACAGGGAGATGAATTCTGGAAGATTTTTCCCAATTGACAAGCATTGCAAAAATTAAATTTTGAATCAGAAACAGATAATTTATTATTGAAAATGATTTTATTGAGAATTTTGGAATGAGGATGTCCTAATCTACTGTGCCAGCAATCAGTCGAAGCTTTAGTTGCAACAAAGGCTGTTGGAGGTGTAGTTGCAGAAGTGGCACCGGTCAGTGAATACAACCCTTGATTACTCGGTCCTGACAACAGCAGTTTCTTCGACTTACGATCCTTCACATAGAAACAATTTGGGTGAAACTCAAAAAATACATCATTGTCATGAGTGAATTTATTTACTGAAAGTAAGGTTTTGGTAAGAGTAGGAACATGGAGAACATCATTCAAAACAAAAGAACTATCAGCAAAATTTAATTCTGAAGTTCCAGTATGAGATATATGTAAACCTGTACCATTATCAACGTGTAAAGTATCGGACCCATTGTAACGCATCGAATGATCAATAGATTGCAAATCTGGAGTAGCATGGTGAGTAGCTCCAGTATCAGGAAACTAGGCATCAGTGAAATTATTGTTGTAGAACGATGCCATATTTGCAGTTGGCTGATGAGCATGATTGTACCACTGACGGCAGGTATTGGTGGTGTGATTGTACCTATGGCAGATTTGGCATTGTGGAGTGGGCTGAGAGAAAGATCGATTGTTGGAATTGTTGCGACGAAGGTTAGAACCAGAATGTTATCGCTGCTTGTAATTATTGCCTTTATAGTTTGTGTTACGATTGCCTTGTGGAGTACCATAGCCAATTTTTATTGTTTGACTGATTATCATAGCCCCTATGAGCGAGATTTGCTGTTGGAAAGGAGAGGACAGGTTGTGCATTGCCAACTGGTTGCAGTTGTGTTTGGACTGAAGACACGGAAGAGCCTGAAAAGTTTTGAGTTAGCAATTCATGATTCATCAAAGTACTGAGTAAATCAGCAAACGTTGCCGGTTCTGGCCTGTTTGCAAGAGTGGGAATAACACTGTGAAATTCAGGGCGAAGGCCTTTGAAGATGATATAATTGAAATCAGTGAGTGTCATTGGACGACCAGCAGCAGCAAGTTGATCACTAATGAATTTTGCCCTGTTCAAAAATTGTGTAATAAAGTCATCATGTTGCTTAATTTCTTGCAAACTTAGAAGCAAATTTAGAACCCTCGTAGTCGACGGGGATGCATATGCTTTTTCCAGCATATCCCAAATTTCACGAGATGACTGTGCGTCAATGATGAGAGGCACAATATCCTCACGTAAGGAGAAAATAAACAAACTTAATAAGTTTTGATCTTGTTGATACCAGATTTGATACTCTGGATTATTAATAGGTCGTCCTCCGATAATAGTTGCCGGTAATTTTTCCGGAGGTGGTTCTTGTTTGCCATCAATGAACCTCAATAGATTATTTCCACGAAGAAGAGGCAACAATTGCGCCTTCCAAGACAAGTAATTTTCAGGGTGTAGTTTCACAGCAATGATTTGGGTTGGATTTGTCATGTTTAATGGTGATGTGAGGGTGGCTGCAGTTAAGGCTTGCTGTTGTGGCGAGGAAGAAGAAGACCCAGAAGACAGAGACGACATAATGTCGATTTGTAGCTCTGATACCATATAAATAATTGCACACAACGAAGTTCTATATTCACTTCTTTGATATATGACTACAGTACATAACATACACATATATACACTTAGCAGCGCAGTGTCGATAGATACAACTTGAAGTACTGATATCTATCTAATCTATTCATTTGAATATCTTATGGATAACATGATAACAATTATCTTATCATGCTGTTATGCTACGGTTGTTGTGGTGGATGTGAGTTCCGAGTGTTGTGGTTTAATAAGGATATCATCTATGTAAACTATTGCAAAAGTTGAATAAGGATTAAAAATGTCATTCATCATATTTTGAAATTCAGAAGGACCATTTTAAGTCTGAAAGGAAAAACGTTCCATTCTTAGTTGACCATAAGGTAATGTAAAAATTGTTTTATATCGATCTTTTTTTACAATTTGAATTTGCCAAAAACCATATTTTAGATCAAATTTTGAAAATATTTTTGCTATATTAAGTCATTGAAGAAGATCCTTTTTGTTTGGTAATGGATAATGAATCCATTGGAGGGCTGTGTTAAGAGGTTTATAATTGATAACGAGACGTGGAGAGCCTTTTTTGATTTCATAATTATTTTGGACATAGAAGGCTGCACAGCTCCATGGCGAACAACTTTTTCAAATTAGATTTTTATTTAAAAGATCTTGAATTTCTTTATGACAATGCTGAAATAAATCTTTGTTCATTTGTATAGACCTTGCTTTCATAAGGATCATCTTTTTTTAAAATCTTTTTTTATAAGGAAGTTCAACTACATGACTTTTCCTATGCCAAAAAGCATTTCGAAGAGATGAACAGACTTCCGTTTTAAGTTTTGTAGTAAAATCATTTAATTGTTGTTGGACTACTGAATTTTGAAGTTGCTTTTGAATTCTTAGGCAAGACATTTCGTCTTAAAAAAAAATTAGTATGCTGTTTTTTTAAGTTAA
This sequence comes from Aralia elata, assembly GCA_034770075.1. Classification (NCBI taxonomy): domain Eukaryota; kingdom Viridiplantae; phylum Streptophyta; class Magnoliopsida; order Apiales; family Araliaceae; genus Aralia; species Aralia elata. The sequence goes on along the minus strand of CM068378.1, from coordinate 88,608,284 downwards.
ATTAGGTTTATGGAATTTTTTGATAAAGATAAATCTTTTAGTGTATGAATGTTTCTTTTGGTTGGTAAATTTAGAAATTCAAAAATATTTTCTTGTCCTTTTATGTTTGTTGTTAATCCGTTATGACCGACAGTGAATAGCTAAAGAAGAGTTATGAACAATGCGACGAGGATAATTCCCCGAGTTAGCTTGCGGACAAACAAGAAAGATGATTTTATACCAACTCCGTCATTGGTAACAACGGCGTCTAAAAGTTTATACTCAATTTGTAATCTAGAACCTCTAGCCGTTGATAAGCGTTCATTAGTTTTTTTAAAGTATATTGTTGTGACTAATCCTTCATGAATACAGTTTAGATCAGCTCTAGTATCAATTAGGGTTGTAGTTTGGAGTCGAAAGTCATTTTTTATAATAATAGTTATGTTCACTATCCATTTTTATTGTACGACTTGTGTTATTAATTGAAAAAAACTCGTTTGAAGTTGGTGTGGTAGTGAGAAGTTCATTATCTTCATCAGAAGAGGATCTAGTTTCATATTCTGAAAATTTCTTTTGGGGATTGTTTGTAATGATAGTTAATGCTCTAATGTCAGATTTATGTTTTTTAACTTGGCATTGAAGGTTTTGAATAGTTGCTTGAGCTGGTTCAGCAGTTTTTTCAAAAATTTGAATCAATAATTCTGCTTTTATGTCATTTAATTCTTGATGTAGGTCTTTTACAGTCATTTTTTTTATAACATTGAGCAGGTTTATCGAATTTATATAATATATCTGTAAGATTGTTAGTTTTGTAAACTTTGGGAAGAGTATTTGTGGTTGTTGCTTTATTTTGATCTTTTATTAACGATTCAGAACTGGATCATCTATTCGTTTGATAAATTAGAATTAGATGATTTGTTCTTTTGTTAAAATGTTAATGTAATTTGATGAATCAGAAGCGTAATTAATAGTTTGATTTCAGGGTCGTTTGATTCATTAGACTCGCTTTCAATTCAATTTTTGTGCAAATTTAAGAACACCCACAAAAGCTTGTAGCTTTACCACCCAAAATCAAAACCCACCAAGAATGTAACATAAATTTGTGAAAAGACTGGTACAATTCAGTTTTTTTTTGCAGATCTAAGAAAGACCCACAAATATGGATCTAGAATAGCTTTGGTGTTTTGCTAAAAAATTTGTTTTAGTGATGTTTGTCTTAAGTTTCTTTTGTAAATGTATTAATTAGTATTTTAATTACTTTTAAATAAAGTCAAAAGTATCTAAATTCGGTCAAATAGTATAAAACCAAAACTTTTGTCTACAAATCAAGTATTTCCGTTAATTTTTATCGAAAATTAATTTTAGGGTCGACATTGTAAGCAATTCGAAACTTTGTGAATCGATTTGAAAGCCCAATTACTTTAGGGGCCAAATTATGAATGTGATGAAATTGTGTGTATCATAAGTGTATTCAACCCTTTAAACTATGATGCTCTTTTTTTTCATTCAGTTCTCTCTTTCCAATCTCCCCTGAAGTTTCCTTGTGAACTGAACTCAAATCTAATTTTTTATGGAAAAACCTTCGTTCTTTTGAATCATATCCATAAAATTCTCTTTTGTCCAATGTTTCCGAAGCATCAACTCCTATTTGAAGACTCCTTTGATTAGAAAATTGTTCTCATTCCCCTGCTCTGTGATCAAATCTTGAGCTCTTCTTCAACGTCTCTTCAATTTTCTATTCACACTGTACCCATATTTCCTCTATGGCTACTTGCTGGCTTTTTCTTTCTTGGACTTTTATTTTAACCTCATTTTCTTTGTATTCCAAATTCCATTTTTGGATGTAGAGCCACTCGACTTCCCTAACCTGCAGCTATATTTTTCATTGTATCCCTAGTCCACAACTGAATACGGATAACTCTACATTCAATCCATGTATTCTTGAAAACCTCTCAACTTTTTCTTACATTTTTTTCTATTGTGAAAAAGCAGTCTCTCCCCTCCTCCTTTCTACTCTCTAGCTTTACAACTTTCTCTTATTTACACAGTACTATCACCCTATGATCTCCCCACTTAATCATACTTGGGACTTCCACATCAATAAAATTCATAATCATCTTAATCTCTTTCATATAGAGATCATCCTTTGTGTTAACGTCAAGAAATATCTGCTCGCCAAATCACCAAACAGCAAGCCAAAATCTGCACAAAAAACAGACAAACACACTAAGAAGCGTGACGATCGGGGCCGTCGGGGGATAGCTCCAGTGCGAGAGTAAGTATAGATAAGAAAACATCAACAATGGAGACACGTAATTGATTTAGTGCGCAAAAGTAGATAAAGTGTCATTACTGGTAACCTAGATTATGGTCGTATATTTATAGCTTACTCTCACTGCCTTGATATATTACTTCTGTCCCCGAGTAGAAATAGGAGTCTTATGTAAAAGATTCTTTATAACTGCAAACTCCATAATTAAATAAGATTTCACTTACTTAGAAATAGGAGATCAAATAATATATGGAATGTAGATCCTTTAAAATGTTAAACTTCCTACTGAGATATCTTGCCACGTGTTGTAGGTCCCACCGAATCGTCTGGGCCCACAAAATCATGCCCCAACATTATCCTCCATTATCTTATTATAAGAAACTTAAAATAAGAGAGTATAAAAACAAACTAACTAATAAACATACTGCCATAATTGGAACTGAACCAACATCCTCTTAAACCATGCGCCAGGCTGGGACCCACCATTATCATTACTTGAACCGTAAATAAGGAAACGTACAAAATCAGTTTGTCACATCGAAAGCCTTGACTAGAGTGTATCAATCGCCATTTCTTATTCACAGATTCAAAATTTTCAAAAAGCTCAAGCGCTCTCTCTATCTTTTCCTTACTGTTACATCCATTTTCTTCGGTTACTGATAAGTATAAAATATGTTATTTTTTTATCTCTTAATATCTAGTCTTTTATACTTATTTGGCACCTAAATGTACTCACTATTCTTATATTTTGATTTAGGTTGCAAATGGAGCCATTAAATGAAAACTGTGTCATTTCCGCACTTTTGGATTGTTTTGAAATCCGTCTGTCCACTTGAGGCTCAATTTTATACTTGATCAGGCCTTATTCTCTCAAAGCTCAAAGAAGGAACGTTGTAGATCTATTTCTTAGCTTTCCAGATCTTCTTGAAACGCCTAAATCGAAGCTTGGATGAGAGAGTTATGACCATTTTACCAACATACGTCAAAGTTAAAAATTTCAGGAAATTGAGCTTTTGGACAGATTGACCTTTGGGGCTTCGGTTGAGATTTGAATTGTGTTAAAGTTTCCAAATGAAAAAGTGGTCTTCTTGAAGTTTTTAGTAGACTTCTCAAGCTTTCCAGAATGGTATGGTGAGCAAAAATCCCGAGTTCATTTGGGCCTCCAAACATTGTTTTTTAGAGGGTTAAATACAGTTTTACCCATTCTACTAGGGGTCGGTTTACAAATGCATCACTGAACTGATTTTTTTTACATTCGACTCACTGAACTGCAATTTTTTTACAAACCGTTACAAATTCTGTTAAATTGTTTGACTTTAGACAGAAAAATTACATGAGCTGCCACATGAGAGAGAGAAAGCATACATGTCAGACATTTTTCTTTATGGCATGCCTAGATGGCAACTTGTATAAATTTAATGTTAAATTAATCAAAATCAAATAAATAAAATAAAATAATCCATTCAAAATAAAAGTACAATAAAAATAATTTTTTTAAAATTTATTTTAATCATTAATATTTGTTTGGTATGGTAAAACTTTGGTATTATAGCATAAAAAAATTCTTTTTTTTCAATATGGTACAATTTTAAATAAATTATATAAATTACACATAAATATGTAATTTTTTAAATTTAAATAACTCATTAAATTCATTAATTTAATTAACCTCTCTTCAGATAAAACTAAAATTAGTAATATAACATATAACATTTAATTAATATATTTTATTATTAAATAATTTATTTATTTATTTATTTTTTATGTATATTAATTTGATTTATATTTTGTTATCAAAACAAGCCCAACCAATCAACCATCAAGACCAAATTATCAAATATGAAAAGCACCAAATCATTTAGCATCGAAGAAATTTGAAATTTGAATAATGAAATATGTGGGCCCCAGTGCATCAACAATCGAGGAACAGTAGACCCACACACATCAGATCAGCAGGTGAGCAGCCAGATCGCAGACCAGTCACCGTCAAAGCTCCGGCAACCCAGTTACCATAGACTCCGGCCAAAACTCAGACATTATCCTCAATTCGAAACTAAAATGGAAAACACACATAGAAAGGATAACACACAGACCTAATCTGAACATTTAAAAGGATAATCAATGAAAGTCAAACACCCAGATCGGAAAACACACAGAAAGGAGCCTCAACAACGCCGAGAATACCATCGGCACTCAGATAAAAGCCCAGATTTTGGCAAGACCAAAATGCACAAGATCTGAACAAGTACCAGCATCAAAACCCCCAACGCCAGCAGACATCAAGATCTGAAAACCCCAACCCCGAAAAGATCCCCCATAACAGATCATAACTTCAATTTTTCACACACTAAAATCAAAGCCCCTACTAATCGCACATGAAGCCCCACAATCTGAAAACCCCAACCCCGAAAAGATCCCCCCATAACAGATCATAACTTCAATTTTTCACACACTAAAATCAAAGCCCCCTACTAATCGCACATGAAGCCCCACAATCTAGCAGCCCCGGTCTTTGCAAATCCTAGATCGGAAAGGAATGTTCAGGAGGGTTCTCATTCAGCTGCCGGAAAGCAAAACAATCACCGAAGCAAGATTATAGAGGTGGTTAAAGGAAGTATGGTGGGCCGTTAAGGAGGAAAGGGAGGGGATATCAGGTGGGCCGGATGCCATCGTCGGAGAACTCCAAACCAGATCCAAACAACTGAGTCCCTACAATCCATCCACTGCCAAAAGAATACTCCCATACTCACAGATGAAACAAAAAGAAGCACAACCTATATATTATACATTAATATATTTTATTACTAATTTATTTAATTAATATATTTTATTAATTTAATTATTTGTTATATATCGAATATTCTTTTTTTTTGTTGAAAAAAGAAAGTTTATTATTTTTATAAAGAGGGTCTTACACACATGTCAATTTGATTTAATTTATTTCGGGTTACCGAACTTCTCTCTCCTCCATGTAGATGCCACATAGATTTGCCGTTAATATTTTAACAGAGCTAACGATTTTTTTCAATTTTTGTAAAGAAATTATAGTTTAATGAGTTGACTGGAAAAACAATCAGTTCAGTGATACATTTGTAAACCGACCCCTAGTAGAATGGGTAAAACTGTATTTAACCTGTTTTTTAGACAGCTGATCTGAATCCCGCATGAACTGGAATCCTGTTCGGACCAGTTGGAGTATTTGAGCCATAACTTGAGCTTTGAAACTCCAAATCAGGTGATTCAAAAGCCCAAATTCATTAGAACTTCCAGGGCTATAACTTTGGTTCTTTGCCCAAGTCCAAAATCGGCGGTCTACTAATTCCAAATCAGCTTGCAAGCTGCTGATCAGTTTTGGTGTCAGATTTTGACTTCTCATGATGTGCACGTTTTTGGGTTTTTGATTACCTTAGATGGCTGATTCACATGACCAAGATTAGTTGTTGGATCTTGACATCTTGTACACTTGAGTGTCTATAAATACCAAGTGAAGCTAGACTTGTATTTTGCCAATTCACATACTAATACACACCATCTTCTTCATCTTCTCCATCTTCTCTAAATTCTAGTGTAATTAGTAGGGAAAGAGGATCACCTCCATAGTGAGGTTGTTGTCCTCACCCTTTTTATAATTCAAGAAAATATTAATTGGACTTAATATGTTAGGCTAGTTCCTTTATTTAGTTTAAGTGGATGTTGAACCTTGTTTACAAGTAATGGTTTGATTAAATATAAACTATTTACTCCTTCTTACATGAAGTTCATTCTTGATAATCTATTTTAACTTTTGAATGATATTTATTCCGATTGGTTTAATGTGATCGATTAAGTCAATTTGATTAATTTTATCTGCTAGATTAAGGGACAATATTACGTGTAATTGATATTGTTCCTAATCATAAGTAGCAATTAGTGATACATGATTGTGGTCAAGCTTTTGAGTATTGCTATGATTATTGGAAGACAAGTTAAATAATACGAACTTGTGTGATTGTTGGTTGGATTAGTCTAATTCTCTAGTTCTTAATGCTGCTATTATATTAAATCTAGAGAGCTTGTTCTAGGTTGTATAGTGGTTAGAATCTTGTGAAGAGCTTGTTTCATTAAGTGATAATCTAAGAGGAATTTCGGGTAGTAGAGCTTGTTGCTACCTAGGGCTATTAATTTTATTGAAGGATAAATATTGCTTTACTTAATTATTCTATTGTTGTAAAAAGGTGATACTGAACCGGAAGAACTGAAATCTTTAATTAATTGGTTATTCTTATCACTTTAAATTCTGTTCTTGATAATTAGTGAAATCAAATTATAAACCCCCCCTTTTTGGTAAACAAAACATAATTTTAGACTAATCACTCTCTGTGGGATCGACTCTTACTTGCACTGCTACATTATTATCTTTCGCAGTAAGGTTTTATTTTTGATTGCTTGGGACAGCACACCAAATTTTGGCGCCGTTGCCGGGGAGTGATTTTAGTTTATTTTTCTTTGTTATCATTATTTTTGTCTTTATTTATTATTTTTTTTGTTGTACTCAGGTAATTTGAATTTCCTTTGATTGTTTATGTCCAAAACTCGATCTACTAATCAAGGTGATTTAAAGGATGATCCAGAAATAGAGAGAACCATTCGTAGATTAAGGAAGGTAGCTCGGAATAATTGTGAAGAGAAGGACACCATGGCAGAAACCCGAACTTTGAAAGAGCTTGCGGCCCCTGCTTTGAATCAACAACCTTTATGCATAATCTTCCCTAATCTAGATGCTAATACTCATTTTGAATTAAAATCTGGACTAATACATCTTTTACCTACTTTTCATGGTTTGGCAGGTGAAGACCCTCACAAACATTTGAAGGAATTTCATGTGGTATGCACAAGTATGAAGCCTACTGGAGTAACGGAAGAACAAATCAAGTTAAGAGTCTTTCCATTTTCTCTAAAAGATTTGGCTAAGGATTGACTTTACTATTTACCCTCTGGAAGTATCACAAAATAGGAAGAGATGAAAAGATTATTCTTAGAAAAATATTTTCCCGCTTCAAGAGCAGCCAACATTCGAAAAGAAATTTGTGGTGTGAGGCAGAATAATGGAGAAACCCTTTACGAGTATTGGGAACGTTTTAAGAAACTATGTGCAAGTTGCCCCCATCATCAAATTAGTGATCAACTCCTCATTAGCTGATTTGGAAATTGAAAGTCCATAGTTTATGGTGTGCTGTAAATATCGAATGATTCGCTTTAAAACGGCTACCCAATTTTCCTTAGTAGGGTTATGCATTGATTGGCAAACTTTATTAACTGCAAATGATAGGTCTGGGCGAGTAAGTGTTGTGTATTGGAGCGCACCTACAATTTGCCGAAAGAAGGTCAAATTAGAGTAAAGAGAAACACTAGTTGGCATGTGTTTTGGAACAGTCGCCGACATCTTGACTGGCTTGCAGTCAGCCATCTTTGCTCTAGTAATTAGATCCTTGTTATATTGTTGTTGAGTTAAAAGAAGTCCATTTGATGTACGGACTGCCTCAATGCCCAAAAAATAATTTAAAGGGCCTAAATCTTTAAGGGCAAATTCCTTTCCCAAAACCTGCATTAAATCACTTATTGCAGCAGTTGAATTTCCAGTGACTATGATATCATCAACATAAACTAATAAAATTAAATGAATTCCATGTTGTGAACATATGAACATAGACATATCAGATAAGGAAATTTTGAAACCCAGTTGCACTAAAAAGTCTGACAAACACTGGTACCATGCTCTGGGAGCTTGTTTGAGCCCATAAAGAGACTTTCTAAGACGGCACACATGATTCGGATGATTGTTGTCCTCAAATCCAGGTGGCTGGACCATAAAGACGGTTTCATCTAACCAACCATTTAGGAAGGCGTTATTCACATCCAATTGATGAACATGCCATGAAAGAGAAGTAACCAAGGATAGAACAACGCGTACTGTGGTTGGCTTGACAACCGGACTAAATGTTTCAGCACAATCTACTCCTTCTTCCTGATTAAAACCCTTTGCCACCAACCTTGCTTTATAACGATCAATTATGCCATTTGCTTTTCGTTTAATCCGAAAGACCCATTTGCAACCTACAACATTCATAGATTCTGATTTTGGTACAAGAACCTATGTACCTTGAGAAATAAGTGCATTAATTTCTGAAACCATGGCATCTCGCCAATGACTGCATCGAACCGCTTGGGAATAACAAGTAGGCTCAACTAATGTATAAACTTCTGCAGTAAGAGCATGAGGCTGAGTTTGGTTAAAGCGACGGACCATCGCACGAGTGAGTATCCCAGATGGAAGCACAGGTCGAGTTACGTCTGCTGGTGAAGGCGAAGTAATGTCAGGCTGTACCACTGTTAGGCCAGGAGAGATAGGAGATGACGGAAGGGCGCAAGGGGTATGGGACTGAGCAGCGGAAGCATTGTAGATGGAGGTACGCGTACAAACCTTTGGTGGGGGAGACGAATTTGGCATAGCCGTTGGAGAGGAGGATTTGAGAGCAGGTAACAGAGTAGAATATGAAGGGGAAGAATATGTATGGGCAAAAGAAGGAGGATGAGGTGCAACAGTATTAGATGGAAGAGGAGGAATATTGGTGGTGAATTGGTGAGGAGGAATTACTGGAAGAATGGCCCATGGTGACTGGTCAGACGGAGCAGGCTTAAGAGGAGTAAAAAATGATGAAAATGGAAAGCATGTTTCATTAAAACGGACATGTCGGGCAATGTACATTTTATTTGTGCGTAAATCTAAGCACCGATAGCCCATGTGGTTAGGACAATAACCAAGAAAAACACACTGAGTGGAACGAAAATCAGTCTTGTGAGCATTATATGGACGAAGGAAAGGAAAACACAAACAACCAAAAATGCGTAGGAACGAATAATCTGGAGGTTGGTCAAAAATACATTTATAAGGTGTTTTATTAAGAGAGACTGTGGAGGGCATGCGATTTATTAAATATACTGCTGTGTCAAACGCGAAATTCTAATACTTGAAGGGAGTATGAGAATTGGCAAGGAGAGTCCAGTTTCGACAATGTGTCGATTTCGACGTTCTACCATGCCATTTTGTTCATGAGTATGGTCCGGTGATGCGATGATTTGTGCCAATAGAAGTAAAGAATTTATTTAGTGTTCGAAACTCACCACCCCAATCAGTTTGAATAGATTTGATGGGAGTATTGAATTGGCGTTCCACAAGTTTTTGAAATTGAATAAATGTAGAGTAAGCATCAGATTTGTTATACAATGGATAGAACCAGATATATTTTGAAAATGCATCAACAAAAATGATAATGTGGCCATCATATGCGAGAGTAGGTGACAGTCCCCATACATCACTATAAATTAAATCAAGAACATGGGAAACATGATGATTAGTAACAGGGAGATGAATTCTGGAAGATTTTCCCAATTGACAAGCATTGCAAAAATTAAATTTTGAATCAGAAACAGATAATTTATTATTGAAAATGATTTTATTGAGAATTTTGGAATGAGGATGTCCTAATCTACTGTGCCAGCAATCAGTCGAAGCTTTAGTTGCAACAAAGGCTGTTGGAGGTGTAGTTGCAGAAGTGGCACCGGTCAGTGAATACAACCCTTGATTACTCGGTCCTGACAACAGCAGTTTCTTCGACTTACGATCCTTCACATAGAAACAATTTGGGTGAAACTCAAAAAATACATCATTGTCATGAGTGAATTTATTTACTGAAAGTAAGGTTTTGGTAAGAGTAGGAACATGGAGAACATCATTCAAAACAAAAGAACTATCAGCAAAATTTAATTCTGAAGTTCCAGTATGAGATATATGTAAACCTGTACCATTATCAACGTGTAAAGTATCGGACCCATTGTAACGCATCGAATGATCAATAGATTGCAAATCTGGAGTAGCATGGTGAGTAGCTCCAGTATCAGGAAACTAGGCATCAGTGAAATTATTGTTGTAGAACGATGCCATATTTGCAGTTGGCTGATGAGCATGATTGTACCACTGACGGCAGGTATTGGTGGTGTGATTGTACCTATGGCAGATTTGGCATTGTGGAGTGGGCTGAGAGAAAGATCGATTGTTGGAATTGTTGCGACGAAGGTTAGAACCAGAATGTTATCGCTGCTTGTAATTATTGCCTTTATAGTTTGTGTTACGATTGCCTTGTGGAGTACCATAGCCAATTTTATTGTTTGACTGATTATCATAGCCCCTATGAGCGAGATTTGCTGTTGGAAAGGAGAGGACAGGTTGTGCATTGCCAACTGGTTGCAGTTGTGTTTGGACTGAAGACACGGAAGAGCCTGAAAAGTTTTGAGTTAGCAATTCATGATTCATCAAAGTACTGAGTAAATCAGCAAACGTTGCCGGTTCTGGCCTGTTTGCAAGAGTGGGAATAACACTGTGAAATTCAGGGCGAAGGCCTTTGAAGATGATATAATTGAAATCAGTGAGTGTCATTGGACGACCAGCAGCAGCAAGTTGATCACTAATGAATTTTGCCCTGTTCAAAAATTGTGTAATAAAGTCATCATGTTGCTTAATTTCTTGCAAACTTAGAAGCAAATTTAGAACCCTCGTAGTCGACGGGGATGCATATGCTTTTTCCAGCATATCCCAAATTTCACGAGATGACTGTGCGTCAATGATGAGAGGCACAATATCCTCACGTAAGGAGAAAATAAACAAACTTAATAAGTTTTGATCTTGTTGATACCAGATTTGATACTCTGGATTATTAATAGGTCGTCCTCCGATAATAGTTGCCGGTAATTTTTCCGGAGGTGGTTCTTGTTTGCCATCAATGAACCTCAATAGATTATTTCCACGAAGAAGAGGCAACAATTGCGCCTTCCAAGACAAGTAATTTTCAGGGTGTAGTTTCACAACAATGATTTGGGTTGGATTTGTCATGTTTAATGGTGATGTGAGGGTGGCTGCAGTTAAGGCTTGCTGTTGTGGCGAGGAAGAAGAAGACCCAGAAGACAGAGACGACATAATGTTGATTTGTAGCTCTGATACCATATAAATAATTGCACACAACGAAGTTCTATATTCACTTCTTTGATATATGACTACAGTACATAACATATACATATATACACTTAGCAACGCAGTGTCGATAGATACAACTTGAAGTACTGATATCTATCTAATCTATTCATTTGAATATCTTATGGATAACATGATAACAATTATCTTATCATGTTGTTATGCTACGATTGTTGTGGTGGATGTGAGTTCCGAGTGTTGTGGTTTAATAAGGATATCATCAATGTAAACTATTGAAAAAGTTGAATAAGGATTAAAAATGTCATTCATCATATTTTGAAATTCAGAAGGACCATTTTTAAGTCTGAAAGGAAAAACGTTCCATTCTTAGTTGACCATAAGGTAATGTAAAAATTGTTTTATTTCGATCTTTTTTTACAATTTGAATTTGCCAAAAACCAGATTTTAGATCAAATTTTGAAAATATTTTTGCTATATTAAGTCATTGAAGAAGATCCTTTTTGTTTGGTAATGGATAATGAATCCATTGGAGGGCTGTGTTAAGAGGTTTATAATTGATAACGAGACGTGGAGAGCCTTTTTTGATTTCATAATTATTTTGGACATAGAAGGCTGCACAGCTCCATGGCGAACAACTTTTTCAAATTAGATTTTTATTTAAAAGATCTTGAATTTCTTTATGACAATGCTGAAATAAATCTTTGTTCATTTGTATAGACCTTGCTTTCATAAGGATCATCTTTTTTTAAAATCTTTTTTTATAAGGAAGTTCAACTACATGACTTTTCCTATGCCAAAAAGCATTTCGAAGAGATGAACAGACTTCCGTTTTAAGTTTTGTAGTAAAATCATTTAATTGTTGTTGGACTACTGAATTTTGAAGTTGCTTTTGAATTCTTAGGCAAGACATTTCGTCTTAAAAAAAAATTAGTATGCTGTTTTTTTAAGTTAAATTAGGTTTATGGAATTTTTTGATAAAGATAAATCTTTTAGTGTATGAATGTTTCTTTTGGTTGGTAAATTTAGAAATTCAAAAATATTTTCTTGTCCTTTTATGTTTGTTGTTAATCCGTTATGACCGACAGTGAATAGCTAAAGAAGAGTTATGAACAATGCGACGAGGATAATTCCCCGAGTTAGCTTGCGGACAAACAAGAAAGATGATTTTATACCAACTCCGTCATTGGTAACAACGGCGTCTAAAAGTTTATACTCAATTTGTAATCTAGAACCTCTAGCCGTTGATAAGCGTTCATTAGTTTTTTTAAAGTATATTGTTGTGACTAATCCTTCATGAATACAGTTTAGATCAGCTCTAGTATCAATTAGGGTTGTAGTTTGGAGTCGAAAGTCATTTTTTATAATAATAGTTATGTTCACTATCCATTTTTATTGTACGACTTGTGTTATTAATTGAAAAAACTCGTTTGAAGTTGGTGTGGTAGTGAGAAGTTCATTATCTTCATCAGAAGAGGATCTAGTTTCATATTCTGAAAATTTCTTTTGGGGATTGTTTGTAATGATAGTTAATGCTCTAATGTCAGATTTATGTTTTTTAACTTGGCATTGAAGGTTTTGAATAGTTGCTTGAGCTGGTTCAGCAGTTTTTTCAAAAATTTGAATCAATAATTCTGCTTTTATGTCATTTAATTCTTGATGTAGGTCTTTTACAGTCATTTTTTTTATAACATTGAGCAGGTTTATCGAATTTATATAATATATCTGTAAGATTGTTAGTTTTGTAAACTTTGGGAAGAGTATTTGTGGTTGTTGCTTTATTTTGATCTTTTATTAACGATTCAGAACTGGATCATCTATTCGTTTGATAAATTAGAATTAGATGATTTGTTCTTTTGTTAAAATGTTAATGTAATTTGATGAATCAGAAGCGTAATTAATAGTTTGATTTCAGGGTCGTTTGATTCATTAGACTCGCTTTCAATTCAATTTTTGTGCAAATTTAAGAACACCCACAAAAGCTTGTAGCTTTACCACCCAAAATCAAAACCCACCAAGAATGTAACATAAATTTGTGAAAAGACTGGTACAATTCAGTTTTTTTTTGCAGATCTAAGAAAGACCCACAAATATGGATCTAGAATAGCTTTGGTGTTTTGCTAAAAAATTTGTTTTAGTGATGTTTGTCTTAAGTTTCTTTTGTAAATGTATTAATTAGTATTTTAATTACTTTTAAATAAAGTCAAAAGTATCTAAATTCGGTCAAATAGTATAAAACCAAAACTTTTGTCTACAAATCAAGTATTTCCGTTAATTTTTATCGAAAATTAATTTTAGGGTCGACATTGTAAGCAATTCGAAACTTTGTGAATCGATTTGAAAGCCCAATTACTTTAGGGGCCAAATTATGAATGTGATGAAATTGTGTGTATCATAAGTGTATTCAACCCTTTAAACTATGATGCTCTTTTTTTTCATTCAGTTCTCTCTTTCCAATCTCCCCTGAAGTTTCCTTGTGAACTGAACTCAAATCTAATTTTTTATGGAAAAACCTTCGTTCTTTTGAATCATATCCATAAAATTCTCTTTTGTCCAATGTTCCGAAGCATCAACTCCTATTTGAAGACTCCTTTGATTAGAAAATTGTTCTCATTCCCCTGCTCTGTGATCAAATCTTGAGCTCTTCTTCAACGTCTCTTCAATTTTCTATTCACACTGTACCCATATTTCCTCTATGGCTACTTGCTGGCTTTTTCTTTCTTGGACTTTTATTTTAACCTCATTTTCTTTGTATTCCAAATTCCATTTTTGGATGTAGAGCCACTCGACTTCCCTAACCTGCAGCTATATTTTTCATTGTATCCCTAGTCCACAACTGAATACGGATAACTCTACATTCAATCCATGTATTCTTGAAAACCTCTCAACTTTTTCTTACATTTTTTTCTATTGTGAAAAAGCAGTCTCTCCCCTCCTCCTTTCTACTCTCTAGCTTTACAACTTTCTCTTATTTACACAGTACTATCACCCTATGATCTCCCCACTTAATCATACTTGGGACTTCCACATCAATAAAATTCATAATCATCTTAATCTCTTTCATATAGAGATCATCCTTTATGTTAACGTCAAGAAATATCTGCTCGCTAAATCACCAAACAACAAGCCAAAATCTGCACAGAAAATAGACAAACACACTAAGAAGCGTGACGATCGGGGCCGTCGGGAGATAGGTCCAGTGCGAGAGTAAGTACAAATTAGAAAACGTCAACAATGGAGACACGTAATTGATTTAGTGCGCAAAAGTAGACAAAGTGTCATTACTGGTAACCTAGATTATGGTCGTATATTTATAGCTTACTCTCACTGCCTTGATATATTACTTCTGTCCCCGAGTAGAAATAGGAGTCTTATGTAAAAGATTCTTTATAACTGCAAACTCCATAATTAAATAAGATTTCACTTACTTAGAAATAGGAGATCAAATAATATATGGAATGTAGATCCTTTAAAATGTTAAACTTCCTACTGAGATATCTTGCCACGTGTTGTAGGTCCCACCGAATCGTCTGGGCCCACAAAATCATGCCCCAACATTATCCTCCATTATCTTATTATAAGAAACTTAAAATAAGAGAGTATAAAAACAAACTAACTAATAAACATACTGCCATAATTGGAACTGAACCAACATCCTCTTAAACCATGCGCCAGGCTGGGACCCACCATTATCATTACTTGAACCGTAAATAAGGAAACGTACAAAATCAGTTTGTCACATCGAAAGCCTTGACTAGAGTGTATCAATCGCCATTTCTTATTCACAGATTCAAAATTTTCAAAAAGCTCAAGCGCTCTCTCTATCTTTTCCTTACTGTTACATCCATTTTCTTCGGTTACTGATAAGTATAAAATATGTTATTTTTTTATCTCTTAATATCTAGTCTTTTATACTTATTTGGCACCTAAATGTACTCACTATTCTTATATTTTGATTTAGGTTGCAAATGGAGCCATTAAATGAAAACTGTGTCATTTCCGCACTTTTGGATTGTTTTGAAATCCGTCTGTCCACTTGAGGCTCAATTTTATACTTGATCAGGCCTTATTCTCTCAAAGCTCAAAGAAGGAACGTTGTAGATCTATTTCTTAGCTTTCCAGATCTTCTTGAAACGCCTAAATCGAAGCTTGGATGAGAGAGTTATGACCATTTTACCAACATACGTCAAAGTTAAAAATTTCAGGAAATTGAGCTTTTGGACAGATTGACCTTTGGGGCTTCGGTTGAGATTTGAATTGTGTTAAAGTTTCCAAATGAAAAAGTGGTCTTCTTGAAGTTTTTAGTAGACTTCTCAAGCTTTCCAGAATGGTATGGTGAGCAAAAATCCCGAGTTCATTTGGGCCTCCAAACATTGTTTTTTAGAGGGTTAAATACAGTTTTACCCATTCTACTAGGGGTCGGTTTACAAATGCATCACTGAACTGATTTTTTTTACATTCGACTCACTAAACTGCAATTTTTTTACAAACCGTTACAAATTCTGTTAAATTGTTTGACTTTAGACAGAAAAATTACATGAGCTGCCACATGAGAGAGAGAAAGCATACATGTCAGACATTTTTCTTTATGGCATGCCTAGATGGCAACTTGTATAAATTTAATGTTAAATTAATCAAAATCAAATAAATAAAATAAAATAATCCATTCAAAATAAAAGTACAATAAAAATAATTTTTTAAAATTTATTTTAATCATTAATATTTGTTTGGTATGGTAAAACTTTGGTATTATAGCATAAAAAAATTCTTTTTTTTCAATATGGTACAATTTTAAATAAATTATATAAATTACACATAAATATGTAATTTTTTAAATTTAAATAACTCATTAAATTCATTAATTTAATTAACCTCTCTTCAGATAAAACTAAAATTAGTAATATAACATATAACATTTAATTAATATATTTTATTATTAATTAATTAATTTATTTATTTTTTATGTATATTAATTTGATTTATATTTTGTTATCAAAACAAGCCCAGCCAATCAACCATCAAGACCAAATTATCAAATATGAAAAGCACCAAATCATTCAGCATCAAAGAAATTTGAAATTTGAATAATGAAATATGTGGGCCCCAGTGCATCAACAATCGAGGAACAGTAGACCCACACACATCAAATCAGCAGGTGAGCAGCCAGATCGCAGACCAGTCACCGTCAAAGCTCCGGCAACCCAGTTACCATAGACTCCGGCCAAAACTCAGACATTATCCTCAATTCGAAACTAAAATGGAAAACACACATAGAAAGGATAACACACAGACCTAATCTGAACATTTAAAAGGATAATCAATGAAAGTCAAACACCCAGATCGGAAAACACACAGAAAGGAGCCTCAACAACGCCGAGAATACCATCGGCACTCAGATAAAAGCCCAGATTTTGGCAAGACCAAAATGCACAAGATCTGAACAAGTACCAGCATCAAAACCCCCAACGCCAGCAGACATCAAGATCTGAAAACCCCAACCCCGAAAAGATCCCCCATAATAGATCAGAACTTCAATTTTTCACACACTAAAATCAAAGCCCCCTACTAATCGCACATGAAGCCCCACAATCTGAAAACCCTAACCCCGAAAAGATCCCCCATAACAGATCATAACTTCAATTTTTCACACACTAAAATCAAAGCCCCCTACTAATCGCACATGAAGCCCCACAATCTAGCAGCCCCGGTCTTTGCAAATCCTAGATCGGAAAGGAATGTTCAGGAGGGTTCTCATTCAGCTGCCGGAAAGCAAAACAATCACCGAAGCAAGATTATAGAGGTGGTTAAAGGAAGTATGGTGGGCCGTTAAGGAGGAAAGGGAGGGGATATCAGGTGGGCCGGATGCCATCGTCGGAGAACTCCAAACCAGATCCAAACAACTGAGTCCCTACAATCCATCCACTGCCAAAAGAATACTCCCATACTCACAGATGAAACAAAAAGAAGCACAACCTATATATTATACATTAATATATTTTATTACTAATTTATTTAATTAATATATTTTATTAATTTAATTATTTGTTATATATCGAATATTCTTTTTTTTTGTTGAAAAAAGAAAGTTTATTATTTTTATAAAGAGGGTCTTACACACATGTCAATTTGATTTAATTTATTTCGGGTTACCGAACTTCTCTCTCCTCCATGTAGATGCCACATAGATTTGCCGTTAATATTTTAACAGAGCTAACGATTTTTTCAATTTTTGTAAAGAAATTATAGTTTAATGAGTTGACTGGAAAAACAATCAGTTCAGTGATACATTTGTAAACCGACCCCTAGTAGAATGGGTAAAACTGTATTTAACCTGTTTTTTAGACAGCTGATCTGAATCCCGCATGAACTGGAATCCTGTTCGGACCAGTTGGAGTATTTGAGCCATAACTTGAGCTTTGAAACTCCAAATCAGGTGATTCAAAAGCCCAAATTCATTAGAACTTCCAGGGCTATAACTTTGGTTCTTTGCCCAAGTCCAAAATCGGCGGTCTACTAATTCCAAATCAGCTTGCAAGCTGCTGATCAGTTTTGGTGTCAGATTTTGACTTCTCATGATGTGCACGTTTTTGGGTTTTTGATTACCTTAGATGGCTGATTCACATGACCAAGATTAGTTGTTGGATCTTGACATCTTGTACACTTGAGTGTCTATAAATACCAAGTGAAGCTAGACTTGTATTTTGCCAATTCACATACTAATACACACCATCTTCTTCATCTTCTCCATCTTCTCTAAATTCTAGTGTAATTAGTAGGGAAAGAGGATCACCTCCATAGTGAGGTTGTTGTCCTCACCCTTTTTATAATTCAAGAAAATATTAATTGGACTTAATATGTTAGGCTAGTTCCTTTATTTAGTTTAAGTGGATGTTGAACCTTGTTTACAAGTAATGGTTTGATTAAATATAAACTATTTACTCCTTCTTACATGAAGTTCATTCTTGATAATCTATTTTAACTTTTGAATGATATTTATTCCGATTGGTTTAATGTGATCGATTAAGTCAATTTGATTAATTTTATCTGCTAGATTAAGGGACAATATTACGTGTAATTGATATTGTTCCTAATCATAAGTAGCAATTAGTGATACATGATTGTGGTCAAGCTTTTGAGTATTGCTATGATTATTGGAAGACAAGTTAAATAATCCGAACTTGTGTGATTGTTGGTTGGATTAGTCTAATTCTCTAGTTCTTAATGCTGCTATTATATTAAATCTAGAGAGCTTGTTCTAGGTTGTATAGTGGTTAGAATCTTGTGAAGAGCTTGTTTCATTAAGTGATAATCTAAGAGGAATTTCGGGTAGTAGAGCTTGTTGCTACCTAGGGCTATTAATTTTATTGAAGGATAAATATTGCTTTACTTAATTATTCTATTGTTGTAAAAAGGTGATACTGAACCGGAAGAACTGAAATCTTTAATTAATTGGTTATTCTTATCACTTTAAATTCTGTTCTTGATAATTAGTGAAATCAAATTATAAACCCCCCCTTTTTGGTAAACAAAACATAATTTTAGACTAATCACTCTCTGTGGGATCGACTCTTACTTGCACTGCTACATTATTATCTTTCGCAGTAAGGTTTTATTTTTGATTGCTTGGGACAGCACACCAAATTTTGGCGCCGTTGCCGGGGAGTGATTTTAGTTTATTTTTCTTTGTTATCATTATTTTTGTCTTTATTTATTATTTTTTTTGTTGTACTCAGGTAATTTGAATTTCCTTTGATTGTTTATGTCCAAAACTCGATCTACTAATCAAGGTGATTTAAAGGATGATCCAGAAATAGAGAGAACCATTCGTAGATTAAGGAAGGTAGCTCGGAATAATTGTGAAGAGAAGGACACCATGGCAGAAACCCGAACTTTGAAAGAGCTTGCGGCCCCTGCTTTGAATCAACAACCTTTATGCATAATCTTCCCTAATCTAGATGTTAATACTCATTTTGAATTAAAATCTGGACTAATACATCTTTTACCTACTTTTCATGGTTTGGCAGGTGAAGACCCTCACAAACATTTGAAGGAATTTCATGTGGTATGCACAAGTATGAAGCCTACTGGAGTAACGGAAGAACAAATCAAGTTAAGAGTCTTTCCATTTTCTCTAAAAGATTTGGCTAAGGATTGACTTTACTATTTACCCTCTGGAAGTATCACAAAATAGGAAGAGATGAAAAGATTATTCTTAGAAAAATATTTTCCCGCTTCAAGAGCAGCCAACATTCGAAAAGAAATTTGTGGTGTGAGGCAGAATAATGGAGAAACCCTTTACGAGTATTGGGAACGTTTTAAGAAACTATGTGCAAGTTGCCCCCATCATCAAATTAGTGATCAACTCCTCATTAGCTGATTTGGAAATTGAAAGTCCATAGTTTATGGTGTGCTGTAAATATCGAATGATTCGCTTTACGGCTACCCAATTTTCCTTAGTAGGGTTATGCATTGATTGGCAAACTTTATTAACTGCAAATGATAGGTCTGGGCGAGTAAGTGTTGTGTATTGGAGCGCACCTACAATTTGCCGAAAGAAGGTCAAATTAGAGTAAAGAGAAACACTAGTTGGCATGTGTTTTGGAACAGTCGCCGACATCTTGACTGGCTTGCAGTCAGCCATCTTTGCTCTAGTAATTAGATCCTTGTTATATTGTTGTTGAGTTAAAAGAAGTCCATTTGATGTACGGACTGCCTCAATGCCCAAAAAATAATTTAAAGGGCCTAAATCTTTAAGGGCAAATTCCTTTCCCAAAACCTGCATTAAATCACTTATTGCAGCAGTTGAATTTCCAGTGACTATGATATCATCAACATAAACTAATAAAATTAAATGAATTCCATGTTGTGAACATATGAACATAGACATATCAGATAAGGAAATTTTGAAACCCAGTTGCACTAAAAAGTCTGACAAACACTGGTACCATGCTCTGGGAGCTTGTTTGAGCCCATAAAGAGACTTTCTAAGACGGCACACATGATTCGGATGATTGTTGTCCTCAAATCCAGGTGGCTGGACCATAAAGACGGTTTCATCTAACCAACCATTTAGGAAGGCGTTATTCACATCCAATTGATGAACATGCCATGAAAGAGAAGTAACCAAGGATAGAACAACGCGTACTGTGGTTGGCTTGACAACCGGACTAAATGTTTCAGCACAATCTACTCCTTCTTCCTGATTAAAACCCTTTGCCACCAACCTTGCTTTATAACGATCAATTATGCCATTTGCTTTTCGTTTAATCCGAAAGACCCATTTGCAACCTACAACATTCATAGATTCTGATTTTGGTACAAGAACCTATGTACCTTGAGAAATAAGTGCATTAATTTCTGAAACCATGGCATCTCGCCAATGACTGCATCGAACCGCTTGGGAATAACAAGTAGGCTCAACTAATGTATAAACTTCTGTAGTAAGAGCATGAGGCTGAGTTTGGTTAAAGCGACGGACCATCGCACGGGTGAGTATCCCAGATGGAAGCACATGTCGAGTTACGTCTGCTGGTGAAGGCAAAGTAATGTCAGGCTGTACCACTGTTAGGCCAGGAGAGATAGGAGATGACGGAAGGGCGCAATGGGTATGGGACTGAGCAGCGGAAGCATTGTAGATGGAGGTACGCGTACAAACCTTTGGTGGGGGAGACGAATTTGGCATAGCCGTTGGAGAGGAGGATTTGAGAGCAGGTAACAAAGTAGAATATGAAGGGGAAGAATATGTATGGGCAAAAGAAGGAGGATGAGGTGCAACAGTATTGGATGGAAGAGGAGGAATATTGGTGGTGAATTGGTGAGGAGGAATTACTGGAAGAATGGCCCATGGTGACTGGTCAGACGGAGCAGGCTTAAGAGGAGTAAAAAATGATGAAAATGGAAAGCATGTTTTATTAAAACGGACATGTCGGGTAATGTACATTTTATTTGTGCGTAA
Source organism: Aralia elata (assembly GCA_034770075.1). Taxonomy (NCBI): domain Eukaryota; kingdom Viridiplantae; phylum Streptophyta; class Magnoliopsida; order Apiales; family Araliaceae; genus Aralia; species Aralia elata. The sequence goes on along the minus strand of CM068378.1, from coordinate 88,587,056 downwards.
ATCTAAGCACCGATAGCCCATGTGGTTAGGACAATAACCAAGAAAAACACACTGAGTGGAATGAAAATCAGTCTTGTGAGCATTATATGGACGAAGGAAAGGAAAACACAAACAACCAAAAATGCGTAGGAACGAATAATCTGGAGGTTGGTCAAAAATACATTTATAAGGTGTTTTATTAAGAGAGACTGTGGAGGGCATGCGATTTATTAAATATACTGCTGTGTCAAACGCGAAATTCTAATACTTGAAGGGAGTATGAGAATTGGCAAGGAGAGTCCAGTTTCGACAATGTGTCGATTTCGACGTTCTACCATGCCATTTTGTTCATGAGTATGGTCCGGTGATGCGATGATTTGTGCCAATAGAAGTAAAGAATTTATTTAGTGTTCGAAACTCACCACCCCAATCAGTTTGAATAGATTTGATGGGAGTATTGAATTGGCGTTCCACAAGTTTTTGAAATTGAATAAATGTAGAGTAAGCATCAGATTTGTTATACAATGGATAGAACCAGATATATTTTGAAAATGCATCAACAAAAATGATAATGTGGCCATCATATGCGAGAGTAGGTGACAGTCCCCATACATCACTATAAATTAAATCAAGAACATGGGAAACATGATGATTAGTAACAGGGAGATGAATTCTGGAAGATTTTCCCAATTGACAAGCATTGCAAAAATTAAATTTTGAATCAGAAACAGATAATTTATTATTGAAAATGATTTTATTGAGAATTTTGGAATGAGGATGTCCTAATCTACTGTGCCAGCAATCAGTCGAAGCTTTAGTTGCAACAAAGGCTGTTGGAGGTGTAGTTGCAGAAGTGGCACCGGTCAGTGAATACAACCCTTGATTACTCGGTCCTGACAACAGCAGTTTCTTCGACTTACGATCCTTCACATAGAAACAATTTGGGTGAAACTCAAAAAATACATCATTGTCATGAGTGAATTTATTTACTGAAAGTAAGGTTTTGGTAAGAGTAGGAACATGGAGAACATCATTCAAAACAAAAGAACTATCAGCAAAATTTAATTCTGAAGTTCCAGTATGAGATATATGTAAACCTGTACCATTATCAACGTGTAAAGTATCGGACCCATTGTAACGCATCGAATGATCAATAGATTGCAAATCTGGAGTAGCATGGTGAGTAGCTCCAGTATCAGGAAACTAGGCATCAGTGAAATTATTGTTGTAGAACGATGCCATATTTGCAGTTGGCTGATGAGCATGATTGTACCACTGACGGCAGGTATTGGTGGTGTGATTGTACCTATGGCAGATTTGGCATTGTGGAGTGGGCTGAGAGAAAGATCGATTGTTGGAATTGTTGCGACGAAGGTTAGAACCAGAATGTTATCGCTGCTTGTAATTATTGCCTTTATAGTTTGTGTTACGATTGCCTTGTGGAGTACCATAGCCAATTTTATTGTTTGACTGATTATCATAGCCCCTATGAGCGAGATTTGCTGTTGGAAAGGAGAGGACAGGTTGTGCATTGCCAACTGGTTGCAGTTGTGTTTGGACTGAAGACACGGAAGAGCCTGAAAAGTTTTGAGTTAGCAATTCATGATTCATCAAAGTACTGAGTAAATCAGCAAACGTTGCCGGTTCTGGCCTGTTTGCAAGAGTGGGAATAACACTGTGAAATTCAGGGCGAAGGCCTTTGAAGATGATATAATTGAAATCAGTGAGTGTCATTGGACGACCAGCAGCAGCAAGTTGATCACTAATGAATTTTGCCCTGTTCAAAAATTGTGTAATAAAGTCATCATGTTGCTTAATTTCTTGCAAACTTAGAAGCAAATTTAGAACCCTCGTAGTCGACGGGGATGCATATGCTTTTTCCAGCATATCCCAAATTTCACGAGATGACTGTGCGTCAATGATGAGAGGCACAATATCCTCACGTAAGGAGAAAATAAACAAACTTAATAAGTTTTGATCTTGTTGATACCAGATTTGATACTCTGGATTATTAATAGGTCGTCCTCCGATAATAGTTGCCGGTAATTTTTCCGGAGGTGGTTCTTGTTTGCCATCAATGAACCTCAATAGATTATTTCCACGAAGAAGAGGCAACAATTGCGCCTTCCAAGACAAGTAATTTTCAGGGTGTAGTTTCACAACAATGATTTGGGTTGGATTTGTCATGTTTAATGGTGATGTGAGGGTGGCTGCAGTTAAGGCTTGCTGTTGTGGCGAGGAAGAAGAAGACCCAGAAGACAGAGACGACATAATGTTGATTTGTAGCTCTGATACCATATAAATAATTGCACACAAAAACGAAGTTCTATATTCACTTCTTTGATATATGACTACAGTACATAACATATACATATATACACTTAGCAACGCAGTGTCGATAGATACAACTTGAAGTACTGATATCTATCTAATCTATTCATTTGAATATCTTATGGATAACATGATAACAATTATCTTATCATGTTGTTATGCTACGATTGTTGTGGTGGATGTGAGTTCCGAGTGTTGTGGTTTAATAAGGATATCATCAATGTAAACTATTGAAAAAGTTGAATAAGGATTAAAAATGTCATTCATCATATTTTGAAATTCAGAAGGACCATTTTTAAGTCTGAAAGGAAAAACGTTCCATTCTTAGTTGACCATAAGGTAATGTAAAAATTGTTTTATATCGATCTTTTTTTACAATTTGAATTTGCCAAAAACCAGATTTTAGATCAAATTTTGAAAATATTTTTGCTATATTAAGTCATTGAAGAAGATCCTTTTTGTTTGGTAATGGATAATGAATCCATTGGAGGGCTGTGTTAAGAGGTTTATAATTGATAACGAGACGTGGAGAGCCTTTTTTGATTTCATAATTATTTTGGACATAGAAGGCTGCACAGCTCCATGGCGAACAACTTTTTCAAATTAGATTTTTATTTAAAAGATCTTGAATTTCTTTATGACAATGCTGAAATAAATCTTTGTTCATTTGTATAGACCTTGCTTTCATAAGGATCATCTTTTTTTAAAATCTTTTTTTATAAGGAAGTTCAACTACATGACTTTTCCTATGCCAAAAAGCATTTCGAAGAGATGAACAGACTTCCGTTTTAAGTTTTGTAGTAAAATCATTTAATTGTTGTTGGACTACTGAATTTTGAAGTTGCTTTTGAATTCTTAGGCAAGACATTTCGTCTTAAAAAAAAATTAGTATGCTGTTTTTTTAAGTTAAATTAGGTTTATGGAATTTTTTGATAAAGATAAATCTTTTAGTGTATGAATGTTTCTTTTGGTTGGTAAATTTAGAAATTCAAAAATATTTTCTTGTCCTTTTATGTTTGTTGTTAATCCGTTATGACCGACAGTGAATAGCTAAAGAAGAGTTATGAACAATGCGACGAGGATAATTCCCCGAGTTAGCTTGCGGACAAACAAGAAAGATGATTTTATACCAACTCCGTCATTGGTAACAACGGCGTCTAAAAGTTTATACTCAATTTGTAATCTAGAACCTCTAGCCGTTGATAAGCGTTCATTAGTTTTTTTAAAGTATATTGTTGTGACTAATCCTTCATGAATACAGTTTAGATCAGCTCTAGTATCAATTAGGGTTGTAGTTTGGAGTCGAAAGTCATTTTTTATAATAATAGTTATGTTCACTATCCATTTTTATTGTACGACTTGTGTTATTAATTGAAAAAACTCGTTTGAAGTTGGTGTGGTAGTGAGAAGTTCATTATCTTCATCAGAAGAGGATCTAGTTTCATATTCTGAAAATTTCTTTTGGGGATTGTTTGTAATGATAGTTAATGCTCTAATGTCAGATTTATGTTTTTTAACTTGGCATTGAAGGTTTTGAATAGTTGCTTGAGCTGGTTCAGCAGTTTCTTCAAAATTTTGAATCAATAATTCTGCTTTTATGTCATTTAATTCTTGATGTAGGTCTTTTACAGTCATTTTTTTTTATAACATTGAGCAGGTTTATCGAATTTATATAATATATCTGTAAGATTGTTAGTTTTGTAAACTTTGGGAAGAGTATTTGTGGTTGTTGCTTTATTTTGATCTTTTATTAACGATTCAGAACTGGATCATCTATTCGTTTGAAAAATTAGAATTAGATGATTTATTCTTTTGTTAAAATGTTAATGTAATTTGATGAATCAGAAGCATAATTAATAGTTTGATTTCAGGGTCGTTTGATTCATCGACTCGCTTTCAAAGTCTTCTGGGTCGAAATTAAGTATTCCTTCCGTCCCAAATTAATTGTATTTCTAGGACTTTTTAAAGTCAAATTGACTATTTTTAAAACTAATCTTTTTACTATTTTTGCTAACATATATGTGAAGATATTATAACCAAAAGGAAGTATATACAATTTATTACTAATTTCAATTTTTATAATTTTAAAAATATATTTATATATGCTTAATTATTAATTTTAAAAATAGTCAATTTGACTTAAAAAAGTCCTAGAAAAGCAATTAATTTGGGACGGAGGGAGTATAATTTTCATAAGTTGATCTTTAATATTATCTTCAAGGTCCAAGATTTGAATTTTTTTTTTCATTCTACATTTGTTACTATAGTGGCCAGGTCTTCCACCTTTTCGGCATGTTTTAACTAATTTGTCATTTTTGTTCTTAGGGTATCTCGTTGTAGATTGATTATTATATTTGAAAAATCTCTTTATATTCTTATGCTTATTATTATTATTTTTATTATTATAAGTGTTTGATGCATTAATTTTTTTATTAATTTCGTTTGGTTTTATAATGTTTCTTTAGAACATTTAAAACAGTTACTATTTTTTAAATAATTTTTATTTGAGGAAGGTATTTTAAAAGTTTCATAGCCGGATTGTTGACAAAATGTTTTCTTCTAGTTAAGCCTTCTCTTTTGAGTTGACTTTGAAGTTTATAAGATCATTACAGATGGCAAGTGCTTCTGTGTTTATAGTGGTGATAAGATCACTATAGGTGAGTTTATCATAACGAATAGTTCCATTATGTTCTTTTTGGTGAGTTGTTCAAATTCTTTCAGAGAAGAGAGGTGGTGGAAGTCTTGTGAGAAAATTTTCTTTTCAAAAAGGATGGGCATATTCTGGTCTGAGTATGACTTTGATAAGAAAAGTGTCTTTATAACATTTAAAATTATCAAGTTGTCCACATCTAAGGCTGGCAAGTATTTTGGAAGCTCTATATATGTTTGAATTTTTATGGGTCACCAAGAAATTGTTTGGCTGTAGCAAAAATAAGAGTGGAAACAACATCTTGAATTGGTTCTCCATCTTCAGTTTTGATTTCTACTCCGTCGTTTATTGTTTTAACAGAGGTAAAAATGTTATTACAATCATCATCGATGAGATAACTATCCTACCAACATTTTAATTGGCCAGTGAAACCAGTAGCTAAAGTTTGGGCAATAGCATGATTAATGGCATCAGTAGAGACCATGGTCATCTCTTGAAGGGTATTTAGGATATGATGTTCAGGTTTGCCATCACTGTACCATTCATATATGGCGTTGTTACTAAATGAAGCTTGAGAAAAATTACCACCTTCTATAAACATGTTACGGAAAGTGGATCATTGGTAATATGAACTCTTATGTGGCATAATGTTCCAAACAGCTGAATTGATTTGAGATATGTAATATTGTTTGGGTTTCTTCTTCAGATTCAACATCAGATGTTTAGTTAAGGACAATAGCATGTTTAGAAGTTTGTGTTGGGGAATCAATTACAATACTATTTTGAATATTATCGGGAGCTCCAATTTGTTTTGTAATAAGATTAATCTTGTTTTTTTTTTTTTTTCCAAAATTTGTCTCAAAAGTGTTGCAGGAGTTTCATGAGATTTGAATAAAGGAGTATCATTACTTTTTTTTTTTTCGTAATATATTATCAAATTATACTATATTTTCTATTCGGATAAGTTGTTTGTCGATCGTATGTAGTGTTTGATTTGTAAAATTATTTTGTTCGAAGATATTCTGAAGATCTTTTCCTATTGGATTGAGGTTATTTTCTAAAATTTTAATCTTAAAAGGGGAAGCAATTATCATATTATTTTTTGCTTCGACTTTAATTTCGTGTAATGGAGGATGGACAAATTTTGTCCAATTTCCTTAGGGATCTTGCCGCGAGAGACGAGTCTTCTCATTAACTGTTTAAGGGAAAAAGATATTCAATATTATTTGAAGAACAATATGTAGTTAACCATTTAAAGAATTTGGCATGAATTTTATTTATTATAACAAAATCTATAAATTGTTTACGAATTTCTTGTTGTTTATTTGTCCGAAATGTTTTAAGAAGCCAAATTCTAAGTTTTGTATTTTCTGCTTAATAATTTTAAATTAAGAATAGCTTTATCCAAGATAAATTTCGTTTCAATAACCATAAGTTCATTATCCACAATATGTGAATATGTTGGGGACATGCTTTTGGAGATTCCATTTTTTCAGACTGATTTACTACTCGAGCGTCAGTGTAGTATGTTTGGGCAGTATTAGGATAATCAGTATTAACAACTTGAAGATTGGGTTGTGCGTCATGAAAGTTTGTAGGAAGGACAAAATGATTTGATAGGACCCTAGAAAATGCCGGTATTGAAGAAGAAGATGAAGGTATTGAAGAACAATAAAATCTTCTAGATGGTTGTTGTTTGGGAAAAGATTGACTAACTAATAATCTTTGTTGTTTCGGAGGAGATTGATTAACTGACCATCCAACCGTTATCCATATTCGTTATCCACTGAACCAGCTCTGAATAATCCTCTTTTTGTTGGATTATTGTCGATATAATCATAAAAAGTTAATTTTGAAATGCAGAACCAATCCGAGTAATTAACTGCTATTTTAATTTGCCAGCTCGCAGTCTACCTTTGAAAATTTCTTGTCTTTGTATTTCTACTACTCCTATGACTTCTCTATTTTTTATTCTTCACTTTTGTTTATGATTTAAATTAGGGCTAAATACACTTATGTTACGTAAATTTTCATTAAATTCATAATTTAGCTCCTCAAGTAATTGGGCTTATAAATCGATACATAAAGTTTTGAATTCCTTAATGTCGACCATAAAATCAATTTTCGACGAAAATTGACCGGAATACCCGACTTGACCGGCAACCCATTTGGTTTTATACAGTTTGACCGTATTTAAATACAGTTTGACTTTATTAAAAAAATTAAAATACTTCTAAACACAATTAACCCCAAATTAAAATACTTCTAAATACAATTAACCCTAAATTAAAATACTTCTAAATTCAATACACCAAAAAATAAAATAATCCCCAAATGTTAGCTACAAAAAATAAAATTCAAATGTAACCTTCTTTCTTACCTCAAACCCAATTGAAACCTAACTCCTCTAAATACACCCAAACTCAAAAGATCAAAACTAATCCACCTCATAAAAAAAAAAAATTTAAAATTGGGGAAAAATCCTTTTCAATTCCTAACTCTCTGTTCAATCATCCGCCCCGAAATTTTTTTTTTCAAACTAAGAAAATCTCAAAACTTATTCGTTCTAACCCTATTTCAATTTATCCAAGAGACAAAGGAATCTTCAAATTCATTCACAACTAATAAACCATCAGATCCGAGAACAAACACTAACTTGATGGAGCAGATCACCTAATGTGTGTGTGAAAATCTAAAATAGCAAAATTTTGAATCACTTTCAGCACTCGGCAATGAAGAACATGAGTGTTTTGTGTAATTATCCGATGGCGGTTTATGGTGGTGATGCCGTGCATGGCAAAATCTTGACAATAAAAAGTAACAAACCTAGCAATAAGCCCAACAACCAAAATAGTCCCAACAATCCGCATAAAGATGTTTTTACTCATAATAATACAACCCAGATCCACATACTTCTTCTGCTGCTGCTCACCGCACTACTAGAAACTTGGCCTATAGTGAGGGTCCCCGACCGTAGTTTTAGGTCAATAGACTGTCGCTAAAGGTTATAGCAATTATCAGCGACCCTCGCCTTGGAAGCCATCGGCAAATCCTATAGCTACGGTTCTACATATCTATACCGACGGTCAGGCCGTAGCTACCAAGCAGACCAAAAATGCGTTTAAGGTTTTTACCTACAACCAGTTCATATCAATAGCGACAGTCATGACTGTCCCTATATGTAATATTGGTGCGGAGGTCTGACTATTATAGCTACGGTCAGATCGTCGCTAAAGGTTCTATTGCTACGGTCGCAACCGTAGTTGTAGGTTTATCCAATAAATAATCAATAAGCTATTACGTCGGTCGCGACCTTGATCGTAGGTATAAATCATTCTCTTTTTTTGTTTATTGCTATGTTTTTCGACCGTCGCTATAACATTTCCATATTATTTTTTTAAAATAACTATTATTATTTCGCAATATTTCTTTATTTCTTTTACACATTAAGAAACATAGTTAAAGTCAAACATACAATGACAATCTGAATATAACATTTATAGCTAAAAGAACAAAACATAGAAAGTCTATAATTTAAAATTACAAATTAAAGTATAATATATCACCCACATAACAACTATCCAAACTAGTGTTACTATCAAAACTATACGTAGATATCCAAGTGGAAACTATCAAAAACTAGTTTACGCCAAAGTCTTACAAAACTAGTAGCTAGCTAGTAAAGCTAGACATATTTCCAGTAGCACAAGGCATAGCTCACAGGTCCTCTATAAGATTATTCGATCCACTAATATCACTGTTATCTCTTTCTGTCGATCGATCCTACAAATTAATTACCAAGTGTTTGATCAACAATTTTAACTATAGGTAAACTTGTTAATCCATACAAAGAGAGTGAGAGAGCAACGCCTGATTGTTGGAATGAGCATTCGGAATTGGTGATCTCTTAAGCAATTTTGCAATGATCGATTGCAATTCAACCACTTTCCTTGCAGTGTTATCTCCTTTTTTCCCGCACCATTTTTAACTCATCTTTTAATTCTTGATTCTTACGTTATAGATCTTTATTTGCGTTGTGAGGCCCCCAAGTGTTTATAGCCATGACACCAACTCCACCTTGTCGAAGTCTACCATGTTGATCCGGTCTAAGCACATGTGCAAGAATATCATTTCGTCTCGTATATTGTGTATTATTGTTTCCCGTAGCCAGCGCCTCAACCTTCTTTAACTCAATAATTTTTTGCAATGAAAATATACAAAACACTAACTCATGATGATAAAATGCATAAATCTAGTTACTGTAGAACTTAAATTTGAACAATGCACATATTCATCTTGTTAGACAACATGGAATTGCTTGGCAGGAACAACAATGCCAAAAGCAGCAGAAAAACAATGCACATATTCATTTGGGATTATTTCCATAAACAACAAACTCATAGGCTTGGACAAACAATAACTAAATGAGCAAAAAACAAACATCAAATAACCTCAGCATCATAACATAACACAATTTGCTTTTTAACCAGAGTGTATTAAACAACTTGAATATCCTTGTTTAAATGCATGCTAGTTACAACTCAAAAGTCAAAAGAAGGCAATGATGAACACAATGCTTTGTTTATACTTAAGTTCCTGAATTTGCATTTCTGATTTTGTAGTACTCATACTCTTTATGGACCGACCACATTATAATGTAAAATCTATTGAACATATTATATCATTCTCATTCTTTACTTAAACAGAGTCAAATCTGTTGAATAATCATACATAAAATTTGTTGATTTTGAAGTTCTTATAGGTAAGAGAACAACTAAAGAACATTTGACAACCACAAATTCGGTAGAGTTATCTTGTTAAGCCTTCAGATGCTTGCCAAAAATGGGTTAATTGCAAATTATATCCCGAAGTATACACCATTTTATCATTCGTACCCCAATGTTTAAACGCTCCCATCTCGCTACCCAAAGTACCGTTTAGTTATCATAACTGACCCTTTTGTAATTTCCGGCCAATTTTTGGCCGGAACTGCCACGTGTTCCGGTGGTGTATATATAAGTACGATTTGACCAAATTTTTATATATTTAACCGTATAAAACCTTTGAAAACCTGATTAATTAGATTAAGTAATACATTTATACTTACTAATACAATAAATTATAAATTTACAAACCTAATTTTGTTTTCTTTTTCCTCTTCTTCCCCATCTTCATCATCTTTCATTACCATGGAACTCACCAAAAATTTCAAAATCCAAAATACCCAAATTATTCATCCGCTTCCCTTGTAACCATTCATGAAGCTCAAAAATCTCAAACTAAAATCCCCAATTCGTTTAACATCTTCAAAATTTTTCCCAATCTCAAACCCACTTCATTTTCTCTCTCTAAGAGGAAGAACCAAAAACCTAAACCCAAACCCAGAATTTTTAGAAATCTCATGAGCAGAGGAAGAACCAAAAACCCAAACCCAGAATTTTAGATATCTCAACACCCATAAATTCCAAACCACAATCAAAGAAACCAAGCGTAAGATCAAATCCATCTATTATCTCATACACCAAACCCAGAAAAATCAAAGAAACAAACCCATAACAGATCTAGCACCAAACATAAGATCAAACCCAAATCGAGCCCTTGATTTAAGCATCCATAGTGATCGGGACCAAAACCAGTCGCATCAATCGTAGATCTGGGTTTGAACCTTCCAGATCTTTCACAAAAATTCGCCATAATTCGAGGACCCTTGGGTTGAAAATGAAGATGAAGATCAAATAAAAATGAAAGAGATGAAGATGTAGATTTTCACTCTGTTTTAGTTTGACGAACGAAATGAGATGGAATTAGAGGACCTTTTGGTTTGTTGCTCTAATTTGGTGTCTGTTTTGGTTTGTTGAATGAGATGGAATTATTGATGAAATCCCCAAATTGTTTGAATTTTTTACCCTTTATTTTGTTAATCTAGTATTTCACATGTATTCCTACAAATTAATTAAGTCAACTACGGTATTTATACGGTCAATAATATTTAAATATTAAATTATGACACGTGGCCATTTTCCGGAAAAAAAATTGACCGAAAATCTGAATAGGGTCCATAGTGCTTACTTAATGGTACTTTGGGTAGCGGGATGAAAGCGTTTAAATATCGAGGTACGAATGATAAAATGGTGTATACTTTGGGATTTAATTTGCAATTAACCCCCCAAAAAATCCTTTGAAATGTAGAATTAATCTGTATAAAGTGAAGATAGAGAGAAGGATCAGATAGAGCTAATACATGATTGTTGCCATTATCCCGGCAATCAAACCAATAGGGAATCAATCCTTTTTATTTCATTCTCCATCAACAAATCTTTGAATATGTAACTAACAAGTTTTTAGCAATTAATAAGTAAAAAACAATAATTAAAATATAACAAATCAAAAAGCGAAAAGGGAAATGATTAGATGGAGCTACTACAAAATGCATCAAAATGTATGTCTTAATTAGTTCAAAATCCCCAATACCCTAAAACATGTTAAAACAAGCTGTGGATATTGTAGTGTGTATATCTTCCTATCTCCATTTCATTCAAATTCATCAATTTTATTTGTACCCTTTACCAATTACAAATAACATCAGTCACAAACACCATAAGGTCAATAATATAAACATAATTAAAAAAAAAATTCAGGAACTACCAGATAATTGCTTTTAACCAGAGTGTATTACTAGTGATGAACACTAAAAAAAACACAAGAACAACTAAAAAATTCAGGATCTTGATACAATGATGAACACTAATTTTTTTTTTACAAGAATAGCTCCATCAAATTGCTTTTAACCAGAGTATATTACCAGTGATGAACACTCAAATTAATTAACCAGCACACATCAATCAATTCCACAAAAACGAAGGAAAAAATTAAAGCTTTTAACCTGAATTACTAAACAATGAATGAAATTCAGAACCAACTATAATGATAATTGCACACTCTTTTCATGAATGTCCTAATCTACAAAAAGAGAAGTGGAAAAAAGTGCAGAATAGGCTCTTTTCAATTTGATAATTCAGAACCAATAATTTGATAATTGCACACTCGAATGTCCTAATCCAATTTGACTTGAAGATTATCACAGAATAGGCTCCATAATAGTTTCATGAAAGCATCGATTCATGGAGTACTTCATACTTCATAGTATAACCAACCCATAAGATAAGAATAGTACAAAATACCAAATTCAGTAGCTTGTATCATTAAATTTTGCATATAAGAATAATTAGAGCAGAGGGGTTAATGTGAATGAGGATTGACAAATACATACCACATTCGAGTCTGCTCCCGGTAGAATTGATTTATCACTTTGAGTGTGGGACTTTATATACATATCAGCTCGATCCATCTCTTTCTTATTTTTTGGGTCCTATAAATAAAACACACGGAACATAATTCAAGAAATACTCTATTCATACATGTCTAATACATGATTAAAGAATTTTTTTTTTTGAAATAACATCAAATATTACCAAGTTATACTTCTTTTTCGTAATTGATTTAGTGCCCAAAGTATGACCTACCAATAATTTTTTTTTGATTTTCATGATTTTTTGTTGATATTTTCTGCATTGTTAATAATAATCTTTAACAATAACTAAGAACTAATAATACATAAATTGGTATAAACACAACTTGTGCGTCATCAGTTAGCCAATAATCAACCCACTCAACTCATTGATTTAGATTTACTCGATCATTGTTGTTAGTATTTGCTATAGATTTGGCACGATCACCGGGTACAAAATTATCACTCTTTAAGTTAGACTTCCAATCTCTCCACCTACCGTTCATGATAGCCATGAGTTTTCTTTTAGCATGGTGATCTGTGGTAAATCGTTTCTGCAACAAACAAATTTACGCATATATTAATTTACCTACAAAGTGCTTAACTTAGGAAAAAAGTCCATGTCAATTTGTAATAAGTTAATAACTTGAATTTCATCCCAAGCCCTTTTCATGTAAGCCTCATTAACATTTGACCATGTCGGAGTACTTATTGGAAATAATTCTCCATTGCAAGTAAGACACCCGAAAAAGGTTGTCAACTTATTGGCGTCTCCCCCAACAGGTTAACCATCTTCATCGTAAATTACTTTCTTTGGTGCACCTGTATATGACCATAAATTTGCTCCCATGGTTGGTCCACACTTCTTCTTAGCTCGAGAACCTAAAAGAGAGATAATGAAATCTTCCCTTAAAGCAAACTGACTGTGTAAGCAACAGATTAAACTGACTCTGCCAGGACCAATAGCCAGCTCTGTTGGGTCTCATCCAACGGCAGAGAAAGCGTCACCTGATTAAAGTCTTGTAAATTCCTAATCCGATCTGTAGCTGAATCTACAGTTATTTCCAATGGCACACCCCATGGATCTCTCTTATACATACCCATCCATTAAGAACTAAAGCTTGTAACTTTTCACCCAAAATCAAAACCCACCAAACACGCAATGCAAAGTTGGATTTTTTTTTTGATTCAATTCAATTTTTGTGCAAATTTAAGAACACCCACAAAAGCTTGTAGCTTTACCACCCAAAATCAAAACCCACCAAGGATGTAACACAAATTTGTGAAAAGACTGGTACAATTCAGTTTTTTTTGTAGATCTAAGAAAGACCCACAAATGTGGATCTAGAATAGCTTTGGTATTTTGCTCAAAAATTTGTTTTAGTGATGTTTGTCTTAAGTTTTTTGCAAATTTAAGAAGACCCACAACCGTATTGCTTCTTTTGTAAATGTATTAATTAGTATTTTAATTACTTTTAAATAAAGTCAAAAGTATCTAAATTCGGTCAAACAGTATAAAACCAAAACTTTTGTCTACAAATCAAGTATTTCAGTCAATTTTTGTCGAAAATTAATTTTAGAGTCGACATTGTAAGCAATTCGAAACTTTGTGAATCGATTTGAAAGCCCAATTACTTTAGGGGCCAAATTATGAATGTGATGAAACTGTGTGTATCATAAGTGTATTCAACCCTTTAAACTATGATGCTCTTTTTTTTTTCTTCAGTTCTCTCTTTCCAATCTCCCCTGAAGTTTCCTTGTGAACTGAACTCAAATCTAATTTTTTATGGAAAAACCTTCGTTCTTTTGAATCATATCCATAAAATTCTATTTTGTCCAATGTTCCGAAGCATCAACTCCTATTTGAAGACTCCTTTGATTAGAAAATTGTTCTCATTCCCCTGCTCTGTGACCAAATCTTGAGCTCTTTTTCAATGTCTCTTCAATTTTCTCTTCACACTGTACCCATATTTCCTCTGTGGCTACTTGCTGGCTTTTTCTTTCTTGGACTTTTATTTTAACCTCATTTTCTTTGCATTCCAAATTCCATTTTTGGATGTAGAGCCACTCGACTTCCCTAACATGCAGCCATATTTTTCATTGTATCCCTAGTCCACAACTGAATATGGATAACTCTACATTCAATCCATGTAGTTCTTGAACACTTCTCAACTTTTTCTTACATTTTTTTCTATTGTGAAAAAGTAGTCTCTCCCCTCCTCCTTTCTACTCTCTAGCCTTATAACTTCCTCTTATTTGCACAGTACTATCACCCTATGATCTCCCCACTTAATCATACTTGGGACTTCCACATCAATAAAATTCATAATCATCTTAATCTCTTTCATATAGAGATCATCCTTTGTGTTAACGTCAAGAAATATCTGCTCGCCAAATCACCAAACAGCAAGCCAAAATCTGCACAAAAAACTACAAAAAATCACACAAAAAATGACGCTAAAATTTGTCACATAAAATTCATTTTTCGTCACTAAACCATTTAGTGACGATTGTTAATCGTCACAGAGAGCGTCACCGTATGAGCGTGGTATTAGGTTTATTTGACAATATTTGATGTCGTCACTAAATGTTTTAACTTATGGTGACGATCTACATCATTGTCACTATAATTGATTACTTTTAGTGACGTTAATAGCGTCACTATTTGAATGAAACTTTCGTCACTCTATATTATGTTTCGTCATCAAAACTTGGTGCATTAAATGACAAAAATCGTTTTTCGTCATTAAATGATATTGTTTTAGTGACAAAAATATGTTACTCTATTTAAATCATCTAATTTTAATGACGACAATATTGTCATATTTATGATTATTCTTTCGTCATGTTATTGTGTTTAGCGTCACCAAAAATAAGAAAATAAATGACGACATAAAAATTTGTCACCTAATAATATATTTAACATGACAATTATGTCGTTGTCATTTCATATTTTAAATAATATTACAAAATAATTTGTCACCAAAGAGTTATTTTTGGGACACATTTTTCAATGTCACTAATTGAATACTTATGGTGACGATACATCTCGTCACAAAAAGAGTTACTAATAGTGACAAAATTAGTTGTTGTGACTAAATGAATATATACAATGACGATATAGTTTGTCACCAAAAGAGTTAATTTGTATGACACATTTTTCTATGTCGCTAATTGAATAATTATGGTGACGATGGAACTCGTCACATAAAGAGCTATTAATAGTTACAAAATTAAAAGGCATCACTAAATGATATATAATAGTGACGACATAACTTGTCACAAAATAGTTAATATTAGTGACAATATCAATTATCATAACTAAATGAATATATATAATGACAATACTATTAATTCTAAACAGTCAATATTATTCGTCATTAAATTTTAATTTTCATTGACCAAATATTATTTGCCAATAAATGATTATAAATCGTGATGATGTGGTGGTCATATTAAGTTGTTTGGCATTCAAAATGTATTGTTACATTAACAATTTTCAATTTAAAAAATATAATACATTTAGTGAGCTTTTTAAATCAACTTTACACCTGTATATAATATAAGAGACAAAAGGCAATAAACATTAAAATAAAAAGTAATTATCTTATAAAAAAAATAGTAGATTCATTGATTCAACAAAATACCCAACTAGCTAGGCAATAAACAATTGCTTAAATAATCTAAGTACCACAAAACCAAATTATATAATCCAAAAAGCTGAAATTCTAAAATCCATATCCTAAGAAAATGCTTAATTAAAACCTTCGACCTTGTGGTGGTTATTGACCTTCGAGAAAAAACTCTATCTGCAAATCAAAAAAAACATATAGACATAAATCAATCAAATAGTTATGAAATTAAAAAATAAATGTATATAAAGAAAGAAATATTTAAATATTAAATTGTGAATTTTCCAGAACTATAGCTATACTAGCATTATAGCAACCAAAATTAATTTCCATAGAATTTAGAGGATCCGCATAATCGGATTCTGGTTGAAGCTATAATATGAAAATAGACTTCAAGAAAGTCGTCCCATGTGCAGAGATAGATATTTATGAATCCCAAAATATGAGAACTATTAGAGCAAGTTTTAAACTAACCGAGATGCTTGAGGAGGGAAAGCAACCCAAGAGCTACTGCACAAGTGAAGAAGTAATTATGTAGTAGAACTTCACTTTAATGGCAATACATTCTTATAAGGATAAACAATAAATAGTTGACACATCATCTAAGAATACTTAGACAAAAAATTAAGAACCCCTTAGACTTCGCTAATTAAAAAAATAATACAAAAGCTGAAAACCAAAAAAACCTAAGCCAAATAAAAATGGCAGAGATAAATACTGAACTGACACAAAGGTACAATTTTCTAATTCCTGTAATAAAACTCTTCTGTTCCTATGTGATTATGTTTTGTTTTCACAAAATAAATAATTTTTAGTTAGAAGATACTAATGGGAGCAAGTTGCAGCACACTACTTTTTCTTTTTTATCATTTTTTTTAATAGAAATTTATGTTTTTACATTTTTTACAAAATTAATCCTAAAGAGTCTAGAGAGAACAGGCTAGAGGAAACTAAATGGAAACCTAGGCAAATTTTTATCTTAATTATCAATCACATTGTCGACGACCAAAGGGTATCAACCATGCATTCTTATATGATTAAAAGAGAAGGTCGCTAAAACAATGATGTATATATTATAACCAACAACCGTAAACAATTATAAATCTCTCTAAATATCTTGGTCCCTAATATCATTCCCTATCTTACACCTTTGATAGCTGACAAACTAATAGTTCTAAGGTCTAGGCCACTAGAATAAACAGGATGGGGCTTGGGGCTTCTTCTTTTTTTTCTTTTTGGGTATAAGTATACAGTAAAATACAAGAAAATGTTATCTTTGAACCTGTTCAGCATGGTTGCAACTAACAAAATACTGATAAATGCTTGCAACTACAGGGTACAAAAAGAATGTAAACAAAAAGTATTAACAAACATCTAGACATCTATGTAGAAAATTGGGGAAAATAATTAAGTGACATTCGCCTATGTTTGGAACTCAAGACACACATAGATAATAACTTTGTCAAAGGTCCACTACAACGTGATTTTCACATTATAAGTATTCTAAAAATTACTAAAAATGCATTTGTGTTGATTCGATACAATCATTTTCGTATCTGTCTTTCTCCCTTTCATTTTCATCTCTTTGTTTCTAGTTGTGAAAATAGAACTGAAATTTTACAAAAACACAAGTTGGATCCATTACCACGACCATTTTACATATTACCGGTAATGTTTTAAAAGCAAAAGCATAGATGACATAATTGTAAACCAACACTAGTACATAAGAGGTAGATTGTGAAAAAAGAAGTTAATTTGCCTAGATCAAAGCAAAACACAGATTTTGATTGCTTACATGAATCATTTGAATGTAACGGGAATCAAATGGGGGTGGAAATGATCGTTGACGAAGAGGAGATTCCTACCCCGTACTTACGAAGATTGTGAGACATGCAGAGGAGTGAAATGGCGGCTGCAATTGACTGAGAGATGAAAATTTCAAGCTCAAAATTTCAAGCTCAAAGACACTGAAGTTTTAAAGTTGGAGGAGCAGAGTAGAGAGTAATGAGAAAAAGGTGAAAGGCGAGAGAGAGAGAAAGCAAGAAATAGAAGGAAGCCAAAGAAGAGAGTGAGAAATACTTGCAATTTGTGTATTGATTCATCCATTACAACTACACTACTACTAAACACAATATCCAAAACAGTCCATATACCATCGCCATTGCCTGAACCCTGAAATTAATATTTTGTTCCAAGTAAGAGAGAAGGTTCCAATTGAAAAACACAATATACCAAAACAGTCCATTGTATTGCTATACTCGAACAATCATACTATATTTTAATCTCCAAAATGTAATGCTAAGTGATGTAATCCATATGTTTGGCACTTTACATTAAAAGAGAGAGAAGTCCAATTGAAAACCAAAAATAGTTCAAAATTTTTTTAGATAAAAATTAGAAAAGATTTAATATTTTAGATTAATTTTAATTTTTTTGATGACTAAGATTAATGATTTTGTTGGTATTAAAATCATTTAAAACTATTCATGTATAGTTGAATATCAATTTAATTATATTTGATACAGTATGCACTATTTTAAATCACCATAGAGGGACTTTTGGGACAAACACCATGTATGCATATTTTAAATAAATCACCATTATCATAGCAATTTATTTGTGTTATCAATCCATTTTAGCCTTGTATCACCACAAAACAAACCTAATCTCCTTTATTCTATTTCAATTTCAATTTCAATTCAACTTAGCTCAATTGCAAAAAGTAAGAACTTGGTCTCTTACACAAACAAATACACATATACATACATGAGTCTGTATATGTAAAAATACAACTAATCGAATACGGAACGGATGAATAAAGTTGTTAGAAAAAAAGAAAAAATACCTTTGAAAAAATTTGACGGGTCTTTGGGTCTTCCATTTAGGGCTTCTGCAATTGGGACAGAAAGCCCAAAGATGAAGTTTGGGGTATAATTTTGGGATTAATGATAATCCCTTCACCCGTAGGAAACATTATCCGCACAATCAAATCTCAATCTCGCTAATATATCGCGTCAAAATTTGGCAATGCTTTTTTATTTCTCCCGCCTAAACTATGGCTAAGGAGTAGAGGGGAAAACAAATTGGTAGAGACCTAGCATCTATCTAGTTGATCCTTCAATGTTGGCTAAGAATTGAGCGAAACCATCTATTGCTTCCCTTTAGCGCACAACTCCAAACACGGTAAGAATTGAGCGAAGCCCTCCCTAATTGTTATTTAGCTGAATGTTAAATACAATACCAAAAAATAAAGTACTTAACTTTAAATTAATTTTTAGAAAAGACTTTTAGACTTAATAATACTTGAAATAACATTTAACGTATTTTAGATTTTTTATTTTTATTTTTTTAACTTTAACTTTATTTATGACCATAAATTAAATAACAAACATTTGATAGTATAGTAATAATAATAATAATAATAATACTTAATAATAATTATAATA
The DNA here is from genome assembly GCA_034770075.1 of Aralia elata. Lineage (NCBI taxonomy): Eukaryota > Viridiplantae > Streptophyta > Magnoliopsida > Apiales > Araliaceae > Aralia > Aralia elata. The sequence goes on along the minus strand of CM068378.1, from coordinate 88,567,730 downwards.
GTTATTAATTATAATAACAATAATAACACTACAACTAATAATAATAATTAGTAATAGTAATAACAACAATAATAATAATAATATTATTATTATTTTATAGTACTAATAGTAATAGTACTAATAGTAATAATTAGTAATAATAATTATAATAAATAATAATAAATATATTTATTATTATTATAATTAAGGGTGTAAAACGATTCGAATCGAGCGAATAAGAGATCTACTCGAATTCGACTCGAAATGATAAATTCGTATATTACTCGAATTCGAATTATTTTGAAAAATCCTACTCAGATTCGACTCGACTCGACTAGTTTTTATAATAAATATAATTATAAATTGAAATTTCTTGTTTTACTTAAAAATGAGAAAATATATTTATTATTAACACTTTACAAAAAAATAACAATTAAAAATAAAAACAAAACAAAATAATAACTAATTATCCCAATTCGATTTAAATTTGTATATATTATAAGAGAATGTATCGAACATCAAATCAAATATGTATTAACCGAGTATTATTGAATCACCATCAAGAATTCGAGTAGTTTGAATCTTTTTTTTTTTTCTAATATATTTTTACGAGTCGAGTATTTTTAATGCTCAGATTATACTATATTATTTTTTATTCGAACTAATTTATAATGCTCAGATAAATAAATAATTTATTAATAATAATTATAATAATAATAATAATAATAATAATAATAATAGTAATAATAATAATAGTAATATAATAATAAAAAAAAATAATAATAATTATAATTATAATAATTTATAATTTATATATAAAATTATGATAATAGTATAATAATAATAACAATAATACAACAATAATAAAAATAATCATAATAATAATAACAATAATAATAAAAACAATTATTATTATTATATTATTATTATTATTATTATTGTAACACTACTCGTTATACTACTAACATCTACTCGTTATAGTACAAATGGAGATAATGGAGTACATATTTAACTAAATTATATATAGTATGTGTGTAGAAAATAAATATAATCTTCTTGTATATGTATATGTATTAATAATGGAATTATGGTAAGATATTATTTGTGTCACTAAAATAATTATAAAAATATATTATTAAATATTATTTATTTTTTATAATCATATTAAGACGGTTAATACTACCCAAAATAAATAAATAATATATATCAAAATATTTTTTTTAAATGTTAAAGTATTGTTCACTATAAAAATATCACTAATTAAATTATATATTTACACGAAATTAAAGTAGGGGGAAGTCGCATCAAATGAAATAAAATTGTGACAGAAAGAGATGGAGTGGGGATGGGACCAAATAGAGTGACAAAGTAAAGAGGAGTACGTTAGAAATGCAAAGATAAGAAGTAGAAAGAAAGAAAGCAATAATGAACCAATGGTCACTCTATCCAACAACTGTTAAACAACTAGATGCCTGGATTTTGGGATTTAGTTTTTGCAGCTGATAGACAACAACTGTTAGACTTATAATGTCCTAGCAAGATAAACAACTATGCTTCTTTACAATGTTAGATTCTGGTTAATTTACCGTCACATTTGTTGAACCAATGGTCACTATATCCGCCATTGATAATAATAACCATATGAAAATAGTCGTTAATCCCATCCTACAGAAATCCAGAACAAACAAAATCCAAGAGCTCGCATTTAACTTCAAGATAATTCAATGATGTAATAAAACAAACGAGCTTGATTGCTGAAATCCTAAAGAAAGTGCAAGAACCTTGAGCATTCATATGATAACTGGTTAAACCATTCAATATGAAAGAAAAGCCAAAAACTAATGATTCTGTCATTAATTCATCATATTTCAAATACAATAACAAATTATATCTCTACTGCCACAAAACTGTAAGACACAACACTAGTTGGAACTGCTTTCACAACACAACACATCTGCTCGAGCCTAAAACTATTACCCATTACCCATCAATATTTGGAGTTTACAAAGCAATGAAGCGGCATCTTAAGGAAGATCAGAGCTAGGAGCCCCCGCGCCATATCCACCGGATCCACAACCAAAACCACCCCTTCCACCAGGTCCCTGTATGAGTGGAATAAGAATACAAGATGTGATATCCACAAGAATCACACAGACATGGTCACAGTTGGTTGCATCTTTCTCAATACACAAGATTTTAGTAGTATATCCACAACAATCTATCAAATCAAGCAATGCAGGTGGCCCCCCTCAATGTCAGTCATCACTGTCTAAGTACTTCTAACATCATCAAATCATACACTGCAGCATCTCATAGTGCTTGAAACACTCCAGATCTCCATAAGAAAGAGCTAGCTGCTTCACATCACACTGGAAGTTATAGCCTACAAGTTGTGAAATTACAAGGATCATAAACTGTAACACCAAAAGAAGATGTCAACCTATTTTCCTATCAATACTATGTATAACAAGACATGCAGTAGCCTGGACTCTGGCCTTATTTCTAACAAGTAACTTTGGAAACTTTTCTCCCCACTCCACCCACCCCTGCCTCTCTCCCAAATAAAAAACCAAAATTTAGCTGACAAAGCTTTCCATATTAACTTAGCAAAATTATATAATCTTACAAGAGTGACTTATCTTATAATTACTATATCGTACCAAGCTTTAAAATTCTAGGTGAATGAAATATGCGAGTCAGGCAGTTGCCAAAATATCAGGTACATCTTCAAACAACTTTATCAGGTCAAAGATATGGACCACCTTTTCAGAAGCAATTTGCATGATAGAAACCTGTAGCATGAAAAATAATGTTGTTAATGAGAGTTGAAAACAAATAAACAAGAATGATCATTGTAAAGGCTTGGCAGATTTCTTCAAAGTAGCAGGGACAATATCGGAAGGCAAATTAAGGTAAGTGCGAAGAAATTTGATGTCGTCATTGGTGAGGTACCAGTAATAATGAGTTTTACTCTTGTACCTAATGAGGGAAAAAAAGCCCAATTACTTTGATCAAAACGATTGCAGTTGTGCTGTGATGTAGAATTTAGTCCCATCTAGATGCTTTTTTTATCCACAAGAAAACTTTCAATCAATTTTTTAAAAATTGAAAAACAGGGGTTACAAATTACTTCAACATATATAGACAGAGACAATTTTCAGTGACAAAAGTAACATTTATAATCCACATAAAATAAACAACTTAAAGATTTAATGCTCAAATTAAGAACCTAATGATTTCACCCAAAGATTTAATGCTCTAATTGTTATATTGAAACAACAATCTACCTATCAAAAACAAATCAAAAAAATAAAAACAAAATGTATGTATATATTACAGACACAAACATACAATGTACCTATTACAAATGGTTCAATCAACAACACTCAAGACCAATTGAATAGATAACTAGATAAGTAAGAATCGACAGTCCAAAAAAAAAAATTATAACTGACGAAGAGTGCAGAGCATAAGCCCAAAGGAAAAAAATCCTAACTGACGAAGAGTGCAGAGCATCAAAATTTCAAAACAATGAAACATAATAATCTATGATTCTATTACTAATTCACTATGATTACCGTGTATTGTATGTGGATACTGTGTACTCGCTGCAGAGATCAAACATGGGTCGAGTGGCACAACAGAGGTTAGGGCTCGGATGGGGAAGGGTCGCGACTGAGATGGGGCACAACATTGTCTAGTTTTAACTTTTCACACAAGATCATTTTGTCCATGAATACCTAAGGAGATAACATTTTTCAAGTAATCTAAAAGTCACCAGAAATCAACTCTTTCACATTCTAATACAAAGGAAAGGAAAATTAGGATAAGATATCTTCCAAAGCCCCTGCAGCCAAACGGCCCAAACCTATTAGTTAACCCAGGAAAAAGAAAATGAAACGGTCCAGTTGCTCAACTTCAAATTGAACTGAGCAAATCAGACAATGATTTTTGCAAATCTATTTTCTAAAGTTTAACAAAATTCATCATTGATGACTGCCAAAAAAGATAAAATGAAACTATTATTTATTTTTTCCTTTTCTTCTCCTTGTTTCTTATTGGATACCTAATTATCAGAAACAATACGGATCAAATTGACAAAAACAGGTCAAACAATTTAACACATCAGAGCATATAAAACCACCAAAATTCAGAAATCTCATTAAAGATCTTGAAGAATTTTTACCAAACAAAATTAAATCTCAACCAAATCAATAAACCAATGACTCGATCTAAATACATACATAAGTACACGAATACACCACTTTATGATATGCATCAATATATATTTTGTAATACCCAAGCTTCTGAGTCCCACATCGCCTGTTTCCAAACTTCTCTCTCCTTTCCTTACCTATATATATAATACTAATATTTTATTTTTATTATTATTATTAAACAATAAGGATTTTCTTATTTTAAGAAAAGACTTTTTGTAAGAGGGACTTTTTAGTAAGTACCTCCTTAGTTAAAAAAAATTTCAGTATCGAGGGCGTAGGCAAACTGCGAACCTCATAATTTCGGGTACGTTTTTTTTTCCTTTTGTATTTATTCAATTTAATTTTCTGTATTATTATTTTATAACTTTAATTAGTATATTATAGTTAGTTTGTTAGTTAATATTGTGATATTATTTTGGCTAGATATTATGTATCTCTTTAATATTATGGAGGGTTCAATGTATGCATAAATCAGTTAAATACTAATATTGTAGTATTTAATAAAATGTATTATTTTTGTGAATAGATTACTTTGAGCGAGCCTAACTAATTGCATCTGTAATTGTGGGTATTGCATTACGTACTCCAGGTACGAATTTTTGTACTCTTTCAGCGATACTCCTTTAATTTTAATTTGTTCGTTTTGTTCCTCATTCAGAATTCAAACATTGTTTCGATATTTTGTTCATAGTTAAATTCATATGATAGATTTGTTTGATTTTAGATATTCGAAAATTCGTTATTTGTACTCTTTAGACTTATTGAGCATGTCTAGTATTTATTTTTGTAGAAACGTACATGCTAATATATTTTTGGGAGATTTTGTGTCAATTCGTTTCGATTTAGCATGTGCGTATTAGAACCTTTTTGTTGATATTATGTCGCTTAAATTGTGACATGATATTTTTATTATATGATATCGTAGGGTGTACCTTGAGCTAACCACCTGAGGGGGTACCACAGGCATGTCGTTTCGGCACGAAAGACATGACACTTCCGTGGCAGTGTGATTAGTCCACGCGTCTCTGTTTTGTGCTCCGATGGGAGTTGGCCATTTGGTGATTTGTTGTGAGAGGCGTATGGGTCGGCCCTAGTTTTCTGTTCTGTTCTGCGGATTGTTGATGTTGTGCCAAACACACTTTCCGATTTTGCATGCATTTGGATCTGCAGTCCAATGTGTGATTTGTCCTATATGACATTATTTGACTTGTCCATGTGGCAAACTATATTTCTGAGCTCGGTATGAAATAACCTCAACCATTCGATTCAGCCTATTATGTTATTCAGTTCAGTTCAGCTATGTTAATCAGTTCAGTTCTGTTATTGTGATATTTGTTATTCAGTTCAGTTCAGTTCAGCTATGTTATTCAGTTCAGTTTAGTTCAGTTATGTTATTGTGATATTTGTTATTCAGTTCAGTTCAGTTCAGCTATGTTATTCAGTTCAGTTATGCATTGTGATATTTGTTATTCAGTTCAGTTCAGTTATGTTATTGTGATATTTGTTATTCAGTTCAGTTCAGTTCAGCTATGTTATTCAGTTCAGTTTAGTTCAGTTATGTTATTGTGATATTTGTTATTCAGTTCAGTTTAGTTCAGCTATGTTATTCAGTTCAGTTCAGAGTTCAGTTCAGTTATGTATTGTGATATTTGTTATTCAGTTCAGTTCAATTCAGCTATGTTATTGAGTTCAGTTTAGTTCAGCTATTTAAGTTCAGTTCAGTTCAGTTCGACTATGTTATTAAGTTCAGTTCAGTTCAGCTATATTATTCAGTTCAGTTCAGTTCAGCTATGTTATTGAGTTTAGTTGAGTTTGATTTCGTTATTCAGTTCAGCTATGTTATTGAGTTTAGTTCAGCTTGATTTTGTTATTCATTTGGATTCTCATTTTTATACTTTATATTCGTACTGGGCAATTGGCTCATGCTGTGTTTTTCTTCCGGCAGGTATTCAAGGGGATCATGGGCAAGTGTGAAGAGATGTTCCTTTTAGTTTGATATTCTGCTTAGAGTTTGTTCGTACGTGACCTCCCTTTCCTATTTCGGGAAGGGGGTGTTACATATTTATCGAGAGAGAAGATATTACGAGATGAACAGGGGCTTTGATGTGCTTGATGAGGGCGGAACTACATTGATTCTCAGCAGGCTCGTGCTTGTGGTACCTTCGAATGTACTCTCTCTCCACTCCTCCTAATCCGTTCATCTTCGCTCCGTTTCAACTTTCTCTCTCCTCAATCATCAACACCGGACTTGCCGACTAAGAAAACCAAACTCTTTCTCTCCACTCGCTCAACTCAGTGAGTTAATTAGACACACCAATCCACCGCCATAGCTAACAACAACTTCAAGAAAATCTTTCAAATCATCGTCTTCAATATCATATCTGTGTGCATATAAATAAATATACGCATATATGAAGTAAATATAGGATTGTGACTAATTGGGATCGAAGGGTTTGGAAGGAGTCAGAGAGCGTCAATTTATTATTTTAAAATTAACCGTATCTGTTTTTATGGGATTATATTCATTACTATTTATTATTTTATTATTTTATGGCACCATTTGGACGACGGTCTATGACTTCATTCTTTGTCACTAAATATAAGAATTTATGACCAACTATTTTTGTCACTTATCTACTCATCTAATTAGTGACGCACTATTATCTCGTCATATAAAATTGATATTTATGACAATACAATTTGTCATAAATTAATATTTTTTCGTCTTTAAAAATTTCCCTCCAAAATTCTTGAGAAAAAAATTGCCTCCAAATAAAATTGTGACGCTATTATGTACTTTGTCACTAAATATAAGCATTTATGACGAACGATTTTTATCACTTATCCACGCATCTAATTAGTGACGCACTATTATCTCGTCATATAAAATTGATATTTATGACAATACAAATTGTCATAAATTATTATTTTTCGTCATTAAATAAATTCCCTCCAAAATTTCCCTCCAAAATTTTGCCTCCAAATAAAATTATGACGAATTTGTATTTGGCGTCACTAAATGTAAACACTAGTGACGAAAGCACATTGTCACTAAATTTTACAAATAATTAATGACAAACTATTATGTTGTCATCGAAAGAAATATTTTGTGACAATAAATATTGTCATCAATTATTACAAAATGTCACTAAAAAGTTTCCCTCCAAAATTTTGGTACGAAATTCTACCTCCAAAATAACTTGTGACGAAATTTTGTTAATCGTCATCAAATGTGTAAATTAGTGACGATATAAATGATTAATAGTGACAAAATTAAAGGTCGTCACAAAAGTAAAAGTTTTAGTGACGATTATGAATTTTGTAATTAATAATTAACAAATTGTGACGAAATTTTGTGCGTGGCAAAAACTTCGTCATAAAATGTGTGATTTCTTGTAGTGACGATCGGGGCCGTCGGGGGATAGCTCTAGTGCGAGAGTAAGTACAAATAAGAAAACATCAACAATGGAGACACGTAATTGATTTAGTGCGCAAAAGTAGATAAAGTGTCATTACTTGTAACCTAGATTATGGTCGTATATTTATAGCTTACTCTCACTGCCTTGATATATTACTTCTGTCCCCGAGTAGAAATATGAGTCTTATGTAAAAGATTCTTTATAACTGCAAACTCCATAATTAAATAAGATTTCACTTACTTAGAAATAGGAGATCAAATAATACATGGAATGTAGATCCTTCAAAATGTTAAACTCCCTACTGAGATATCTTGCCACGTGTTGTAGGTCCCACCGAATCGTCTGGGCCCACAAAATCATGCCCCAACATTGCCCTCCACTATCTTATTATAAGAAGCTTAAAATAAGAGAGTATAAAAACAAACTAACCAATAAACATACTGCTATAATTGGAACTGAACCAACATCCTCTTAAACCATGCGCCAGGCTGGGACCCACCATTATCATTACTTGAGCCGTAAAAAGGGAAACGTGCAAAATCAGTTTGTCACATCAAAAGCCTTTCCCAGAGTGTATCAATCGCCATTTCTTATTCACAGATTCAAAATTTTCAAAAAGCTCAAGCGCGCTCTCTATCTTTTCCTTACTGTTACATCCATTTTCTTTGGCTACATCACATCAATCACAACATTCACCGATCGAAAATGTCAGGAGACACGCCGCTCAACCCATCTTCTCCACTAACTAACCCTTTACTGAAATCGCCCCTTCAAACACAATCCCTGAAACACAGCCCCGACCGCTTCCAGTCGCCACCGCCGCCAGCTAATCCCAAACCGAAGAGACTCCGCCTCCCATCCGAAGCGAGGCAAAAATCCCCAAAATGAAGATCCGGGAACAATATTTTTCAGAGACGGCATATTCACACGTCAACACCCAATCTTTGGTACAAAAGCGAGTGTTACCTGACCTATGTCAACAATCTCAAATCCTCAACAACTATGAGCTCTGCGCCCCAAACCTCAACAAAAAGATGTACTGGCGCCCAGGGGGAGAGTGGCTCGTTGTTCCCCTCTACGGGTTGAGGTATAGTGTACAGTTCCCTCTTCATGAGTTCATTTCCTCCTTACTCTGTTTCTTGGGGATCAGATTCGCACAATTAGTGTCGAACTCGTATATCCACTTGATATGCTTCATCCCCTTCTGCCACGAATGCGAGGTTGAACACTCACTGGACTTCTTCTTTGCTATATTTACCTTGGTCGATCAAAGGAACCAGGGTACCATCAAATAAACAAACAACTGGGCCGCCACGTGTGGATGAAGACCCCCTCCAACAACAAGGGATGACACGCATACTGTGTTTTCATCAAAAGTCCTGACACCCACCTGCTCCCGAACTGGGACGAACCCTCCAAAACCTACTTCGGGTTCGACTCTAGTCCCCAGGATCAGGTAACAAAATTCAAGCTATTCTACTCCAAGATGCCGAACACAGAATGGCCTATCGAGCAACTATCCGACCAAACTTGGCTCTTTACCCATAAACGTAAGTCCCAAACTCACCACTTGCATACAAGATGTCTTAAACCTTGATCCTTGCTAATTTCCTCTATGCTTGCAGTGTCCATCTTCAAACCAAAGAGGATCACGGAGATCAGCCAATTATCCACCGAGGTTGCACTAACCGAGGCTGCCTCGAAACAGCCCCAGCCAAACCAACAAACTGAACCACCCATCACCATAGAACCAATCTCTGCCATTCTGCCGTCACCAGCCCCAGCCGGAAAGAGCACCTTGGAAATGACTACCGAGGAGAAAAGGGTTCTGCTTAAAAAGAAAAAAAGCATAGGCTAGTGAAGGCATCCTTCAGGACACCTCCAACCGAACCATCCCAAACCTCCACACCTAAACCCATCCAAATAATCGCCGACACTGAACCCCTATAGCAAACCACAACCGAACTCACATTGAAAAAAAAGAAAAGAATCCGAAGAACCAACCTCCGTCCCCCTGCCAAAAGACCCCACATAGAAACAACTCCCGAACCCCAACAACAAACAACACCCCCACAACCAACCGGTTCTCTTTCCACCTCCACACTAGCACGAGAGGCTCTTGCTTCGATGACGTCGTGGCTCGAATTCCTCCTCGAAGACTACCCCTTCGAACTTTTTGACTCATTCGTACTCCTGAAGGACAACAAAAGGTTTGAAGACCTCACCCCCCAACAACTCATCTGTGTAAACGCGATGAACCATGGTTGGGTAAGTACAACCACATATGATATTCCTTCTGAACACTTTCTACTTCCTTCAATTTTGAATAAATTATCTTTTATTTCAGTCTATGGCTACCCTCGGCCGAATGCTGCGCCGACTGTCTGTAATAACTGCCAAAGAGAAAGAGCTGGAAGCCGACGTCGCACATCTCCAAATCGAAGTTCAAACCTTGACATCCGACCTGGAAAAGGAGTAGGGACAACACGCCGACACCCTGCTCCAATCTCAAGAGCTAACGCGACACGTGAAGAAATTGGAATGACAATGCTCCGATCTGGTCGAACAAAGGCAAAGACTGCTAGAGGATCGGGTCGAATTAAAGGAGGAGAATGAACGACTGGAGGGGTCCGTGTCAGCCCTCGAAGATTAGCTCTGGGATATGCACGATAAGTTGGCGAATCTGGTCACAACAGCTTCCGAGTTGGAGAAAGAGTTTATAAAGCTTAAGAATGAAAGTTTAACCATCTCTGAGGCCGATAAACAAAATATCATCGAGCACAAAACGTTGTCGGAGCTGACCGAGGTTGTCCTGGGCTAGTTCGATGAAGGTTATCAGTGTGCCGAGATGAAGACGAAAGCAAAGATGATGACAACTGGCCTTAAACCTCAACTCCTCGATTCTTCTGATGAAGAGTCCGAGGCCGAAGGAGATCCCCCATCTTCTCAATAATTATTTGTACTTTATTTTTTCTTTTTTTATTGAACTTGTAAAAAATTCCCAATATACAAAAGATTGAATGTAATGAAACTACCTTTTGCGAACAAAAGCCATCTAACAAAACTAACTTCATTAATAAATTGATAAGATTACATAATTGTAAAAATGAAATTACATAACTTATTGATAGTACTTCCGAAGTCTTCCTGCATGTCAAGTGTTCTTTATCTCAACTCCTTCCATGGTCCGAAACCGATATGCTCTGGGCTTTGGCACTTCAACAATTTCATAACACCCCTCCCAGTTAGGCATAAGCTTTCCCGTATTCACAGGAGTAAAAGTTTCGGCTTCTTGAAGCACCAAATCATCGACCTCGAATCGATTTTGTTTAACACCCAGATTATAATGTTGAGCAGTTCAGCGCTGATAGACAGTCAACCTTATCATCGTCGAATCCTGAACCTCATCCAGTAGATCCAAATTAAGTCGAAGCCCTTCATCATTATACAACTCCTTGTATTGACTGATCCGAAGAGAAGGAGACCCAATCTCCACTAGAATAAGGGCATTGGTACCATATGCCAACGAAAAGGGTGAATCTTCTGTTGTCGTCTGTGGCGTAATCCGATAGGACCATAAGACACTGAGCAACTCCTCCGGCCACCTACCCTTGGCCTCATTTAATCTCCTTTTGATACCGTTCATTAAAGTACGATTCGTTACCTCCACTTGCGCATTGGACTAAGGGTGCGCCATAGACACCGTCCGATGCTTAATGTTCAAGTCTTTAAGGAACTGCTCGAACTTGGCTCCCATAAACTGACGCCCATTATCCGATAAAATCGTAAACAGTCTTGTTCAATGATCGTCCGAAGAGATTTAGCCTCCACCCATTTAGTCATGTAGTTAATGGCCACAAATACAAAAGTTAGCTGGCCCTTTGCTTTTGGTAATGACCCCAGGATATCGATCCCCCAAACTGCAAATGGGATCGGGGATAGAACCGAAGACAACTCCTCCGGAGGCTGATGCGGGATATTACTGTTGAGCTGCACTTAATTAACATACATCTTCACATAGTCTTTGTCTTCTTGAAATATATTCGACCAATAATAACCCTGCCTCAGTACCTTATACGCCAATGCCTTAGCCCCAATATGATCTCTATAGATCTCTTCATGCAGCTCCCGAAGTACATAAAATGCTTCGGACGACACCAAACATTTCAACAACGAGGAAGAGTAAACACGTCAGTAAAGGTCTCCATCAATCATGCAAAAATAGGAACTCATGTGCTTTATCTTCTTGGCCAACACCTGATATGAAGGCAACTTCCCTTCGCTGAGATAATCAAGATAAGGAGTAAGCCAATAATCCGACCTCTCAATCACTAAGACCTCCATCTTCTAGATGCTCGGGGAGTCGAGAACCTCCAAATACACAGAACCGCTAAACGAACTCACTTTTGTCGTTGCCAACTTTGATAAGACATCGACCACAATATTGTTCGACCGATCTACACCCTAAAGAGCATGAGAATTGAAATAATGGAGTCGATCCTTGACTTCAGCCAAATACTTGGTCATCCTTGCCCCCCCGAGTCTCATACTCCCCTACAATCTATTTGATAACCAACTGTGAATCGCTGAATATAATCAGATGTAGAACCTCTAAGCTTCTGGCCAACCACAATCCCGCTCTGTTCCATTATTAGTGGCTTTGAACCGGAAGCGGATAACTTGTTGAACTTTAAATCCTTCTAGGTTGGTCAATATAACACTTGCTCCACTAACACCCGAAGTTAAAGATCCGTCAACATAAAGAACATATGAGGACTGTGTCGACTGAACATCAGTAACCAAACACACCTCATCACTCGACTGAACCTGAGGATTTGGTTCGGAGAATGAGCATTCTATCGACCAATGTCTGGCCTTTTATAGCTGTTCGGGGGTGATACTCTAGGAAAAACTGACTTAACTCCATCGCCCATGCAACGAGCCGACCCGAAGCATCTAGTTTGTGCAAAACAAAGTAACATGAGCTCAAACTCAATACATTAGTAAAATTCAAAACTGGGTTATTAATAAATTCCCAAGCTCAATTGCACCTGTCGTTGTGATCATTAGTCGGACCTGCAGAATTAGTATGAGTCAATTCCAATAGTGAAAAAGAGAAAAAACAAAATAATTTTCGATAGTACAGATTTTGTGACTAACAAATGTTGCTTAACGACAACTAGTTAATTAAGGTTTCTAGTTTCTAAAGAAAAGTAAATTAATTACTTCCTTATATAAACAACATAATTATTAAACAATGTGGCAATTTATTCGGATCAATTAAAGAGAGATCGAGGGAGTATTTGTTTATAGTGTGGCAAAAAGAGATCCGAATTTCATAAAATTATCCCACAACTTATTATGTGTCAAGCAATGAGTTTTATTTTTATAGAAAGAGATGAACTTGTCCCACAACTTACCGTCTCTATCAGTTATAGAAATTAGTTTTATTTGTTTAGTATGAGGGTTTCTGCCTGGATTGCATTCGTTATACAATTCGAAATCTCTTTCTGTAAATTGCAACTCATTCTTGTAGACATGGTAAGTTGGAAACAACTTCATACAACTGAAATCCAGCAAGAACGTGGTCACTACATTCTACATATACAATAAATAAATCTTCATACGGTATTGTTTCAACCAATCCAATGACTCGTGATAAAATTTAAATTATAAGAATAACAATTACAAAATTAAATAAAGCACCTTTAGAATATAACAAAGGTGTGACACAACATGTGAAGAAAACTATCTTTTATTGGTGGTGTTTCAGCTTTCAACCAATCCAAATGAGTCAAGATTAAGAAAAATAAAATAACAATAACTGAATTAAAAAACAGAACCTCCTAGCTACTAAATAAAATACAGGGTGGTTGTTCAGCTTGAGTACTCTTAGTTTGGAGTGAAAGGGGTAGCACTTAAAAGTAAGCTAGTTTTTCTCTTAAGAGTGGCTCCCAAGACCTCATTCATGTCAAGAGCATCTGGCGTCAATCCATTTGGCATTGTCCAGTCGAAGTGGTATAACAATAGAGCAAGAGGTAACTCGATACTGGCTATACCAAATGCTATGCCAGGGCAAGATCTCCTACCTGCTCCAAAGGGAATATAATTAAGGTTTGTGCCATTGTAATCTATAGATTTGTTTTCAAATCTCTCTGGTTCAAAACTCTCCGCGTTAACCCAATATTCAGTATCCCTCCCGATTGCCCACGCATTAACCATAAGCTTGGTCCCCACAGGTATAGCGTATCCTTCAACCTCACATTGCTCCCTGCATTCTTTAGGGAGTAGCAGGGGAGCAGGTGGGTGCAAGCGTAGAGTTTCTTTGATTATCAACTTCATGTAGCTTAATCCTTGAACATCAGCTTCATGTATTTTTGTCTTTCCCTTGAAGGCTTGTCTAACTTCATCTTGTACTTTCTCCATTACTCTAGGGTTTCTTATCAACTCAGACATTGTCCAGTCAAGTGCTGTTGAAGCAGTGTCAGTTCCAGCCGTAAGCATATCCTGTAATACCAATATACATGCATATTAGAATTTTAATGATTCTAGTATTTACTAAGAATTAAAGATTAAGTAGATTTTTTTTATAATAATAAAAATAATAAGCAGCTAGAATTAAGGACAATACTTACACAAATGATGCCCTGGATGTTGTCAGAAGTAATGGGAAACTGAAGGCCCCCTTTCTCTTGAACTCTCAAAAGAACATCAACTAGATCTTCCTCCCCTTCAACGCGGCCATCACTATTCTTTGTCATGACCCTTTTCTCTTCATGCTCCTTGATGATATTGTAAAAGATCTGGTCAAGCCGCTTCCTAACCTTCTCAAGTTTAGACCTCAATCCACTAAAAAGATGAAGGAATCTATAGGAAGGAAACAAATCAGCAATATCAAAGCCTCCTCCCAAAGCTGCCATCAAGTCAATGAGATGAACCAACTCATCTTGGTACTTGCTCTTCTCTCCGATCGCCGCTCGGCAAGTTATGGCATTTGTCAATGAGGTAAACTTGTGAGTAAGATTGATAGGCGAATCCAACGACGACTTAATTGATTCGACTAAATTCCATGCCTCATCCTCACGAATAGAGCGAAAAGAATTGACTTTGTTGGCAGTGAGGAGTTCTACGGTGCATACTTTACGCATTTGCCTCCAATAATCATCGTAGTCATTAAAAACAACATCTTTACAACCTTTCAATATAATCTTGCTCAGCTGAAGTTGAGCCCTATCCGAAAAGGCACGATCGTGGGTTTTGAATACCTCTTTTGCCACTCGTGATGATGAGACTACAATCGCGGATATTTCAGCGAGTTGAAGATGCATGATTGGTCCATGTTTTTGGGACAAATCTCGGAGAGCTCGATGTTGCACTTCACCTGCCAATTCGAGTATGTTTCCGATGAGTGGTAGCTTTCGTGGGCCGGGAGGCAAATTTTGATGAACCCTTGTTTTTCTAAATGATCTTTTGAGTAGGATCAAGATGGAGATAAAAAGAAAAGAGATTAGGATTGAAATTAGAGAATTGAGCTCCATTATATTATAGCTATATTAATATTGTAGCAATAGCTATAGATCAAATCAAATCAGAAAGAATAGAATATATCGGATATATGTTGCTTCAATACTTCTTCTTCTTGTTGTGGATACTAATGGCCATCTTCAACCCTATATATATGCATGCATTGCTTGAGTCATGAAGTCAAATTAAGATATAATTTCATTCCATTCAGTCAACGAGTCAAAGAATTTGGAGGATTCAAACTAGGTTGCTTGAGATCGGAAATACTAGTTTAAAACAAGTTGCAAAAACATGATCCTTCTATGAACTAGCTTATTAAGGAATTTGTAGTAGTTGAAGGGAGGGTGTAATAATACAAATAGAATAAGTTATCACCATGGATGTAGGGACCGGATTTTAGTGTGAGTTTTTGCTAAAATTGTTATAATAAGTTAAGTAGGGATAATACAGATAGAATTATAATGGGGTAATAGTACAAAGTTTGAATCGGATAGAATTTTATGAAGTTTAAGTAGGGACTGTATTCTAGTGTCATTTTAACTCAAGTGGTTTGTTGCTTTTTGGCTGCTGGTGGAGTATGACCATTATTTATCCCTCCCACAGTCCCACTGTCGCATATTATATATATATATATATATATATATATATATATATATACACACACACACACACACACACACATCTAATTATCTATTATCTATATATATAAAAACCACATACATTTAAAGAACCCCCACCCACCCCCACTCCCACAAAACTAGCCTACCCTCTAAGACAAATCCGGTGACTTAATTGCCCGACACTCACTAGTGCTATAATTTTATTTAAACCCAGAAGACATAGGACTACGACTCCTTAAAACATAGAATTACAAATTAGCCAAATTTTTGCCGGGTCACATAAACAGTTGAATCTGTATAATGAAAACTTTCGTTAGAAATATAGAATGAAGCTTTTCAATACAATTATTTGCTATATGCCTATATGGATAGACTTTATTAGGTATCTTCACGAAAAATTTAACGAATTTGCAAACATAATACTTTTATATATATTAAATTATTAACAATAAATTATATTGCACGACCAAAAAGACTCTTAGGAATCTTTCTTGCAACTCGCAATAAAATTATATTTTGTGATCAGGGAGATGCATCTGAATGAATTTATTTTTTTAAAATTCCAAGACAATCTCACTAGCTAGCCGACTGAACACATTTTCCTACGCCGAAACAAAAGACAGTGAGTAGACGTCTAGAAATAAAAGAGTAGTCATAAAAGAATGCCAAATGTGAGGGCTGCTAATTGAAATTCCCGCGTGAAAATGCAAGGGTGGCTCTTAATAGGAGTACAACTGATGAATTTCATTTTTCTCGTTCATCATGTTTTATATCTGTAGCTTTAGGCTTATTCGGATTTCTTGTAGTCCTCCTTTTAATTCGATTGTCGTCGGGGTATAAGATAAATGTAGGCCGTTAATATTGCGAGAACAAAAATAATATTTTCATGTAATAAATGTCACTTAAACGATTAAGTATTGTTAGAACAATTGTAAAGTATCACTAAATATATTTGCTCTGATAAAGTCATTTTGTTCCGATAATATAACAACCTAATGCAGTTGCAGAACAAAGGCATGGCTGAGGGCAGCCATGCCCCTGTCTAATTTTTTTAATATTTTTACTTATACCCTTATACTTTTATTCTCTTACTCATAATTTTATCAAAATTTATTTATATATTTTGATATCCATTCTTAAATATTAGATTAATTTTTATTTTTTTCTTATTTTCAGAGGGTTGTACAAGACAACGAGAGAGGTTTTAAGTGCTTCAAAGCTTCAAATTTATGTAGTCAAAAGACAATTATATACTTATTAAAAGGCACACGTGTGGGTGTGGCTAGTACATGACTCAAAATTGAGAGAAAATCAGTCCAAAGAACATAATTGAGCACAAGATCATGAAGGATGTTATTCAGGTCTTTTATGGGTAAGCATTGATAGTGTTGTGCCACGTGAATCTTGGTTATGCCAATATGAATGAGGTCTGGTATGTTTTTGAAGCTGTATGGAATTTTTCCTAGGGGGAGTTAGTGACCTGAAAAAAGTGAAAAAGAAGAAGTAAAGAACAAAGGGAGAACGGTGTGGGTGAGATGAGTTTATGAGTGATTTTATATTTGCTTCAAGGCTATGTTTGGGAGAGAGGGTATTTGAGTATGTGGAGGGAGTTCTCATTTGTTCTATCTTACTGTTGAATATTCTTTGCTCTTTCTGCATCCTATTATATGGCTTTTCTGAAGGTGTTGGATTATTTTGTTCTATTATGGATTTGGGAATAATAACTTATTTCGTGAATCTTGTGGTTAGTATTTCATGATTGTAGGATATGGTCTGGATGAGATTAGTTTATGAGTGAATATATTGGTTCTGAATTTGGAGTGTCGAGAGATGCACAAGGTGTAGCGGAAGAAGGTGCTTATCCTTTGTTATGGTGTTTCATGAGAGTGATAAGTGTCCCCTAGCCTAGGTAGCTGGCTCGGAATCTTGTACTGACTGCTATCACAGTTTATGAACTGGTTTGAAGAATCATAATTAGCTCATAGGCTATGGCGTTCACTTAAGAGTCAAGGAAAGTGTCAAAAAAACACAATTTCGATTTTTGGTACTCAATTTTAATGCTGTTGTGGGACAACTTCATTCTATGATTGAAAGGCTAAATGGTTCAAAGGTTCAACGAGAGAAAAACATGCGCTGAAATTTGAAGCAGGTGGTATGGTTAAATGAAAGCATCTATATGCTCCTTCTGTTTTAGTATCGTTGGATCCTACATTCTGTTAGGGGAAGGACAAAAAGGTGCAATAGAGGAGTCACTTGTGCTATATATCTGGCCTAGAATTCTTTTTTGGTGTTCTACATTCTCTTATTGTTGTAGGTTTTGTAAGCTACCAAACTTTGTGTAGGTAAGGAAATTACACCTTGCTAGGGTTAGGGTTTCGTATTAGCTGGAGAGGAGAGAAATCCACGAATAGCACGGAACTGATTGATTTATTGAAGATGGGAGAAGAACAGGTAGGCAATTACTCCAATGACACGTGGCAGAACTCTCAGAATCCAGAAACCGGGTTAGGGTAGCAGGGATTCCAAGAGCCTTCTTGAGTCTTCGAGTTAAGAGAGAGAGTTTCAAGTGTTTAGAGCTTCCAAGAGTCTAAGTGTAATGTCTTGAGAGCGATCCCCTTTTCTTAGAATAGATGGACTATTTATAGAGCTTGCCTGGGAAATAGTCACATGCTAGGCACATGTTTTAAGGAGAATTCCAGAAATACCCTTTAGTTATGTTTTATAGGGAAAATTCCAGAAATATCCTTTAATCATTAAAGTAATGCCCAAATTGCCCTGTTCTTCTAGCCACCAATCCAATCTCTCAATCAATTCCCAAAATGGGTCGCATCCACGAGTCTTCTGCCTTGGAACACGTGGAGACTTCCCCGGGTCTAGTACATTTAATTAGGTCACATAAACCCTAATTTGTACATTTAATTAGGTTTTTTGTAAACCTTAATTTGTACATTTAATTCAATTAGGTCATGTGAACCCTAATATGCACTTGGGCCCACACTTTGTAATTCTTATGTGGCCTAATTCCTAAATATCCAAAGCTTAATTATGGATTCGCCACTTTTGTTCTGATTTAGGTATGTAATGAAATTTCTTTTTGTCGATAAAGAAAAAAAGTGTTTGCTTTGCCAATTGAGAAGTTGTTTTGAAACTGATTGATAATTTAAAGACGTGTATAATTCAACCTAATTTTAGTGACGTAAAAGAATTCATCTCTATCCTTAATAATGTAGTAATTAATAATATCTTAATTTATTTATGTAAAATAAAAGCAAACAAGAATAATTTATTGATTAATTGAGGCGTGTGTAAACTTTATTCACAGGGATATATTCGTCATACAAAGAATAACTCCAAACAATGCACAAGGTCTTATCGCTAACCCTATTCAAGAATTTCTTCTTTGCTTACGTGCATTCCAACCACCAAGGTCACAAGAACATCTACTGTTTCTAGTAGACACGTGCGAGTTTTGGCAATAAGGATAAAGTCTAACAATATTATGGAGATTGAGGCCTCTCTATATACAAGATTTGTGAAAAGATTTAATTACATAGTTGATTGGAAAACAACTAATTGATTTTTAATTTGTTTGAGATAATCAAAATTCTACATCTGGCAAATTAAGCCTCAGAGACGCAATATATAATCTTAATAGGCTATTTCACTCATTATTAATTAATGTTGAATTGTATAATACAAATGACATCGGCGCAAATAATTTCATTCATGTGCAAGGCCCAACGTGTTTTACATGAGTTTTGAACTCCCGTATCTAGTGATCTAGTGCTGAGAGTTGGCTCTTGTCATTACTAATTGGTTTTGAGTTAGATGTTTCAAAACAAAACCAATCATATAATTGATGAAATCATTCCCAAGAGAACACAGCTGTAAAACATGTTTAAGGTATTAAGAAAGGTCAAATGCAATGTATTTGGAAACAAACGAGTGAATTATTTAAAAAAGTCACCAGTAAACATACTGGTGTTTGGCAACTACGAGAAGAGACATCCACCAAAGTAGGATCCCAAAAAATCCAGCCAAGTAATTTTCTGTTGTTGGAAAAGGCAAATGAACCCACTATCACAAATAACCTAGCTGAGAGTAAATCCAACCGAGTTAAAAACAAAATTATTTATAAAACTTAGGTTCAACATCTCATCCTTTTTTACACATAATAGCCAACAATCATAACGTGTAAGAAACATGTATCTTTTGTTGTTGGTGTTTCAACTTTGAACCAATCCCAATATATATATATATATATACATATGTATATATAACTAGATTAAATAAAGCACATCCTAACTACCATATATAGTCCTTTATTAAATCTGACATAATTAAGGTGGTTGTTCAGCTTGAGTCCTCATTTGGGGTGTAAGAGGTAGCACTTAAAAGTAAGTTAGTTTTTCTTTTAAGAGTGGCTCCCAAAACCTCATTCATATCAAGAGCACTTGGCTTAATCCCATCAGGCATTCCCCAGTTGAACTGGTATAGAAGTAGAGCAAGAGGTAACTCAATAGTAGCTATACCAAATGCAATGCCTGGACACGATCTCCTACCGGCTCCAAATGGGATATAGTTAAGATTTGTGCCATTGTAATCTACAGATTTGTTGTCAAATCTCTCTGGTTCAAAACTCTCTGCGTTAACCCAGTATTCAGGATCCCTCCCGATCGCCCATGCATTAACAATAAGCTTGGTCCTGACAGGTATAGTGTACCCTTCAATCACACATTGTTCCCTACATTCTTTAGGGAGTAACAAGGGAGCAGGTGGGTGCAAGCGTAGAGTTTCTTTAATCACTAGCTTTAGGTAACTTAACCCTTGCACGTCATCTTCATGTATTTTTGTCTTTCCCTTGAAGGCTTCTCTAACTTCATCTTGTGCCTTGCGTAACACACTAGGGTTTCTTACTAACTCAGACATTGCCCAATCAAGCGCTGTTGAAGCAGTATCAGTTCCAGCTGTGAGCATATCCTGAACCATCAGATATACATATTAGAAAAGTTGAGAATTTTAGTTATGAGTGAACTATAAATTAACTTTTTTATCATCTTAATTTTTTTTTCTCTAAGGATGAATTGAATACTTACACAAATAATTCCTTGTATATTGTTGGAGCTAATGGGAAACTGAAGGCCACCTTTCTCTTGAACTCTCAAAAGAACATCAACTAGATCTTCCTCCCCCGCAACACGGCCATCACTATTCTTTGTTTTAGCCCTTTTCTCTTCATGCTCCTTAATGATATTGTAAAAAATTTCATCAAGCTGTTTCCTAACCTTCTCCAATTTAGACCTCAATCCACTCAAAACATGAAGAAACTTATACGAAGGAAACAAATCAGCAACATCAAATCCTCCCCCTAAAGCTGCCATCAGCTCAATCAAATGAACCAACTCATCTTGATACTTGCTCCTCTCTCCAATCGCGGCTCGACAAGTTATTGCATTTGTCAATGAGGTAAACTTGTGGGTAAGATTGATAGGCGAATCCAACGACTTTTTAATCGACTCAACCAAATTCCACGCTTCATCCTCACGAATAGCGCGAAAAGAGTTCACTTTATTTGCAGTGAGGAGCTCAACTGTGCATATTTTACGCATTTGCCTCCAATAATCGTCATAGTCATTAAAAACCACGTCTTTGCAGCCTTTCAATATAATCTTGCTAAGCTGAAGTTGTGCCCTATCGCAAAACGCAAGATCATTTGTTTTTAGTACCTCTTTGGCAACTTTAGAGGATGAGACAACAATTGCGGAAATTTCAGCAAGTTGTAGGTGCATTATAGGGCCATGTTTTTGTGACAATTTGGCTAGCACTCGGTGTTGAACTTCACCTGCCAATTCTAGTATGTTTCCTATAATAGGTAATTTTCGGGGTCCGGGAGGGAGATTTTTAGTTGTTTTGGATGATTTTTTGAATAGGAAAAAGAAGAGAATAGTGAGAAAAGAGATGAAAAATAGTGGAAATTGAAGTTCCATTATTATTAGGGTTAAGGAGAGTAGATAAGATAAGAGAATTGGATGGTGTGGGAGTATTTTGAAAATATTATATATTGGTGTTTATATAAGGATCAGTTCAAGTATGATATCAAATATTTGGTGGAGCTAGTCAAATTAATTCGATCATTATTCAAACAAGGTTGCTTTGACATAAGCTGCACCCCATGGCATTTTCCAGCAACTTAATTTGACTGAGCATATAAATTCTTGGTGCTTCTTTTTAACATTTTAGCTTTTAGAGGGTATTAGCATGATGCGCATCGTTAATCTCTTTTTCTAATAACTTAAGAATTTAGATGAGTTAGTAATTACTTAAACTCATCTCTAGATCTCTCTCTTATCCCAAATCAAATAAAATAAAATTAAATTAAAAAAATAGTGTTATTTTGAAAGGTAACTTACGCTATCTCTTATCCCCGCCAAAAAAAAGTAAGAAGAAAGTAAAATAGTATTATTTTGAGAGGTAACTTACGCAATATATCTATATTATAAAGCCTCTGGAGGCTTTCTCCACAAGTTTGGTGATTTTGTGTCGCAATTTTTTTTTACTCTTTTATCCTACAACTTTAGATATATTATTATGTTGTCCTTTTTAATATTAATTTTTTATATATCTTTTTATTTACTCTTCTAAATTTTATAAAATTTTTATTTTATCCCACATAATTTTCACACACAACACGTGTGCGTTGACCACTAATATTAACAACAGAGCTTCGTGCACAACCGTGTACGTACATAATAGTAAGAAAATCATTAGATTTGTATAGAAAAAAAATTGTGTTTGTATGTTTGGGTTTGTTACTATTAGTTGCATGGTGACTGTCTAAATAAGGTCCAATTGATAAATTATAAAATATCAAAATTGTCATTAATAAATTTACTAAATAACACAAATTATGATGTCTAGGCCAAATAAAATTGTTTGGGTGGAGCCATATATATATATATATATATATATATATATATATATTTGTTTTGCACAAAATTAAACCAAACGTAGTTGATCACTTTTTTAGGAGAAATATGGTATGCAATAACTTTAGCAATATATATTTGTTGTTTTTTTGAAAAACATATTAACACGATAGACACGATTAGTCAAAAAATTACTAATGGTGATGTAATATTAAAAATAATAATAATAAATAATTATACATTATGAACTTCATGTAATTTTATAATTTTAGAATAATTTTTCGTTAATTTTAAAATAAACTAAGAAAAGAATAATTTAAATTATAATTGTAAAATTTATTAATATATAAAATTGATAAGAATTATAGAAATGTCTTACTTATTATATATTTTTATAAAAATAATTATCAATAATACTTATCTACGTAACTGACAATCAAAAAATCGACATAAACATTCGTAATATATACTATTTTTCTGATATTACTTGTTGATATTATTTTTTATTACTGTTTTCCGATCAATTTAGAATAAGAAAAATAAAATAAAACCCACTCTTTCTATTTATTATTTGGAGTCTCGTAAAATTATCAAGTGAAATTGTAAAATGATATATATTGCGAATATTTATGTCAATTTTTTTATTGTCAGTTACGTGGATAAATATTAGTATATAATAATTTTTTTAGAGCGATGTGTAATAAATAGAGTTAATCTTCTATATTTCATATCAATTTCATTGCAAATTTCAAACTTGGCGTACCCAAGTTTCTTTTATCCTGCAAAGTTTTATTATAATGTTATATTATTATAATATACTCACTCCGTATTAAACGTCCTAATTTTGTTTTTAGGATGTTCCACAATAAATGTCATATTTCTATATTAGTAACTATTTTTATCTTATTTTTTCACTTATATCCTCATAATCTTTTTAGTCAACTTTTGTTCGAAACTTAAAAAATGATAAAAGGTTTACATTGGGAAGTGATGTATTGTTATACCACTTTCTCTCTCATATTATCAATATAACATCTCTTCTATTCATGTAAGAATTAACAAGAAATAATTAATGTTGGGATCATAGAAAAATGAACGGATACTACAATTAAAAGGTAATTTAGAAGGGCAATTTAGGTAAAAAAAAATATTATTAATTAGCATGCCGAAACTAATTAGGACGTTTAATACGGGATTGATAGAGTAATATTATAATAATAGTAATAAAACAGAAAACTTTTTTATATAAAACAATTTTTTTTTTAATATATATATAAAGTTATTTGTTTTATTAGAATATATTATAATATATATATAAAGTTATATGTTTTATTAGAATATTATATTATTAAAATTTTATCAGACGAATAGATTGTCAAACTTAGCGTGCACAGTTTTCGATTAATGAAATTTTTTTCCAACGAGTTGTGCTAACCATTCTCCTATAAATAGATTGCTTAGTTGGGCGACGAAGAACACACCAAAAATACAAAATTCTTCTACTACAATATTGTGAGTATTTCTTTTGAGTATAAGGGTATTCCGAGAGTTGTTAATAGTGCAAAAATTTCTCAAGTTAATCTCCTTCATATCAGATAGTATCTAGCCTTCCACTAAGGTAAGAGATATCATTTTCTTTCATACTCCTCCATTTATGGTAAGAAATTATTATTCGTTTCCACAATCTTAACATTAAATGGTAAAAATTCCTGAAATTAGTAAAATATACTTAATAGTTTGTACTTCATCTAATATTTTTACCTGAATCTTACTATTAAATTTTAAATCGTGATATTTGAAAAGTGAACTTTATATTTTCTTGAATTTTATATTCAATTAAGAACTCTAATCGATTTTCTAGATATCGTGTTGATAATTTGGACTTTAGATAAATTAAATTTAAAATCGCTAATATTTATTTTTATCTTGTTATTCTGTTTATTTTTGTCCATTCATCAAATCATTGATTTGTACTAATTATCAAAACTAAGTTGTTGAGAATGTATTTGGCCTAGGTGCAAAGACAATATTATTATTGAGTGTCTTTTACCTGTGTGGTAAAGACACGTGATGAAAAAACTCTTTGGCCTAGGTGCAAAGAGTATTATTGATTAGCATGATCATGACCATTGGTATTACAATTGAATATTTTTAGCCTTGGCGCAAAGATGAATTGTTGATTGACATGATCATGACCATTGGTATTACAATTGAATATCTTTGACATAGGTGCAAAGATGAATTGATCAACATGATTATGACCAGAATTTGTGAATTGGCATGATTATGAACATGAACTGTGAATTGGTATAATCATAACCTTTGGTGTTACAGGCAAACACGGGTGGTGAGAGTTTTCTTTGGCCTGGGTGCAAAGAAAACTATTGATTGGTGTTACAGGGATAAAATATTGATGATAAATTTTTTAAATGGGAGAAAATAGTAGACACTATGTTTTACTTGACTCTTCTAATGGATTTTTGTTCCGTTGTTGTTAATATTGAAAATTTATTATCTTTAAATCTCTAATTTATTACTGTTGAAGGCTAAAGATAATTTATTCTTCGTCATGATATTCTTTACTGGGCTATTTGTGCTCACCTTTTTGTTTCATAATTCCTTTCAAGTAATAAGAGTGTAGCTTGGTCTAGGAGGAAAAACAGAGGAATTGAGTGATGGCCCGAGTTGGTAGGTGTATCAATCCTCATCATATTGTAAAATAGTGTGACAATAATTGTATTGAGAATTTAATTTGGTTGTGAATACTGTCGTACCATATACGACACGATAATTGTACTGTGAACTTAAAATATGTGTGTTGTCGTATTTTGCACGACATTATAATAGTTGTAAATAAAAAAATTATGTTTGTAATATGTATTTTGACGACTCAAATTGGGTGGTATAGACCCGAATTTAGGGGCGTCTCAATACTTAATTTGTTACACTTAATAAGACCAATCAATTAGTCAAATTTTATATAAATACAATTAATATTATCCCATAAAATATTCTTACATAAATGTCCTCGATTCTATTTTACTTAAAAGTCAATGATGATTTACATTAAAAAAGATATATTTGATATCACTGAAAATGAGAGGATTGTAAAAAAAATTGGACCACGAAAAATAAATTTACAATCATTTTAATATATTTTAATGAATCTATATTTGGTAAATTATATTAATTATTATTATTTTTACCTATCAATTTGTTTTAATTATTTATAATTATAAAGATAATCAGACTTAATAAAAATCCTGAATACGCCGTGGCTACCCAAAAGTATGTAAGTTTTCCAAGTTTCTCCTTTTCGTTTACTTTTGTTCTATATAAGACCAAATTTTGTTGAGTTCATTTTCTTCACTTTTTAAAAAATTATTCTTCACTTACATGGTTGAAAATTATGATGGTATGGCGTAACCAGACAAGGACTTTATTATTATTATTATATTGTTATTATTATTATTATTATTATTGAAAAATTACATCACCAATTCACCACTCTTTGTTTGCCCATTACTATTTTCCATGTAAGCACACATTTTTTGACTAAAGAGTATATATACTACATGTTTTAAATGGGCAGTCATGTTTTACTTTTGATTATATTTAATATATATTACAAATATTAAGTATTATATTTTAATAGTAGTTCACTTATTGCTCCAAAATATAAAATTGAGTTTGGTTTTTTATATTAAATTTAAAATGAAACCATTTCAAAATTGATGTGATTACTTTAACGTTTAAAATAATAAAAATTTATAATTAAATAATATTTTTAAAATAATTTATAATTTTCATAATTACCTTTACAAAATTAAATAAATTCATATTATTTTAAATTTCAAAATATATGAAATTAACTTAAAAAAGTTAATACTGACTTTATAATTTAAAAAGGGAAAAAAAATATTAAGAAAATTATGTACAAGGGTGTTAATATTACTTTTTAATATTTTTCATAAAAGTATTAAAGATAATATGAAACTCTCATTTAAGAAACAATTAAACGACCCTAAATACCATGTATAGACCGGACTACATTTGTTTGTAAAAATGATGAATGAGATAAAATTATTTGTGCTAATTTATTTAACGTCTTTAAGCTTTATTTAATCTCATAATCTATATTTTTTAATTTCTAACGATTTCATAATCAGTCCCACCAGTATGTTTGCAAGAATCATAGCTCCCAGCACAATATGAATCAAAATGCAAACCATCAAAGATATAAACCAAAACGCAAACCATCTACAATACGTATCAACAGACTATTACGAATCACCAGAACTGATCCCAGTAATATTTTCCTCCCACAGGAGCAGGAGAGATATAGAGAGGTCTAATCAGAATAATAGGATCGTCTACCTTAAAATTTTAGGCAGACACAAGTTATAACAAACTCCTCCACTCTCAAAATCCCCATCCCATAGAAAAAGAAAAATGAAGAAATCCCAACTACCATAACTTAAAGCAATGTGAGATCAATCATAATTGCAGAAATGAAATAGCTTGATGAGTAGAACCTCCGGTTACGTATGCTCCAAAATCAGCTTTTCAGTAATAGCCAACCCCTTTCATTTCTGCTTGCGTAGATTTCTGAGTGTCAGTTCCTTTTCCTAAAAACACAAGTCTTCCTGCAAGGCCCGCATAAACTGACTTTTAAAACAAGAGCCGCATATTATTATGTAAAACTAGAGTGGAACCAAAATATTATTCACACAATCTTGCCGCTAGGACGCCAGTTCACTAGAGATCAATAAAAAAGTAATGCTGAAAATGCTTTACATAAACTAAACTTTTAACACAAGATCCGGGCATGATCTACAATACCCAGATAGCATTCTTCAGCAAGGTTGATCACCTACAAACATACAATAATTCTAGGGAGCCCGGGGAATGGAAACCGGGAATGGTTTTTTTTTTTTTTTTTTTTGTTTTTTTGTTTTGACTCTCAAATAATTTATATGATTTAGTGGAACTGAAATTTAAAAAAAATAAACAGTGATTTAGGTGTGTTTTGGATAGATATTGTGGTAAGAAAATTACACATTGCTAGAGTTAGGGTTTCGTGTTGGCTGGAGAGGAGAGAAATCCACGAAGAGCACGGAATTGATTGATTGATTGAAGATGGGAGAAGAACAGGTGGGCGATTACTCCAATGACACGTGGCAGAACTCCTAGAATCCGGAAACCGGGTTAGGGTAGCAGAGATTCCAAGAGCCTTCTTGAGCCTTCGAATTAGGAGAGAGTTCCAAGTGTATTGAGCTTCCAAGAGTCTAAGTATAATGTCTTGAGAGCGATCCCCTTTTCTTAGAATAGAGGGACTATTTATAGAGCTTGCCTGGGAAATGGTCACATGCCAGACACATGTTTTAAGGAAAATTCCAGAAATACCCTTTAGTCATATTTTATAGGGAAAATTTCAGAAATGTCCTTTAATCATCAAAGTAATGCCCAAATTGTCCTGTTTTTCTAGCCACCAATCCAATCCCTCAATCAATTCCCAAAATAGGTCGCATCCACGAGTCTTCTGCCTTGGAACACGTGGAGACTTCCCCGGGTCTAACGCATTTAATTAGGTTTTTGTAAACCCTAATTTGTACATTTAATTAGGTCACATGAACCCTAATTTGCACATGGGCCCAAATTTGCCCCCTGCGCGAGAGTCATGATTCCTGAGAGACGCTCGTGCAAAATACTCCAAGCTTTCGAATGATTTTGTGACTCCCTTGTTCAAGTCTTGAACACAAGAGTTCTAGAAGAGGGAACCCCTAGGGGCCAAACCATTAGGGTTAAACCCTAAGGAGGCAAGACTTAGAAGGGCTCTTCTTTGAACCTCTTGGTAGATCATCTGAAAGTTTCCTCATTTTGCTCAATATTTATTTCCTTATTTTCTGAGAATTAAAACAAGGAAGATCATCAGATATCACTAAATAAAATCCAATAATCAAATCTTATTTTATTATTTAGAAAAAAATCTTCCTTTATTAGAATTTTATAAAGCAAGATTTTTTCCCTTAAGAAAATCAAACATTCAATATATATATATATATATATAATAATAATAATAATAATTTCGAAATTGTCCTACTTTTAGGCATAAAATATCAAATATCAAATATATATATATATATATTTTCAAAATTGCATTAAAATACCAGATTTAAACAATTTTCGAAAATTTATATATTTATTTAGAAATAAGCTCAAATAAACTTATCTTTATATTGCGAAATCTTCCTTAAGAGGAAAATAGTGATTGCTTCCTTTGCTATTGCAAGCTTGTAGTTTGAATATATACATCTCCCAAGTCACTTAGGTTTTTCTTTTCATCGTGCACTTTTTTGTCTTGACATTTTCTCTCATTATTCAAGTTCGAAGATCACTAAGAAGTCGTCATGCCAACAGTCTTCATCTTTGGGAAATAGGTAAAAAAAACAATTCCACCCCTATAGGGCCAAATCCTAAGGGTTGAACCTTATAGGGTCATCCTTCCTTCTTCTTTTTCTTCCAATTTTTCAGTTTATTTGAGTACTTTCTGCCGAACTTCTTCTTAACTTGCTTCTCCTACGTTTTTCTCAGGTTATTGTAGCTTTTCTTTTGTCTTCCGAGCCCCGTTACTTGGATTATATCTCGGTAGGGTTCCCTCGGATAATAAAGAAAACACAATATTTATTGACAAAGAAGCATCCGTTCAGAAAAAGTAATTTGTGGGGCATCAAAATTTTCAAGGTACACAAAAGAAATTCCCCTAGGAGGTGGCCGAACCCTATAGGGGGGCGAACACTATAGGGAAAATTAAGCCAAATAATTTTTTTTTTTTGCATGTCCGCACCCTAGGATGGCCGAACCATAGGAGGGCCGAACCCTAGGGGAGTTAAGCAATTTTTTTTTGTAGGAGGCCGATCCTTAGGGGGGCGAACCCTAAGGGAGCCGAACCCTAGGGGGCCGAACCCTAGGGGGCCGAACCCTAGGGAGGGCGAACCCTGGAGAAAATATCACCAAAATTTGAACATTGGGAATCGTGATTGCTGTTTTGACCATAACTTTTGTTCCGTTTGGAGTCTCGGGGCCCATAATATATCAAAACGACCGTATCGATGAGTACTTCAAAAATCATGGCCAATAGCCATGACATATATCAAAATAACCCAAAAAATGGCTCCGAAGGATGTATTTTGGCTGTCCGAAGTTTTTTGGAAAAATTTCAAATCTTGTTTTTCTTTCATAATTGTGATTTTGATCCTTGTCTGACTTCATTTCTTCTTTTTTTAAGGTATTCTCAAGTGAAAATCTCAGATTCTCCCCTTGTCATGGTAAGCCTACTCAAGTTCATATGCTTTACTTGACATCCTTAGTACCCTTATGTGGAGTCTTCCTTACTTGCAGGCCTCGTCTACCGGATGCTCTGAAGACTTACGATCGCACAACTTTTCCTTTACCAGAGAAAGAAGGCTTGTTTCTTTATGTCGCGGCTTGCGGAGGTTGGGACGACTTCCCCCATTCCGGTCGCATTCCCCGCATGTGCATAGAAAAACAAGAGTATCCTTTCAGTCCCTTTCGATTCCTGTCTGACTCATCTAGCCGTCTTCAAGGATGACAACATTGAACTGGCGAAATCCTCGGGAATGCTGAGAATAAGGCTATACTAAAGAGCGCGAACATATATCGCTGCATTCAGCTATGTAGGGCATTCAACTATGTAGGGCATTCAACCATGTAGGGCATTCAACCATGTAAGGCATTCAGCTGTGTAGGGATCTACGTATCATGACGCCCTTACTGTGTTGATTTTTCGCGGGTACTTTTCTTCATGCACATTCATTACTGTTTGGGGGAATTCACCCATACTTTAGAGTATGTCTGCTTCCTTTTCTTTTTCCAAATTATGTTCTTATTCTAGATTATCTATATCCTGCAGTCTTCCTGTTGGTACTTTGACTTCTTGTAGCCCATCCAGACTGTCTCCTAAGGATACCAAGTGCGTTGCATACTTGATAGAGGCTTTCAGGCGGGCTGACAATTATACTTCATGATTTCATGGTGACAGAATCATTTCAGACTTCCTTGAGTTCCTCCCCCAGGATCCTCTGCTGTCGGGGAGATGAGAGTTGCTCTAGAGTAAAGCCGAGGATCCTTGTTTTTATATTGTCGAGAATGATGACGATAATGATAATGATAATGATGAGGATGAGGATGTCCCATTGGATTTCTTATGGGCACGGCAAGTGAGGTGCCGACCTCCACTACTTGTGAGCCACCCTGACATAACATGATTGTTGTCGAGTCCTCCTCACCTCATGATGATCGTGTCAGTCTTAATGTTGACGATTCCATGTCTGATGTAGGCTTAGGTCCTGCTGTGGCTAGTACAGTTCCATTTTCTCATGACAGCTTGGAGGGTACCGGTGACACCCATGTTGATGCTGATGCTATTATGGCAGTTAATCCTCCTCCCCCGAGGGGGAATCCTTCGAAACCTATTGGTGATTTCCATCCTCCCCAGAAGGATTCTCCCGAGGCTTCACCTAACAGGGAGGGTACAATTGCTGGTTCTTTGGGTGGGGGCATCGATGTTTTACTTTCTTTGCCTATTGAGGAGCTCGCCTTATTTGACTCTCTTCATCTTGATTCTGCCACCTCGCCTTACTTCTAGGTATGGCTTTTTGTAACTTTTTGTTATTTTCTGTATCAAAGAACTCATTTATATGTCATTTATCATAAGAGAATTTCTTTAGCATTAGTGATTGTCTTTAACTTAAATTTTTTCTTCTTAAGACCCAACAATTAGCATTGAATCATAAGTTATTCAAATTAATACTCCAAGACAACAATATTCATAATAGTGAGAGTAAACATGCAATTTTTTCGATTTATCGCAAACTAACACTTGAATCCATACTTTTAAAATCAAAGAATATTCAAGTATAAGTGAAAGTTTGACATTTTTATTAATAATCATATTGCTTTTAACGAAAAGCACAACGTTTCAAAAAAAATTTCATAAAGATAACAATAATAGATTTTGCTTTTGTCGGATAAAGCATAACGTTCGCCACTTTTAGAGATAAAGTGTAACTTTCTCGGGCTTGAGGGCTTATAATCAAGTGCCTCGATTACTTTTAGAGTTGAAAGTATAACTTTGAGGACTTATAGTCAGGTGCCTCGATTACTTTTAAAGTTGAAAGTATAACTTTGAGGACTTATAGTCAGGTGCCTCGATTACTTTTAAAGTTGAAAGTATAACTTGTGCCTTATCCCTTGGTACGTCGTGCCAATTGTTTGGCGTATAGGGTTTCATAAGGGCTTAAGTTGCATGCCTCGTCACTTGGTCATCCAATTTCTTGGCAAGTGCAATCTACGAGGACTTGGCCACCATTTAGAGTGGACCACCATCTTGGGTGAATTTTTTAATTCGTCAATTCTTGTGTCTCCTCCCTTGGTCATCCAATTTCTTGGCAAGGGATACTCTTGGAGTACTTCAACCACCATTTTCTAGTGGACCACCATATTGTGTGGATTTTTGATATTCTCATCTTTACAGTTCTGAGATCTTTCGATGGTAGAGCCAGTATTTGGGTTGTCCATAGTGTGCCCCCTAGAGGCCGAGCCCTAGGAGGGGAACCTTTGAGTTCTTCTTCTTATGTTTTTTTTTTATTTTTAATTTTCCATCCTTTCGACTTCTTGGGCTACACCATGGGTAATAATGTTGCATGCTTCTTTTCCTTTGTGATGTGGAAGTGACTTTTCACACACGGTGCTTTTCTTTTCACAGTTCGATTTCTCCAGCTGCCAGCTTCTCATCATATAACCTCCGCAGACTGTAACAGTCCATAGTGGAATGTCCTGCGTACTGGTGGGTATACACAAAAATCTGGTCTTCTTTTCATCTCTTCCGTCACCACAAATTTAGGCTTTGGAGGTTTCACCACTCCATGCTCAACCCATTGGTCGTACAGGCCCCTGAATGCCTTCTCACTGCATGTGATAGCCTCTGGAACTGGCATCCTGGTATACTTGCCCCCAAGTTTTCCTTTACTTTGTTCAAAATTTCGCTCGTTCTTCTCCCTCTTGCCCCCTTGTGGGTTTGACTGAGAGTCAGCCAAAGTCATAGTTGCTGTTCTCTTACCCTTCCATGTAACCATCGCATGGTTGATGGGCACTGTCATGATTCCTCCCAAATCTTGTGCGAAGGATGAGAGAGTCGCAAATGAATCACAGGCATTTGTAATGAGATGGGGCTTGAAGGAGTCTAGAGCACCATTGTTGCATATGCTAACTAAGTTCTTCTCCTCAATTGGCTCGACACACTTCTGTGCTTGGGCCCTGAATGTGTCTACATAATCTAACAACTCCTCATTCGACTTCTGCTTGAATCGCATCAGCTCTACAATAGTTACCTGTTTCTGCACATAGAAAAATTTCTTAAAAAATTGCAATTTTAGATCATCTCAATCATGGACTGATCCCTTCTCCAAGTTGTAGTACCAACTGAAGGCACTATCCGTCAAGGTCTTGTTGAATTCTCTCATCAACAGATTGTGGTTATTCACCTCATCATAGCCCAACCATGGAGACATCGACTCCACGAACTTGGCAATATGCTCCCTGGCATTCCCTTTCTCCCCGTTATACTTTGGGAACTGCGGGGGATGCTCAATATACCCTGCCGGGTAAGGTTGTCTCCGAACGTGTGCCGGGTATGGTGGAGTAAAGTCCAACTCTGAAGGTCGGGCTGTTTTCTTGCGAAATTGATTGATCACATCGATCATATCATCTTTCGTCGTATACTGGCTTGTGGTATGGATTCTTTGAGGGGCTGTGATGTATTGATGCATAGGTGGTGTGTATGGTAAAGAAATTGGCTGGTGTATATTTGCATCCTGCACAATTTGTATCGGTGGTGCTTGTTGGCTCGTTCGTGGAATGTGGCTCGGGATGGTCGGTATCTGCACTTGTGAAAATGCTGGGAGAGTGGTCAGGATGATGTTGGGCTGAGGCTGACTTGCTTCCAATCTGAGTTGTGGCGCATCACCACTGTTTTGGGGCTCTAAGTTGATGATTGGACTCGGCTGACTCTCCGTTGTTGGAGGCACAGTTTGATACTCTTTGGTGTTGCTGTTGTCCTCCACTTCTGCTCGTTCCCCCTGCGAACTTCCTGGGAACATAGCCCTAAAAGTGGGGATTGCATCAACTACTGGCGGAAATTCCCCATCTCTTCCTGCTTCCTCTGCATTTCCAGCATCATGGTCATCATCATCCCTTGGTCTTCTCGTGCCTCATGTAATGCCTTGAGCATCTCTATCTGCACAGCATTCGCAGTTGTCACCGCTCCAGTTACTTCCTCACCTTGCCTTCCCGTGTTTGTCTGTCTAACAGTAGTTTGTTGTTGATCAGCCATTTGAGGTGATGTCGAACTTCCTTCTGAAGCGTCTTCTATGATGGGTTGATCAAAATCCAGATTCGCACTTTAGAGCACTGGATTTACTTGCCTTGGAATCGGATCCGGTGAAGTGATGTTTGTTGTCGGTGAAACTCTTCCTGTAATTCTCCCACTTTGAGTTGTGGGCATACCCTTCAAGAATTCTACACATCCCCAGCAGAGTCGCCAAATAAATGTAGGTAAGAAAATTACACATTGCTAGAGTTAGGGTTTCGTGTTGGCTGGAGAGGAGAGAAATCCACGAAGAGCACGGAATTGATTGATTGATTGAAGATGGGAGAAGAACAGGTGGGCGATTACTCCAATGACACGTGGCAGAACTCCTAGAATCCGGAAACCGGGTTAGGGTAGCAGAGATTCTAAGAGCCTTCTTGAGCCTTCGAATTAGGAGAGAGTTCCAAGTGTATTGAGCTTCTAAGAGTCTAAGTATAATGTCTTGAGAGCGATCCCTTTTTCTTAGAATAGAGGGACTATTTATAAAGCTTGCCTGGGAAATGGTCATATGCCAGGCACATGTTTTAAGAAAAATTCCAGAAATACCCTTTAGTCATGTTTTATAGGAAAAATTCCAGAAATGTCCTTTAATCATCAAAGTAATGCCCAAATTGCCTTGTTCTTCTAGCCACCAATCCAATCCCTCAATCAATTCCCAAAATAGGTCGCATCCACGAGTCTTCTGCCTTGGAACACATGGAGACTTCCTCGGGTCTAACGCATTTAATTAGGTTTTTGTAAACCCTAATTTGTACATTTAATTAGGTTACATGAACCCTAATTTGCACATGGGCCCACAGATATCAAAAACAAGGTTACACAGTCTGTATAACCCTATTTTTGATATGTATCCAAAACACGCCTAAGTCACTATTTTTTTAAAAAAAAATTTCAGTTCCAATAAATTATAAAAATTATTTGAGAGTGAAAACAAAAAAATAAAAAATAAAAAATTTCACAGTCACCAACCCGGTCCCCAATTCCCGGACAGCATAGAAGGACTCACAAACATATCATAAAGAAAGAAAGACCAATACTGAAGAATGCTATTTGGGTATTAATATTATTATGTAAAACTAGAGTGGAACCAAGATATTATTCACAAAATCTTGCCACCAGTCCATTCCACTGGCAATTGTTCAAGCACTCAGCAAATGTTTTCTATATTTTATTTAAACTGGAAAAATAAAATTAGTTATATAATTTACTAATTAGTGTGAAAATATTAATATATGGACCAACTTCATTCTGATATATATATATAAGATTGAAGTTATGCTATATTATATTGATTATTGAGTTTATTCCGTCTGCATCATACTTTTACTATAATAACTTTTCTTCAATATATATACTTGTATATTATAGGGCTAATGACAAAATTGTCCCCCAAGTTTGGACGAAAATAAATTTGATACTCAAAGTTTGAGAATCTTTAATTAATACCTCTAAGTATTTTAAAACAACAAAAGTGTCCAATTTGGCCGGACCGACCAATTTTTCGCCGGAAATTGCCACGTGTCAAGGAGAGAGAAAATAATCAAAAAAAATATTTTTTCTTTTTACTGATTTTTTTTCTTCTTTATCAATTTTCTCCTTTCTCTCTCCTCTCTCCTCCCTCCACCTTCTCCCTTTCTCTCTCCTCCGCCTTCTCTCTTCTCTCTCCTGCTCAAAAATCAAAAGATTCTTATTTAAGAGATTCTATTTAATAAAGAAAAAGAAAAAAATAAGAAAATAGAAAAGGAATCTATTTAATTTTTTAATTTTGTTATTATTTTGTAATTATTTTTTTATAAGTAAGTTATAATCTTGTTTTTAATTTTGTCTTCTTACCATTGATATTTTTTATGTATTATACATTTTAAATGTATGCATACATGTATTATAATTTTATACAAGTATATACACTCCAAAAAATTATTATAATTTAAAATAAAATATTAAAATATTAATTAATTAAGTAAATGGAGAAAGAGGGGAAGAGAAATATCAGGAAGAGAAGAGAGAGAAAAGGAGAGAGAAGAGAGAAAGAAAAGGAGGAGTAGGACAGAGGAGAGAGAAAAGAGATGAGGAGAGAGAGGAGAGAGAAAGAGAAAATTGATAAAGAAGAAAAACAAATCAGAAAAAAGAAAAAATAAATTTTTTTGATTATTTTCTCTCTCCTCTCTCCTTGACATGCGGCGAATTCTTGCGAAAAATTGGTCGGTCCGGCCAAAAGGGACACTTTTATTGTTTTAAAATACTTAGAGGTATTGATTGGAGATTCTCAAACTTTGAGTATCAAATTGATTTTCGTCCAAACTTGAGGAAACAGTTTTGTCATTAGCCCTATATTATAATTATCTCTATTAATAAAGACTATTGCTTTCGATAACTTTTTCTGCTCTGTTTGGGTTACAAACTAACATAAAAAAATATAAAAAAAACTAATTTCTATTTTTACATTATTCTACTCTCACTTATTTATCTCTCCACCATTTTGTGAGTGTAGAATAAGAGAATATGGTGTAGGTTTAGACTTTACTTTTCCAGCAAGTCTATGTAGTCTATAAATATAAGAGTCATGTAACTTTTATTTTAGAAGTTATGAATGATATGAAAATCTGAGAAGCAAGTTTGCTCTCACACCAATCTCCTTTCTTCTCCCTCCCTCCTTCTACCTACCCCAAAATGATTCTATATGTCTAATCTATCTTTTTCCTCCCTAAAATTCTTCTATTTATCCCTCTATTTGCTATTCATCTCTGCAGATTCAAGTTAGGGCCAAGGTGTGGCCTGACAAATCTTTCATACGTTTTTTGTTATAAGATGAAAAGATAATCTTGATTACATGATGCTTCACAGACAATCAGTTACCTAGACTAGTTACATTTAAGATTGACATGCAAAAAGGATAGGTAACAAAACATTATACAAAAAAAAAACAGAATTTACTTGCACAGATCAAGAAGGAAAACCTTTTATTTTCACTTACCCATTTATCTCTCTCCCGTATATTTCTCTTTTCATTATTCCAAATTGTCTTATTAATTATTTTAATTTATTAATATTTATAATAAAAAAAATCCAACAAACTAGTGATAATATAAAACGTGAGACTTTTATAATTGTTTTTTTGGTGATTTTAGGTCACATATACATGATAATCAAGAATTTTATTTACTATTCTCTCTCTCTCGATATTCTTAGTTGCTCAACATGTTTTAATCATCACTCTTTTTTTTATCTGTCCCAACTTTCCTATTTTTTTCTCCATCAGTCTCAATCAATTTACTGCAATTTTCTTTCTCACTTTGCTTGGAGACCAGTTATGATAAAGTTTGGCTATTTTTTCACATGCTCATTAAAAAGTATTTTCTGCCGCTGAAAGATGGGCTAAACGGCCGCCCATAACTACTAGTAGTATTACTCTCTTCATTTCACATGTTTTTTTTCAAGCTCATTTATAAAATCCTATATTTTAAAATTAATATTTTTGTTTGATTTTGATCAATACAATATTCACATTGTTAATCACATGAACATAATTGCTAAGATTTGTTAGTTTGTGATACAAATAATTCACGTTACAATTTAAATTGCAAGATTTCGCAAAGTAACTATAAATAAAGTCAAATGTGATTCTTTCTAAAAAAAAAAAAGGCCAAGTAAGTTCCAAACATGCTAAATTCAGACGGATCGATTAATTTTAATATGAAAACTCATTATATACGCTTGAACGGACTTTTCACTTATTACAAAATTGGTTTTAATATGCTTTAGCACACACAATATTATGTTGTTATCGATCACCCAAAAGCAGGGATGGGATCTACAAGGGGCAAGGATGGTCAAGTGATAACCTTAAATTCCTAAAAACTTTAATTAGTAATAGTGTTATAGTTAAGTGTGACTATCCTTAAAAAAAAATAAAAAAAATAAAAGTACTTATACAAAATTGGGGTCTCAAGTTACAACAGTACCTACAAGTTTTATAAACTTTAATTAAAAAAATTAGGTATGCCATATCTTCAATTTTAACTAAAATTGTAAATTGTGATTATGTTGATTCTTCTTTTCTACGATATTCATTTTTTCTCAAATTCTATAATATATTCTTATAAAATTTCAATTTCCTCTAAATTTTAGGATGTTCTTCTTTTCTAATTTGTCCGGCATATTATCTTAAATTACTTTTATTTACTGATTTACATATAAAACAGGCTATGAATAATTGATATGGAATTGAGTATATTTGTCCTAAATTATTTTAACGTATATTATAGTATATATGTAGTATATATTTTCAAGAGTAGGGCTTTTTTTTTTATCCTCCATAGGAGAAGTTTGAGCGGGATCTTTATATATTAATGTTTTTTTTATAATTCATAGCTACTCTTTCCCGTGGCTGAAATTCAATCTATAAGAAAGAGAAGACCATGGTCTAAGCATAAGCATTAACGGAAAGATGCGCTTGGTTGGCTTGGCCATGGAAAGAGGAGAGGCGTGACTAGTCCCTTTAGGAAGGAAGGAAAAGAGAAGTGGATAAATGCATGGAACAAATAATTCTAAGTTCTATCCTTTAACATAGATAGAAAAGAACATAAAAAAATAATAATATTGTGTACCTTTTTTAGAATTTACCATGAATGCAACAGAATTAATTTTGTCTAAATGAACAAGATATTATTCCCTGCCCTAAATGCTTACTTGATTAGCAATCTCAATAACTTTTTGGTATTATGAAATCCTTATTATGAAATTCTAAGTTCTATCCTTATTATGAAATCCTTATGCTTATAGGATCAACGGAGATGACCTAGTTCCTTATTTATATTATTTCTAATTAGTAACCTAGTGAGTCTACACATCACAAGCTCAAAAATTTACTTATATTACCCATATTAATCAGCCCATATTATACTTAATTTGTTACACTTAATTAGACCAATCAATTAGTCAAATTTTATATAAATACAATTAATATTATCCCATAAAATATTCTTACATAAATTTCCTTGATTCTATTCTACTTAAAAGTCAATGGTGGCTTACATTGAAAAAAATGTATTTGATATCACTGAAAATGAGGAGATTGTAAAAAAAAAGTGAACCACGAAAAATAAATTTACAATGATTTTAATATATTTTAATGAATCTATATTTGGTAAATTATATATACTTCTAGTACTTGTATATTATAATTATCTCTATTAATAAAGACTAGCTTTTCTGGTGAGTTTGGGTTACAAACTAACATAAAAAAATAAAAAATAAAATAAAAACTAATATTACTTCTAGTACTTGTATATTATAATTATCTCTTCATTTCACATGTTTTTTTTCAAGCTCATTTATAAAATCCTATATTTTAAAATTAATATTTTTATTTGATTTTGGTCAATACAATATTTACATTGTTAATCGCATGAACATAATTGCTAAGATTTGTTAGTTTGTGATACGAATAATTCACGTTACAATTTAAATTGCAAGATTTCGCAAAGTAACTAAAACTAAAGTCAAATGTGATTCTTTCTACTAAAAAAGGCTAAGTAAGTTCCAAACATGCTAAATTCAAACGGATCGATTAATTTTAATACGAAAACTCATTATATACTCTTGAACGGACTTTTCACTTATTACTAAATTAGTTTTAATATGCTTTAGCACACACAATATTATGTTGTTATCAATCACCCAAAAGCAGGGACGGATCTACATGGGGCAAGGGTGGTCAAGTGATCACCTTAAATTCGTAAAAACTTTAATTAGTAAGGGTGCTATGGTTGAGTGTGATTACTGTAAGACCCAAACTTTTTATTAATAAGATTTAAATTTTTTTTAATATTATTTTAAATAATATGGTGTTAATTTCATAAATGTTATAGTTATGGGTGATATGTACTAATTATAAGAAATAAACAGTATGTCGGGGAATATTCGTTTTGTCGAGAAATATTCCTTTTGTTGAGGAATATTCGTATGATGGCGCCGAAGTAACCAATCATTGGTGGGGCCCACAACGAAATAATTGTCGGATATAGAAAATGACATAAATATTTTTTAAAATTGGCGGCAGAACTTTTACCGTTAACTGTTGAAATACCCCGTAATAAAAGAATAATAACAAGCGTCATTCCATAGTAGCACGCGGTACTCCACAACAGTACACAGTATTTCATAGTAACACACGATATTGCATGATATTTTATATTATTGACTCAATAATTGTCACAGTAATAACTGCACAGTATTTCACATTGTTAAATCAATAATTGTCACGACATGGTAACTCATATTATTTGAAATGATATAATTAGATTAATAAGCATTCTTGACAATGTCTAGAAGTTCTGTCTAGGAAAGGGTTATTTAATTACGCGCCATTTTTACGGAAGACCCCCTCTTTCTTGGGAATGATCTGTTTGTCAATATTGTGAGTCTGTAATATTAATTGTGAATAATTATTAGAAGATTGAAAATGTGTGAATAAGTTATGTATAAAATGTGTTGATTAGAGATAGGTGTACTAAATGATGTGTGGTAGATATTGTTCAATTTAATTTATAAATAAAGGGATTTAACATGAGACGTTTGTTGCATGTTTGGCTTACTTCTCCGATGGGACACACCACTCATACTTTGTCAAATTTAATTTGCCCGAGGGTTGATTTTTCTTCTATAGGACCCACTTATTTGATCAAATTAACCAAAAGTTTTCAGAACGTACGTGGTTTCTTATTTTCTTTCTAAGGGACTGACTTGCCTTAATCAATAAAATTTTATTATTATTATAATATAATATTATAATAATAGTAATAAAACAGAAAACTTTTTATATAAAATAGAAAACTTTATATTATATATTATAATATATATAAAGTTATCTTTATTATATTATAATATTATAAAAAAATTCAGACGATTGAATTTCAAACCTGGCATGCCAAGTTTCGACCGACGAAAGTTTTTGTCAAGCATGGTGTGCTGAGCATTTTTCTATAAATAAGTTGCTCGGTTGAGTAATGAAGAACACACCGAAAACACAAAATTCTTCTTCTATAATATTATGAGTATTTCTTTTGAGTATAAGGATATTTTGAGTGTAGCTAATAGTGCAAGATTTTCTTAAGTTAATCTCCTTTATAACAGTCAGATCTAGTCTCCTACTAAGGTAAATGATATCATTTTCTTTCATATTCTTAAATCTAAACTTACTATGGTAAGTATTACTTCTATAATTCCTGAAATGATTAGAAATTCCTTTGAGGTTTGCGCTTCATCTAATATCATTTCACTTAAACTTTTTATTTACCTGAACCTTCTTATTAAATTTTAATCGTTATCCTTGAAATATGAATTTTGAACATCATTCTTGAATTTGACTCTATATTTTGGTCATCATGTTGACAATTTGGACATTATTAGACTCTGGACAAATTAAATATCAAATCTCGAATGTTTATTCTTTTATTATTCTTACAACTTTCGTTCATTCTTTATATTACTGTTACTTGTACTAATCATCAAAGAATTAAGTTATGGTGAATGTCTTTGGCCTAAGTGCAAAGATGATATAATTGTTTGATGTCTTTGGTCTGTATAGCAAGGACACGTGGTTAAAGTTCTTTTTGCCCCATATTGCAAAGATGGACTGTTGTTTGACATGATCATGATCATTGGTATTATAATTGAATATCTTTGGCCCGTAGTGCAAAGATAAACTGTTGATGAACAGGAACTGTGTATTGCTAAACTCATGATCTTTGGTGTTACAAGCAAAGGCAGGTGGTGAAAGTTCTCTTTGGCCTAGGTACAAAGAGGAACTGTTGATTGGTGTTACAGAGATAAAATATTGATAATTTTTCATATAGGAGAAGATAGTAGACATTATGTTCTATTTGACTCTTCTAATGGATTGTTTGTTCTGCTGCAATTATCATTGAAAATTTATTATCATTAAATCTCTGATTTATTATCGTTGAATGTTAAAGATAATTTATTCTTTGTTATCTTAGTCATAATATATTCTTTACTGAGTTATTTGAGCTCACCATTTTTCTTTTTGTTCCATTGTTCTTCTCAGGAAATGAAAGTGTAACTAGGACTAGCCGGGGAATGGAATGATGGTCTGAGACTAAAAAAGTATCTCAATATATTATAAAATAGTGTGGCAATAATTGTATTAAGAAATTAAGTTGGGTGTGAATATTGTCGTACTAGATAATATACAATATTTGTATTGAAAACTCATAGTATGTGTGTTGTCGTATTTTGCACGACAGTTTAATAGTTGTAAATAAGAAAATTTGTATTTGAATTTTGTAGTATGTATTTTGGCAACTCAAAATGGGTTGTGTGGACCTATTTTGGGGGCGTCACAGTTGGTATCAAAGCTTAGGGATATGATCTCTGGTGGAGATCTATGATTAGAACTAGGAGGGGAGAGACGAGTAAAATCCTTCGCTAATGTATCCTACCTAAGTTATTTCGTTATTTATTTAGTCGGTCAGGATGTAGGGACAAGATGTGACGTGTCAATTTTTTTTAACTAAACTTTATTTTGTGATTGCATTTCAAAATGACATCTGAAAATCAAGAGGTGAACTATAAGGCAAATGTGGCTGAGAATCAGGAAGCTACAAATAATACAGCTACAAATAATACTGCTGCAAAGTTAGAAAATCATGATACTAACAACATGATGAATGATGGGTTTTTTAGGAACTTCATGTAATTCTTGCAGAATCATACGAGAGAACCTACTGCTTATAATATCGGTGGAAACGCGGGTAACTTACGAATGGTTACTGCCAAGCAGTTCAAGGAGTTAAGACCACCTGAATTTCTTGGAAAGCCGGACCCACTCATGGCAGAGACGTGACTTAAACAAATAACGAAGATATTTGGTGTATTGCGTTGCGCTAATGATCAAAAGGTTCCATTCGCTACCTTTATGTTACGAGAAGAGGCAGATCACTGGTGGGAATCAGTGAAACGTACACATCATTCAGTACCTGAAATGTCTTGGGCTGAGTTTCAAGAGCTGTTTAATGAAAAGTATGACTGTCTCGCAATACGAGGCCATTTGGTGGACAATTAAGAGTGCATGACTTGAATGTTCTTATGAGGTTTGAAATTTGAGATTCGTCAACATCTTATTTCTCATAAATTTTGTTTATATTCAGATATCGTGGATAGGGCTCAATTAGTAGAATGAGAGAAAGAAACCACCAGGTTCAAGAGGAGGAGAACAACCACCAGTCAAATGTTACAAGTGCGGACAAGAGGGACACATCGGCCCAAACTGTACACAGTAATCCAAGGTGTGTTAAAGTTGTGGAAAGGAATGTCACATAGCTCGATCGTATCCTATAACAAAATCAAGTCTAGCTATAATGATGACACCAAAGGCTGTCACGGATAATTCAAAACTTGTGGTACAGGGAAAGCTTTTGTTGTAACCTCCCAAAAGGCGTGAAAACCAGATGAAGTCATAATCGGTAAGCTAATTATAAACTCTCACGAAGTCTATGTCTTATTAGAAACTGGTTCTACTCACTCTTTTATTTCACCTGCTTGTGCTCAACGTTTGAACTTGACTCTTGAGAAATTAGATTTTGACTTATCTATTGAAACTCTGTTAGGAGAAACCTTCATTACATCCACTGTTTATAAATCTTGTTTGATTCAAATCGGCACCCTCACATTACCCGTTGATCTCATCTCTTTGAAAATACATGAATTTGATGTGATTTTAGGAATTGATTGGTTAACTACTCATCATGCTAAAATTGATTGCTTTTGTAAAGTTGTTAGTTTTCATATTCCTAATCAACCTGTTATGCAAATTCAAGCAACCAAACCGTTGAAATCAATAACTGTCATTTCTAGCCATAAGGTCATTCATTTATTAAAAAATTGATGTCAAACTTTCTTAGCCCATATAATTGATTTCAACAAAAATACGTCAGATTTGAATGATATTTCTGTTGTTGATAAGTTCCCTAACGTATTTCCCAAAGAACTTCCTGGCCTACCCCCAGACCGTGAAATCTAATTTTGTATTGATCTTGAACCCGGTACAAAATCCATTTTCAAGACTTCATATTGAATAACTCCTATTAAACTTCAAGAGTTAAAAGTTCAACTACAGGAGTTGTTAGACATCGGTTTTATCCGTCTGAGTACGTCGCCTTGGGGTGCTCCTGTTTATTCATAAAGAAGAAATATAGGAGTATGAGACTCTGCATTGACTATCAGAAGTTGAACCATGTCACCATCAAAAATAGGTACTCATTACCTCGCATTGATGACTTGTTCGATCAGTTGAAGGTGCTTAATTCTTTTCAAAAATAAATCTCCATTTTGGATATCATCAGTTAAAGATTAAAGTTGATGACGTTCCCAAGATTGCCTTTAGACACTACAAGAAAATACCATAAATTCGATGGATAATTCTGTTGGCGCTAATTCCGTCGACAATAACTTAAGACCGACGGAATTCCGTCGAACATATCTACAACCATTGGCGCGAAACTCTCCCGCCAGCCCGAACCATATTGAGCTCGAAATAGACACTATTGTCGACGAAAATTCCGTTGAAAATATAAAATGTTTTAACCCTAAAATATTTCCTCTCCCTCCGCGTCGCACCAGTTATTTCCATCCTCTCTCTTTCTTCTGTCTCTTTCTGCTAGTACTCTCTCTCGCTCTCTTCCTCCCATTGTTGTTGCTGCCACCTGCCACCACCTCCACCGGCGGTCCCATCGCTCCCCCGTCCCCACCCCTTTTGTGTGGGTCCCCACCTCCTTTGCGCCGATCCCATCTTTCCGCCTGAGATCCCTGCGGCTAAACCTTACGCTG
The DNA here is from genome assembly GCA_034770075.1 of Aralia elata. Taxonomy (NCBI): domain Eukaryota; kingdom Viridiplantae; phylum Streptophyta; class Magnoliopsida; order Apiales; family Araliaceae; genus Aralia; species Aralia elata. The sequence continues at coordinate 88,522,745 of CM068378.1, read as the reverse complement.
ACGGCTAAAGCTTACAGCGACAAGAGTCTTATACCGACGGTGAAAATTTGAAGGCTATATATTGTTAATCCAAATATTATGTTGTTATCGATCAACCAAAAGCAGGGATTGATCTACAAGGGCAAGGGTGGTCAAATGATTATATTGATTATTGAGTTTATTCCGTCTACATCATACTTTTACTATAATAACTTTTCTTCAATATATATACTTGTATATTATCATTATCTCTATTAATAAAGACTATAGCTTTCGCTGCTCTGTTTGGGTTACAAACTAACATAAAAAATAAAAATAAAAACTAATTTTTATTTTTACATTATTCTACTCTCACTTATTTATCTCTCCACCATTTTCACATTTTACTTTCACTTACCCATTTATCTCTCCCCCATATATTTCTCTTTTCATTATTCCAAATTTTTTTATTAATTATTTTAATTTATTAATATTTATAAAATAAAAAATTACAAACACGTGAGTGTGTGCCCCAACAAACTAGTGATAATATAAAGCGTGAGACTTTTGTAATTATTATTTTTTGGTGATTCTAGGTCACATATACATGATAATCAAGAGTTTTATTTACTTTTCTCTCGCTTTTCTTAGTTTCTCGGTATGTTTTAATTATGACTCTTTTTTTCTCTATCCCAACTTTCCTATTTCTTTTCCTGTTTTTTTCTCCATCAGTCTCAATCAATTAACTGCAATTTTCTTTCTCACTTTGCTTGGACACTAGTTATGATAAAGTTTGGCTATTTTTTCTCATGCTCATTAAAAAGTATTTTCTGCCGCTGAAAGATGGGCTAAACGGCCGCCCATAACTACTAGTAGTATTACTCTCTTCGTTTCACATTTTTTTCAAGCTCATTTATAAAATCCAATATTTACATGGTTAATCACATGAACATAATTGCTAAGATTTGATTTGGTTAATCACTTATTACTAAATTGGTTTTAATATGCTTTAGCACACACAATATTATGTTGTTATCGATCACGACGGATTTACAAGGGACCAGGGTGGTCAAATGATTATATTGATTATTGAGTTTATTCCGTCTACATCATACTTTTACTATAATAGCTTTTCTTCAATAAATATACTTGTATATTATCATTATCTCTATTAATAAAGACTATAGCTTTTCATGACTTTTTCGGGTGAGTTGGGGTTACAAACTAACATAAAAAATAAATAAATAAACTAATTTCTATCTTTATATTATTCTAATCCCACTTATTTATCTCTTCACCATTTTCACATTTTACTTTCACTTACCCATTTATCTCTCCACCATTTTCACATTTTACTTTCACTTATCCACTTATCTCACCCCATATATTTCTCTTTTTATTATTCCTAATTTTTTTTAATTATTTTAATTTATTAACATATATTTATAAAAAAATAAAATAAAATTACACACACGTGAGTACATGCCCAACAAACAAGTGATAACATAAAGCGTGAGACTTTTGTAACTGTTTTTTGGTAATTTTAGGTCACATATACATGATAGTCTAGAATTTCATTTGCTTCTCTCTCGCTTTTTTTTTTTTTTTTTTTTCTGTATGTTTTAATTATCACTCATTTTTTCTCTACCAACTTTCCTGTTTCTTTTCCTATTTTTTTCTCCATCAGCCTCAATTCCTATTTTTCGTTCTCCATCAGTCTCAATCAATTTACTGCAATTTTCTTTCTCACTTTGCTTGGAGACTAGTTATGATAAAGTTCGGCTAGTTTTTCTCATGCTCATTAAAAAGTATAAAATTAACGTCACTACCTACGCATCTATCAACATATTTCCAAAAGGACTCTTTTTCAAGTAGGCAAAATTGATGAATTGCGGTCCTAATTTTAGTAGTTTTATGATTTGAAAAATATTTTTTTAGAAATATAACAACAAATCCTTCCCAGGTTGATATGGAATTATTTGGCAGGCTATATAACCATTTCTTAACATTATCTTTTAAAGCAAATGTGATGAATCTTAGACTAATTAAGTCATAAGACAATTGTTGAATTTTTATTAAGGCACAGACTTCCTCAAATTCTTGAATGAATAAATATGGATCTTCTATACTAGTGAACCTAGGTAACATATTTATAAAATACGGTTAAATTCAAAATTATTACCAGTTACTGGTGATAAACTAATGCAAGAAGGTTTAGCAGAATGGGAAGGATAGCATCGATTCCTTAAAGAAACGGTTTGTGCAACTTCCATTTTTCTTAAAGTGAGATCTTTTAAAGTGAACTCCGAAAAATCAAGTTTTCTCATTAATCGGGATGTTTTGTACATAATCCACACTTTTTGCATACACTACTCAACAAATAAACAAAAACAAATAAGAGAAAATAGTAATAAATAAGAAAAAAAATTACTTCTAAGGTCAACCTAAATAAAATCTAAACAGCTCCCAACTGTTCTAAGCTACACCTCAAGGTCCACTAAATTAGAAATTAATCACACTACTAGCCAGGTAAGTGTGAGAACGGTGGGAGTCTCTCCGTGAGTACAGCGACTAATTGAATAACCATACGTTCTTTAGATGTTTGCCTTTTGAACCACATGCATAGACACCAATAATTTGATTAATTAAAAATTCAGCCTCCTCTAGGAGTTTCTTGTCCTAATTGAGCTCGAGAGTCCTTGGGGTCAACGTCTACTTGATTTTATTAGGTCAAGGTCATGCAAAATGCAAGTTAGGTTGTTTGTGGGCCAAGAAAGGATGATGAAATCCTCACCTTATCTCATTACAAGTTTTTGCCCTTAATGTTAGATTAAAGATAAAAATACACAAATAGAAAAACTGTCAACAAATAAAATGTCCTAAAACTATGTGAATTACGAAGTAAAGAGAAATTTGACGTATCTCAATTCTCCAACAATCATCACAGTTTATATTTGACAAAAAAAATAAAAAACCTAAACAGGATGTACTCTACGTGAGTAAAGGCATAAATGCGACAATTAAAAACTAAAAAAATAATAATAAAACTAAACTACTAATTTTATTTTATTTTTAAAAAAATATGGAGGTACGAAATACCAGGAAAAGCGCAACAACAATTAGAGTTAAAAACTAATTTGAATAAATAAAAATTAAGAAATAAAAAAATTAATTCTAGTCCCCGGCAACGGCGCCAAAAACTTGATGTGATAAAATTATGTAACTGCAAGTGCACAGTGTCAAATTGAAAAACTGACAAGTACAGGTCGAATCCACAGCGACTAGATTAATTTTAATGTATTCTTAATATCTATTTTAGGCGAATTAGAAATAAAGATTTGAGAATGGATTAACAAACTAAATAATGCAAACTAAAAATTAATAATAAAAACTGGTAATGAGAAAAGCTACCTAGTATCCGAATCTACTAAATATTAACACAAACAATAATTTCTTATTTTTTAAATTAATTCCCAAATTATTTCCCCTAGCTTCCCTTTAAAAATAAGGATTCATATAATTAATATGGGTAAACATAAGTTAAGAAAAATTCACATATTAACTATAACTTATCAAAACCTCGCGATCAATATAAAAATCATATGCAATTTGTGCGAAGGTAAATATGAAGGCAAAAATAATTAGGCATTAATATCGGAACGAAAAGAAACTATTAATTATAAAATACATAGTTTTATCATCATCTTAAGTATTTGAAAATTTAGCCAGCCATGGAAATTAAAATAAAAGCTAATAAAATTATTAATACTACTAATTGCATGAAATAAAATAAAACTAAAAGAAAAGAATTAACTTATATTATTAAGGAAAAAGTGGTGCATTTGGTAGAAAGGAAAACTAATACCTAATCTGTTGATGTAAAATGAAGTAAAGAATAAAATAAACTAAGGTTACAGAAATTAAAGCCAAACAATAATACTTCAATGGAAAAACAGATTGGAAAACATAGAAAACAGAATTGAAAGCTAAGACAATTATATTGATACTTCAAAGCTGCTGACTTTCGTTCCAAACAAAGAAAATAAGAAAATCTCTCTGCTCTCGCGGAAAACAAAGGAAAAGAAAATAAAAAGTGGTACCCCCTCTCTAAAACAAGAGACGTATTTATAGAAAAAAATAAATTGTAACCTAACACTAATACATTGAACTTGGTCTTCTTTTTGCTCTCTTATCTCTTTATCTTCAACTTAATTTCAACTACTTCATGATAATCCTCAAAGAGTCCCATGTTATCTTTAAAACTGGATAGTAATCCTTTATTTGCTCCCCAAGATAAACAAGATAAATCCTATACAAAACCAAATAAAATGTATTAGTTAAATAAAATAAATATATAAAATTACAAATATAGAATATTAAAATGTATAAAAATTGTGTATATCACTATTGATCACCCAAAAGCAGAAACGGATCTAGAAGGGGTAAAGGTGATTAAGTGATCACTCTTGATTTGCATGATTATGAACATGAACTGTGTATTGGTAAACTCGTAATTTTTGGTGTTACAGGCAAAGGCAGGTGGTGAAAGTTCCCTTTGGCCTGGGTGCAAAGAAGAACTGTTGATTAGTGTTACAGGGTTAAAATATTGATAGTGAATTTTCTAATAGGAGAAAATAGTAGACATTATGTTCTATTTGACTCTTCTAATTGTTTATTTGTTCCGCTGCAGTTATCGTTGAAAATTTATTATTGTTAAATCTCTGAGTTATTATTGTTGAAGACTAAATATAAATTATTCTTTGTTATCTTTGTCATGATATTCTTTACTGGGCTATTTGAGCTCACCCTTTTTCCTTTTCGTTCCATTGTTCTTCTAAGAAAATAAGAGTGTAGCTGTGACTATCCGGAGAATGAACTGATGGTCCGAGACAGTAGAAGTATCTTAATACATTATAAAATAGTGTAGTAATAATTGTATTGAAAACTTAAGTTAGGTGTGAATATTATCGTATTAGATACGGTACAATATATTGAAAACTCACAGTATATGTATTGTCGTATTTTGCACGACAGTTAAATAGTTGTAAATAGGAAAATTTGTATTTGAATTTTGTATTATGTATTTTGACGACTCAAAATGGGTTGTGTGGACCTATTCTGGGGGCGTCACAACTACCCTTAAAAAAATAAAAATAGAAGTACTTATAACGTATACAAAATTGGAGTCTCAAGTTATAACAATACTTACAAATTTTATAAACTTTAATTAAAAAAATTAGGTATGTCCTATCTTCAATTTCAATTAAAATTGTAAATTGTGATTATGTTGATTCTTTTTTTTTCTATGATATTCAATTTTTCTCAAATTCTATACTATATTCTTATAAACTTTCAATTTACTCTAAATTTTAGGATTTTTTTTCTTTTCTAATTTGTCCTGCATATTGTTTTAAATTACTTTGATTTACTGATTTACATATAAAACAGGCTATGAATAATTGATATGGAATTGAGTATATTTGTCCTAAATTATTTTAATGTATATAGTATATATGTAGTATATTTTTTCAAGAGTAAGGGTTTTTTTTTCTTTTTTTTAATCCTCGATAGGAGAAGTCTGAGCGGGATCTTTATTAATGTTTTTTTATAATTCATAGCTACTCTTTTTCGGTGGTTGAAATTCAATCCATAATAAAGAGAAGACCATGGTCAAAGCATAAGCATTAATCGAAAGATGTGCTTGGTTGGCTTGGCCATGGAAAGGGGAGAGGCGTGAGTAGTCCCTTTAGGAAGGAAGGAAACGAGAAGTGGATAAATGTATGGAACAAATAATTTTAAGTTTTATCTTTTAACATAGATAGAAAAGAACATAAAAAATAATAATATTGTGTACCTTGTTTAGAATTTACTATGAATGCAGTGGAATTAATTTCGTCTAAAAGAACAAGATATTACTCGCTTGATGCCCTAGATACTTACTTGATTAGCAATCTCAATAACTTTTTGGTATTATGAAATCCTTATGCTTATAGGATCAACGGAGATGACCTAATTCCTTATTTATATTATTCCTAATTAGTAACCTAGTGAGTCTATTGATCACAGGCTCAAAAATTTATTTATATTACCCATATTAGTCGGCCCATATTAAACTTAATTTGTTACACTTAATTAGACCAATCAATTAGTCAGATTTTAGATAAATACAATTAATATTATCCCATAAATATTCGTACATAAATGTCCTGCATTCTATTCTACTTAAAAGTCAATGGTGACTTATATTGAAAAAGATGTATTTTATATCACTAAAAATGAGGGAATTGTAAAAAAAAATTGGACCACAAAAAATAAATTTATAATTATTTTAATATATTTTAATAAATCTATATTTGGTAAATTATATATACTTCTAGTACTTGTATATTATAATTATCTCTATTAATAATGACTCTAGCTTTTCTGGTGAGTTTGGGTTACAAACTAACATAAATTTTTTTTAAAAAAAACTAATTTCTATCTTTACATTATTCTACTCCCACTTATTTATCTCTCCACCATTTTCACATTTTACTCCCACTTATCTCCACCATATATTTCTTTTTTCATTATTCCAATTTTTTTTATTAATTATTTTAATTTATTAATATTTGTAAAATAAAAAATTACAAACACGTGAGTGTGTGCCCAACAAACCAGTGATAATATAAAGCGTGAGACTTTTGTAATTATTATTTTTTGGTGATTCTAGGTCACATATACATGATAATCAAGAGTTTTATTTACTTTTCTTTCGCTTTTCTTAGTTTCTCGGTATGTTTTAATTATGACTCTTTTTTTCTCTATCCCAACTTTCCTATTTTTTTCTCCATCAGTTTCAATCAATTAACTGCAATTTTCTTTCTCACTTTGCTTGGAGACTAGTTATGATAAAGTTTGGCTATTTTTTCTCATGCTCATTAAAAAGTATTTTCTGCCGCTGAAAGATGGGCTAAACGGCCGCCCATAACTACTAGTAGTATTACTCTCTTCGTTTCACATTTTTTTCAAGCTCATTTATAAAATCCAATATTTTTAGTTGATTTTGGTCGGTACAATATTTACATGGTTAATCACATGAACATAATTGCTAAGATTTGATTTGGTTAATCACTTATTACTAAATTGGTTTTAATATGCTTTAGCACACACAATATTATGTTGTTATCGATCACGACGGATTTACAAGGGACCAGGGTGGTCAAATGATTATATTGATTATTGAGTTTATTCCGTCTACATCATACTTTTACTATAATAACTTTTCTTCAATAAATATACTTGTATATTATCATTATCTCTATTAATAAAGACTATAGTTTTTCATGACTTTTTCGGGTGAGTTGGGGTTACAAACTAACATAAAAAATAAATAAATAAACTAATTTCTATCTTTATATTATTCTAATCCCACTTATTTATCTCTTCACCATTTTCACATTTTACTTTCACTTACCCATTTATCTCTCCACCATTTTCACATTTTACTTTCACTTATCCACTTATCTCACCCCATATATTTCTCTTTTTATTATTCCTAATTTTTTTTAATTATTTTAATTTATTAACATATATTTATAAAAAAATAAAATAAAATTACACACACATGAGTACATGCCCAACAAACAAGTGATAACATAAAGCGTGAGACTTTTGTAACTGTTTTTTGGTAATTTTAGGTCACATATACATGATAGTCTAGAATTTCATTTGCTTCTCTCTCGCTTTTTTTTTTTTATTTTTCTGTATGTTTTAATTATCACTCATTTTTTCTCTACCAACTTTCCTGTTTCTTTTCCTATTTTTTTCTCCATCAGCCTCAATTCCTATCCATCAGTCTCAATCAATTTACTGCAATTTTCTTTCTCACTTTGCTTGGAGATTAGTTATGATAAAGTTTGGCTATTTTTTTCTCATGCTCATTAAAAAGTATAAAATTAACGTCATCCTACGCATTTTCTGCCGCTGAAAGATGGGCTAAACGGCCGCCCATAACAACTAGAAGTATTACTCTCTTCATTTCACATGTTTTTTTTCATGCTCATTTATAAAATCATATATTTTAAAATTAATATTTTTATTTGATTTTGATCAATAAAATATTCACATTGTTAATCACATGAACATAATTGCTAAGATTTGTTAGTTTGTGATACGAATAATTCACATTACAATTTAAATGGCAAGATTTCGCAAAGTAACTAAATATAAAGTCGAATGTGATTCTTTCTACAAAAAAGGGCCAAGTAAGTTCCAAACATGCTAAATTCAAACGGATCGATTAATTTTAATATGAAAAACTCATCATATACTCTTGAACGGACTTTTCACTTATTACTAAATTGGTTTTAATATACTTTAGCACACACAATATTATGTTATTATCTGATGTGATAAAATTATGTAACTGTAAGTGTACAATGTCAAATTAAAGAACTGACAAGTACAGGTCGAAACCACAGAGACTATATTAATTTCAATGTATCCTTAATATCTATTTTAGGCGAATTAGAAATAAAAATTTGAGAATTGAGTAACTAACTAAATAATGCAAACTAAAAATTAATAATGAAAACTGGGAATGAGAAAATTTACCTTAGAATCCGAATCTACTAAATAATAACACAAACAATAATTTCTTATTTTTTAAATTAATTCCCAAATTATTTCCCCTTCCCTTTAAAAATAAGGATTCATATAATTAATATGGGTAAACATAAGTTAAGAAAAATTTACATATTAACTATAACTTATCAAAACCTCGCGATCAATATAAAAATCATATGCAATTTGTGCGAAGGTAAATATGAAGGAAAAAATAATTAGGCATTAATATCGGAACGAAAAGAAACTATTAATTATAAAATACCTAGTTTTATCATCATCTTAAGTATTTGAAAATTTAGCCAGCCATGGAAATTAAAATAAAAGCTAATAAAATTATTAATACTACTAATTGCATGAAATAAAATAAAACAAAAAGAAAAAAATTAACTTATATTATTAAGGAAAAAGTGGTGCATTTGGTAGAAAGGAAAACTAATACCTAATCTGTTGATGTAAAATGAAGTAAAGAATAAAATAAACTAAGGTTACAGAAATTAAAGCCAAACAATAATACTTCAATGGAAAAACAGATTGGAAAACATAGAAAACAGAATTGAAAGCTAAGACAATTATATTGATACTTCAAAGCTGCTGACTTCCTTTCCAAACAAAAAAAATAAGAAAATCTCTCTGCTCTCGCGGAAATCAAAGGAAAAGAAAATAAAAAGTGGTACCCCTCTTTCTAAAACAAGAGACATATTTATAGAAAAAAATAAATTGTAACCTAATACTAATACATTCAACTTGGTCTTCTTTTTGCTCTTTTATCTCTTTATCTTCAACTTGATTTCAATTTCTTCATGATAATCCTCCAAGAGTCCCATGTTATCTTTAAAACTGGATAGTAATTCTTTATTTGCTCCCCAAGATAAAAAAGATAAATCCTACAAAATCAAATAAAATGTATTAGTTAAATAAAATAAACATATAAAATAATAAATATGAGAATATTAAAATGTATAAAAATTGTGTATATCAAATACCCCCAATACTTAGCGTTTTGCTCATCCTCGAGTAAAATAAAAAGAAAAATAAAATAAAAACAAAAACTATATTACCCCATTTTCGTAAGAAATACGATTGCACTTAGCATGTGCAACAAGCCTTTAAACCCCAAGGTTACCCCAAGTGGACGAGTTGTGTCTCGTGAGGGTTTGTAGTGAATATACCCACAAAATTCAAAACAAAATATAAAATATTTTTGAGTATATAAAATATTTTTGAGTTTAACCAATTATGAAATTGAAAGAAAACGTCTAAGTATACATGGGCATTATACATAAGCAAGATTAAATTCAAAATCACACTTTCACCTTATCAAAAATACTCTATCGTCATTCTAGACACCATCCGTCATAAAATTTATTTCATGTGATGCATGTATGTGTATGTGATATAACTCTTAGTAGGGACTTTACCATGAAAATCAAGCAATCTCATTTTTCTCTTTTTTTCATTCTTCTTCTTTTTTCATTCCTTTCTTTTTTTTCTTTTTTTTTCTTGACTTGTGTAATGTCTCGTTTTCTTAGACTTTTCAAAGTTACCCATGTAGCGAGCGCTGGACCAATGACTCCCAAACCAGTTGGCTTTAGAGCACTAGGTGTAGAGACACCCCTAAAGGCTTACTTACTCGAGTAACAAAGGCCACAAAATTAGACAAGTCAAGTTGCTTATATCCATCACACTTTTTAGCGTGAATATCGATCACACTTTTCAGCGTGAATATTGATGTTTCTTGAGGCTTGAATACTTAGTTATTTCGTTCAATGGACATTGAAGCAGTTATTTATTTTTTCTAACTTTTTCAACTTTTTTCTTCTTCTTTTTTATTTTTTATTTTTTTTAAAATTGCTCAAATCATAGTTTATACCTCACAACTAAGAGTTGGTGCAAATGTGTAGTGCAAAAATGCTTATGAAATTAATTTTATTCCAGATGGTATTTCAAACTAAGATTTCGTATCTAATCAAAAGTTCAAGAGTTCTAATTCTTTTAATCTTACTCATGAGTTTTGCTCCACAGATACTTATTAGAATCAATTAAACTCATAAAAAGTCAAACAAAATTTTTAATATTTTTTTCATTTTTTTGGGGTTTTTTTTTGTTTTTTTTTAAAAAAAGAATTAATTTCCTAAAAAGAAGAACAATAAATACACAAAAAATCTAATAATAAAAATGCAAAACTCCCTCCATACCTAAATCATGCATTGTCATCAATGTATGCAAATGAAGAAAGAGAACAAAGAAATGAAAAAAGTGTACATCATATGGTGGGGTAGGAACCAGATGACAATATTGTACAAAAGAAAAATATATGTACAAACTTACAAATACAAGCGCAATGTCAGTCATTGGGAATATTGTGGGTCAGCAAGGTACACCACCTCATTTGGTTCGTTCGGCATTTTTAAAAAACGTTTTGAGTTGTTGACCATTCACTTTAAAAATTTATCCACTCATTGGATTTTCAATATAGATTGCCCCATGAAAGTAAACTACCTTTATTACAAAAGGTCTATCCCATCTAGAACGTAATTTGTCAGGGAATAGATGTAGCCTAGAGTTATACAAGAGAACTTTTTGACCAGGTGAAATTGATTTTCTAAAAATTGATTTATCATGAAACAATTTTGTTCTTTCCTTGTAAATTTTAGCGTTTTCATAAGCATCATTCCTAATTTCGTCTAACTCGGTTAATTGCAATTGTCTATGACACCAGTGGACATATCAAAATTCAACTATTTTATGGCCCACAAAGTGCAATGTTCAAGTTCAACGGGTAAGGGACAAGCCTTCCCAAACACAAGCCTATACGGTGACATTCCTAAATTAGTCGACATTCCTAAATTAGTCTTAAAGGCAGTACGGTAATTCCACAATGCATCGGACAATTTAAGAGACAAGTCTTTTCTATTGGAACTCATCGTTTTCTCCAGGATTTGTTTTATTTGCCGATTTGAGACTTCTGCTTGACCACTTGTTTGAGGGTGATATGGTGTTGCAAGCTTGTGGGTGATGGAATACTTTTTCAGCAAGGATTCAAAAGGCTAATTGGGGAAATATTTTCCTTGATCACTGATTATGGCCCTAGGGGTACCAAAGCGAAAGAAAATGTTCTCTTTAAGAAATTTGACAACAACCTTGTTGTCATTGGTCTTGATTGGTATAGCTTCTACCCACTTATACATGTAATCCACTGCAAGTAAAATGTACAAATTTCTAAAAGAATTTGAAAATGGGCCCATAAAATCTATTCCCCACACATCAAATAATTCAATGACTAGAATAGATTGCATTAGCATCATATTTCTCCTGTGATCCTCCCTAATTGTTGACACCTATTGCAATTAGCACAAAATTCGGTAGCATCCTTGTTAAGACTAGGCCAATAGAAACCACATTAGAGGACTTTGGCGATCGTCTTTTTGCCTCCAAAATATCCTCTACAAGCTTGGTTATAACAAACTGACAGAACACTCTTAAACTTATGGTCGAGTACACACCTCCTAATGATTTGATCAAGGCAATGTTTAAACAAATAAGTGTCGTCCGAATAAAAGTGTTTGACTTGTGAAAGGAATTTGGACCAATGGGAAGGAATCTCACTAGTAACCAAGTAGTTCATAATATCAGCAAACCAATGTGTAGTAGATATGGAGAAAAGTTTCTCATATGGGAAAGATTCACTTAAGGGCATGTCAGAGTTGGACTCCACAATTAAACCGGACAAATGATCAGCTACCATATTTTCGGACCCTTTTTTGTCCCTTATTTCTAGGTCAAATTCGTGAAGCAATAAGACCCAACGAATTAAACGGGCTTTTGAATCTTTCTTGGAGAGAAGATATCTGAGGGCAGCGTGGTTAATGTAAATAATAATTTTAAACCTAATAAGATAAGATCAAAACTTTTCTATGACAAAAACTACAATTAGAAGTTCTTTTTCAGTAGTGGAATAATTCAATTGTGCATCATTCAAAGTCCTACTAGTATAGTATATGACATGGGGAATCTTATTGATTCTTTGCCCTAAAACAGCACCAACTGCATAGTCAGATGCATCACACATTAACTCAAATGGTTGACTCCAATCGGGGTGATTTGATGATAGGAGCTGAAGTCAACCCTTTTTGAGTTGTTCAAAGGATTGGAGACATTTTTTATTAAATTCAAATTTTGCATATTTACCTAGAAGATTGGTTAAGGGGCTTGCTTTCTTACTAAAATCTTAAATGAATCACCTATGAAAGCCTACATGTCCTAGGAATGAACGATCTTGTTTGACTGTCCTAGGTGGGGGAAGATTGGCAACGATGCTAATTTTGGCTTTATCTACTTCAATTCCCTTTTCAGATATGATATGACCAAGAACAATTCCTTTTCTCACCATGAAATGACATTTTTTCCAATTTAAAATTAAGTTAGTTTCCTTACATCTCCTTAGAACTAAGTCAAGGTGGTGAAGGCACTCATGAAATGTAGACCCAAATATGGAAAAATCATCTATAAAAATTTCTAGGAATTTCTCTATCATGTCAGAAAAAATGCTAATCATACATCTTTGAAAAGTAGCAGGAGCAATACATAACCCAAAAGGCAGACGACGATATACAAAGGTTCCATAAGGACAAGAAAATGTGTTCTTTTCTTGGTCTTCTAGGGCTATGGGAAGTTGAAAGTAACCTGAGTATCCATCAAGGAAACAATAGTAAGCATAATCAGCTAACCTTTCTAGTTTGGTCTATGAAGGGTAAAGGAAAATGATCCTTTCTTGTGGCAGCATTGAGTTTTCTATAGTCTATGCAAACCCTCCAACCAGATTGGATGCGATTGGAAACTAACTCATTATCTTCATTTTGAACCACAGTTAAGCCAGACTTTTTAGGCAGCACTAGAACAGGATTTACCCAAGAGCTATCAGAAATGGGATAGATGATCCCATTATCAAGGTACTTAAGAATTTCTTTCCTAACAACTTTTTTTAGAACTAGGTTTAACCGCCTTTGTGGGTCTCTTACTGGTTTTGCATCATCTATTAAGTGGATCCTATGTTGGACAATAGCTGGACTGATCCCCTTAATATCCGTTATGCTCCATCTTGTGGCTTCATTGTTCTCTCTAAGGATGGTCAATAACTCTTCCTCACGTGTGTTTGTTAAATCAGAAGTAATGATCACATGAAGAGTTTTGGAGGGACCTAGATATGCATATTTAAGATTATCAGGGAGAACTCTTTTCAAGAGGTTCTGAAGATTGCAGGATTGGCACAGTCACGGGTTCCCATTTAGAATGAGACATTGATGTGGATGACTCTAACATTTCATTTACCTCATTTACATATTCCGTCTCGTCCCAATTTTAACTAAAATGATTTAGACAAAAATTAAGAATTTCATCTTCTCCCGTAAGTTCATTTTTAGACATTTCATAAATCATATTTACTTCAACAAGTTGGTCAGAAAAATCACTTTGTTGTTTTCCCACATTAAACACATTTAAGTCAATTGTCATGTTCCCAAATGTCAATTTCATTAGTCCATTTCTACAATTTATTAACACATTAGAGGTTGCTAGAAATGATTTACCTAAAATGACAGGAATTTGACCCTTGGGATTTGCAACAGGCTGGGTTTCAAGGACAACAAAGTCAACAGGGAAGAAAAAATCACCAACCTTAATGAGTACATCCTCAATTATTCCCTTTGGCACTTTAACGGAATGGTCAGCTAGTTAGAGCGTGACTTGTCTTTTTCAACTCCCCTAAGCCCAAGGTTTGATACACAGAAAATGGTAACAGGTTCACACTAGCTCCTAAATCAAGCAAGGCTTTTTCAATTAAGGTGTCACCTATAATGCATAAAATAGTAGGATAACCAGGGTCTTTATACTTCATAGGGACTTGACAAGCCAAGATAGAACTAACATGAGCTGTTAGAAAAGCTTTCTTAGGAGCATTAATGGTTCTTTTATGTGTGACAAATCTTTTAGACATTTAGCATATGAGGGAACTTGTTGAATGACATCTAGAAAAGGAATATTAATTTTTGCTTGTTTTAACACTTCTAGAATTTTGTCTAATTAGGCTGACTGCTTGTTTGAAATAAGTCTTTGAGAGAATGGGGCTTTTGGTTAAAAGACTTTTTAATTTGTCTCAGAAGATGTGGTTTGATCTTTTTTTGACACGTGCTTAATAGATGGGCCTACTGACTCAAAGTTTGTGGGCTTTTCAGGCTGGGCTGACTGATGGATTATTAGATTCAACAGTTAAATTTTTTCTTCTTCATTATCAATGTCAGCATGATTGTTAAAATGATTTCTATACCTTAAAGAGATTACAAAATTCACATGATTGACCTGGTTATTTTCAAGTGAATTAGCATAATAAGGTTTTTGATTAGAGACTGAAAATTTTGGGTTGGTCTCAGGTTGACTAGGAAGCTTACCCTTCTCTCGTTCACTAACTGTAGTGGTTAATTGAGTCATTTGGATTATTAAATTATTTTGATATTTCATTAAAGTTTCTATGTTCTTCTCTAAAGTGCTAAGTCTCTTCTAACTTTCATTAGAAAAACTTGGGGCATATTGAGTTGCTGAATTTAAACTTTGGTATGGACAAGGATTCTGCTTTTGGTAAGGTTGAAAAGACTGATTTAGAGATTGATTGACCTAATTTGAAGGGTTATTTGGGTAGGGTCCTTGGTTCCATGCAAAATTAGGATGATTTCTCCAACCTGGATTATAAGTGGGTGCAAATGGGTCATTCCTAGGTCTTTGAAATATTGCATTGAGTTATTCATATTTTTCAGGTTGGGCCATGACTCTAGGACATTCCTCTATCAAATGACTTGGTGAATTACACCTTAGACACAAAGGTGTTGGTGTTGAGACTTGGTTCACATGTGATGGTCCCCTAATTTCTAAAGTTTCGAGTGTTTTAAGTATACCAGCCAACTTAGCTTCGATAGCAATTGAATTGTCAATTGTATGAATACCCCTAGATGAGCTAGGTTTATCGGTCTCTCAAGTGGTTTCCCGTTGCATGGCTTTTTCTGCAATGTCTTTTAAAAACTCTCAAGCCTTTTTCTCATCATTATTCAGAAAATCCTCTTGACACATCGACTCTAATATTGTTTTAGTGGGATAATCTAACCCTTCGTAGGCAATTTGACATAATCTCTATTTATCAATTCCATGGTGTGGGCACTGGGATAGCAAATTTTTAAATCTATCAACATGTTTCCAAAAGGACTCTTTTTTCAAGTAGGCAAAATTGATGAATTGCGGTCCTAATTTTAGCAGTTTTATGATTTGGAAAATATTTTTTTAGAAATATAACAACAAATCCCTCACAAATTGATATGGAATTATTTGGTAGGCTATATAACCACTTCTTAGCATTATATTTTAAAGCAAATGTGATGAATCTTAGCCTATTTGAGTTATAAGACAATTGTTGAATTTTTATTAAGGCACAAACTTCCTCAAATTCTTGAATGAATAAATATAGATCTTCTATACCAGTGAACCTTGGTAACATATTTATAAAATGCGGTTTAAGTTCAAAATTATTATCAGTTACTGGTGATAAACTAATGCATAAAGGTTGAGCAGAACGGGAAGGATAATATCGATCATCTAAAGAAACGGTTTGTGTGACTTCCATTTTTCTTAAAGTGAGATATTTTGAAGTGAACTCCGAAAAATCAAGTTTTCTCACTAATCGGGATGTTTTGTCCATAGTCCACACTTTTTGCATACACTACTCAACAAAAAACAAAAATAAATAAGAGAAAATAGTAATAAATAAGAAAAAAAATTACTTTTAAGGTCAACCTAAATAAAATCTAAACATCTTCTAACTGTTTCAAGTTACACCTCAAGGTCCACTAAATTCGAAATTAATCACACTTCTAACCAGGTAAGTGTAAGAACGGTGGGAGTCTCTCCGTGAGTACAGTGACTAATTGAATAACTACACGTTCTGTAGATGTTTGCCTTTTGAACCACTTACCTAGACACCAGTAATTTGATTAATTAAAAATTCAACCTCCTCTTGGAGTTTCTTGTCCTAATTTAGCTCAAGAGTCCTTGGGGTCAACGTCTACTTGATTTTATTAGGTCAAGGTCATGCAAAATGTAAGTTGGATTCTTTGTGGGCCAAGGAAGGATGATGAAATCCCCACCTTATCTTGTTACAAGTTTTTTCCCGTAATGTTTGATTGAAGATAAAAATGCACAAATAGAAAAACTGTCAACAAATAAAATGTCCTAAAACTATGTGAATTATGAAGTAAAGAGAAATTTAACGTACCTCAATCCCCCAACAATCATCACAGTTTATATTTGACAAAAAAATAAAAAACCTAAACAGGATGTGCTTTACGTGAGTGAAGGCATAAATGCGACAATTAAAAACTAAAAGAAATAATAAAAAAACTAAACTACTAATTTTATTTTTTATTTTTTTAAATATGGAGATACGAAATACCAAGAAAAGCGCATCAATAATTATAGTTAAAAACTAATTCGAATAAATAAAAATTAACGAATAAAAAAATTAATTCTAGTCCCCAGCAACGGCGCCAAAAACTTGATGTGATAAAATTATGTAACTGCAAGTGCACAGTGTCAAATTGAAGAACTGGCAAGTATAGGTCGAACCCACAGAGACTAGATTAATTTCAATGTATCCTTAATATCTATTTTCGGCGAATTAGAAATAAAGATTTGAGAATTGATTAACTAACTAAATAATGCAAACTAAAAATTAACAATGAAAACTGGTAATGAGAAAAGCTACCTAGTATCCAAATCTACTAAATAATAACACAAACAATAATTTCTTATTTTTCAAATTAATTCCCAAATTATTCCCCCTTCCCTTTAAAAATAAGGATTCATATAATTAATATGGGTAAACATAAGTTAAGAAAAATTTACATATTAACTATAACTTATCAAAACCTCGCGATCAATATAAAAATCATATGCAATTTGTGCGAAAGTAAATATGAAGGCAAAAATAATTAGGCATTAATATCGGAACGAAAAGAAACTATTAATTATAAAATACCTAGTTTTATCATCATCTTAAGTATTTGAAAATTTAGCCAGCCATGGAAATTAAAATAAAAGCTAATAAAATTATTAATACTACTAATTGCATGAAATAAAATAAAACTAAAAGAAAAGAATTAACTTATATTATTAAGGAAAAAGTGGTGCATTTGGTAGAAAGGAAAACTAATACCTAATCTGTTGATGTAAAATGAAGTAAAGAATAAAATAAACTAAGGTTACAGAAATTAAAGCCAAACAATAATACTTCAATGGAAAAACAGATTGGAAAACATAGAAAACAGAATTGAAAGCTAAGACAATTATATTGATACTTCAAAGCTGCTGATTTTCGTTCCAAACAAAGAAAATAAGAAACTCTCTCTGCTCTCGCAGAAAACAAAGGAAAATAAAATAAAAAGTGGTATCCCCTCTCTCTAAAACAAGAGACATATTTATAGAAAAAAATAAATTGTAACCTAACACTAATACTGTGACGCCCCTAAATTCAAGTCTCAGATACCCGAATCTGGTCATCACGATCTAATACAACATCCACCTCCAAACAACATACAATAACAAAATGCAGAATACAATAAATATATGTTGTTTATTCAAAAGGTGTTACTAGTCCCAAGATTCGATAACCTTAATACATAATTCAAAACATACCCTAAATATTAAATCAGGGTTTAAATTACATTAATAGTAAATTGAACTAAGCATAAAAATAAAGTCAACTACTTGAAGGCTATTACTTCATCTTCTTCTTGCCCTTGTCTTTGCATGAGGTCTCAGGCTTAACTGCAATAGGGTTCATAATATAACAAGGGTGAGCAACTAGTTTGCCCAGCAAGTTAAATAACTGCAAGAAATGATATATATCATGAATGAAAGAGATATCTGGAAATGATTCAATAATGAGAATAACGAAAGAAAAAATAATAACTGCTTTTAAAATAAACGATAGTCAATATAGACCATGAACATTTCACTTCCAATGGAATCAATAACTAATTGATCCTTTGGTTACTAACTCAGAAATACGTACTTGAGGGGATCAACCTCTAGTACACTATGTGTATGCATAGCATTTAATTTCTGTTCTTGTATCTTACATTTAGATATGTGGGGTACTCCCCTATAATAAAAGGGGTGTTCACTTTAGTCTAAGAATCCATACCATCAATTGACCTGGATAGCTTTTATAAAATTTTATGCAATTGTCTGACTGAACGAAGGTTCAAACTCAATCTTAAACATTTCACGATTTATAGAACTTTGAATAATGTACAAGTCCAAGACTGTACGGACTCAAGTGCACCAAGTGCGAGTATCAATAAATATCATGGATGTGGAATAATTATAAAGTAATTAAACCACTTAAAGCATGCTTGGAATTAAGGTTCAAGCTTAAATAAATAACTTGCAACAACGTAAGAAGTTTAAGGTTTGGAACTTGCTCAATAAAATATGAGAAACGATAGGAAACTTGACCAACACAAGGGTTAAACAAGCGTTAGGAAACTTGCCTGGTGCGTCTGCTACAATATTACAACACACGCTCTTTAATATCCTACACAATTAAGTACATATTTATATAACAATTAGTCACATAAAGACTAGATTCAAAACAGACATAGCATCATTAAAGCACATTGATTGCCATTACGACTACTCAGTTGGGGGTCTCGCTCCCCGGTAAGCGAGCGGCTACCCAGCTCGCCGTTGAGCTGACGGGGTCTAAGGAGGCAGCTCCCCCTGGAAGCCAAACATAAGTTGCAACCAGGTTAATCAATTTACGCCTTAAGACAACACCATTTTGGTTGATATTTGATATACAATTAAGCATTTAAGGCTTAACAAAATATGATTAACTAACTAATAACTAATTGTGTTTATTTATTATTCCAAAATTAATAATAAATGATTCCGCTATTAACCTCATTCGCTTAGTGATTATCTAATAGTAATCAAATAATAATCAACTAATTATCCTTATTTAACATTAATTAAACAATGTCTAATTATTTATCTTTACTTATTACTTAATATTAATTAATTCAATTGTAGTTGTATATCATTATTATTTAATATTGATTAAATAATAATTAACTAGTTATTATTCCTTATTTATCATTATTAGAATTTAAAATTATTAATATATAAATTACACGACCCGAACCGATCCGTTCTGACCGACCCGACCCAGGCCTGACACGGCACTGGCACTGCGGCGCTAGGTTTAGAACTGGACTCCACGTTGCGGCGTGAGTCCCGTCCTGGTTCTGGTCCGATACTGCCACATGTCGACGCTGCGGCGTGAGATTAAGCAGCAAGCTTGACGCTACGGCGTCATGGCCCTTAGGCGTGACGTTGCCGCTGCGGGGCCAGGCCCCTTAATCATTTGCTGGGGCTGCGGCGTGACGAACCAGAGTCGTCTTCTCCGTTTCGTTTCAGCAGCTTTCTTCGAATTTTAAAGATCAAAATCGTTCTACCCACCATTTGTACTCAATATTAACCACATATTATTGTCAATAATAAGTTTTATATACCCAATTGGAGTAATTAATCACAAGTGTGATACATAGCATTTGCAACAAGGTTTGTTGTAATAGGGGCTTACCTTCTGCTCGTCGTTCTTCTCTTCCTTCCGTAATAGATAATGTAATCAGAGATCATTCGCGTGCACTTCCCCCTTCAGATTGCCCTTCCCAGCAGTACTCACTCTCTATACTATCCTATCGGAAGTTTTAGCAACTGAGTTCTTGAAGATAGAGTCCCAATTTATAGGAAACTCATTAACCATGCCAAGTTTTTGCCCATTTTGTTAAACCAGCGTGAAAAGGATGAAGTTGCTGGGCAATATAGATTTGGTAGATCACCCACACCCTCCTTCATCATGACCATCATCTGAACAAGTAATAGGCTTATGCCTATACGCGGCTGGAGGAAAATAAGGGAGGTGACTCCACTGTCCTTTAATGTCTGATTTCTCTCTCCCAAATTGCATACCACAGTTGGCAATTAAATGGGATATGTCCCATAATTCTTGTCCCAAATTAATGTTACTTAGTTAAATGAATCACACAATTAAAAACCCAATTAATCTAGTATACATTTATTACCCAATTCGTAATTGTATAGAAGATGGGATTAATAACTTAATCTAATCCGCTTAGTATTAAACCCACTAAATAGACTATTAGATATTAATACCAATATTGCACACATTAATTAATAATTAGATTAGTTAATTTAGGCAAATTAAATTCCCCCACTATGTTCAAGTAAATTGAATATTTAATTTAATAGACAACTTTATCAATTCTTCTGATATTAAACCTTAGGGCTAGTCCACTAATTTAATTAAATCATTAGTGACTCCCTTTATTGACCTTGGCAACTACGCGAAGTCACATAATCACATAACCAAATAATCACACAAGATTTAAATAAGCATATAAAGCTAACTCATTAAAAATTAAATTTATATTTAATTAATAATGGAGTTTAAAAATTCACGGTCATTACAAATACATTGAACTTAGTCTTCTTTTTGCTCTCTTATCTCTTTATCTTCAACTTAATTTCAACTACTTCATGATAATCCTCCAAGAGTCCCATGTTATCTTTAAAATTGGATAGTAATCCATTATTTGCTCCCCAAGATAAACAAGATAAATCCTATAAAATCAAATAAAATGTATTAATTAAATAAAATAAACATATAAAATAATAAATATTAAAATATTAAAATGTATAAAAATTGTGTATATCACAGATCACCCAAAAGCAAAAAACGGATCTACAAGGGGTAAAGGTGATTAAGTGATCACTTTAAATTCATAAAAACTTTAATCAGTAAGAGTGTTATGGTTAAGTGTGACGACACTTAAAAAAAATAGAAGTACTTACAACTTATACGAAATTAGAGTCTCAAGTTACAATAGTATCTACAATTTTTATAAACTTTAATCAAACAAATTAAGGTATGTCTTATCTTCAATTTCAATTAAAATTGTAAATATTGTGATTATGTTGATTTTTCTTTTCTATGATATTCAATTTTTTCCAAATTCTATAATATATTCTTATAAAATTTCAATTTTCTCTAAATTTTAGGATTTTCTTCTCTTCTAATTTGTCCTGCATATTGTCTTAAATTACTTTTATTTACTGATTTACATATAAAACAGGCTATGAATAATTGATATGGAATTGAATATATTTGTCCTAAATTATTTTAATGTGTATAGTATATATGTATTATACATGTAATATATTTTTTCAAGAGTAAGACTTTTTTTTTCTTTTTTTTATCCTCGATAGGAGAAGTCTAAGCGGGATTTTCATTAATGTTTTCTATAATTCATAGGTACTCTTTCCAGTGGCTGAAATTCAATCTATAGGAAAGAGAAGACCATGGTCAAAGCATAAACATTAACAGAAAGATGCGCTTGGTTGGCTTGGCCGTGGAAAGGAGAGAGACGTGATACCCGTGATATTTTTTTATTATTATTATTTTAATTGGACTTTATAATATTATTGTCAATTTATGTGGGAATTTTTGGGCATGTGATTAGAGACAAAGAGAGAGAAAATGGAAAGCATGTGGGGGAGACAAAAGAAAATAGAAAGGCTGGAAAGCAATTGATAAAGAAGAAAAGAATAAAAGTACTTCACCCACCCCATTTCCATTCCATCATTTCGTCTGCAGTAGAATGAAAAGAAGGGAGGAGTATTGATAAAATACTAAATGAATTATTCCTCCTTCATCTTCATTCTCTCTATCTATATCAGTAAACTCATTTCTCTTCCTCTCTCCTTTCTCTCTCTTATCCTTTATACATAGTGAAGACCAAAAGAAGATTCTTCCATTTGATCAAAAAGCAAGCAAGTACATCAAAGAAAGGAAAAGAGTCTTCAGGGGTAAAGGAAGCTAAACCCAATTTGACAATCAGGTTAGTTTACAACTTACAAATTGTTGTTATGGATATATTCAAAGTATTATTATTGTAGTAATATTAATCATATATGCTTAATAGATGTTATCGCCATTAATTGATTTTACATAAATTGTTTGAGAGTTTCCATGCTAGTAGCTTCGGTAGTGTTTTTGGCAATACATATTAAACTGATGAAAAATCAATAGTAAATGTTTTATTAATTATGATTACCTTTTTGGAATTTATGGGACTGGCACAAGTTTAATTCTTATGTATATATTGTGTATGTATTTAAGCTATTAATACTTGTGATGGATTTTGGTTAACGATTTATTTTAATTTTGGTATCTATCATGTATGTAATTAAACTGCAAGTTGGGTTTTGGTTGCATATTATGTATGAAATATATTTATGCACTCTGTATGTTTATACATTCTATAAGGTGCATAAAGTGTAATAAATTGGGCATCATATGGAATAATGGAGTGATGAGTACTAATTTAATAATTTTAGTAATGAACCTATAAGTTGGATTTTGAATGCATATCTATAATCAATATTATATGCCTATATGTATGTAATGTGTATATATATTCTGTCAAGCAGGCTGGTAAAGAATTGATGATGGTAATTTAAGTTACTTTACTTATGCATGAAATTTATCAAATCATGACTTTTACAATTTCGTTTTGAATAAAGCATCAGTACTATGAAAAATGATTTTATTAAATTTATGAAAGCTTGAATTCTATTAGTTAATGGATTTTGGCAACATGAGATTTCTTAAGTTACATGTATAATTGTATTTGTGAGATTTATGATATGATTCTGCTTAGTACACAAAATTAGAAGAATTGATGTTGATAATATATTATAATATTATTATTTCATAAAAGTTAAATTATTAATTTATTATGATATACTTGCATGAGTAGCAGTATTATGTATGAAATTAGTAAAGAAGTTCTGCAGATTGTAATGGAACATTATATTTAATTTTGTAATTATAATTTGCTTCATGGTACTGTTAATATATTTACTTAGTTCATACATAAAGGAATCATCAAAATCTATATATATATATATATATATGTGTGTGTGTGTGTGTGTGTGTGCGCGCGCGCGCGCGCGCTTTCGAGAAGTTGTTTTTAACATAGCATGAGCATGTGCATTAATGCATAGATGAGTGATTATTGATTAATTACTAAATCAATGAAATTGTTTTTAATCAAAAGAGGAGTAATTAAACTGTTATCATCAATGTGCTTTGTATATATATTAGTTTTGATGTGTATGTATTTAATGATTTATATCATTATATATTTTATAATCCGTTTGTTATGACGGGTGTAATTTATATTATGAGCAGTCGCATTATTGTCACTTTAAAGTTTTACATGATAATAATTTTTTTATAATAACAAATCATGGGAAAAATGAATTTTTTTTAATTAGTAATTTATATGGTTATTAATTTATTTCTGTTAATTTGTGTAATTAGCTCGGACGAAAGGATTTAACGAGTTATATTTGAAATATAAATTTAGGTATTACATTGCTTACTCCAGGTACGGATTCCGTACTCATTCAGCAATACTCCTCTGAAATTTGATTAGTTCGTTTTGTTCTTCATTTCGAATTTCGTTATTATATCACATAATTATTTCTTGTGAAATTTAATTTGTTCGTTATGTTCCTTATTTCGAATTCTGTTATTATTTCACATAATTGCTTCTCATGAAATTCTTTCATTTTGGAGTTGATACACATGACTCGTATTTGTACTCTTTGAGTTGGATTATCATGTCTAGTATTTATTTTGATATTTGTAGAGCGGTACAGGTTGTTACCTTCTTTTGACATTATGATTTGATTTGGTTCAACATGTACATATAGAACCCTTTTGTTGGTATTATGTCGCATGTGTTGTGACATGGTATCTTTGTTAAAATATACCGTAGGGTATACTTGAGCTATAACCACTTGTAGGGGTACCACATGCATGTCGTCTTGGCACAAGAGACATGACACTTTCGTGGCGGTGTGATCAGTCCACGACGTCTTCATTTTGTGCTCCGGAGGAAGTGGGCAATTTGGTGTTTTGTTGTGGGAGGCGTATGGGTTAACCCTAGTTTCTGTTCTGCGGATTGGTGATGTTGTGTCAAACACACCTTCCGATTTTACATGTATTTAGATTCGCGATCCAATGTGTGATTTGCCTATGTGGCATTATTTGACTTGTCTATATGGCAAGCTATATTTCTGAGCTCAGTATGAAATTATAACACTCGGCCATTTGATTCAGCCTATTAATTCATTGTGTTATTTTTATTCAGTTCAGTTCAATTAATCGAGTTAGTTATTTTAGTTCATTATTTTTGTACTCTTGTGTTTGTTTCGTTAATTCTGCTAATTCAGATGTATTCTATTCAGACTCTGTAGATTATATCTTCGTCGGTATTTAAGCTTGCGGCTTGTTCAGTATTTTGTCTCAATTGATTTCGTATTTCAATTGTACACATTTGTGTATTTATATCCGTACTGGGCATTTGACTCATACTGTGTTTTTCTTCTGGCAGGTTTGCAGGGGAGATTCAGGGCTAGTGTGATGAGAGTTCCCTTTTATCCAAGTGATTTAGATATTTTGTTTAGGTTGTGATTCATTGGTTGAATTGGAATGGTATCAAATATCTTAAATTGTGGTTCGAGTTGATTTGACATTTATTATGGTTTGACTTCTGGAGATTATTAATTATTGGAGTTAAATTTTAAGGCATAGAACTATTGATTTATTTGTTAGTTCTGGTGTGCTTTGCACGTAACCTCCCTTTTTCTATTTCGGGAAGGGAGTGTTACATTTTCTCTCCCAACTTTCCTATTTCTTTTCCTATTTTTTTCTCCATCAGTCTCGATCAATTTACTGCAATTTTTTTTCTCACTTTGCTTGGAGACTAGTTATGATAAAGTTTGGCTATTTTTTCTCATGCTCATTAAAAAGTATTTTTGCCGCTGAAAGATGGGCTAAACGGCCGCCCATAGCTACTAATAGTATTACTCTCTTCATTTCACAATTTTTTTTCAAGCCCGATTATAAAATCCAATATTTTAAAATTAATATTTTTATTTAATTTTGCTCGATACAATATTTACATTGTTAATCACGTGAACATAATTGCTAAGATTTGTTAGTTTGTGATACGAATAATTCGCATTACAATTTAAATTGCAAGATTTTACAAAGTAACTAAAAATAAAGTTAAATGTGATTCTTTGTACAAAAAAAAAGGCTAAGTAAGTTCCAAACTTGCTAAATTCAAACGGATCGATTAATTTTGACACGAAAACTCATTATATACTCTTGAACGGACTTTTCACTTATTACTAAATTGGTTTTAATATACTTTAGCACACACAATATTAATATTATGTTGCTGTCAATCACCCAAAAAGAGGGACGGATCTACGAGGGACAAGGGTGGTCAAATGATCACCTTAAATTCGTAAAAATTTAATTAGTAAGGATGCTATGGTTAAATGTGACTATCCTTTAAAAAAATAAAAATAGAAGTACTTACAACTTATACAAAATTAGAGTCTCAAGTTACAACAGTACGTACAAATTTTATAAACTTTAATTAAAAAAAATTAGGTATGTCATATCTTCAATTTCAATTAAAATTGTAAATATTGTGATTATGTTGATTGTTCTTTTCTATGATATTCAATTTTTTTCAAATTCTATAATATATTCTTATAAAATTTCAATTTCCTCTAAATTTTAGGATTTTCTTTTCTTCTAATTTGTCCTGCATATTGTCTTAAATTACTTTTATTTACATATAAAACAGGCTATGAATAATTGATATGGAATTGAGTATATTTGTCCTAAATTATTTTGATGTATATAGTATATATGTATTATATATGTAGTATATTTTTTCAAGAGTAGGGCTTTTTTTTCTTTTCTTTTTTTTTTATCCTCGATAGGAGAAGTCTGAGCGGGATCTTCATTAATGTTTTCTAAAATTCATAGGTACTCTTTTCGGTGGCTGAAATTCAATTCATAAAAAAAAGAAGACCATGATCAAAGCATAAGCATTAACGAAAAGATGCGTTTGGTTAGCTTGGCCATGGAAAGGGGAGAGGCATGATTAGTCCCTTTAGGAGGAAGGAAGAAAAAGAGAAGTGGATAAATGCGTGGAACAAATAATTCTAGAATTCTAATTTTATTTTATTTTTGTGTATTTATGTTTTTCCTAGTAGGATGCGAAAAAAACATTCGTAGTTATTTTTTGAATCTCGGTACTAGTAAATTGTAAGAATTAATATATAATAATTAATTCTATCCTTTAACATAGATAAAAAAAAACATTAAAAAAATAATAATATTGTGTACTTTGTTTGGAATCTACTATGAATGTAGTGGAATTAATTTTGTCTAAATGAACAAGATACTACTCCCTTAATACCCTAGATGCTAACTTGATTAGCAATCTCAATAACCTTTTGGTATTATGAAATCCTTATACTTATAGGATCAAGGGAGATGACCTAGTTCTTTATTTATATTATTCCTAATTAGTAGCCTATTGAGTCTACTCATCACAAGTTCAAAATTTTACTTATATTACCCATATTAGTCAGCACATATTATACTTAATTTGTTACACTTAATTAGACCAATCAATTAGTCAGATTAATTTTATATAAATACAATTAATATTATCCCATAAAATATTCTTACATAAATGTCCTCGATTCTATTCTACTTAAAAGTCAATGGTGACTTACATTGAAAAAAAATGTATTTGATATTATGATATCCCTGAAAATGAGGGGATTGTAAAAAAAATTGGACCACAAAAAATAAATTTACAATGATTTTAATATATTTTAATGAATCTATATTTGGTGAATTATACTAATTATTATTATTATTATTTCTTATCAATCTTTTTTAATTATTTGTAATTATAAAGATGACCACTCTTGTTAAAAAAACCTGGATAAATCCAGCCGAAGCTACCCAAAAGTATATAAGTTTTCCAAGTTTCTTCTTCTTTTTGCCTACGTTTGTTCTATACAAGACCAAATTTTGTTGAGTTCATTTTCTTGACTTTTTAAAAAGTTATTCTTCACTTACATGCTTGAAAATTATGGTGGTATGGCGTAACCGGACAAGGACTTTATTATTATTATTATTATTATTATTATTATTATTATTATTATTATTATTATTATTATTTTTAAAAGTTATTCTTCACTTACATGCTTGAAAATTATGGTGGTATGGCGTAACCGGACAAGGACTTTATTATTATTATTATTATTATTATTATTATTATTATTATTATTATTATTATTGAAAAATTACATCACCACTCTTTGTTTGCCCATTACTATTTTCCGTCTAAGCACACATTTTTTGACTAAAGAATCCATGTTTTAAATGGGCAGTCATGTTTTACTTTTGATTATATTTAATATATATTAATAATATTAAGCATTATATCTCAATAGTAATTCACTTATTGCTCCAAAATATAAAATTGAGTTTGATTTTTTATTTTAGATTTAAAATCATACCATTTTAAAAATGATGTTATTAATTTAACGTTTAAAATAATAAAAATTAATTTTTAAATAATTTACAATTTTCATAATTACCTTTACAAAATTAAATGAATTCATATCATTTTTAAATTTCAAAATATATAAAATTAACTTTAAAAAGTTAATACTGATCTTATAATTTAAAAAGGAAAAAAAAATATTAAGAAAAATATGTACAAGGGTGTTAACATTACTTTTTAATATTTTTCATAAAAGTATTAAAGATAATATGAAACTCTCATTTAAGAAACGATTAATCAACCGTAAATACCATATATAGACTGGACTATATGTGTTTATAAAAATGATGAATGACATACAACTATTTATTTAACGTCTTTAAGCTTTATTTAATCTCATAGTCTGTGTTTTTTAATTTCTAACGATTTCATAATTAGTCCCACCCGTTTGTTTGCAAGAATCATAGCTCCCAGCGCAATTTGAATCAAAATGCAAACCATATACGATATGAATCAAAATGCAAACCATCTACAATATGTATCAACAGACTATTACGAATCACCAGAACTGATCCCAGTAACATTTTCCTCCCACTGGAGCAGGAGAGATACAGAGAGGTCTAATCAGAATAATAGGATCATCTCCCTTAAAATTTTAGGCAGACACACGTTATAACAAATTCCTCTCACTCTCAAAATCCCCAACCCATAGAAAAAGAAAAATGAAGAAATCCCAACCACCATAACTTAAAGCCATGTGAGATCAATCATAATTGCAGAAATGAAATAGCTTGATGAGTAGAACCACGGTTACGTATGCTCCAAAATCAGCTGTTCAGTAATAGCCAACCCCTTTCATTTCTGCTTGCGTAGATTTCTGAGTGTCGGTTCCTTTTCCTAAAAACACAAGTCTTCCTGCAAGGCCCACATAAACTGACTTTTAAAACAAGAGCCGCATATTATTATGTAAACCTAGAGTGGAACAAAAATATTATTCACACAATCTTGCCGCTAGGACGCCAGTTCACTAGAGATCAATAAAATAGTAATGCTGAAAATGCTTTAACATTGTACTTGATTTATTCAAGGACTCATCTTCAGGCACAGTTATCATGCTAGCCCACTAAAAGTTAGAATATAGAGCATGCGATGCTTCCTATATAATTCTTACTAGTTTTAGCATAAATGCTCCATAAACCAAAAAAACAAAACTTAATCTAGCATGAGAAGGCTATTAACACTACACAGCAAATTTTCTGCTGAGATCAACTTCAAATTGCTTTCTGACCTCAACAAATTTCATACAAGCTGAACAAACCATGCCTGTGGTACTATAGGTGGCCAAGAAATGCAATAATGGAAATGGAGTTTTCATTTTCCAAGTAATCTTTATAAATTTGCACTGCTATTGTTCCTTACATATTCAATCTGCTTCACGCAGAAAGATCCCTGCTGGGGAGAACTAAGATGGTATTCGAGTATCCTTTTGTTTCCTGAGAAAAGGTTGGTTCTCCTGTCAAAAAAGTAAGTGTTGTGTTTCAAGAGCCTAAGTGTCAGAGTTTAGAGGTAGTAGGGCCGTTACAGAGATAGCTTGTGATTTGTGAAGGGTGGTGAAAGATAAGCATGGAGTGGACTAGGAGAATTGTGATCTACAAACTTGAGAACTAGGGCTAGGCTTGTGAGTGAAGAATTTCTCTAGATTACTTCGGGGTCCAGTTAATAATTAAATAACTCAATCAATAATACGATCTTCTTCACGAGGTTGAGTGATGGGAACTGACCAATAACGAGAGCTAACGAAGGACTCATTTCCATAGCGGGAACATATGCGAGGAGCTAATCATGAGAGGCCAAAAAAGGACTACAAATGCAATTGCGGCTTGAGAGTTCAAGATTCATCTCTTAGGCACTGGGGCAGGCCTCACGTAGAAGAAGGAAGGTTCGACCAGAATGGGATTTTCCTTTCCTCTTTTGCTTTTGGATGACTGGACCTTGTTGTAACTCCTACAGTCTTTGTAAGGGAGTGGAGCAAAGGGCTTTTCAGCAACATCAACAAGAGTACGTACAAACTCTAATTTTCTTAATTGAAAGATTTGAACCTAAAATGGTTAAAATAATGACATTGTTGACACATTTTCAAAAGTGAGCTCCCCCTCCCACACACATGCATGCGCGCACACACAGAGACATGTATATATATATACGCCCAGGATCAGGATCAGGTCCAGACTCCAGGACCTGATTAAAATGCGGACCCCAAATTTTTTATTTTTTTCGTTTTTTTTTCAAAACAACTAATAAAAAATATATAGTTATTTTTTGTACTGAAAAAATTTGTTAATACACTGTTTTGGGTATGATTTGGATACATATAACAAACAGTGTTATACAGTCAGTACAACAGTGTTTGTTATATATATCCAAACCATTCCCAAAACATTGTATTAACAAATTTTTTCAGTATCAAAAATAACTATACATTTTTTATTAATTGTTTTGAAAAAAAAAAATTTTGGGGTCCGGATTTTATCAGATCCGGGAGGTACAACATTTTTTGTTATATGTATCCAACAAATTTTTTCAGTACCAAAAATAACTATACATTTTTTATTAGTTGTTTTGAAAAAAAAAACTAAAAAAAAAAAAAATTGGGTCCGGATTTTGGTCAAATCCGAGAGTCCGAACCTGATCCTGGGGGTATATATATATAGGGAATGGATAAATTGACTTTGATATGCAGGCAAGTAACAGAAACGAAGAAACCAGGACCTTTTTATTTCATAACTCAATACAGCAGATACCAGAAGTTCAATATTTTTTATTTTTTATTTTTTGAAACAAGAATGTGAGTGGAGTAGAAACTTACCATTTTGACGGATGGCAATCTCTCTTATACGTCGAACAAGACCAGTTATTGGATCACTGAAAATTTTTGTCTCCAAATTTCCCTCCAAAAACAAGATCGACCTAAAAATGAAGTTAACAAAAATATATTATTAAGATCTGCATGGAACTACACTGAATTTAAAGCAAACAAGTACAGAAAAACAATGAAAAGTAAATAATTTCAAGACCAAATGCAAAGAAATTTGAAGTGAACATATTTTCCACGTAGTTTCTCCACAACAAGGAAAGTTGGACAGCTGAAAGGGAATGTAAGACCTTCTTAATGTAGGTATGTAAGAAACAGTAAAATCCTCAAAATATCTCAATAAAGAATGATGCATACAATGAATTTAGTCAATTACAACAAGAAAAGGAAAGGTCAGGATAGGATAGGACAAATCAAATATTTCCAAACTCTTTTTATATCATAGCCTGCAGGCTCTGAAACGGCAAGAACTTAAAATGAGCAAAAGATTTAATCAATAATTTTGCCTGTGTACATGATTAAATATTGACATATACCAATGCTACAGGGGTTGCAAAATAAATAAATAAATAAAACTACAAAGATGAAAGAACTCATATTTCTTCAACTAAACAGAAATAAAACTACTTTTAAGTCACAATTTGCATTTATAAATCTCAATAAGTGGTTCACTAGTAACAATGTAGGTATATGAGACCACCTAAGGATTTCCATACAAGCAGAAATTACTGCTAAAATCTGTTAATTTGGATTTCTGGTAGGTTTTGGGTCTCCCTAAATATACACGAGCAAGCAAGTAAAGACATGACATGTCAGCAAGTGACCATCAGATTTCAAGCATATATTTATGTCATCGTTATTCTCCCTATGGATCTTAGATTTTTAAGAATGAAGACTTTGCATCCTAGTCCGACGCAGTTGCATAATCTCACTTCCGGCACTTGATCTATAAGATGAAATTGCAGTAGGAAGTGCATGAATGATTTAAAGGCAATGTGCCAAAACACATCATAGGCATACAAGTTCAAGCAAAAGTCCAACCTGAAAATATTTCAAACCATGCATCTCATTAACATGAGAGGTTTTAAATGTTTATGCATTGAGAGCAACAAGATTTCATAATACAAGCAGAGTGTGGAATCTATTGTTATCATTGCGAAGCATATAACACCATAAAATTTCAACGACCCTTTAACTAAAGCAAGTGTTCCCCCCACACCTCGGGGAACATACATTTGAACCAATTCGTCCAAATTGGAACATACATTTGAACCAATTCGTCCACACTTTGAGCATATTAGTGAATATTTTCCCGAGGTAGACTTTAAGCACATTCCTGATGAAAATTGTGACTATTTTCAATTTCTTAGGCCTCCGAAAAATCATGAAAAGACCACACTCATTTGCCCATATGCATCACTATTTTATAATTACATACTTTTTAGGATTTATGAAATTCATAGGTATGTACATTTATTTTCTTTCTCACCATATGTTCTGACAATTCAATGCCCCTACATACAAGGTACAATTCTTTCATTTCTTTGTTCTCTATTGTTCATTTGCATACATTGAGGACAATGCATGATTTAAGTATGGGGGAGTTTGTATTATAGTATTAGATTTTTTTTATTTTAGGAATTTAGAAAAAAAAATTAGGAATTTTTTTTATTAGATATTTTTTTTTTCTTTTTAGGAAAAAATTTAAGATTTTTTTTTATGACACAAAAAATCAAAAAAAATAAAAATTTTGTTTGACTTTTTATAAGTTGGATTAATTCTAATAAGTATATGTGGAGCAAAACTCATGAGTAAGATTAAAAGATTTAGAACTCTTGAACTTTTGATAAGATAGAAAATCTTAGTTCGAAACACCATCTTGAGTAAAATAAAGTTCCTATGCATTTTTAGCACTTCATGTTCGCACTAACTCTTAGTTGTGGGGCATAAACTATGATTTGAGCAATTTCAAAAAAAAAATAAAAAAAAAAATAGAAAAGTTGAAAAAAAGTTGAAAAAAGAAATAAAATAACTGCTTCAATGTCCATTGAACGAAAGGAAGCATCGATATTCACACTGAAAAGTGTGATGGATATAAGCAGTTTCACTAGTCTAGTTGTGGCCTTTGTTACTCGAGTTAGTAAGCCCTTAGGGGTGTCTCTACACCTAGTGCCCTAAAGCCAACTGGTTTGGGAGTCATTGGTCCAACGCTCGCTACATAGGTAACTCTGAATAGCCTAAGAAAACGAGACATTGCATAAGTCAAGAAAAAAAAGGAGAAAAATGAGAAATGAAAAAAAAGGAGGAAAAAAAGAAAAAGAAAAATGATTTTGCTTGATTTTCATGGTAATAATCCCTACTAAGAGTTACATTACATACACAATGCATGCATCACATGGAATTAATTTTATGAAGGATGGTGTCTACAATGAAGATTGAGTATTTTTGATAAGGTGAAAGTGTGATTTTAAATTTAATCTTGCTTATGTATAATGCTCATGTATACTTAGAAGTTTTCTTTCGATTTCATAATTGGTTAAACTCAAAAAGATTTTGAATTTTGAATTTTGTGGGTATATTCACTGCAAACCCTCACGAGACACAACTCGTCCAC
Organism: Aralia elata; assembly: GCA_034770075.1. Lineage (NCBI taxonomy): Eukaryota > Viridiplantae > Streptophyta > Magnoliopsida > Apiales > Araliaceae > Aralia > Aralia elata. The sequence continues at coordinate 88,489,114 of CM068378.1, read as the reverse complement.
TTGGGGTAACCTTGGGGTTTAAAGGCTTATTGCACATGCTAAGTGCAATCGTGTTTCCTACGAAAATGGGGTAGTATAGTTTTTGTTTTTTTTTTGTTTTTTTTATTTTACTCGAGGACAAGCAAAAGCTAGGTATGGGGGTATTTGATAAACACATAATTCATACATTTTATTATCCCTAATTTTGTCCTTTTAATTATATTAGTTTATTAAATTAACATGTTTTATTTTATTTTGTAGGATTTTATATTTTGTTGTGATAAAGTCAAAATCTTGGTGATCAAACAATATTTAATGCTCTTATTCATGTAAGGAAATATCCAAGAATTCTACAAGGAAAAGGAAGGAGGTGGAACAATCTTGGTGTGCAAGTCAAATCCAGTGAGAGAAAGGAAAGTCAATCTAGAAGATATCTTTGAGAAGTTGATTGCCACTAGGAAGATGAAACCTACATGAAAAGGGACTCTTGGGAGATTACCATGTAGAGATTGAAATTAAGAAGGAAAGAAGAGGAAAAAAAAGGAACAAAAGGGGCCAAGTTCAATTAATGTAAATTAGGGAACAAATTTATTTTCCCTATAAATAGGTCTCTTGTTTTAGAGAGAGGATGAGGTTTTCTTTTAGTGATTAGTTTAAGTTAGGAGTAGGAGTAAATTAAATTATTTCTTCATTGTACGCTTGTTGGATGATCGTTAATAAAGGAAGTTTTCTTATTTTTAATTTTCTACTTCTTCTTCTTTATTTTAGTTAGCTTATTTATTTTTTAATGTCTAGCTAGTTTCTTTAATCTAGGATGAAGATGAAATTAAATAATTATTCGTGATAATATTTTTTATCTCTTCTATTATTTATGCTTTTATGTTTAATTGATTTCGCCTTGATGTTTTGTTATTGAAATTCCTTCATTTTATAGTTCTTATGTGATTTTAAATTAATTAAGAGGTTTTGATATATTATTGTTAAGATATGAGTTTTTCATAATTCATGCTTGCTCAAAGAAGTTTTGATGGGTTATAGTTAATCCTTAAATTTTCATGGTCTATGCTTGTCCACATTAATTATTAAATTACTAAATTAAAGGGAAGGGAGATCAAAATCATAATTAAGTTATAAAAATAGAAGAGATTGAATTACTTGTTATGTTTATTATTTAATGGATTCGGATTCCTAGATTGCTTCCTTGTTATTAGTTAGTTTAATTATAGTTAATTGATTCTCAATCTTTATTTCTAATTCGCCTAAAATAGATATTAAGGATACATTAAAATTAATCTAGTCTCTGTGGGTTCGACCTGTACTTGCCAGTTCTTCAATTTGACACTGTGCACTTGCAGTTACATATTTTTATCACATCAATTTTGATTGTGAAATTGGAGGTTAGATTGTTATTTGGGAGAGAAGAGTTTGCTGATAGTGATGAGGATTTTTAAATCAGTGGTAGACACGGGCGGAACCAACAATTCGTATCAGAAGGGGTCGAATGTTTATAAAAAATAATATAATATTAATTTAATAATTAATTTTGTTTGTAAACATACAAAAAAACTAAAAAAATATTTATTGTACCTCTTAATTTTTTTTATATGCATTTTGATTGTTCCATATCCCAATCATTTCAAAATATAGGACTAATTTTGATTTTTTAAAATTTTGTAGTAGTTTAAAATTTAAAATTAAAACGAATTCAATTAATTTTATACAAATAACTATAAAAAATTGTAAACTAACTGAAAAGTACTACTAATTACAAGAGTTATAATTATTTTTAAAAAATATCATAAATTTATTCTAAAAAATATCAAAACTAATCTTATATTTTTGAACAGATTGAATACTCCAATAAATTTTAATAGAAATATAAATAAAATTTAACAAAAGCTATAATTTCATTTATATGTATATTTTGCCTTTTATTTTTTCACAAGAAAAAAATATTGAGTTAAAGGAGACTCAGGCAGCGGTTGGCGAAAGTAGTTCTGCACAATCTACTGGACGAAATGATATCGTTGCAGCTTGGGCCGGAGCGACATGGTAGACTTCGACAAGGTGGAGTTGGTGCTACGGCTACAAACACTTGGAGGCCTCGTGACACAAATAATGATGTACATCGTGAGAATCAAGAATTGAACGCTGAGTTGAAAATGGTGCGGGACAAAGGAGATGACACTGCAAGAAAAGTAGATGAATTGCGATCGATCATTGCAGAATTGCTCAAGAAATCGTCAGTTCCGAATGCTCATTCCAACAATCAAGTGTTGCTTTTTCACTCTCACCTATAGTTAACTCTCTTTGTATGGATTAACAAGTTCACTTGGTAATTAATTTGTAGGATCGATCGACAGAAGGAGATAATGATGATATTACTGGATCGAATAATCCTATAGAGGACCTGTGACATGTGTCTTGTATTGCTAGAAATATGTTATTAATTTGTGCTACTGGCTATGTACTGTTTTGATATATAGTAACGCTATTTTGGATAGTTATGTATATGTAGGTGATATTATACTTTAATTTGTAATTTTCAATGATAAGTTTTTTTTGTTTTGTTCTTTTAGTTGTAAATGTTGTATTCAGATTGTATGGTATGGTTTGACTGCAACTATGCTTCTTGATGGGTAAAAGAAATAAAGAAATATTGCAGAATAATGACAGCTAATATATAAAAAAAATCTGGAAATGATATAGCGACGGTCGGGGCCGTCGCTATAGCACCCAAACATTCGCGCCAAAAATAGCCTATATCGACGGTCGGGACCGTCACTATAAAACTCAGCTATTCATGCCATTAATTCCAGATAACAATGGTTGGGACCATCGCTATAGCACCCAGACATTCGAGCCAAAAACTCTATCGCGACGGTCGCAACAGATATGTACTGATCGTCGGTAAAAACTTGCAAGCGCGTTTTTGTGTGTTTTCTAGCGACGGTCCGACCATCGGTATAGATATGTATGACCGTCGCTATAGGTTTTAGCCACAGCTTCTATGACGACGGTCGCCGACCGTCGCTATAGGCTATAGCGGCGGTCTTTTAGCTTATAGCGACAGTCGGCGACCGTCGCTATAGGGCGATTTTCTAATAGTGTGTGTGTGTGTATATATATATTGTGAGATTGAGAGAGTGAGATTATATCGAATCAATTTAAGCCTATAATCAAGGAATCAGCAAAATCAAAAGCAATTTTAAATTTTTGAATCCACAATAAGATGATCTCCGGTTTGGATTAGGATTTGGAAACTGAAATAGCCCTACTTAAGTTTAGAGATTATCGTCGGTATTGTATATTATGTCCGATATATACAATATAATCGGCCGATATTTTTGATATATAAAGCAAGACAGAACATCTTAGTGATCTTACCGTTTTTCTGTGAAATCTCAATTATTGTACTGTATCGACGGGTATGAATGAAAATTTATAACTATGGTCTGAACCTTATCATCAAGATTCATCTTCATAGTAGACAACCGATTTACTAAGTCTTGAAATTCACTCGGACACACTACTTTCATATTTGTATTTTTAATTCATAATCTTTTGAGCACAAAAGTTCTATTTTGAGAAGTCTTGTTCCTATACATATATCCCAATGTTGTCCAGACACTAAGCATTAATCTCCTTAGCAACATCGTGACTATGGCTAGTCTATTGTCGCATTAAACCAATAGTCTTCTTGTTCATCTTTGTAATTTGGTGAACGTTAGGTTTTTCCGCTAACTTGACTTCTTAGTTCTCTAGTGGATCATGCAAATACTTATGATAAAGGATATCCTCCAAGCTTCCAATTACAAAATTAATTTAAAGAGGTCACTTTGATCATAGCATAAGGTGATACCTCCATTTTAACTTACCAAGGACAACTGCAACAACCTTCATGTTGCAATAACTGACTAGGTAAATGTAAGTCGGACATAGTCAGTTAAATAAATCATATATATATATATATATATATGCGTTGCCTTTTGAGCCACTTTCGTAGACAACAACGACTTGAACTTGGCTTTGATACACTTGTTGGGATATATTGGACAATCCTAATACATGTCTTTGTGTAATGAACATGATATATTAGTAATTATATATTATGGTGCCAAATATGAAGTAGCTAGCACAACAAAGAACACGAAGACTACGTGAAAATCTCTCAAATAATAAGATATAAAAATCATGGACAACCCCAAAATACATCCGCTAATTTTGAAAATAAGAAATTAAATACCTGTCTCAAGTTTTATGCTAAAACTTGAGCTACAACCAAATATATAAAATACAATAAAATCTCTTTAAAAAAAAGAAGTACTTGATCACAATTAAAATGAGAGGATGACAAGAAACTAAAGTGAGTGTAAAATATTTTTCACTATTCAGTTTAACAACCCGATGCACCCCTGCTATATATATATGTGTTTGTTATACAAGATAAGAAGATAAATTAAAGAGATAAGTGTAAATATTATCACAACTACTATAGTTATCTAATCTATATATTCGAAACCCATTTGAGCAGATAACAACAGATAACATTTGCTGCCAAAATATTGGATGGTCCAATACCCCCCCCCCCCCCCGTCAAGCGGATGGTGGTGGAATGACCGTTAGCTTGTTGTGCAAAAACTCAGATCTATTGATACCTAGGGGCTTTGTAAAAATATCGGCAACCTGATCATTCGTGGAAATAAAAGGAACGCTAAGATCTCGTCGTGCAACTTTCTCACGAACAAAATCAACTTCCACATGTTTCGTACGAGTATGGAAAACAGGATTAACATCCAAGTAAGTCGCATCGATATTATCACACCACAACACAGGTGGTTCAGACATGAATATTCCTAACTCATAAAACAAATATTGAAGCCATGTTAACTCAGCTATTGTATCGGCTAAACATTTATATTCTGCCTCCGTGGACGAACGAGCAACCGTGCATTGTTTACCATACTTCCACGAAATAAGATTTGGTCCTATGAATATGGAAAAACCTGTCGTTGATCGATGGTCCTGTTGACAACCAGCCTAGTTAAAGTCACAAAATGCTTGATGTGAATGGCTTCGCGGATTTTAAGACTAATAGACCATAATGAGCTGTATATTGTAGGTAACGAAGGATCCTCTTTACAACAACCCAGTCCGAATCAGTAGGTGAATACATTGATTAACACGCCTTATTCACAACAAATGAAATTTCTGGACGAGTTAACGTAATATACTGCAATGCACCAACTATTTGGCCAAAAAATCGAACATCAATGTGAAAAGTAATTGGAGAAACCAAAGATGAGTGATGGGTGGACGACGGTGTTCGAACTGGTTTGCAAGCAATCGTATTGGCCCATGCGATAACATCATTAATATACTTTTTCTGCGATAATAATAAACCACGTGGAGTGCGAATTGCCTTAACACCTAAGAAGAAACTAAGAGGGCCTAGATCCTTTAATGCAATTTCAGCATCAAGAGACTTCATCAATCTGTCAATTGTTGCCGAGGAGTTTCCCGTGATGATAATATCATCCACGTAAACTAACAGTATCAATTGTCGAACTCTAACAAGAATTCAGTTAGCCATTGATACCAAGCCTGAGGAGCTTGTTTGAGTCCATACAAAGACTTACGAAGTTGACAAACATGATTAGGAAATTCTTGTCCTCGTAACCTCTAGGTTGAGCCATATAAACTTTTTCGCTAACCATCCATTTAAGAAAGCATTGTTGACATCAAGTTAGTGAATATGCCATGATTAGGAGACGGCTAGGGAGAGGACTATTCGTATGGTTGTGGGCTTAACGACAAGACTAAAATCTCCACAAAATCAATGTCAGCTTCTTGATGAAAACCCTTGGCAACGAGGCGCGCCTTATATCTGTCAATCTCTCAATTGGGTTTGCGTTTAATGCGATAAACCCATTTACAACCAACAATATTCATATGAGGATGCGCTGTGGAACAAGAACCCATGTACCTTGCGAAATTAGAGCATTAATCTCCAAATCCATAGCATCACGCCATTTGCTAAATTTAAAAGCCTGTGAGTAACATGACAGTTCAATATCAGGAATCTTGTCAATAGTTATAGTGAGGGCCCCTATAACGATCGCGAATCGTATATATTTGTTTATTATTATTAAATGAATGGATTAAATTTTTATTTTTATGTGATGTGTTTAAGGTTATTTAATAACCTGGATGATGTGAATGTATAAATTTTATGTGTTGTGTCTTGTAGGAGTGAATAAATTGATTTCGCGAAAAATCGCAAAATCACTATTCACTGGGCACGTTTCTCGAGGCACTATTCATGTCCGAATATTTTACGTCTTTTTTGATTTTTATTAATTTCTATAAGATGTGTATGCAAAGGAATAATTTTTTCAAGCGTCGAAAATTTTATTTGAGTTGATATGTGATTTAATCTGTATCCGAAATATATAATATGGGTGTTCCGAATAATTGGACAAATTCCATAATAATTATTTTTATGCGTCCCAATATTTTATGGGAGTACCCATTTTAATTTTTAGTAGAGTTATTTACCAAATTTGGTACAAAAGTGGGAGTATTCGGATATATTTATGTATATATTCGGTGCAAGTGGGAAGACATTTAAGCTTTGGACCAATATAATTGTGCCAAGTGTGTGAGCTGGCCAATGAAAAAGTTACCAGGAGGGATGAGCTGGCAATATGTTGCTTATTACACTACACAATGCATAGGATTTCCAAGTATGGCAAACATCTGCCTCGGATGATTAACTCCCACAACCTCCGAAGCCTTCTTTCTCCTAGGAGAATTCTCTCTTGCTCATTCATGTTCCAAGTAACTGGAGAGTATAGAGATAAGGTAGAGAATATGCAGAGAGAGAGAGAAATTAAAGGAAGAAGAAGAAGAGGACACGGGAATAAGAAGAGAAGAAGAAGAAGGAGCACGCGAGCAAAAAGGAGGAAGAAGAGGAGTCTTAGCAGACTCCATAGCACCTTTAGGACGTCAAGCAAGAGGTAAAATCCTAACCTCAAGCTCATTTCCTCCATTGTTGAGTTTTTGAGTTTTTGAAGCTTTCTTGATGGGTTTTGATTTTCTGGAAATTGTTGGTTGTTATTGTTAGTTGTGGTTGCTTAATAATGTTACCAAGACACCTTGTAAGCTATTAACACTATTAAAGTGGAATAAAAACGAAGAATGATCTGAACCTTGGCTTAAAGGATGAAACTTTAGACTTTTTGGATAATATGGACATTCGGACGAATTTAGAGGACTGTAAAGCTATGATTTCGTTCTTGTTGTGTTTATTTGTTGTAGTGAGGTTGTAGTCCATGGGTTACAAAGTTAACCCAACTGGAATGGAGTAAAAAGGTGTAAAAACGAAGATTTGGTGTTGATTTTGGTGAAGAACACCAAGAACTCAAGAAACAGAGTACTACTTTGTACTTTGATCAAAGATTTGGACTTATTAATATTTATGGGTGCTTCTGAATTTTTGGTATGTTGTAGCCCCATAAGTTAGGAGTTCATAGAGTCCGAAATAGACCAATTTGAACGTGTATTGAAGGAGATATGAAGATCGAATGAAGGAGAGGTCGGATTGCTCGCGTTAGAGAAGCCCAGAAATCTGGGTTCTGCATGAATGGCGTTGCGGCACCGTTCATAAGGCTATAATTGGCACTGCTGCGCCGGACACGTGTCAGGCACAGACATGTCCGAATGGACTGTTTTGACCTCCAGTAATAAAATGGGCATAACTTTCTCACTCGAACTCAGATTGAGGTGATTCAAGACGATTCAGAAAGAGGAAGAGTAGATCTACAACTTTCATTATTTAAGTTTTTGGAATTGAGCTCTGTAGCAAGTCTAAATTTACCATCTTTAGGACTGATGTGTATTTGGAGGCAATCGGAGGGCGTCGGGCATTCACGTTTGCACGTGTAATGTTCCCGACCATGAAAGATAATGTTTTAAGTCCTAGAACATGACAATTATGAATTATAATGATGAGTAGTATTAATAAATGATGAATTAGATAATCGAATGAGCATGTTAAGCATGTGCGAACGAAGCGAATTAGGTGTGTGACGTATAAACGTCAAAACGTCGTGTAAAGTGTTAATGTACTTAAAAAGTTTTTCGATTCAAATGAAACGAACATTATAAGATATGGAGTAGGATTTTTATAAACCAATAAGGATGGATGACGATGAGGGTCGTAACGTTTACAAACGACGTGACGCCAAGAAATGATTAGACACGTTAGTTATTTATACCCGAACCAATGGTAAAGCCTTAAAACTACGATTCAAGGCTATGTTATGTTTAATTTAGTTAACGTTTAATGAACGGGACGCAATGTATAGCGTGACCCGTTGATGTTTGTGCGTATGTGACTAATTGTAGTATGTTTATGTGCACATATATGTGTAGGATATTGAAGAGTGTGTACTATATTATTGTAGCAGCGCAAGAGGCAAGTTTTCTAACTTTACCAAGTTACTTTATGCAAGTTTTCTATACTTTACTCAATATTATATTTGAGCAAATATTATTTATCGAGCAAGTTCCTTGATTCAATTCAAGTCACATTGAGCAAGCTTTTTGAGCTTCATTTAGCTTATTATTCATTGAGCAAGTTTATCAATCGTACAACTCTTATTTAATTGTGCGGTTATCCGATGTTATGCGAGTTTCTTGACTCCATTCAAGTTACTCATTGAGCTAGCAATATTATTTATCGAGCAAGTTCCTTGATTCAATTCAAGTCACATTGAGCAAGCTTTTTGAGCTTCATTTAGCTTATTATTCATTGAGCAAGTTTATCAATCGTACAACTCTTATTTAATTGTGCGGTTATCCGATGTTATGCGAGTTTCTTGACTCCATTCAAGTTACTCATTGAGCTAGCAATTATTGTGCAATTATTCATACTTTTATTCAAAGTATTGCAATGAAAGCCCATTTCATGCAATGTTATATATTGTGTGAATCCAAAGATTGTGAATTGTTATTCATTCAAGATATTATTGATGCTATTATGTATGTTATTGATATTTTTAAGAGTTCTATATACCGAGAACTATTGAGATTGTCGTCTAAGCCAATTGTTTCGGCTAGACTTTCATTGAGATGCTTTCTTGATATACCATCGAGATATTATTAGATGTAGCTATCTGACCTTATTGATTTGGTTCGGATTTCTAAAAACTGAGAAGAACAATCCTTTAATTAGGGGGAAAAAAATTTTGGTCAGTTATACCGATCGTCCTCTACCAAGGACAAGTAGACGTTACGTGTTGTACAACATAGGGTACAAATAGGCTGATCACCTAGAAGTGCCCGGAAGAAAAATATCAGTTTATAGTCTATACCAACTATTAAACCTATTATAAGAAGCAAGAGTTCAATAGTCATCGGACCACTCAGCATGTTTTCAGAAGTATTGTTAATGAATTGGAATAATATATCATATTCTTAATCATTGAGATATCGTTCACAACTATTGTTCAGTTGTTGAACTGAAAACATGATTCTTAATGTTGTTATTTTACCAACTGTATTACTTGTTGAGCAATCGAATGCTCATTCTTGCTATGAATTGCATGCTTTCAGCAAAGCCAGAGCAGGGCGAGACGTCACGCAAGGACAAAGGCAAAGGAAAAGTAACGGAATAGAGGATATTGTATCATATCCACTTTTGTAATAGTTTATGTTATGTATGTTGATGTTTATGGATTGTATTATTAATTTATGATGTTATGTTTTATGTCTTAGTAAAGGTCTTAGAACTTGGGATTTGTAGAGTAAGAAGGACTGTAATAATTAGTAATTACATTTATGTCCTTGTGATTGAATGCATGGGTAGAATAGATGATGAATGTGTAGTACCGTGAGCACCGAATCTGTGGATAAAGAGACCTCGGATTTGGGGGCGTCACAGCCTCTGCTGTGGATTGATTCATTTTAAGCAACATTGCTCGAGTCACCATGCCAGTTTGTTGAGGATTGCACTGCAAAGAGTTCGTTATTACGTTGTCGCGACAGAGTGCCTGATATTAGAGGCAAGCTGTAAGCCAAGAGAAAATATAGGAGATGATGAGAGGATTGGGGAATCACCAGATAGTGAACGAACTAGAGGAGTGGTCGATTGAGAGGAATAAAAGGGTGGTAGCACTATTGTTGCCCGATAGAGAGATGAAAGGGAATTTTCTTTTGGAGGAGGAAACTCGAAGGAGATTGAGCGAGTGTTTGTATGTGATGGAAGCCTTGAGGAATTGGGATGACTATGAGTGGAGACAGATTACATCGCAGAAGTCCAAGTAGGATTAGAGACCGACGGAGAGAGGTAATTGGTAAGAGGGTGCATATGAAGACTACTGGGCTGGAAAAAATGTGCTACGGCCTAAACATTGGACTAATTTGTGGAGGGAACAACTAAGCAGGTTGTAAGGGAAAAAATTCTTCATTAAACCACACATGACGTGCCACATACAACCTATTTGTGAGGCCTATTATCTTGATAATTACGTGATCAATTATTAGAGTTTCGGTTATTCTCATTCCGATGGTTACGATTAAAATAGCCATTACCATTCCTTCGTTTTGATGTTCGTTGAACAAAATTAACAGATGGTGGGATGAAAGTGGCCTTAGTAGGAATTTCTGAGGAACGAGTCTGGCTTGGAGGGGATATAGGAGCACCGAAAAAATGTTGGGTGAGCAACTCTTGATTCATTAGAGTGTTGTGAAGATCAGTGAAGGAAATAGGTTCCGGCTGATTTGTGATAGAAGGAATTACGCTATGAAATTCTTGGCATAATCCTTTGAGAATTATATATGCAAGTAAACTCTGACATACACATGGGTCGTCTGGCGACTGCAAGTTGGTCATTGATTGCTTTTGCCCGATAAAGATAGTTAGAGATGGAATCATCATTTTGCTTGATTTCCTGAAGGCTAAGACGGAGATTCATAATTCTTGTTATAGAAGGTGATGCATATGCAGACTCAAGCATTGTCCATAACTCGCGGGATGACTGTGCATCGAGAATTAACGGAACGATGTCCTCACGAAGAGATGAGATTAATAAACTAAGCAGGTTTTGGTCCTGCTGATACTAGATCAAGTAATCTGGGTTATCAACGGGTGCTACACCCGCGACAATGGCATGGATTTTTTCTGGTGACGGTACAGTTGTTCAATCAATGAATCGCTTCAACTTGTTTCCTCGTAGAAAAGGCAAGAGTTGAGCCTTCCATGAAAGGTAGTTACCTGGGTGAAGTTTCATCACTAGTGTTTGAGTTGGATTTGTTAAATTGAGCGGTGACGTGAGAGTGTTCACCGTGAACTGTTGTTGGGAACCAGTTGAGGAGGATTCGGGTGACGACATGATATCGGTTTTGCAACTCTGATACCAAGTTAAAATGAGAGGATAACAAGAACTAAAGTGAGTGTAAAATGTTTTTCACTATTTAGTTTAACAACCGGATGCACCCTTGCTATATACATGTATTTGTTATACAAAATAAGAAGATAAATAAAAGAGATAAGTGTAAATATTATCACAACTATTACAGCTATCTAATCTATATATTCGAAACTCATTTGAGTGGATAACAGCGGATAACATTTGCCGCCGAAAATATCGGATGGTCCAATAATCACAAAACTCATAACAATCTTGTATTTACCTCTCTCTTTCTTTGGTATTATCCAGCACCCTTAGAATTCTCTTACTATAGACTCTCTCAACACATAACCATGGTTCTTGAATCCATCTATGTCTATTACTTCCACTCCTTTAAGCTTGAATCTATCCCTATTTCAAATATTTTTATCTCATTCTTTCCACTATGAGCTGCCAACAAATAATATCTATATCCCTCTATTTATAACAAAGGTAGCACCGGTATATTATGTGAATCTCATAGATTTTCAACGTGAAAATTGCATGGTTTACCTTATATTAAGGACATCTGCAAAGAATCGAGGAGTGAATATGCTTGCTATTAATGCAAGACTTTGATTTTTAACCAAAATGCAGTCAACAAGTGAGAAATGTATAAGCCAACAAGTAAGACTGTTTGATCCTGCATGGGTGAGTGTTAGAATTTAAGAACGAATAATAGCACACACACATAAATTATATGAAGAATGAAAAAAATAAGAACACACGATATACCCAGGTTCACCAATTTGGTTAATCCTGTTTGTCTGATGTATTCATAAGATGTCGCACACGCTCTACAATAATCTACACACCAAACAATATTTTATAGTAACTAGAAAATCCTAACTGTTATAACATGGGTTCAAGTCCAATACATTAGTAAAACCCAAGATTGTGTTATTAATAAATCTCCAAGCTCAATTACACCTGTCGTAGTGGTCATTAGTCGGACCTGCAGAAGTACGAGTCAGTCCCAATGGTGAAGAAGATATAAAACAAAATAATTTTCGATAGTACAGATTTTGTGACTAACAGATGTTGCTTAACGACAATTAGTTAATTAAGGTTTCTAGTTTCTAAAGAAAAGTAAATTAATTACTTCCTTATATAAACAACATAATTATTAAACAATGTGGCAATTTATTCGGATCAATTAAAGAGAGACCAAGGGAGTATTTGTTTATAGTGTGGCAAAAAGAGACCCGAAATTCATAAACTTATCCCACAACTTACTATGCGTCAAACTTATAGAAATGAGTTTTATTTATATAGAAAGAGATGAACTTGTCCCGCAACTTACCATCTCTATCAGTTATAGAAATTAGTTTTATTTGATTAGTATGAGGGTTTCAGCCTTGATGGCATTCGTTATACAATTCGAAACCTCTTTCTGTAAATTGCAACTCATTCTTGTAGACATGGTAAGTTGGAAACAACTTCATACAACTGAAATCCAGCAAGAACGTGGTCACTACATATACAATAAATAAATCTTCATACGGTAGTGTTTCAACCAATCCAATGACTCGTGATAAAATTTAAATTATAAGAATAACAATTAAAAAATTAAATAAAGCACCTTTAGAATATCATGATATCATGATAGCATTTGGTTACAGCTTCCACCTTTAGAATATAACAAAGGTGTGACACAACATGTGAAGAAAAATATATGTTTTATTGGTGGTGTTTCAGCTTTCAACCAATCCAAATGAGTCAAGATTAAGAAAAAAATAACAATAACTGAATTAAATAAAGAACCTCCTAGCTACTAAATAAAATACAGGGTGGTTGTTCAGCTTGAGTACTCTTAGTTTGGAGTGAAAGGGGTAGCACTTAAAAGTAAGCTAGTTTTTCTCTTAAGAGTGGCTCCCAAGACCTCATTCATGTCAAGAGCATCTGGCTTCAATCCATTTGGCATTGTCCAGTCGAAGTGGTATAACAATAGAGCAAGAGGTAACTCGATACTGGCTATACCAAATGCTATGCCAGGGCAAGATCTCCTACCTGCTCCAAAGGGAATATAATTAAGGTTTGTGCCATTGTAATCTATAGATTTGTTTTCAAATCTCTCTGGTTCAAAACTCTCCGCGTTAACCCAATATTCAGTATCCCTCCCGATTGCCCACGCATTAACCATAAGCTTGGTCCCCACAGGTATAGCGTATCCTTCAACCTCACATTGCTCCCTGCATTCTTTAGGGAGTAGCAGGGGAGCAGGTGGGTGCAAGCGTAGTGTTTCTTTGATTATCAACTTCATGTAGCTTAATCCTTGAACATCAGCTTCATGTATTTTTGTCTTTCCCTTGAAAGCTTGTCTAACTTCATCTTGTACCTTCTCCATTACTCTAGGGTTTCTTATCAACTCAGGCATTGTCCAGTCAAGTGTTGTTGAAGCAGTGTCAGTTCCAGCTGTAAGCATATCCTGTAATACCAATATACATGCATATTAAAATTTTAATGATTCTAGTATTTACTAAGAATTAAAGATTTAAATAGATTTTTTTTATAATAATAATAATAATAAAAAGAAGCTAGAATTAAGGTCAATACTTACACAAATGATGCCCTGGATGTTGTCAGAAGTAATGGGAAACTGAAGGCCCCCTTTCTCTTGAACTCTCAAAAGAACATCAACTAGATCTTCCTCCCCTTCAACGCGGCCATCACTATTCTTTGTCATGACCCTTTTCTCTTCATGCTCCTTGATGATATTGTAAAAGATCTGGTCAAGCCGCTTCCTAACCTTCTCAAGTTTAGACCTCAATCCACTAAAAAGATGAAGGAATCTATAGGAAGGAAACAAATCAACAATATCAAAGCCTCCTCCCAAAGCTGCCATCAAGTCAATGAGGTGAACCAACTCATCTTGGTACTTGCTTTTCTCTCCTATCGCCGCTCGGCAAGTTATGGCATTTGTCAATGAGGTAAACTTGTGAGTAAGATTGATAGGCGAATCCAACGACGACTTAATTGATTGGACTAAATTCCATGCCTCATCCTCACGAATAGAGCGAAAAGAATTGACTTTGTTGGCAGTGAGGAGTTCTACGGTGCATACTTTACGCATTTGCCTCCAATAATCATCGTAGTCATTAAAAACAACATCTTTACAGCCTTTCAATATAATCTTGCTCAGCTGAAGTTGTGCCCTATCCGAAAAGGCACGATCGTGGGTTTTGAATACCTCTTTTGCCACTCGTGATGATGAGACTACTATCGCTGATATTTCAGCGAGTTGAAGATGCATGATTGGTCCATGTTTTTGGGACAAATCTCGGAGAGCTCGATGTTGTACTTCACCTGCCAATTCGAGTATGTTTCCGATGAGTGGTAGCTTTCGTGGGCCGGGAGGCAAATTTTGATGAACCCTTGTTTTTCTAAATGATCTTTTGAGTAGGATCAAGATGGAGATAAAAAGAAAAGAGATTAGGATTGAAATTAGAGAATTGAGCTCCATTATATTATAGCTATATTAATATTGTAGCAATAGCTATAGATCAAATCAAATCAGAAAGAATAGAATATATCGGATATATGTTGCTTCAATACTTCTTCTTCTTGTTGTGGATACTAATGGCCATCTTCAACCCTATATATATGCATGCATTGCTTGAGTCATGAAGTCAAATTAAGATATAATTTCATTCCATTCAGTCAACGAATCAAAGAATTTGGAGGATTCAAACTAGGTTGCTTGAGATCGGAAATACTAGTTCAAAACAAGTTGCAAAAACATTATCCTTCTATGAACTAGCTTATTAAGGAATTTGTAGTAGTTGAAGGGAGGGTGTAATAATACAAATAGAATAAGTTATCACCATGCATGTAGGGACTGGATTTTAGTGCGAGTTTTTGCTAAAATTGTTATCAATAATACTACCACGTCTAGCAACCGGTTGAATTTTTTTTTATTTTTGTAATTTTTTTTTCTTTTGACTCCCAAAAAATTTATAAGATCTATTGGAACTAAATTTTTTTAAAAAAACAGTGATTTAAGGTTCAACGAGAGAAAAACATGCGCTGAAATTTGAAGCAGGTGGTATGGTTAAATGAAAGCATCTATATGCTCATTCTGTTTTAGTATCGTTGGATCCTACATTCTGTTAGGGAAGGACAAAAGGTGCAATAGAGGAGTCACTTGTGCTATATATCTGGCCTAGAATTCTGTTTTGGTGTTCTACATTCTCTTATTGTTGTAGGTTTTGTAAGCTGCCAAACTTTGTAATTCTTATGTGGCCTAAATATCCAAAGCTTAATTATGGATTCGCCACTTTTGTTCTGATTTAGGTATGCAATGAAATTTCTTTTTGTCGATAAAGAAAAAAAAGTGTTTACTTTGCCAATTGAGAAGTTGTTTTGAAACTGATTGATAATTTAAAAATGTGTATAATTCAACCTAATTTTGGTGACGTAAAAGAATTCATCTCTATCCTTAATAATGTAGTAATTAATAATATCTGAATTTATTTATGTAAAATAAAAGCAAACAAGAATAATTTATTGATTAATTGAGGCGTGTGTAAACTTTATTCACAGGGATATATTCGTCATACAAAGAATAACTCCAAACAATGCACAAGGTCTTATCGTTAACCCTATTCAAGAATTTCTTCTTTGCTTACGTGCATTCCAACCACCAAGGTCACAAGAACATCTACTGTTTCTAGTAGACACGTGCGAGTTTTGGAATAAGGATAAAGTCTAACAATATTATGGAGATTGAGGCCTCTCTATATACAAGATTTGTGAAAAGATTTAATTACATAGTTGATTGGAAAACAACTAATTGATTTTTAATTTGTTTGAGATAATCAAAAGTCTACATCTGACAAATTAAGTCTCAGAGACTCAATATATAAAAATTAAGTCTCAGAGACGCAATATATAATTTTAATAGACTATTTCACTCATTATTAATTGAAGTTGAATTGTATACTACAAATGATATTGGCGCAAATAATTTCATTCCGGTGCATGCAAGGCCCAATGACCCACGTGTTTTACATGAGTTTTGAGTCAGATGTTTCTAAAAAAACCAATCATATAATTGATGAAATCATTCCCAAGAGAACACAGCTGTAAATCATGTTTAAGGTATTAAGAAAGGTCAAATGCAATGTACTTGGAAACAAACGAGTGAATTATTTAAAAAAGTCACCAGTAAACTTACTGGTGTTTGGCAACTACGAGAAGAGACATCCACCAAAGTAGGATCCCAAAAAATCCAACCAAGAAATTTTCTGCTGGAGTTGGAAAAGGCAAATGAACCCACTATCACAAATAACCTAGCTGAGAGTAAATCCAACTGAGTTAAAAACAAAATTATTTATAAAACTTAGGTTCAGCATCTCATCCTTTTTTACACATAATAGCCAACAATCATAACGTGTAAGAAACATATATCTTTTGTTGTTGGTGTTTCAACTTTGAACCAATCCCCAATTTAATACCAATACATACATATACATATGTATGTATAACTAGATTAAATAAAGCACCTCCTAACTACCATATATAGTCCTTTATTAAATCTGACATAATTAAGGTGGTTGTTCAGCTTGAGTCCTTATTTAGGGTGTAAGAGGTAGCACTTAAAAGTAAGTTGGTTTTTCTTTTAAGAGTGGCTCCCAAAACCTCATTCATATCAAGAGCACTTGGCTTAATCCCATCAGGCATTCCCCAGTTGAAATGGTATAGAAGTAGAGCAAGAGGTAACTCAATAGTAGCTATACCAAATGCAATGCCTGGGCACGATCTCCTACCGGCTCCAAATGGGATATAGTTAAGATTTGTGCCATTGTAATCTATAGATTTGTTGTCAAATCTCTCTGGTTCAAAACTCTCTGCGTTAACCCAGTATTCAGGATCCCTCCCGATCGCCCATGCATTGACAATAAGCTTGGTCCTGACAGGTATAGTGTACCCTTCAATCACACATTGTTCCCTACATTCTTTAGGGAGTAACAAGGGAGCAGGTGGGTGCAAGCGTAGAGTTTCTTTAATCACTAGCTTTAGGTAACTTAACCCTTGCACGTCATCTTCATGTATTTTTGTCTTTCCCTTGAAAGCTTCTCTAACTTCATCTTGTGCCTTGCGTAACACACTAGGGTTTCTTACTAACTCAGACATTGCCCAATCAAGCGCTGTTGAAGCAGTATCAGTTCCAGCTGTGAGCATATCCTGCGGACCATCAGATATACATATTAGAAAAGTTGAGAATTTTAGTTACGAGTGAACTATAAATTAACTTTTTTATCATCTTAATTTTTTTTCTCTAAGGATGAATTGAATACTTACACAAATAATTCCTTGTATATTGTTGGAGCTAATGGGAAACTGAAGGCCACCTTTCTCTTGAACTCTCAAAAGAACATCAACTAGATCTTCCTCCCCCGCAACACGGCCATCACTATTCTTTGTTTTAGCCCTTTTCTCTTCATGCTCCTTAATGATATTGTAAAAAATTTCATCAAGCTGTTTCCTAACCTTCTCCAATTTAGACCTCAATCCACTCAAAACATGAAGAAACTTATACGAAGGAAACAAATCAGCAACATCAAATCCTCCCCCTAAAGCTGCCATCAGCTCAATCAAATGAACCAACTCATCTTGATACTTGCTCCTCTCTCCAATCGCGGCTCGACAAGTTATTGCATTTGTCAATGAGGTAAACTTGTGGGTAAGATTGATAGGCGAATCCAACGACTTTTTAATCGACTCAACCAAATTCCACGCTTCATCCTCACGAATAGCGCGAAAAGAGTTCACTTTATTTGCAGTGAGGAGCTCAACTGTGCATATTTTACGCATTTGCCTCCAATAATCGTCATAGTCATTAAAAACCACGTCTTTGCAGCCTTTCAATATAACCTTGCTAAGCTGAAGTTGTGCCCTATCGCAAAACGCAAGATCATTTGTTTTTAGTACCTCTTTGGCAACTTTAGAGGATGAGACAACAATAGCGGAAATTTCAGCAAGTTGTAGGTGCATTATAGGGCCATGTTTTTGTGACAATTTGGCTAGCACTCGGTGTTGAATTTCACCTGCCAATTCTAGTATGTTTCCTATAATAGGTAATTTTCGGGGTCCGGGAGGGAGATTTTTAGTTGTTTTGGATGATTTTTTGAGTAGGAAAAAGAAGAGAATAGTGAGAAAAGAGATGAAAAATAATGGAAATTGAAGTTCCATTATTATTAGAGTTAAGGAGAGTAGATAGGATAAGAGAATTGGATGGTGTGGGTGTATTTTGAAAATATTATTGGTGTTTATATAAGGATCAGTTCAAGTATGATATCAAATAGTTGGTGGATCGAGCTAGGCAGATTAATTCGATCATTATTCAAACGAGGTTGCTTTGACCCATGGCATTTTCTAGCAACTTAATTTGACTGATAGTATGTACATTCTTGGTGCATCTTCATAACAGTTGATCAAGCGTTTTGAGAGAGAGTACGTATTACTATGATATAGATTCTTAATATCTCTTTCTAATAACTTAAGAATTTAGATGAGTCGGTAATTACTTAAAGCCTCTGTGAGGACTCCACAAGTTTAATGATTTTGTGTTGCACATTTTTTTTCTCTTTTATCCTGCAATTTTAGATATATTATTTTGTCATTTTTAATATTAATTTTTTATATCTTTATATTTACTACTCTAAATTTTATAAAAAAATTTATTTTATCTCACATAATTTTTATACTCAAGGTCACTAATATTAACAATAGTGGTTCGTGCACAATCGTGTACGTACGTAATAGTAAGATAATTATTAAATTTGTATTAAAAAAAATTGTATTTGTATGTTTGTGTTTGTTACTATTAGTTGCATGGTGACCGTCTAAATAAGGTCCGATTGATAAATTATAAAATATCAAAATTGGAAAAGTAAAATTATTTATATAATTTACTAATTAGTGTGAAAATATTAACATATGGACCAATTTCATTATATATATATACACACGGTTCGGTTCTCTGAAAGATCGGTCTGTTAACGGTCCGTCGTCAAAGACTTTGACGACAGAGATGTCCGTCGTTAAAGACCGATCTATTAACGGACCGATCTGTCGGAGAACCGAATTCTATATATATATATATATATATATATATATATATATATATATATATATATATATAATATAAAATTGAAGTTCCGTCTACGTTTACTATTGCCCCCGGCTGAAATTCAACCTATAAGAAAGGCGTGGCTGAAATTCAATATATAAAAAAGGCATGTAGTACTCAAATCACGACATCTGACGTTTACGTTTAGCTAAGAACAGTACTCAAGTAAAAAATAATAATAATAATTGTGGCGGACCAATTATTGAGGTGTCAGTCCCTTGGTCATACCTCTAGACTAAGCCATTGGTGTCACCAGTCCATTCCACTGGCAAATTGTTCAAGCAGTCAGCAAATTCTTTCTATATTTTATTTAATCTGCAAAAATAAAATCATTTATATAATTAATTTACTAATTAGTGTGAAAATATTAACGTATGGACCGACTTCATTCTAAAAATATAAGCATATACTAAAATTGAAGTTATGCTATATTATATTGATTATTGAGTTTATTCCGTCTGCATCATACTTTTATTATAATAACTTTTCAATATATACTTCTAGTACTTGTATATTATAATTATCTCTATTAATAAAGACTCTAGCTTTAGCTTTTGATAACTTTTACTGATGAGTTTGAGTTACAAACTAACATAAAAGATAAAATTAAATAAAAACTAATTTCTATCTTTACATTATTCTACTTCCACTTATTTATCTCTCCACTATTTTCACATTTTACTCCCACTTACCCACTTATCTTTCCCCTATATATTTCTCTTTTCATTATTCCAAATTTCCAAATTAATTATTTTAATTTAGTAATATTTAAAAAAAAAATTACACACACATGAGTGTTTGTGCAACAAACTTGTGATAATATAAAGCGTGAGACTTTTGTAACTATTTTTTTTTTAGTGATCCTAGATCGAATATACATAATAATCAAGAGTTTTATTTGTTTTTCTCTCACTTTCCTTTAATTATCACCGTTTTTCTTCTCTCCCAACTTTCCTATTTTTTTTATCCATCAGTCTCAATCAATTTACTGCAGTTTTCTTTCTCACTTTGCTTGGAGACTAGGTATCAACCTATCATAAAGTTTGGCTATTTTTTCTCATGCTCATTAAAAAGTTGGGCTAAACGGCCGCCCATAACTACTTGTAGTATTACTCTCTCCATTTCACATTTTTTTCAAGCTTATTTATAAAATCCTATATTTTAAAATTAATACTTTTATTTGATTTTGATCAATACAATATTTACATTGTTAATCACGTAAACATAATTGCTAAGATTTGTTAGCTTGTGATACGAATAATTCACATTACAATTTAAATCGTAAAAATTCGCGAAATAACTAAAAATAAAGTCAAATGTGATTCTTTTTATAAAAATAAAATAAAATAAATAAAAAACAAAGTAAGTTCCACACATGCTAAAGTCAGACGGATCGGATAATTTTAATACGAAAACTCATTATATACTCTTGAACGAACTTTTCACTTATTACTAAATTAGTTTTAATATACTTTAGCACACCCAATATTACATTGTTAAATCACCCAAAAGGCCAAAAGTAGGGCCCGGGTCTATAATATATTCTTATAAAATTTCAATTTCCTCAAAATTTTAAGATTTTCTTCTCTTCTAATTTGTCCTGCATATTGTCTTAATATTTTTATTTATTGATTTACGTATAAAATAGACTATGAATAATTGATATGGAATAAATAAATAATAATTGTCGACTCAGACAGTGCCATTGGTGTCACCAGTCCATTCCACCGGCAATTGTTCAAGCAGTCAGTAAATTTTTTATATATTTTATTTAAACCGGAAAAATAAAATTATTTACATAATTTATTAATTAGTTTGAAAATATTAACGTATGGACCAACTTCATTCTAAAAAATATACTCCCTCCGTCCCAAATTAATTGCTCAATTTTGACTTTTAAAAGTCAAATTGACCATTTTTAAAACTAATCTTTTTACTATCTTTGTTAAAATATAGATGAAGAGATTATAACCAAAAGAAAGTATATACAATTTATTACTAACCCTAATTTTTATAATTTTAGAAATATATTTATATATGCTTAATTATTAATTTTAAAAATAATTAATTTAACTTAAAAAATTAAAATTGAGTAATTAATTTGGGACGGAGTGATAATATATAATAAAATTGAAGTTATGCTATATTATATTGATTATTGAGTTTGTTTCGTCTACATCATACTTTTACTATAATAACTTTTCTTCAATATATACTTCTAGTACTTGTATATTATAATTATAATTATCTCTATTAATAAATACTCTAGTTTTTGATAACTTTTTCCGGTGAGTTTGGGTTACAAATTAACATAAAAAATAAAAAATAGAAAAAATTAATTTCTATCTTTACATTATTCTTCTCCCACTTATTTATCTCTCCACCATTTTCACATTTTACTCACTTACCCACTTATCTCTCCCCTATATATTTCTCTTTTCATTATTCCAAATTTTATTATTAATTATTTAATTAATATTTATAAAAAAAAAAAAGTTACACACACGTGAGTGTGTGCCCAACAAACTAGTAGTGATAATATAAAACGTGAGACTTTTGTAACTATTTTTTTAGTAATTCTAGATCACATATGATAATCAAGTGTTTTATTTATTTCTCTCCCGCTTTTCCTATTTTTTTATGTATGTTTTATTATTTTCTTTCTCACTTTGCTTGGAGACTAGTTACGAGAAAGTCTGGCTATTTTTTCTCATGCTTATTAAAAAATAAAAAGTATATATTTAACGTCACTGACTCGCTACCTACGCATTTTCTGCGAAGATGGGCTAAACGGCCGCCCATAAGTACTAGGTAGAGTAGTAAGTATTACTCTCTTCGTTTCACATGTTTTTTAAGCTCATTTATAAAATACTATATTTTAAAATTAATACTTTTATTTGATTTTGATTAATACAATATTTACATCGTTAATCACGTGAATTTGGACATAATTGCTAAGATTTGTTAGTTTGTGATACGAATAATTCACATTACAATTTAAATTGCAAAATTTTGCAAAGGAACCTAGTTCTTTATTTATATTATTATTAATTAGTAACCTACTAAGTCTTCTCATCACATGCTCAAAAATTTACTTATATTACTTATATTAGTCCGTCCATATTATACTTAATTAGACCAAACAGTTGGTTAGATTTTATATAAATATAATTAATATTATCCCATAAAATATTATTACATAAATGTCATCGATTCTATTTTTATTAAAAGTTAATGGAGACTTACATTGAAAAAGATGTATTTGATATCATTGAAAATGAAGGGATTGTAAAAAAAAAATTGGATCATGAAAAATGAATTTACAATGATTTTAATATATTTTAATGAATCTATATTTGGTGAATTATTTTAATTATTATTACTTTTACCTATCAATCTGTTTTAATTATTTATAATTATAAATATGACATAAAAACTCTCCAAAAATATATAAGTTTGCCGAGTTTCTCCTTTTTGTTTACGTTTGTTCTATATAAGACCAAATTTTGTTGAGTTCATTTTCTTGACTTTTTAAAAAGTTATTCTTCACTTACATGTTTGAAAAATATGGTGGTATGGCGTAACCCGACAAAGACTTTATTATATTATTATTATTATTATAGAAAAATTCCATCACCACTCTTTCTATGCCCATTACTGTTTTCCATGTAGGCACACATTTTTTGACTAAAGAGTATATACTCTATGTTTTAAATGGGCAGTCATGTTTTACTTTTGATTATATTTAATATATATTAAAAATATTAAGCATTATATTTTAATAGTAATTCACTTATTATTAAATAATATATTTTAAATAATTACAATTTTCGTAATTGCCATTACAAAATTAAATGAATTCATATCATTCTTGAATTTCAAAATATATAAAATCAACTTAAAAAAGTTAATACTGGCCTTGTAATTTAAAAAGGCAAAAAAACATACTAACAAAATTATGTACAAGGGTGTTAATGTTACTTTTTAATATTTTTCATAAAAGTATTAAAGATAATATGAAACTCTCATTCAAGAAACGATTAATCAAGGGAACTGATAAATTCACCCCCTTTTTTGTTATTTCTACCCATATGGCCCACACATTAATTATGGTTGAGTAACTTAATAACAATACAAAATTTGTTTTCCAAAATTGTCCTCACCTGTCTAACATATTACAATAAACATGTTGTATAATAAACTTGACTTCAAAACCATATTACAAGTAACCATAACATCTTCTAATAAACTTTTAATTCTATCACTGTTGGATCATCAAATTTACTTTCTTTAAAAGTCTAAACTGGCATCATGTAAACTTGTTGCAGGTGCATCATCAGTCCAAATTTGGCACCAAAACTGTAGACATAGATGAACAGAATAGAAAAATAAAAGAATTAAAAATATGTTTATTTTTAAGACACTCAGATTATATATAAACAAATTTCATTTGAAACATCTTTCTTCTTTTTGAATGAATTACAGTAGGGATACATCAGATAATCCATGACCTTGGTTAGTACTGAAAAATCAAAATGAGTTAAAAAAAACTAAATAATATTAAAAGCAGAACGAGAATGGTTATTAGTAATTTTAAGAGTTAAACTCCAGGAAAATATAAGGAGAAGAAATTTAAGAAGGCCAAAATAACAAGTTTTTTTGTATTCATCACCTAGTGTCCGAGCATAAAATTGAGAACAAGTACTCAATGGTAAAATGGTTAAAATGCAGAGTATCAAGATCTCATTTGACAAGTTGAACTATAATTCAGTCCACGTCCAGTGCTTATTATGTCAGCTTCAGAACAAGTATTAGGTACTATTCATCATACAATTATTAAATTTAGCTTGCATACATAATATATATATATATATATATATATATATATATATATATAATCCTAATCATAGAAACTCTATTCATATGGCACACAATATGATACCAAGAACAGAAGAGACGAGTGAAATTTCCAATGAGATGTGCAAATGTGAAGCAAATCATATAATAAAAATGATTCACGCAAACTAAATACATAAGAATCAAATTATCAATATGAATTTTAATAAGCTTACATCTTTCATATTATCAAAAAAAAAAGTTAGGGTTTATGAAAAAAAAATTGTTCACCGATAAATATTTTATCTATTTTAAACTAAAATATTGCCTCAATTACAAATAATAAAAAAACCCACAAAAAACTATAAATACAGTTCATAAATTAAAAGGCTAAATAAGGGATATATATGAATTTGAGGATATATATGAATTTTTTTTACCTCAAATTGAACCAATCTTGTACTAGATAGCCTTTTTGCATAGAGAAATTTTTAATGTGAACACTGCATATACCAAGTTAAAGAAAATAATCGAGTTTGATTCTCAAATTATGAAGGAAAAACTTAGATTTATTCGGAAGGAGAGAGAGAAAGAGAAAAAGTTGAAGAACAGAAAAACTTACATATGTTCGGAAAGAGAAAAAAAAGAAAAAATTGAGGAACATGGAGAGTCTGAGCAAAGCAAGAAGAATATTAAGTGAGAACAATTTTGGAAAATAAATTTTGAATTGTTGTTAAGTTATTCAACCATGGTTAATGTATGGTTAATGTGGACAGAAATAACAAAACGAGGATGGATTTATCAATTCCCTTAATCAACCGTAAATACCATGTATAGACTAGACTACATCTGCCAATAAAAATGATGAATGACATATAACTATTTGTATTAATTTAATATGAAACTCTCATTTAAGAAACGATTAATTGACCGTAAATACCATGTATAGACTGGACTACATTTGTCTGTAAAAATAATGAATGACATACAACTATTTATACTAATTTATTTAACATCTTTAAGCTTTATTTAATCTCATAGTCTATATTTTTTAATTTCTAACGATTTCATAATTAGTCCCACCAGTTTGTGTGCAAGAATCATAGCTCCCAGCACAATTTGAAACAAAATGCAAACCATCTACGATATGAATCAAAATGCAAACCATCAAAGATATAAACCAAAACGCCAACCATCTACAATACGTATCAACAGACTATTACAAATCACCAGAACTGATCCCAGTAATATTTTCCACCCACCAGAGCAGGAGAGATATAGAGAGAGGCACGTCAAAGTGCAGCCGGTGAAGAATAATAGGATCGTCCACCTTAAAATTTTAGGCAGACACAAGTTATAACAAATTCCTCCACTCTCAAAATCCCCATCCCACAAAAAGAAAAATGAAGAAATCCCAACTACCATAACTTAAAGCAATGTGAGATCAATCATAATTACAGAAATGAAATAGCTTGATGAGTAGAACCTCCGGTTACGTACGCTCCAAAATCAGCTTTTCAGTAATAGCCAACCCCTTTCATTTCTGCTTGCGTAGATTTCTGAGTGTCGGTTCCTTTTCCTAAAAACACAAGTCTTCCTGCAAGGCCCACATAAACTAAACTTTGAAAACAAGAGCTGCATATTATTATGTAAAACTAGAGTGGAACCAAAATATTATTCACACAATCTTACCGCTAGGATGCCAGTTCACTAGAAATCAATAAAAAAGTAATGCTGAAAATGCTTTACCATTGTACTTGATTTATTCAAGGACTCATCTTCAGGCACAGTTATCATGCTATGCTAGTCTACTAAAAGTTAGAATATAGAGCATGCGATGCTTCCTATATAATTCTTACTAGTTTTAGCATAAATGCTTCATAAACCAAAAAAACAGAACTTAATCTAGCATGGAAAGGGTATTAACACTACACAGCAAATTTTCTACTGAGATCAACTTCAAATTGCTTTCTGACCTCAACAAATTTCATACAAGCTGAACAAACCATGACTGGTACTATAGGTGGCCAAGAAATGCAATAATGGAAATGGTGTTTTCATTTTCCAAGTAATCTTTATAAATTTGCACTGCTATTGTTCCTTACATATTCAATCTGCTTCACGCAGAAAGATCCCTGCTGGGGAGAACTAAGATGCTATTCAAGTATCCTTTTGTTTCCCAAGAAAGGGTTGGTTCTCCTGTCAAAAAAGGAAGTGTTGTGTTTCAAGAGCCTAGGTGTAACACTCCAGTCTCACATCGAAAGATATGGAAAAAAATTTGTCTATATATAAAGAATTAAGTTACTAACAATAGTACCTTCAGTCATGACCTTTTAGGTGAGCCTATTGTGGGCTAAGATGACACAAGAAGATACTATTATGTTAGTGGTTTAAGGCCTTGTTTGGATCATAGTTATCAAGGTGACAAGTCGAGGCGAGGCGAGGCGACAACTGGGAGCTTAAGCGCTTAGGCGACGAGGCACCCGACTAGTCGTCTACAAGTCGACAACTCGCTAACAATGTAAATTTTATACGTATAAAAGTATATATATTTAACATTTATATGAATATTTACATATTTATATTTCTAATGATTTACCATATTCATAATGCATGTTGTAGCATATCAAATCACGACAAGAAGTGAACAAGATCAAGTCTAAATGATAATTTTACTATAGTTGTAATTTTTTGAACTTGTACCAACTTCAAAATATATAAATGGTGATACCTTTGTAATATTTATTTTAATTCAATATAATTCTTAAACTTTATGTTTAGTTTTTTAAGTTTTAACATTGTATATATAGAATACCATAAATTTCAATAATTTGGCAAATAGTGGTGGTGTTATCATAATTTAAGAAAGCTATTTTTATACCCCTACGTTCCGCATAAACAGTTTCATTTAAATTTGATTTTAATTAATTTGTAAAATACTAAAATTTAAAGTGTCATATAAATTTATTTTCATTTCAAAACAACAATTTTGTATTAGTAGTCTTTTTTTTTTAAAGTAGTTTACACTATCAACTATTACATTAATCAAACTTAAATAAATGTCCTACCAATTTTAAAATTTTATAAATTATTTAAGGAAAAAAATCAAGTTAATTTTTTATTTTTTTTGGAACGGATAAGTATTATAGTAGTTTTATAGTTGTGGTGTAGATGAGCTTAAAATAAAAAAAAATTAATGGGTGGGTCCATCATCTCGATTTGGGTATGGATTCCGACAATTCCCTTCCTTTCTCCCTCTTCTTTGAAAGTTAAACCTCCAAAATGCCCTTTATAACTATACAGTCCATATACCTATCGTTCCCATTAATCAATTATTACTTATAAATCTACAAAAATGGCCACCGGGAAATCTGACTCGGAGCAACCATCTCTCTCCTCCATCGGAAAGGTAGTAGAGGCAAGAAGAACAGAAGGGAAGAAGAGAAAAAAAGCCGAGAAGAAGAGAAGAATACCTCAAGCCGTCGTCGTTGGAGTCGCTAGATGTTGTCGCCTCATCGGTGTCGCCGAACTGCCAAAGTGAGTCGCCTTCTCTCCCTCACCCTCTCTTTGTTGTCTGTTCGTGAAGTGGCTCGGCTGATCTGATCGATCGATCTAACTCGGGGTTTAATTTTATTTTATTTTTAAAACCCAATTGGACTTTGAGTCGAACCATACCCGACATCACCAAGTCGTCCAATTTGCTTCCAAGGCGTTTCTGAGTCGTCCAAGGCGACGACACATCCAACTGAGTGCGCGCCTTTCTATCCCTCTAGCAAGTCGTCAGACAACTTGGCCTAACCCATCGAGTGAACGCCTAAGCGTCGCCTAGGTGACACCTAGGCGACGACTTAAAAACAATGGTTTGGATGGACTTGATTCGATTCGTACTTAGGATTTGACTCAAGATTTATTTCGGACTCGGGATTTGACCTGAGTTGTTTCATATGGTATCAAAGCTAACTCTCGAAAGCTCGGGTCGGGTTATTCGATCGGGTTGTCAGAGGTGGGGACACGAAGGTTAGTGATATTATCTCACAATGGAGAGAGGTCCAGAGGCGGGAACACGAAGCTAGCCGGTATTATCCCACAATAGCTAGAGAGAGAGAGATTTGTGAACCGTGTGTGTGATCGGTTCTAACGGGGACGTCAGAAATTTAAATGGGAGAGTTTGTAACACCCCAGTCCCATATCGAAAGATATGGAAAAAAATTTATCTATATATAAGGAATTAAGTTACTAACAATAGTACCTTCAGTCATGACATTTTGGGTGAGCCTATGGTGGGCTAGATGACCCAAGAAGATACTATTGTGCTAGTAGTTTAAGGGCTTGTTTGGATGGATTTGATTCGATTCGGACTTGGAATTTGACCCAAGATTTATTTCGGACTCGGGATTTGACCCAGGTTGTTTCACTAAGTGTCAGAGTTTAGAGGTAGTAGGGCCATTACAGAGATAGCTTGTGATTTGTGTAGGGTGGTGAAAGAGAAGCATGGAGTGGACTAGAAGAATTGTGATCTATAAACTTGAAAACTAGGGCTAGGCTTGTGAGTGAAGGATTTCTCTAGATCACTTCGGGGTCCAATAATAATTAAATAACTCAATCAATAATACGATCTTCTTCACGAGGTTGAGTGACGGGAACTGACCAATAATGAGAGCTAACGAAGCACTCATTTCCATGGCAGGAGCAT
Source organism: Aralia elata (assembly GCA_034770075.1). NCBI lineage: Eukaryota > Viridiplantae > Streptophyta > Magnoliopsida > Apiales > Araliaceae > Aralia > Aralia elata. The sequence goes on along the minus strand of CM068378.1, from coordinate 88,460,019 downwards.
ATGCAAGGAGCTAATCATGAGAGGCCAAAAAAGGACTACAAATGCAATTGCGGCTTGAGAGTTCAAGTTTCATCACTTAGGCACTAGCAGGCCTCACGTAGAAGAAGTGGAAGGTTCGACCAGAATGGGATTTTCCTTTCCTCTTCTACTTTTGGATAACTGGACCTTATTGTAACTCCAACAATCTTTGAAAGGGAGTGGACCAGTGGACCAAAGGGCTTTTCAGCAACATCAACAAGAGTACGTAGTGAGGCGTTTGAGGCGCACGCCTCAAGGCGCGCCTCAAGGCGCGCCTCGTAGCGAGGCGGGAGGTTCATGGCTCGAGGCTTACGCTTCCAGCGAAAAATTGGAGGCATGCGCTTAATTTGCCTGAGGCTTGCGCCTCGTGGCGTTGCGCCTCAAGGCGTAATAAGGTGTAAGCCTTGATTCAAAGCCGACCCAAATTGGAAATGGGTTTAAAAAAAAAAAAGAAAAACGACGTCGTTAGAAGTTACAAGAAGTGAGAAGAAGGAAACTGCCCTAGTCGAAGTTGTAGACCGAAGACGCAGAGAGGTGGGAAGAAGTCATAAGTCGAGCAAAGTCGAAGATCGAAGTCGAAGAAGAAGATCGCAGTCGAAGACGCAAAGAAGATCGAAGTCCGATCGGCGAGAGGCTGCGAGTCTGCGACTTGCGAGGGCGAAGTCGACGCTGCGAAGATCGAAGAAGAAGATCGGCAGGTATGCACTCCGAAGTCCGACGCGACTTTTTTTTTTTAGGGTTATCCTTTTGACCTTTTCCTGCTGGCCTGCTGTACTGATACATAGATAATTTAGACTTGCATAGTTGCACGATAATGAAGACATACATATTATATAAATATAAAGTATAAATTGTGTTCATGTTTATATTATAGATTATTATATATTATATATTATATATTATATTTAAGTTCATATTATATATTATATTTATATTTATATTTATATTTATATTTTAATTTTAATGTATGTATAAATATAAATATAATATATAAACATACATATTAATTTTAGTATATTATATTTAAGTTCTGACTGATATTTATACATATTTATACATACATACATTAAAATTAAAATGTATAAATATAATATATAATGTTATTCACTTCATTTAAAAATATGTTCATGTTTTTTTTATGACAATGAATTGTTATTATGGGTAAGAAAGATCCAGCTTGGAAATATGGCACCGAAACTCCTGGAATTAATAAATCTCATTTATATGTAGAATGCAATTTTTGTAAGAAAATTTGTAAAGGAGGGATTACAAGGCTGGAAAATCATCTTATGGGTAATCATAGTAACGTTGAGGCTAGCAAAAAAGTACCAAGTGAAGGAAGAGCTTGCGTCATATATGAAGAAAAGTATCGACTCAAAGGAGGAAAGACAAAAAAATGAAGCTGAAAAAATACAAAGTGGGTCTTATTATGGTGGTCATCCATCCTTGGGAGGTTCAAGTGTGGGTAGTGCCTCCGATAGGGGAGTTCGGGGACCCATGGACAGATTTGTTGTAGATGTTGATGTTGCTAATGGTGATGCTACTACAAAGCGTACCGTATTTTCAAAGGAGGCTCGTAATGCAGTCTGTCTTGATATTGGCAGATTCTTCTTTGAAAACGGGATTCCCTTTAATGTTGCAGATAGTCTTTCATTTATAAATGTGCCGGTTAACTGAGAACTATGGTCGTGGAATGAAACCCCCTACTCCATACGAGCTTAGCTCTTGGATATTGAAGGAGGAAGAGAATACTACAAAGGCCTTTGTTGAGGAGGTAAAGAAGACTTGGGCACATATTAAGGGGAAGACAACTAATAAACTTTCTTGTAAACAACCCCCATGACACTGTATTGTTGAAATCTGTTGATGCATCTGATGCAGTTAAAGATGTTAATTTAATGTTTAAACTACTTTATGAGGTTGTTGAGGAAGTGCGAGAAGACCTTGTCATTCAAGTAGTCACTGACAATGTATCTAATTATAAGGCGGCGGGAAGAATGTTAATGGAGAAGAGGCCACGTATGTGGTTGACACCATGTGCCGCTCATTGCATCGATTTGATGCTTGAGAAGCTTGGAGAGTTGCCTCAACATAAAAATGCTTTGACAAAGGCAAAGGTAATTACTATTATTATTATTATTAATTATTATTATTTGGTTATAATTTTTTTATTAAAATTTCAATGAATACTTGAATTATTAATTGTAGGTAAGCAACTTCATATATAATCATGGATGGGTCTTGGCATTAATGAGGGTCAACACTAATAAAGACCTTGTTCGGCCAGCTGCCACTAGATTTGCCGCTGCTTATTTAACTTTGCAGAGTATGCATAGTTTGAGACAGCCTTTGGAGGCAATGTTTACATCTAGGGAGTGGGCAAATTGTACTTGGGCAAAAAAAAACTGAAGGTAGAGAGGCGAGAAAAATCATTCTAAGTGATAGGAATTTTTGGGGTAGTGTGGGATATGCAATTAAGACAGCAAAACCTCTAGTAAGTGTATTGAGGATGGCAGATTCAGAGAAGGTGCCGGGAATGAGATTTTTATATGGTGCCATGGACAATGCAAAACAAGAGATTGCAAAAAAAATTGGATAATGAGGGGGCCTATAAAGAGATATGGAGCATAATAGATGCTAAGTGGGACAATCAATTGCATCGGCATTTGCACGCTGCTGCATATTTTTTGAATCCTTATTTTCAATATGATGACAATTTTTGTGCCAATGTGGAAGTTAAGGTGGGATTGTATGCTTGTATGGAAAAGCTTATTCCTAACTCCGAGGAAGAGAGAAAGCTGATTTGCAATTAGATGCATTTCGATTGAGGCAAGGGTTATTTGGCTACACAAATGCCAAAAACACGTGTAAGAAACGTGCTCCCAGTAAGTACCGTTGATTAATATATGGCTATCAGGCTATGCTTTCATTTTGATTAAATGTTGTACCGGTGAGATTGATATATGTTTTAATATTGATCAAGCTGATTGGTGGATCACATTTGGGGATGAAGCTCTAGAATTGAGAAACTTTGCAATGAAAATTTTGAGTTTAACTTACTCATCTTCGGCGTGTGAACGTAATTGGAGTACTTTCAGGCAGGTATTTATTAGATATAAATCATTTTATATTCTCAAATCTATTTTTTAAGATTTTATGAGATTTCACTAATGCTCAATTACTGTAATATAGATACATACAATGAGAAGGAATCGATTGTCCGCATCCAGGCTTAACTCATTGGCTTACATTATGTACAATAAAAAATTGAAAGATCAGCACATCAAGAAAAAGGCACTAACGGAAGAAGAGGATCCATTGGTTGTTGATAGTGTGTCATCTGATAATGAGTGGGTTGCGGGGAAAATGATGAAAATATCTCGAGAGTGAACCTTGAGCTTGATGATATGGAGGAGGGTGAAGGGACTCATGGGAATGAAAAGACAGTTGGAGGAGAAAAGAGCCAACTGACTAATGTGAGGGAGACTACACTTGGAGGGAAAGTGACTCGGAGAACAACAAGTAAACAAGTCAAAAGAGAAAGAGAAAGACTTTGCAGTCAAAAACTAAAACAAAAGGTTAGCGTCATTACTTAAATATTCTTTAAAGTGTTCTTTAGAAAAATATACTCATTAGTCATTATATATATTCACTTGTTTATTTATAGATAAAGGGAAGGGATTGCGATTGGTAGATGAAAAACCGGAGTTTGAAGATCCTCTTAGCAGTGACGATGAGGAGGATGACAAAACTATTAGATACGATGATGATTCCATGGAGGATCCTCTTAGTGATGATAGGGATGATGATGGAGATGATGGTGGGGATGATGATGGATTTGATCCATTTTTCAGGTCACTGGATACGAATGATACACTACTTATATAGTGATAGATGATCACTATATAAGTAGTTGATGATATTATGTTGTTTTGATATTTTGTAATGATACATTAAGGTGACGTTGGTTATTTATGTCTTTTATGACCTTGATTAGAATGATGTTCATTTAATGATTTTATTAGCATCTTTTTATAATTTTTTGGGTACTTTTATGTTTTCAAATCGAGGCTTACGCCTCGCCTCGTACGGAGAAAAACGCATCGTACCGCTTTTAACTTTTTCGAACATTGGTACGTACAAACATTAATTTTCTTAATTGAAAGATTCGAACCTAAAAAGGTTAACATATTGACATTGTTGACACATTTTCAAAAGTGAGCTCCCCCTCCTACACACGCATGTGCGCACGCGCGCACACAGACACATATATATATATATATATATATATAGTGTTGGGAATGGATAAATTGACTGTGATATGCAGGCAAGCAACAGAAACCAAGAAAGCAGGACCTTTTTCTTTCATAACTCAATACAGCAGACCCCATGTAAAAGATTTTTTATTTTTTGAAAAAAGAATGTGAGTGGAGTAAGAAACTTACCATTTTGACGGATGGCAATCTCTCTTATACGTCGAACAAGACCAGTTATTGGATCACTGAATATTTTTGTCTCCAAATTTCCCTCCAAATACAAGATCGACCTAAAAATGAAGTTAACAAAAATACATTATTAAGATCTGCATGGAACTACACTGAATTTAAAGCAAACAAGTACAGAAAAGCAATGGAAAGTAAATAATTTCAAGACCAAATGCAAAGAAATTTGAAGTGAACATATTTTCTACGTAGTTTCTCCACCACAAGGAAAGTTGGACAGCTGAAAGGGAGTGTAAGACCTACTTAACGTAGGTATGTAAGAAAAAGTAAAATCCTCAAAATATCTCAATAAAGAATGATGCATACAATGAATTTAGTCAATTACAACAAGAAAAGGAAAGATCGGGATAGGACAAATCAAATATTTCCAAACACTTTTTATATCATAGCCTGCAGGCTCTGAAACGGCAAGAACTTAAAATGAGCATAAGATTTCAATCAATAATTTTGCATGTGTACATGATTAAATATTGACGTATAATGCTACAGGGGTTGCAAAATAAATAAATAAATAAAACTGAAAAGATGAAAGAACTCAAATTTCTTAAACTAAACAGAAATAAAACTACTTTTAAGTCATATTTTGGATTTATAAATCTCAATAAGTGATTCACTAGTAACAATGTAGGTATATGAGACCACCTAAGGATTTCCATACAAGCAGAAATTACTGCTAAAATCTGTTAATTTGGATTTCTGGTAGGTTTTGGGTCTCCCTAAATATACACAAGCAAGCAAGTAAAGACATGACATGTCAGCAAGTGACCATCGGATTTCAAGCATGTATTTATGTCATCGTTATTCTCCCTATGGATCTTAGGTTTTTAAGAATGAAGACTTTGCATCCTAGTCCGATGCAGTTGCATAATCTCACTTCAGGCACTTGATCTATAAGATGAAATTGCAGTAGGAAGTGCATGAATGATTTAAAGGCAAAGTGCCAAAACACATTGAAGGCATACATGTTCAGAGCAAAAGTCCAACCTGAAAATATTTCAAACCATACATCTCACTAACATGAGAGGTTTTAAATGTTTATGTATTGAGAGCAACAAGATTTCATAATACAAGCAGAGTGTGGACTCTATTGTTATCATTGCGAAGCATATAATGCGTAGCATATAATACCATAAAATTTCAACGACCCTTTAACTAAAGCAAGTGTTCCCCACCCCCACCCCCCGGGGGGAGGGGGGGGGGGAAATAGGCAATCCTCATATACTACTAAAACAAATTCACGTAATCAACCACGAGTGACCAGTAACAGTTCAGCACACAAATGTGTGTTTTTTGGTAAATGTGACAACACATATCCAAAGACTAATGTCTAGAAGCTTCTCCTTATTCTTCCATTCAGTTAAATAAAATATTGAACAACCAAACAAACAAAAATTGCTCACCCAGGAATAACATGCTTCATGGCAACTTCTCCCAACTTCTCTGGGTAGATTGAAACCCGGTGCCACTGAACTGAACATCGATTCGCATAATCTCTTGGTTCTTCATTATCCAACGGCCTCCGATTATTTCGAATTCCTCCAGTTCCTACTGACATTAAAGTCACAATCCTCCCACTCTTGAGCTTCTTCTGTATTGGAGTTTGCCCCACTTGCCCAACCAGTATCGCCTAAACAAAAATAAATAAACACATTAATCCTAACACTTAATTTAATACAACATATGTACCCGTAGCATTTTTGTGAATGTAAATATCATAGAAATTCAAAGACACAAACCCAACTCACCAATCCATCTACTTCCAAAAACAAGCATCACCCCTTTATTCAACAAAAAGAGTCTCATTTTGACATCTAAAAGTCATTTCACGAAATCCTAAAATTTAAAATTTATGTGATTCAATTAAGTTTTCAAAACAACAAATTTTGTAATTAGTAGTATTTTTTAGTAAATTACAATATTCACGATTATATTTCAGAATTTTGACTTAATTAAGTCAAAATGGGACTAATATTGCCATGAAAACTAATGTACACCTTGTGCAATCATGATGAAACACAGTATTTGCTCAAACAATATCATTTCCCCTTTTTTTAAAACAGATATGTAAATTAACACAAATACAAATATCTACAATAAACAATCGAAATTACTTCAATAAATATACAAATATTAACCTTATAAGTGCCAATATCTAAGCCATTTTCGAGGGGGCGATCAGTGTAAATGCGTTGCTGGGCTGAGTTTGCTGAAGATTGGGACGAAGGGAATGGGTCGGACTCGGGAGGATCCGATTCGAGGCTGGAATCGTCTGAATTTGAGGAATTTTCAGCGGTAAAGAAATTCGTGCAAAAAGGAACGGAGAAGCGATAGGGATTTCTAGGGTTTGATAGAAGCGATCGATACAGCCTTCTAGAGAGTAAAGACGCCATTGAAATTTCACTGAGAGCTTTAAACTGTTAAACCCTGATTGAGGGTTTTTGCCCCTAAAATGTAAAACCCGGTTATGTGCAGGAGAAAGACTAACTTGCAAATCTATCCTCCTATATGTTATGTTTTTGCAAAAAGGTTCCCTGAACTTTTTTCTTAGCATAAATCTCCCTCATCTCAAATCGTATTTTATAAAATTAAGGTTACAAGTAGTCATTAAGGGTTAGATTAGTGTTGTAGATGGAGCGGATAATTCGATTGCCACCTTGAGAACATGATGACACGCTTGTTAACACTATAATAACCTTAATTTATGTAACGGAATAATTCGTCAACATTTTTTGTCAAATTCAATTAACACAAATTGTTTTATTATTAATGAAAAAGGATGAAGAAACAATTTTTCATGACTAATGTATCTATAAGGGAGACTTGTGCTAATAGATAAATTTAGAGAACACTCTAGCAAAAACATAATAAATAGAAGGTTTAGATTTGTAATTTAGTGGCAGGAGAAAGAAGGCAAGTGTTTGACGGCTAAGGTGGCTTGTTTTAGTGAAAAGAAACTGATCTTGACCGTTGATAGGACTTAGGCAATTGTCATAAAGCCACGACACGTTTGGGGTATTACTTTTTAAATTAATTTTAAATATATATTCCCTCTATCCCAAAAATACATCATAGTTGATTTTTTAAGCATATTAAGAAAGATGATACAATGACAAAATTATTCGTATTTAAATTCATAGATTTCTACATATACATATGACTAGTGATACTCCATAAATATACATAGAGAATAAAAATATGACAATTAATAATAAATGTATTATAAGACAATTATTATAAAAATAAATTATTTAAGGTAAGTAGACATCCTAAACACGGAGAATTATACCAAAATAAATCATGAAAATTAATGCTCTTTTTATATCATTAAAATTGCAAGTCTATAACGAGTATATTCTTAAAATTAAAGTCCTCCATCCCTAGGTCAAATGCCCTAAACATAGCAATACTAATATCACCAAGTATAATTAAAGAAACCTCAATTTAAAGTAATTACGACCATGCATATAAATCCATAAAGTGGTTATTTAGACTAATTAAACAAAGATACGCCAAATTACAACCAAGCATGAGATGAACTTTGCAATATTGCATTGGGAATGTCCTTTGGGGGAGTCTTTGGCCGGTGGTTCCGAATGTATTTCACCTGCTTGTTCACGCTCGTCGTCAAGGTCGTGGGATGGAGACCTTCTGCGGTGTGAATGGTCTAACGAACCGAGAGGACGTTCCCGATGACGACTCTGTGGGGTTCGCTCCTGATTTTGATCCCTTCTCAATGGGGAGACCTTACCTTCGTCCTTAAAGACCGCCAACTGTGCATCCCATTCCTTTTGTTGTTGATGTAGAGCTTTAAGAGCATCCTTCGCCTGTTAGATTTTGCACAGTCGAATGATCGATCGATCTCCTCGTGCTCGGTTGGAGTTCGTCATTCCAATCTCGATCTTTGTCCTCTCTATTACGGGTCTAGGATTGTAGCTTTAGATGTGCTCTCGAAGATTAGGGATTTGCTAATATGATGTTATGGGGAACAACGTAACTATCTCCGAACCGGGGCCAACCGCGCTTCAGCATGAATGAAGCGATGTGATCCTTAACTAACTTCCTAACTTGTCGATTGAGCAACCGGTGCTACCGATGATCTTTCATGCTGAGCCTCCGATGCGCCCTTGCCTTTGTCAACCATGGATGAGAAATTGGAAATCAATAGCTGGTGGTTATAACTGATATTAGAACAAATCCCTCCTTCTAGCGCTAATGTTAACGACTGATTTTGTTCAATCGTCGAATCACCAAAGAATGAGCAATAACCTGCATGGGGAACAAATAACAACCACACCAAAAAGCTTGACGGCAACTTAGGGGATAGTTTCGATGTAAAAATTAGTATATACCAAAAACGTTTAACAATGAAGGAAATAAATGCTCTAGTGCTGTAATTAATTGTGTTTACTTGGACTCCAATAACCTTATTTATAGTTACTTAATTACACCAGGACACCCGAAGTCAATTGGGAATAAGAACCCGGTTAGAGTTTCCTTAGGAATCATATCCTTATTATTGGAAATAAGATCTCGTTTCCTTAAAAATAAGAAACCAAAACAAGATAAGAAGTTTTAAATGAAATGAAATGTAATGAGCTTCAGAAAGAAGTAGATACCTAACACGGATGTTGAGCTAGAACGCTACTTGGATATGGAATAGAACCTGTAAGTGGGTTGACTATGTATTCCGATTACTCAAAAATCAGGTCGAACGTATTTCAGAATGCATGCATGTATGTTATGATATGTTGAGGATTGATAGGTTCATGGTCGGTTATACTCAAGCATGATGAGGTAAATTGTTATTTGGGAATGTGTGTTAGTTATTCACAGTTGGAAGTGTGAAATGTGTTTCTGGTTGGTTTTGTTGATATCTATGTATTCAAATCTTGTAATTTCAAGATTTTGACATTACCCACATATTTGAACCGTGTAGTAATAATTTTTTTTAAACAAGCATCAATTATTCATTTTATTTTGATGACTTAATTTTCTAATTATACAAAGCTTATTTACAATCGATAGTGCATCTTTGAAAATGTGAATTACCAAAGGGATCTAATCGGGTAGTATGAATTTAGAATTTAGAATTTAGAATTTGAATTATTATTGATTGAAAATTTGAGTTTGGATATTGATAACTGTTGATCCATTTGATTAACGATTTGTTCAAATTTTTTGAAAGTGTGACTTTGATTTGATTGTTCTTGATATCCATCGATTCATACCGAGTCCATGAAATTTATTGCAACCAGCCCAATTAAAGAGCAATAAACTTTATATATTTTTGTTGGGATTAAGATGACATCGAGGCCTGCCCAGCCCAGCCCAACCTTTAGGATGGGAATGGGTTGGAACTTAAAGATGCGCACTAAAATTTCAATTGATTTTGAAAGAAAGAATATAACTTTGGAAGAATTACATATATTAGTACAATTTTGAAAATAATTACAAAAATCATACATCCATAAAATAATTACAAAGGTATTACATTTTTTCATTTTTATTTACAAAAGTATTCTCTCTCCTCTCTCTTATTACACTTTTTCATTTTTATTTACAAAAGTATTCTCTCTCCTTTCTCTTCTCTCCTCTTTCCATTTCTTCTTCTTCTCTTTCCATTTCTCTCTCCTCCTGCCGCCGCCCTCCCTCTCCCCGACCGTCGCCTCCCTCTCCCCGACTGCCACCTCCCTCCTTCCTCCCGCTTGCCTTCCCCCTCCCCCCACCTGCCTCTCCCCTTCCCCTCCCCCTCCCCCTCCCTCTTCCATGCCCCTCTCCCCTGCCTCCTTCCCGCCTGCCTTCTTGTGTATTGTGTGTGTTTTAGTGTAGTAACTAATTTTGGTTACCTTTGTATTTAAGGTTGATTACCTCTGTATTACAGTTTGGTTACATTTGTATTACAGTTTGGTTACCTTTTATATTAAAGGTTGGTTACCGCTGTTTTAAGGTTGGATACCTTTTGTATTAAGTTTTTGTTACCATTGTATTTAGGGTTGGTTACCTTTTGTATTAAAAGTTGATTACCTCTATATTAATGTTTGGTTACCTATGTATTAAGATTTTGGTTACCTTTATATTAAGGGTTGGTTACCTTTCTATTAAGATTTGGTTACATTTGTATTAAAGGTTAGTTACCTCTGTATTAAGGTTTGGTTACCTTTATATTAAGGGTTGATTACCTTCGTATTAAGTTTTGATTACCTTGGTATTTAAGGTTGGTTACCTCTATATTAAGGGTGTTATTCCCACCTGTAACCAACCCTCCTCCCTTCCCCCACCGCTTCCCCCCTCCCTCCGCCTCCCCCCGTCGCCCTCCCTTTCCCCTCCCTCCCGCCCCCTCCCTCCGCCTCTCGCTTGCCTTCCCCCTCCCTCTACCTCCCTCCTCCCTCCTCCCCCCCCCCGCCTCTTTCCCGCCTGCCTCCCCCCTCCCCTTCTCCCTCCCTCTTTCCTCTTCCTCTCTCATGTATTTTGTGTGTAATTATTTTGTAATTTTTGTAATTATTTTGTGTGTGTTTTATTTTTGTAATTACTTTCTAATTGTTGTATATTAATGTTAAGGACCCTATAACTTTCAACTGATTGTCATGTAGGAAAGAGGATATATATATATATATATATATATATATATATATATATATATATATATATATATGGACAATGATCCATAGTATCTATTTTCTATTGATCAAAAAATGATAAATAGTATCATAACCTTTCATTACAAAAATCAAGGACTGTGATTAAAAATGACCGTACGCCGTCCGCTAGAATTTCTAGCGGACTGGATAAAAATTTATTTTGAACAGAAATGCCCTCAAGTCAAACCTAAGTCCTTTAGTTATTTTTAACCTGTCCGCTAGTTAGTCTAGCGGACGAAACTTTTTAAACAGTCCTTTAAACAATAAGCATAAGAAGCAACACCTTGAATGAGCATAAGAAGCAACACCTTGAATGAGCATAAGAAGCAACACCTTGAATACTTTTTAAACAGTAAGCATAAGCAGCAACTCACTCACAACAATCTCACAGCACTCACTTTGTTGCTCACTCACAATAATTTCATAAACAACAATCTCACAGAGCTCCACAACAACAAAAAATTATACAAGGAGATGTATCAGTTGGTTTCAAATAATTTAAAAACAGATAAAACGATTACTTTCATAGTGGGTAAACAATTGTCTGTTGGAGTACAATAAAACGATAAAGATAAACTGAAGTTCACCCGTGAAAGTAAGCTCAATTATCAAAACCTTTTCTGACACATTTAAATTCTCACAGTAACATAAAAATTAGAATTTAATGCAAGTAGGCTTTCAAGCAAGCGTGAGTAATGTGAGAATCACCACTGAAACTTCTTCGAAGAAAACATTTTTCTAAGGGTGGCTTCGGGAGTGGATTACGTTTTTGCATGTATATTAAAATTCATATGAAATACTCCAGTACTAGAATATAATAGGGTAAGGATAATTTGTAATAGCCACAATTCATTTTTTGAAATAGCCACAATAATGATAAAATTTCAGCAAATTCTCCATGCCAACAAATTATATCTATTTCTTAATACCAACTTTGTTGTTATGACATTGAACTAATAGCATGATTTTAAAGGAATTCAAATAAATTTTGACTGCAAGAGTAATATTAAATTAACACCCAATAATATTCAAATAAAATTTACTGTACAATATGGATACAACTGAGCATAAGAAGCAATACATTCTATAACAAAACTAATTATCCAAATATCGTGTTTGATAACATAATAGTAGTTTCATATTTTAGTATAGCTATAGTATCACCTCTTTAATTTTTTGGTCATTCTCATACGTTTTACTAAGTACATGAATTAATGTGAATGTAAGATTACCAATATCCTAAACACCAATTACAAGGATTACCTACTCATATTAGGCCACCTGTTCCAAACACCACCTACTCAGTATATTGAGCGAAGCACAAGACTGTTCTAGAATTTTGTTTTTCATTTAACTTAATTTTATCACAATTTGACATATATTTTAATTTATCAACAGCTTAAGGGGAAAAGGGGAGCAACTTTAAAGATTAATAATCTGTCAAAACTGATATTGAGTTCACCAAAAATTAGATCATATCAAAAATTGATATTGAGTTCACCAAAAATTACAGCCCCAATCTAATTTTTATGTTACTGTGAGAATTTAAATGTGTCAGAAAAGGTTTTGACAATTGAGCTTACTTTCACGGGTGAACTTCAGTTTTTCTTTATCGTTTTATTGTCCTCTTTTTTTATGATCAATTATAGATCTATTACATGGTCTGAAAATATATTTGGCATATAATAGCATATTCTGCCGTCAGTTATTGTTCATAAACTGTATGCTTGTATTTTGAAAAAAATGTGGAAGAGTTTTTTTCCCCTCATAATCCCTTGTCACTAAATGCAACTTATTTATTTCATGTGTGATAATATGTCCTCTTGCAGAGAATTTGCGACTGGAAAAGATGGCATGGAAGTGATGTTGAGCTTGTTGACATTCACCAACCATGAGTGGACTAGTTCTGATAGCTTGATTTCTGTAATAGAAAAATCTTTACTACGACTTTGCGCAAGGTATATTACACTTTATATAGTAGAAGGATCAAGGAAGATCCTATAATTCGTTTCTTAAGATGTCCATGATCATATTGGTTAGCAGTTCTTATGGTTGGAACTTGGAAGTAAAACATTAGTTTGAAACCATAATCATTGTACTCCAACAGACAATTGTTTACCCATTGTGAAAGTAATCGTTTTGTCTCTTTTTAAATCATTTAAAACCAACTGATACGTCTCCTTGAATAATTTGTTGTTGTTGTTGAGCTCTGTGAGATTGTTGTCTGCGAAATTGTTGTGAGTGAGTTGTTGTTTATGTTCACTGTTTAAAAAGTATTCAACATGTTGCTTGCTTCTTATGCGTTTAAAAAGTTTCGTCCGCTAGAATAACTAGCGGACAAGTTAAAAATAACTAAAGGACTTAGGCTTGACTTGGGGGCATTTTTGTCCAAAATAAATTTTTATCCAAAATAAATTTTTATCCAGTCCGCTAGTTCTAGCGGACTGCGTACGGTCATTTTTAATCATAGCTCTTGATTTTTGTAATGGAAGGTTAGGATGCTATTTGCCATTTTTTGATCCATAACAAATAGATGCTATGGATTATTGCCCTATATATATATATATATATATATATATATATATATAGTTGGACTTAAATTGCATTCAATTGAATAAGAATTTATTTAGGAAAGATTGACAATTTTCTACTGAAGCATGAAAAAAAGGTACTACAGTTAGTTATTTTAGAAGTTTCAACCAAAAATTTTATCCATCCTAATCATTGTATTTTGGAAGGATACAAATTTTTTAAGTAAAAGGTTTTAATCTCTCTTATTCTCTCCTACACTTTTTCCCCTTAGAAAAATTGATTCAATGTGAAGAATTGATACCTCATATTCCTTTTCTTAATTTCCACCTTATTATTTGAATAGAAAAATAAATTTAATATTTGTAAAACTATGAATCTATTAGAAAAGTATATGATTTAATATAGAATCTAGTACTGTGTATATATAATTGAATTCTTTCTCAGGTTGTAGGTAATCAATCATGTTTGAATAAAATCTTAAATTCTAATATTCTGAATTACTTTGATATACAAATTTATCCAATAATGAATAATAAGTAAATTAAATATGAATATACATTCAACAATTAGTTCATCTCTTCCAGCAAACAAGTAAAAACATATACATAAACCTATACAAAATAATAACCATTATCAAATTGAAATCATTTTCTTTATCCATCGCAACCAGTCAAACTGATATTAAATGTGAACAAACTATAGGAAAAATATATTAAAATTTGAAATTTAATATACTATAATTAAACTAATCACGAAAAAAATTAGTAGAACCATGCATACAGTTTAATTTCAATCTGTAATCAAATAATATCCAACAAGCCCATGCATAGTCTATACAATTAACCCGCATCAGATTATAATGGTTAGTTTAACCTACTTGCACAAAGGTAAATGAATTTTTGCACACAAAAGAAGATAAAAAATTCTCCAAGATAAAACACAATAGTATTGATAATAATTGTCAAAAGAATATTTCAATACCTTAAAATAACATATTTATAGTCTAAAACATGTTCCAAACCTAACTAGAAAAGATATCAATGAAATACTGAAAAATAAAAATAGCACTCTTAAGTTTGATCAAACTTTGACCGACAATAAGACCTCTTTAAACGGTTTTTTCAGGCTTAAAACTGTGTATGTCATGGCCAAAGGCAAAAAATCTTGTAGAGCACGTCGAGAGCATCAATTTGATATATTATGGGTCCCATAACTTCAAATGAATTAAAAGTTATGTCCATCTAAAGTTTACCCGACGAAAAATTCATATTTCAACTCAACTTGCGAATCAACTTCCAATTTCGAATCAACTTCCAAATTGTGTTCTGCATCATAAACTAATCGAACATTGTGTTAAATCCTATAAATTTGGCAATTCTGACACTAATATTAATACATGAAATCCAACTAGAATCGAATCCAAATTAGTAATCGGATAATATCTGAGCCATTAACAACTATATTAATATATCTATTATATAACGTCGGAGGGCCGACTGTGGTGTTAACATTTTTTAAAACTTTTTTTGAAAACATCCTTCGTCTTTTTTAGATAATTCTTATTTTGTCCTTTTTTATATTAGTTTTTTTTTATCTTTCTATTTAGTCTTTCAAATTCTATAAAATTTGTATTTAACCCCACATAATTTACACACGCAACACGCGTGTCATTGGGTACTAGTCTATATAAAGACCTTTAAGATATTAGGACTATGATTGTTTGTAAAGATTACACTTGAGATTGAATTATTAATCTCAAGTCTCTTATTTGTTTTTAAAAATAGATTTGAGACTATTATGTTAGAATATTTTATTTTCTTATGTGGCCTCTACTATTTATGTAATTATTGGGCTTACATATTGTATTAATTTAATCACTTTATTTATGAGTTTGGTAATTAATTATGTGACCTATAAATATTATTACTGATAGTACTTGGCATAATGGGCACTAGGGTTTCATAATCTTGATGGACGATTTTGACCCTTAGCTATTCTATAAATAAAACAGTTAAGGTTTGGTTCCAATTGTCGTCTCAAAAATTTTATACACACCTATACATCTATCCTAAAATTGAGAAAGTCAATTGAAGGTTTTCACCCTTTAAGTGCAGCGGAAGCTTGATACATACAAGATGTCTTCTATCAATTCATGTAAGTACTCAATGTTATGATTAATTGATTTATTTTATTCCATGCAATAGCACATTCCGATATAATTTATCTTAACATATTAGTCCTGAGATAATAAAATGACTTGATCAAAGGGGAGACTTTTTAATACCATATCCAACTAGGTATTATAATTTCTATCATTTGGGACTAAAAATTTGTTGACAAAATTAACATTTAACTTTATTTAAAAAGACCGATATATCTTATCATATCTATTTATATTCAAACTAATGAGAATATGATATCTTTATTATTAGTGTTAAGAGTATAATAGCGGTAAATTTTTATCCAATTCTTTAAATAATTCCGGACAAAACAAACATAACATGAGATTATTTTAAGTTATCTCATGAATAATCTCATAAAAATAAACATGCGATTAGAACTATTTGTTCCTAGGATTAATAGTCTTAGAATTATTATTCATAAAAATATAGTCCCAGGATTATAATCATTGCAAACAAACATGACATTAGTTCTCAATAGAATCACGCCGCTTTTTCTTCAATTGAATTCTTATCATTTTCTCCCTTCCTCCTCCATCTCTTTAGATCTCTCAATCTCTAAATCACTTCCTCTCTATCAGCTGATTGATCGCTGGATGGATCTAGTCATTGATCTATGGAGTTTAATTGCTTCATTTTTCTATTGTCGATTCTAAGAATAAGATTTTTTTTTTATTTGCCCAAGATACTCAAAAATTTATCTTTTTATTTGAAACAAATTTGGTATGTTGATGCTACCCTCTCTCCCTCTATCTCTCTCACACCATATATATGAACATTTAAGAATTAGGTTAGTATTATTATTTACATCGTATTCAAATTTTTACTTTTGAACTAATTACTAAAGATATTTTATAGTATTTTGACCTTTAATTTTCTTAATTTATGAATCTAATTAATATATAAAATTAGCTCATTTATATTATATAAATAGGACCCTCACAATTTATCAATTTACACCCAAAATTTCTATAAGTTCAGTATAAATCAACAATCTATATGATTTTAAAATTTATTTGTGTTTTCCATAGGTTATCAAGCTTGTTTGCAATGAAATTAAAAATGATAGTAACCCATTTATGTCAGTTCAATACTTCCTACCCATGTATTCAAACTGTGCAATACTGATTTTATAAACATGCACCGATTATTTACAACCGGGATTGTATGTTCAATACTTCTTAGAAAATTTGAATTAGCCATGAGATCGAATCGGTATTGCATAGTTATCCCTTTACGTCGAATTAAGCGGCAATAACATTCGTCGTAAATAATTGTATCACAAAAATATTATTATAAACAATATTTGTCTTTAAATTAAATGTGTATTTGAGAAAATTAGAAAATATGTGTAATTGAGGGAATTCTAATCCATTCATGTCACTAAATTGCAATACAAAAACATGAATAACACGCGACACAAAATTAGGAAAAAGCCAATTTAATGAACAAAAATGAGATAGAAAATTTGGATATTCGTACATTATGATTTGATTTGAACTAATAATATAACCATTCAAATTAAGTTATAATTTTTGCTATATGGCAAAATATATTAGATTTTATATAATTTTCCAATGTTTCTTAAGAGACTTGGTAAGCATAAGAAAACATGATGATCTAGGGTTAACATCAATTATCGAATTTAATCCATTCCATTACACAGATCCTGAATGCTACTTATAAAGGCCTTAATCAAGAGAATTCCCTGTTCTGTAACTGTAACTCCTAAATCTTTCCGAAGAAAGATTCTAGAAGCAAAAAGAATATCAGATTCTCACAATTTAAGTAGATCTGAGATCTATAAATTCTCTTTTTTGTAGTTGTAGAATCTGTTTTTGTTGGAATTCTTTTTTCATCATTTTAAGGAATTGGTTAGTCGTCCAGTAACAAGTAAGATAAGAGTAGTAAATCATATTCGATGAAAGAAAGAGTGGTACACGGAAGTCATGGGTGATCATTGGTCTGATACTTCTAGCAAAACCAATTCCTATGGTGTGACGGATGGTGTGTACAGGGCTCGGGTACGATTTAGCCATGCCGGGGAGTTAGTTGTTGTCCGAAAGCTTAGTTACTCTCTTGTAAACTCTCTCTCTCTCTCTCTCTCTCTCTCTCTCTCTCTCGCCTTTCTTCAGCTTGTTCCTGTTTGTCTATTCAGGATGGGGCAGGCAACCCACATACATGAAGAGAAGAAGAGAGGGGAATTCCTTGATATTAAGGTGTCAAGGTGCACGACACCTCCTGTTTTGAAGTAGTTAACGTTATGGCGCTCCTGCACTTGTCCAATAACCATTCTGAGGGGAGAGCACAATCACTACACGAGATGAACCTTGGTTTAGTGAATTGAAGTTGGCCTTAGGTGTAATAGGACTCCTAGTTACTGTGCACGATCATATACTGAGGTGCTCCCCGCGGGTCTCCCTCTAATTCTATCTTATTATCATAATTTTATAATTATGAATTGAAATCGATCTGGTCAACTAATTTATTATATTAAATAGCATAAATGTTTTAAAAATAAAAGTAATCCAACACTTTTTCACCATTTGATGAACATGTGAATTTTTCATTAAAATTTTAATTGATGAAAATTCTTTTAAACTTTTAAGGGTGAAGATATTTTTTATGATTCTAATTTTTTTTAGGATTAATCTTAATATCATCAAGTATTTATTAACATATTTTGATTATTACTAACAAAATTATTAAGATCAAAAAATTAATATATTGAGCAAAATTATAAAATAAAAAAAAATGTAATGAAGAGGAGTCAAATCCTCAAAACATGGAACACCTTAAAATATGCATTTTATTCCTCTAGAACGTAATATGACCCCTCAAAGCACTGAGTGTGCACTTGGAACACCAAACGACAACACTCACCTCTTAATACGACAAGCAAAATAGGACCCTGAAACTGGCCACTGCACCTAACCCACAAACATTTGTCTCTGACGATAATAACCTTTTTCTCTCGTCACCGCCGGAGAAGAAAACACTGAAATCTCACGACACTTACCTGAACCACAACGTCTCTCATCCGTACACGTGTCAAACACACATCATCTGCTGATGCCCTCCATCCCTTCAATGCAAATTATAGTGGAGTACTATATAAGTTTGTGCATGCGATCATCGTCACTATTTCAAGGCATTGCAGCATTTGGCAGGCATCTATCACATTATTTAAAAATATTTGTCACTTTTAGAATATAAATGTAACTTTATTAGTAATAAAATACATGTTCCTTTAAATGATTGAGATGGAAGCATGCAAATTCTACAATTTATATAGTCTTCGCACATTTATGATGTGAGTTGAAGTTCTAACCATTTTTATTTAGAGACCAAAATTTTATGCCATTTTCTAGTTTATTTTTAAAAGGAAAAAAATACACCCCAAATTATATTTAAAAAAAAATAATGAGATTAAAGAAGTAAAACATCCGGTGGAGGATCCATTCCAGGAGCTCTCATCTCTGGCAAGTTCAATTTTATTGTCACATTATATCTTATCCGTTGTGTTGTCTAGATTATTTCTATGCTTTGTTACGTTAAGTAATATTTATTTATCTATAAGTACTTGATGATTGAAGAAAAATTGTCGAAATAATAGTATCTGAGATGAGACAGTAGATTAGACATAAAATAAAAAAATAAATTTGAATTTATCCCCTAATAGGATGTATATAATAAAAAACATTGTTTTGTTGAAAATATTTCAGTAGCATGTAAAACCCTTCTAGTTTTTGTACCATCGTTGGAGGTAAGATCTATATTCCCTCACCCATCTTAATAAATAAATAAAATTTTAAAAAATATTCTCAATTTTTTTGAATAGTATATATATCCCAATATTTACACATAAAAGAAAAGTGAGACTCCAAAATTTTTAGGACAAAGAGAGTATAAAATTTGTTAACTATATATCTATATTATTAAGAGACGGGGGAAAAATAACTAACTCTCCAAACTGCGTTACATTTTAACTTCTCTCATAAACAAAAACAAATTATCTCCCCACTCTTATAATCCCCTAATTTATCTTTAATATATTTTTAATTGCACATATTGTGTTCCAACAATACTAATAGTATTTAAGTCACAGTACATTTCTATATTTTCCATCTCATCTGGCTCTCTCTCTCTCTCTCACACACACACAATAGCCTCCCCACTCCTTATCATCCCCTAATTTATCTTTAATATATTTTTAATTGCACATATATAATGTGTGCAAACAATACTAATAGTATTTAAGTCACAGTACATTTCTATATTTTCCATCCCATCTGGCTCTCTCTCTTTCTCACACACACACAAAATAGCCATAACTCCCAAGTCCAATCAATCAGTTCACCAATATTTATTTTTGGGTCCAAAAGTATGGAATTTGGACAAGATTCTAAATCCATAATGAAGTTCAAATTATAGAGAGAGAAATAGAGGAGAGAGAAACAAATAGATGGATGCAAGAAAAGTAGTGGTAATAGTTGAAGATATGGACATATCAAGAACAGCACTTAAATGGGCACTACATAATCTTATTCGTTATGGGGATCTAATAACTCTCCTTCATGTATTCCCAATTTCAAGATCCAGAAGCAAGAAAAAATGCAGGCTCCTCAGGTTAAAGGGCTATCAATTAGCTCTATCTTTCAGAGAAATATGCAACTCCTTCCCTAATGTAAGTCCGTCTGTCTATCCTAAAATAAGAATACCATTTTTGAAACTTGTCCGAGGATTGTGCCAGGTATTAATTGATATTGAAGTATAGGGTTGTGTAACTTACAGAGCAAAACGGAGATTGTGGTGACAGAAGGTGATCAAGAAGGCGGGAAAATTGTTGATTTGGTGAGAGAAATTGGAGCTTCCACTCTTGTTGTTGGACTTCATGATCGGAGTTTTCTATATAGGTATGTATGTTTCTTCAGTTTTTAATGATTAATATCAAAATTTAAAAATTGTTAGTTGAGTTGAATTTGTGTATGAAATGATTAAGCTGATCTTTAAGACTTGAAGTTAGGGATGAATGACATATTTGCTCTACAAACACCGGGCTTTCTTGGCCCCACATAGACGGGTTCTTTGACCTCGATCACTATTTACCTCGCTCGGCCCCATTCGTTTATATTTTTAATTATATATATTATACATTTTTATACATATATTTATTAATGTATTTTATTTATATATATATATATATATTATTATATAAGTATACTTTATTTATAATTATACATAAAAAATAAAGAGACGAAGGCTTCGTAATTTTTTAAAATTTGAGATTGTTCAGGTGAGAGGGAGTTATACAAAATTCGTCTGTTTTATCCCGCCTCATTGTCATCCCTACTTGAAATATGAACACTTCCAAGAGGTCATGTTTTTATGGGTGTTCAGGAAAATTGACAGTAATTATAATTCGATGGAGGTTGTTGGTTTAGGGTAAAGGCGGCCCCGCTTGACGGAGAGGTCAGGCACTAGAACCTCATATATCCTTGCAGTACATCTTACAAATAATTCATGTCCTTCTTTACTATCTAAGTCATAAGTTTTTTCAATAAATTAAAAAAATAAATTTGTGGCGGTAAAACTCAATTGTATAACGTATCAATTATTGAGTACACGTAATATTTCACAAATTATAAACATTAAAAAATTAGTTATATAAAACACTACAAGAAAAAAAAGGATATTAGTAGTAAAAAAAATTGTGACGAATATCATTTTTGTCGGTTAGTGACAAACCCATGACTAAATCATTTTTGTGACAAACCTCTCATAAAAAAATATTGCAGTGAAACTATGATTAGGTGGTGCAAACGGACATCTTAAATAGATACAAAGTTAGTCAATGTCCGAAAGTAATTAGATAAATAGTTATTCGAATGAGTAACGATAGAGTGATAATAGATGACTATAAAATGTGAATACAAAATTATGTGTCCAATTATAATTAGTGGATGTTTCATCATATATGGATGGGTAATATGGTTATAACCAATAATTATCATCTACATTATTTTGTATTCTCTTGTTGGGATTAGGACCTCCCTATTACACATCCTCTAATTTTTTTTGATATACATTTAGCGACACAAATATTACATTTAGCGATACTTTTAGCGACATAATTGTTGCGACAAATTTTTTGTCACTAATTATTTGCGACAAAATTTGTTTTCGCTAAATATCATATTTGTGTCGCTCAATGTGTATTAAGAAAAATTAGATGATAGATGTAATAGAAGGGATTCTAATCCATTTTTTTGTATTTAATCTTTTGTAACCAAAGTATTATTATTAAACATTTAATGATTTCTTTGCTTCATATTTCCAAAATTAAGGCAGATGAAAAGGTTTTGGGACATCTAAAGAATAACGTGGTAATATATAATTTGGGATATGGAGTGAGGTTTATGTTTTGGTAGGGTGTTGAATACTTCTGAATTTTGATCTATCTATCTATCTATCTATCTATCTATATATATATAGGGCAATATGTAGGTGCACAACTGTGCACTACACAGTAGGACTATGACGACGGTTTTTTGGACTATTCCGACGGTAGTGCCGTCGCCATAGGTCTATGCCGACGGTAGTACCGTCGTCATAGCCCCAAAAATCGTCGTCATAGCCCTACTGTGTAGTGCACAGCTGTGTACCTACATTTTTTTTCATATATATATATATATATATAAAGAATTACAACTTTTCATTGCACGCTTGTTTTTTCTGAAATAAAATAATGTTAGATGACATGGTAGTATTATTGTTGTTTGGTGACTATTTATATCTTGTTATCTCAGCATGATAACTTGGAAAAGAGAACGAAAAATTCTTCACTGTAGATGAAATCAAAAGCAAAATCATATGGGACAATTAATAGCAGACAAGGGATAGGCCCTCCCACAATAATTGAATAAGTAATATATTTATTTATTTTCCAAAATTCTTATTCAACACTATTTAAACAGTTTTTTCTCAAAAAAAATCTTTTATATCGGGCTTAAAATTCAACGTCATGATATTTTTGAATAAGTAATCTATTTATATTTCCAAATTTGTTGACAAATTGTTAGTTTTTGATTCTGTAGGAAAAATCACCTCTCGTTGTATGGCCGTAAACTCTTAACTTTGACTGTTGTCTTTATTTTGATGTGATGTTAATATAAGTGTTTTCGTTTTTATAAAATAAAATATAAAAAATATTAAAAAAAAAAAAAAAAAACCCTGATACAAGACTTTTATCCATACAACATTTTAATCAACTCTATATTTACGAGATTAAAATTAAGGTCATTTTTTTTTTTCATTCAGCGAGCCTAATCCAATTCAAGTCGACTCGAGAACAACTTAGTGATAAAATTAAAATTTTCGTCCATAACTTGACACTCCAATTGAAAATCAAAGCTTTTGAAGACTAAAATTGTGTGTCTAATATCTAAACTCTACTTAAATATCATAAAATTTTGGTACCTAAATTGCAAAGATCAATTATTAATTTAGTCTTCTGTTTTTGTGTGGTATAGGTTGGCAATGTCCCACAGAAATATTGAAACAAATTTGAATTGCAAAATTCTTGCCGTCAAGCAACCAACACCATTGACCACTAGAAGGACCACCACCATTTCAATAGCAGACAGTTCACCCAGCATGGTCTTCTCTCAAATTGAGCTTGCTGGATTAAGGTGAGATTCCCCTATTAAGTAAGTCATATATATATATATATATATGTTCTTACCCACCCAATTAATAAATACTAGTAATATTTTGATATATATTAATTATACCTGCTCCCTGAAAAAAAAAATGGTCCCTCACTGCGTCTGTTCCTTTGGGATATAAAACTATATTTCCCTCATTGTTTTAAAATTTAAACTGCCTAACTTCTTATTTTTGGCATAATTAATTAATTTTCAAGAATATATAACTGGTATTGTCAAAGTTTAAAAGAAATCATTAAAGTTTGAAGGATTAGGTTAGTTTTGGTATGAGCATGATTTATAATTGCTTCTTGTGCACGACTCTTGTGGGGGACGTGTATCTTAGGGGGTGTTTGTTTAGAGCTGAATGAAACTGAATGGCTGAATGGCTAAATGGCTGAATCGGTAAGTGCGTTTGTTTAGGTCTGAATGGCTGAATCGGTCAGATGGTTGAGCTGAATGGCTAAGTCAGATTTTTTTGGCTGAATGGCTGAATGAGCAACTGAATGAGTAAATTTTTTTTTTATAAAATTAAAAAATTTTAAAAAAATATTAACTATTATATTAAGTAATATTAAATAATTTTATAACAATTTTGAATTTTTTTAGAGGGGTAAAATAATAAAATTTTGTCATTCAGATGTTTCAGACAAGTCAATTATCAAACAACTTTTTTCATTCAGATTCAGATTCAGCTCATTCAGATTCAGATTCAGATTCATTCAATTTTTATCAAACACCCCCTTAGAATTAGTGAAATGCTCTAAGAGACTTGAATACCCATAATTGCTATAAAAAAATAAAAAAATAAAATTTGTTGTAAACTAATACTCTCTTCGGTTTTAAAATGGGAGTCTATTTTTAGAATTCAAAGTAAACAGAAAATTACTATACTTTAACTTGATTAAAATCAATATAACAATTTAAATAAATATAACGAGATTTGATACATTAATGTTTAAGAGTCGGCGTATTATTCTGACAATATAATTTTTGTTAGGACATTATTAACTACCTAATTTTAATCCCTCCAACCTAGAAAATAAATACCATTTTCTTAATTTTGTAAATTGGTAGTCTTTTTTGCTTAAAAATTGCTCACTTATGAGAACTTTGTTCATTAGCACTTTGGCCATGCAATTAATTAATGTATTATTATTAACTGTTCAATTCTTGTGACTGTTAATGCAGTTTCCCTGATATTCCTCCACCAAAAATTCCATACAGAATCTGTCCAAACCCTACTGCCATTATATGGAGAAGATCAGCAAGAACAAGAAGAAGAAGGACTTGTTGAAATCATGCATTCTCACATTCATCTCAAAACAATACAGGATTTAGCTACATTTGTATTTTGGGTCTGGCCCTAAGCTTTCAATATTTCTTACATAACACACTTACATAAAGAAAAATAAAGAATACATTTATTACTTAAAATTAAAAATAAAAATAAAAAGAATAAAAAGAGCGAAAAAGTGCAATTGACGTGATATATTGCCATAAAAACTCTCAATGATTGAAAGAAGACCTCTAGAATCAAATAGCGGTGTTTGCTTTGTTAGACAGGAGAAATATTATTCTAGCAATCTTCTCTATCAATCCCTTCATGCATGCACTAAATCAATGGAGTGAAGATAGCTCCCATGCATTTTTCCACTCTTTCAATATATATATATATATATATATATATATATATATATATATATATATATATATATATATATATATATATATACACACGGTAAGCTTAAAAAGCAAACCAAAGACGAACCGTCGTCTTTGGTGTCTATGGCGACGATTCGACCCGTCGCCAAAGACTACATGGCTACGGCGACGGTCGAATCGTTGCCATAGACACCAAAGACGACGGTTCGTCTTTGATTCGCTTTTTAAGGTTCGCTTTAGAAGCTTACCGTGTATATATATATATATATATATATATATATATATATATATACACACAGCGGATCAGGTCCGGACTCCCGGTCCTGACCAAAATCCGGACCTCTAATTTTTTATTTTTTTTTTAATTTTTTTTTTAAAACAACTAATAAAAAATATATCGGTATTTTTGGTACTGAAAAAATTTGTTAATACACTGTTTTGGGTATGATTTGGATACATATAACAAAAAGTGTTGTACAGTCTGTATAACACTGTTTGCTATATGTATCCAAATCACACCCAAAACACTGTTTTACAAAAAAATTTCAATACCAAAAATTATTATATATTTTTTATTAACTGTTTTGGAAAAAAAAAAGCAAAAAAAAAAAAAAAAAAATTTGGTCCGCATTTTATCAGGTCCGGGAGTCCGGACCTGATCTTAACTATATATATATATATATAGGCAACGGACTCATCCGTTAACGGACGAGTCTTTAGTGACGGACATAATCCCTTATGTTAAGCATTAATTATCTCCTTGTAATGGAATGTTTTTAGTATAAATATAGAACATTCTCATCACATTAGTTGAGTGTGGGAAAATCTTTGTATTCCATACTCTCTCTAGTATTATGGTCTAATATGCTTTGTTTCATGTAAAGAGTAAAATTGATGAGATACCTAAGTTAATTCCTGGTGTAAGATCTCATACATTTCCATTTTTTCTTAAATTTATAAATATTATTTTTAGTGACCATATATTTTACTGACATAAATTTTGTATGATGAATAGAATTGCTTAAATAAATTTAATATTTTGTTATTGAATGTATATCGTAAGAAATTATTGTATGAAAAATATATTGATAGTCCGTACGTATCTCCCGTCTTTAGAAGGTCACCTCATCAGCCTCCCAAGTTTAATGTCCTTTTTACTCTTTAATAGAGTTTAAGTCATCATTGTGTTTGTAATTTTGACACTATAATGTTAATTTTAAAATAACTTTGTATCTAGATGCAAGGGAAATGATAGAATCATAGAAGAGTGCTTCTACATGGACATGTGTTTTGGACATGAAAATTGGACATTTCCATGTTTCCTTAGTTTTTTTTTTGTTTTTTTTTGGTATATATCCAAACATATTTATACTATGGATTTATAAAAAAAAATTAAAAAAAATTCAAAAATTAGGTGCAATTTGGATACATATCAAAAAAATGGTTGTATGGGCCCATACAACCATTTTTTTGATATATATCCAAATTGCACCTAATTTTTTTGAATTTTTTTTATTTTTTTTTTATAAATCCATAGTATAAATATGTTTGGATATATACCAAAAAAAAAACAAAAAAAAAACTAAGGGAACATGGGTAAACTAGGGGACCGGTCCAATTTTTCGGTCCAATTGACCGGTCCGCCTACACTTATTGATCATAGAATGGAACTCATTCCAAAATAAGAATAAATTTAACAATTATAAACTCTTATTATATATAGCACTAATTGTGTCAACTCATTCGCTACTAATAACACCACCACTATTGCTGCAACCACCACTACCATCACTATCAACCATCGCCAGCATAGGCAGTTGCCTATGTTGGTTTTTTTTTCCTATGCTGAGTTTGTTTGTTTGTTTTTTTTTTTTATAAGGTTATAGGGGTTGGGCAGAATTTATAAATTAATAAATTCGAGGGGGCAGATTAATAAAAAAGTTAAACTCAATGTATTAAAAAAAAACAAGTTCATGCTAATCTAATTCTACAAAGTAAAGCAGTAACAGATGTATTAAAAGTTAAACTCGATGTATTAAAAGAAAACAAGTCTATGCGTTGATTATGTTTTCAATAAAATTTAGTTTAATGAGTCTTAATATCTTTTATCTCTTTTTGTATTTTTTTTAAGTGGCGGAATGATTGTTTTTTACATATAGTGAACTGAGAATGAAATAATTTAGGGTTAATTTGGATAATTGGATGTATGCTTTCGGATTTCTTATGTGTTGTTACTTGATTTTATTTGAATATAGAAAACAAATTTGGTTTGAGGCTTTGTGCATACAGTTGAAATTATAAGTATTTGGAGAATCATAAAGTTGAACTATGAAAGTAATCGAAGTAAGTTTTTAAATTCTATCTAAATGTTTATTTATTTTAAAATTTTAGGTAATGATTTATGAATATTTATTTATTGTATATTATAGAATTCTATGTACGTTGCATAAAATAATTGGTCTCAAAAGGGTTGTTGACTTGTTTTATATATATATATATATATATATATATATATATGTATATATATATATATATTAACACTATTGTAACCAAATACATGTTTTACATATGCAACTGACCGAAAAACACAAAATTATCTTAAAAAATTGACTCGGGGGCACAACCTCCGAACCTTTGTCAAATCTGCTCTAAGACTAAAATTTGCCCCTGCTGGGTTTGATTCATAGATCTGCCCCTGACCACCTACCACCACCACCCACCACCCACCACCACCACCACCACCACCACCTACCACCACTCACCCCATCACAAAAAATAAAATTGTGAGTAGTATTAATTTACCTTATTCATGAAGGGTAATTAGGTTAACTTAAATTTTTTAAAAATTTCATTCTTGATTTTATTTCTAAATCCAATTAAATATGCACTTGAAATATTAAAAATATTATTTTATTTCTTTCATTATATTCCTGCATTCAATTCATTTCTCATTTATTTCATTAATTTATTTAATCTAAACGCAATAACATATAATCAATAAAAGTAGAGTTTTTATTTATTTATTTATTTATGGGCCTAAAGCATAAGATCAATAAACTATGTTTTTTTTAGGATGATTTACATATTCTATTACATTTTTAAAAATAATTACAATAATAGTGCACTCATAAAATCTTTACACAATTAATTCATTTCCATATTTATTTACAAAGTTAGTGCAATTAGGATTCCTTAATTTAGGGAATTAGTATTCAATTAGAATTCCTTAATTTAGGGATTTGTTATACTCATGGCTTCTTCTCCCTCTCTCCTCATCTATAACAACTGCAGTTAATAATCACTCTTCTTCTCCATTCAACGTATTTTTTCTATATATATATATATATTTATATATATTATATATATATATACATACACACATCATGCCGCCAAACATAACAAACGAACAAAGTAGCCAATATTTTCGACACAATTCCTGATTGAATCTTTCAGTTCTCCTTTTTCTCCTCTTTGCCATTCATATGACTTCCAGGAAGCTTGTCCTTGATCTTTTCCATTATTCCTTTCTTCTCCTTTGTTTCTCCTACAGGCGAATGCCCATTTGCTTCACTCTGGGTTACTTCCTGCTTGCGATATGTGAGTTTTTTAAAAGGACATTATTTTTGTTCAAGGCTTCAAGCTACTCAGAAAATATCATAACTTGATGTTCTTTTCTAATTTCTACTGGACATCTCACCTGCCCATCTTTTAACACATTGCCTGTCACAATTTTTCGAGTTTTTCACTGCCTAAGTTCATTGAGTATGCCTCTATTTTGTTTGTGGTTCTGTGAAAATTTACAATTTCCAATATTTAAGATATATGAGAGATTAGCGTTAATTTCCTCAGTATCTTACTCTATTTTATCATTAACTGCTATCTTTTGGTGACTTCATCTTTGCATTTCCCTCTTCGGTTTTCTTATTCTGACCAGGTAGTTTCTCTTTGATCTTCTCAAGAAACCTTTCTTCTCTTCTGGCTTCTCAAAATGAAGGGTCAAAAATCGAGGTGGGTATGAAGATTTAGACGGTGTGGTGGCGGTGATATGAATACTGGATGATGGTAACCAAACCTTCATACCAAGGTAACCAAACTGTCATATAAAAGTAACCAATCAACCTCCACACTTTAAATTTTTTTTTTAGTACAGTTGGTTACCAAACCTTCAGATCAAGGTAAGCAAACTTTCGTACCAAGGTAACAAAACTTTCATACCAAAGTAACTAATTCACAACCACACCTGCAGTTTTTTCATAGTGCAGTTGGTAGCCAAACCTTCAGACCAAGGTAACCAATTCAAATTTATTAAGTTACCAATTTCGTTTGAATGTGATGCAGTTGGTAGCCAACCATTCATACAAAAGTAACCATTTTATTATTTATGAGTAACAAAATAGTTATAAATTTTTTTTCAGAACATTAAAAGTTACATCTATTTATTTTTAAACTTTTTATAGGGGGAATCTTCTTCTTATTCTCATTGGCGTTTTGGACAACGGAGATTCGCGGCAGTGTAGCGGCGGAGTATGTGAGGTGTAACGGCGGACTATTATTTCAAAGTGTATGTGAGGGAGATGAAGATTTGAATTTGAATATTTAAATTTGAATTATTATTTTGAATTTGTTTTTGTTGTTAGATCCAAATATTTGAATTTGAATTATTAATTATGGCAGTTATTTGTCCTTGATTTTAGGTTTCCTTATTAATGTGAATTGTACTATTTTTGTAATATGGGTCCTAATTACACTCTTTTTGTAATTATTTGGTTGATGCACTTTTCTTGTAATTACTTTCTATTTGTTGTATACTTATGTAAAGAACCCTTTTTTTTATCTATGGACTTGAAAGCATTAATTTGACAGAAATCATATGAATAACCTTCAAAATGATAATCTTATAAATCTAAGCAATGAATTTTCATTATTTAGTAGACTTGGGCTTTGGGCTTAATTACCCCCACTTAAAAAAGTGGTTCTCTCTTTAAATTATTAAAAAAATAATATATATTACGGATATTTATATTATTTTTTTGATTGTCAATTACGTAGACAAATATTATTAATAATTTTTTTTAAAAATATGTTATAAATAAAGTTCTCTTATAATTTTTACAAATTTTTTATATATTAATAAATTTTATAATTATAATTTAACATAAATTTATCACAATCACAAGACTCTAAATTATTTAAACAAAAAAAAGAAAAAGAAAAAGTCATCATTCCCCAAATGATTAACCAGCACAAAATAAAATGCTTACTTGCGCCTTTAGCTCACCCAATGACTCAAAGAAAAAGTCGCACTCATTCTAAATCACACGTGTGCTCTTGCATGTCTAACACTTCACACGTGTCAACCAACCCCTCTCCTACAACTCTCCTCCCACTCTCACTCACTAAAATTCTCTCTCCACAAAATATCTCCTACCCACTCTCCGATGGCTGATCGGAACTCCGGCACCTTCCAACCCCAAAGACCACCCAGAACCACCACCGGCGTTACCACCCCAGGCGGTGGATTCTTCCGTAAACTCCACGAGCACGCACCTAACTCCAGTCAGCGTGCCGGGTTCTTAGCCTTAGTGATTTCTGGAGCCATTTTACTAATTCTCACCGGTTTAACCATCACCGCTACTGTTTTGGGGCTTCTTTTCTTCACGCCGTTGATCCTTATTTCGAGCCCGATTTGGATCCCTGTTGGAACCGTCCTTTTTATCGCCATTTCCGGTTTTCTATCGGTTTGCGGGTTCGGTGTGGGGACCGTGGCTGCTGTGTCCTGGCTGTACAAGTACTTTAGGGGGCTTCACCCGGTCGGTTCGGACCGGGTTGATTATGCGAGGAGTCGAATTGTCGATACGGCGAGTCATGTGAAGGATTATGCGAGGGAGTATGGTGGGTATTTGCATGGCAGAGTAAAGGATGCTGCTCCTGGTGCGTGAGCCGGTCGAGTTGGATGTCAACCGGGTTTTGTTAATTAGGATTATTTCTTTTGGTACTCAGCATTATAGAATATAGTTTGCCCTTTGTTCGCCCTTGTCCTTATATTTTGAATTTATTATATGATATTTTTTATGCTTGTAAGAGAAATTGGGTGTTTTTTTAAATTTTTTTTATTAAGTCTTCTTTTTTATCATTTTTATATAGTTTAAATTGGTTACACTAATACTATATATAGGAGTATACGTACGAGGGATATTCATGACATATTAATAAAATAATAGTAATTTTGTCCTCATGTGTACTTCATTCGGCATACATTAAGAATGTATCATAGTCCTTAACATTGTCCGTTTATGCAATTAGGTTACGTACGAGGGATATTCATGACATATTAATAAAATAATAGTAATTTTGTCCTCATGTGTACTTCATTCGGCATACATTAAGAATGTATCATAGTCCTTAACATTGTCCGTTTATGCAATTAGGTTAGGCAAGCTTTTGGGAAGGTGATCTAAATCATTATCGATACAATGTGCGACTGGTTTGCTTAACTAAACTTAATACGATTAGTAATGGAGTAGTGGTGTCCTGAAATAAGTTCTGGCTATTTTTTTTATTTTTTCGTTCTATCCATTCTTTATTGTGTTGGTGGCTTGGTGCTCAGGTCGGTTCAACTAACGGAGGCTCTTGGAACAGCTGCAGTGGCGGAACCAGAGCCCCAAGAGAGGGGGGTCAAAATATATCAATAAAAATTTTTTTGCGGCGGATTGTACTCATTGTGTATGTATTTAATTTATAAAATTTATAAATATCAAGAGCGTATAGTAATGACTAAAAATAATATATATTATTTCAATAATGTAATACGACGATAAATGTACAGTATATTATATTATACCACTATCAATATAAAGAATTTTTTTTATAGAATAAGAAGTTAATAAATAAAATTTTTCTTGTAAAATAAAAAGAGTATTATTTATATTAAGTAAATTCCCGATAAAACAAAAAATAAAATAAGTACAATTATGTCTAATTTTGTAGCCATGAGTTAACTAAAAGATTGAATAAGATAAATATATAATACTCCTATATATCTATGTGTGTGGGGTCCAATTTGACACTTTCAAGGAAGAAATTGGGAAATGAACAAAGCTGCAGACATGGTCATGTGGGAAGAAGAAAATGAAGTAGCAGACGGAAAGAAGAGTTTTGAGTAAACTCCACCCAACTTCTCTCTCTCTCTCACCAGTTCTAAGTATTATATAACCCATTCTCTCTACATAGACTCATATATTTTACCTCTGTAAATCTTTCTTTCTCACAAATTCAGAATACCAGGGTCACTTCTCCTCGCCCCTTCTTGGTTCCGCCACCGACGACCAAGGCTGCTGCCGGAGATTCCAACTTAGGGGGGTCATATGCCCCCCCTCGACTCCCCCTAGTTCCGCCTCTGAACAGCTGGATTGATGATGTATAAAACTTTTTGACTCTTTTTATTACTTCCTCTTTTTCAAAAATCGATTATGCTTTTTAAGTTTTAAGGTCAATTTGACTTCAGATATTTCATATTAAAATTATATGAATTCATGTATTTTAGTTCAATGCAATATATTTTCAAAACAAGTCATGTACAATATAATATTTATTATTTTCAAAATTTAAACGAATATTTGAAAATTTATTAACTGACTTCAAAAATCTTAATGGATGTAGACACGGAGGAACCAATATTTTGCTGGATATTGATTCTTCTAAAGTGCATTGATTGCTAACTTTTTGATATTGAATTAGGACATATTTGTAGGATCAAGCGCTTACCACTGCACCAAAAGCTATAGCTGGTGGTGAAGGCGTAATTTTATTTCTTAGCATATGGCAGCGCAGAGTTCGTCCAGAAGGATTTTGGCGGTCCAACCCTAACAATTCCCCCTCCCAACAATCCCCTTCTGGGGGTTCGAACTCGGGACCTCGCTTTGATACCAAATATAGGATCAAACGCTTACCACTGCACCAAAAGCTATAGCTGGTGGTGAAGACGTAACTTTATTTCTTAGCACATGTCAGCGTAGAGTTCGTCTAGAAGGATTTTGGCGGTTCAACCCCAACAATATTTAGGTCCATATTCAAAATCTATGAATAGTCTTTTGGGTAGTAATATAATAACTATGAACAACTAACCTAATGGTTATGGATTTATTCATGTGTTCACTCTTTTATTATTTATTTAACGTGGGACTCTAATTTACGGCCCCGATTTCATGAGGCTGCTCCCTTGTCTCCTTTTACAAAGTTCATCATACCAAAACTCTCTCGTACTGGAGCATTTCTCTTTAATCACCATGCCATGCAATATTAACCGTGACATTATTTTTCTGATAACCACTCTCGTCACGGGATCTATTTGAGAATTAATCATCATCATTTATGTTAGATAAAATAATTTTATGAGTGATAGAACTAAAAATGATAGATAAAATGACTTCAAGGTACGATCATGTTACTGTCTTTAAGGCTTAATTCGCTCCACTAATTGATGCAAAATGGTTCCAGCGACTACGGGCAAATCTATTAATTTTTAGATTATTGTTTACTAAGTATTGTATTCTACAGTAATACAATAAATTAGAAGATCTGCAAAAGAAGAAAAAAGAATAAGCAAATGAATGTTTCCAATATATATCCTGGAATGCTACATGTGCCCCTTATTTATAGTATTTGAATATGTGTCATTTGGTAAGTTATAACTTTTCAAAATCAGGAAAAAACTTCTACTAACCGCTGCAGGTTTAGTTATTGTAGCGGTTACAAACAG
Source organism: Aralia elata (assembly GCA_034770075.1). Classification (NCBI taxonomy): domain Eukaryota; kingdom Viridiplantae; phylum Streptophyta; class Magnoliopsida; order Apiales; family Araliaceae; genus Aralia; species Aralia elata. The sequence goes on along the minus strand of CM068378.1, from coordinate 88,426,020 downwards.
TTGCAACTTCTGGCCTGTAACCAACACCACTGTTCCCGAAAATAACTACCATTGTTGTTATTTTATTTATTATTACAACAACAATTTCGCTGGTTTATTACAACAATATATAGGCCATTTTTATGATACTTAATATGTATTTTCTTTTCTCTTTTCAACTTCATATATAAAATAAACCCACCCAAAATTTAATTAAAAATTTTGAAAATCATTAACAATCTCCCACCATTTTCAAAATATTTTGCCTCTAAAAAATAAATTAATCCAGATCTTAACTAGTCCAGTGAAGTCAATGCATAGATGAAGATATCATTTAGACTTGAATATTCAATTAGTGAAAACAAGTCAAATTTAAACAAAAAATGTGGTAGTATAAACTTTGAACCACAAATCCTATATGGTTAACTGGACTTGTATCACACTAAACTTCTCTTCATAGAACTGCCTAATTGTTTGATGACACATTTAATGGCCTTGTGTCTCGTATCTTATGTCATGAGTGCTCTAAAGTTAAGCTTTTGAACTCGACAGAAGCGGCCTCACTTCACACTCACTAGGCAAACTTATCAAGTATGTCCCGTAATTAACATACCAAAAATATATCTTTTATAAGTCTATTAAAAATATTTGGTGCTTGCCCTCTCCATATCATTACAGCTACCAAGTACCATTTACCCTGGGATGACTATTTTATTTTTATGGTGCTTGCAATCACAAACTAATGATGTACTTTAACTCATTGAACTCAAGACTTAGGGTTAGAAAGAGTTGAGTTGAGGTTCCATCATGAGTGATTTTTTGTAATAGGCTTGAGACCCATCCCTTGTGACGTTTTAACCACTACCTCTCGAGCAAGCCCTATGGTTAAAGAATCTGCTAAGTTTTTGACAGATCTAACAAATTCTATTATGATTATACCATTACCAATTAACTGCCTCACATAGCTATGTCTTAATCCGATATGTCTCGATTTCCCGTTGTAGACTTTGTTATAAGCTTTAACGAGTGTCACCTCGTTATCACTCCTAATTGATATAGGGGTCATAGGCTTAGGCCATAAAGGTATTTCTAATAATAGATTCCTTAGCCATTTCACTTCTTGAACCCCAAAAGTTAATGCTATAAACTTAGATGCCATAGTAGAATTCGCAATACATGTTTGTTTCTTAGATCCCCAAGAAATAGCACCCCCGCCAAGAGTGAATATCCAACCACTAGTAGATGAATAATCCTTGTCTTGATTTGTTATCCAACTCGTATCTGTGTATCCTTCCAAAATTGTTGGATACCCTTTATAACATATGCCATAGTTTATAGTCTTTTTCAAATATCTAAAAACTCGATGTACAACATTCCAATGGTCATTAATAGGACAACTAGTAAATCTACTAAGCTTACCAACCACAAATGCAATATCGGGTCTAGTACAAGTCATGACATACATTAAACATCCAATTGCACTAGCATATTCTAATTGAGCAATAGATCTACCATTATTTTTGGACAACTTGATACTATTATCAAATAGTGTGCTTACAGGTGTGTGCTTTCTAAATGCCCAAACTTTTTCAATACTTTCTCAATGTAGTGAGATTATGTTAAGGTTAGACCATCATCGTCTCTGATAATTTTAATTCCTAAAATTACATCAGCAACACCCATATCTTTCATGTCGAAATTCGCAGAAAGAAATGTGTTAGTATTTTGCACTTGTTCTAGGTCAGTGTCAAATATCAACATATCATCCACATATAAACATATGATGACATCTTTTCCATTAATGAATCGTGTGTACACACACTTATCTAATTTATTAATTTTAAATCCATTTAAAAGAATAGTTTCGTCAAACTTTTCATGTCATTGTTTTGGAGCTTGTTTAAGCCCATATAATGACTTGACCAATTTGCAAACTTTATTCTCTTATCCTTTGACTATGAAGCCTTCAGGCTGCTTCATGTAAACCTTTTTATCTAATTCTCCACTTAAAAATGTTGTTTTTACATCCATTTGATGGATTACACGCTTGTGTATTGAAGCTAAAGCTATATGTAATCTAATTATGACTATTCTTGCAACCGGTGCATATGTGTCAAAGTAATCAACACCTTCCTTTTGGAAAAATCCTTTAGCCACCAATCTTGCCTTAAATTTATTAATTATTCCATCAACTCTTAACTTCTTTTTGAAGATCCATTTGCAACCAATAGGTTTGTTACCTGGAGGTAAATCTACCAATTTTCAAGTTTTATTTCCCATAATAGAGTCCAACTCTTCATTGATTGCTTCTTTTGAAAGAAGCATATTGAGATTTCATTGCTTTTTCAAAAGTATGAGGGTCAGATTCTATATTAAAGGAAATTGGAATTGAATTACTTATATTTTCTCTAGTTCTTTCTATTAGGTACATATGAAAATTTGGTTCATATGTTTTTGCAATCCTAGCTCTTTTGATTCTTCTTAAGTTTGGTTCATCTACGTATCTCCACTTTTGTGGTTGAGCTTTATGGTTGTTCATTTTCAATTGCAATGGTTTTAGGTAGTGAATTGAACCTGCTTTCATCAAATAAAGCATATCGAGATTCAACAATGGTATTTATAGAATAGGAACTATTTGGTTCAACCGCCAAGAATCTATATGCTTTACTTTGATGTGCATAACCACGAAATATATACTTTATTCCTCTTTCACCTAGGCTCTTCTTTTTAGGTTCAGGAACTCTTACAATAGCTTTACATCCCCAAACTTTGAGATAACTCAAATTTAGTTTTCTTTTCTTCCACAATTCATAAGGTGTAACCTTATTTCCTTTTGTAGGAATTCGGTTTAATATTTGGCTTGCTGTTAGTAGTGTTTCACCCCAAAATCCTTGTCCAACACTAGAATTAGATAATGTAACACCTCATTCCCGAATAAAAAAGGGAGATCACGTGCAAAACACAACAAACCTAAAAATAAGTAAACAGAGCACTAATAATCTCAAAATATTTAATAGTTGATAATCCATCAATGTCGAATTAAATACAATTCTCTAAAGATTTACAGAACACTCATAATTTATCAAAATCTAAAATCAAATAAACCTATTAGGTCAAAGGTAGCTCTCTCTTCACACAACTTTTAATTACCTCTGTAAACCTGCCGGAAGAAAAACATAGTATGAGCCAATTGCCCGGTACGGATATAAAGATATACAAATATACCACAATATATAATCTAACCAAAGGAGTCGAATGAAAGAACGAATGCGAATTACAAATGAATTATGAATATATCAAAATTAGTGTGATCAAGTACAAATGATGAACACAGTCGAACGGATAACTATAGTTAGAAGAATCTCAAACAAAATAAGGCTGAATCGAATATTTATATGGTAACAATTTCATACTGAGCTAAAATACAAATAGCCAAAGGCTAACAAAATACATCGGTACAATGATGTATGCAAATCAAACTGAATAGTACGCATGACACATATGTCACTAATCCGTCAAACAAATCAAATCAAATCAAATACTGAGTCGACTCATACGTATCCTAAATAAATATATCAAATGGCCAAAGCTCTCACACTCAGAGCAAACATACAAAACAAAAGGATACGTCGTGGACTAATAACACCGCCACGGAAGGTATCATGCCCCGGTGTCAAGATGACATGTTTGTGGTACCCCCACAGGTGGTTAACTCAAGTATACCCAGGATCGAACTACAAAATGTAAGCTAAAAAGGGTTCAAATCATAAGGCTTACATGACCATATCCAAATGACATCGAATTATTTCAAATATGAATATACTTATGTAAGATCCCGACTTTATGAAATAAAAGTTTATTATTTTCTTTATGATTATTCTTCTACATAGTAAAGTGCTTAATTGTTATAAATAATAGTTAAGGGTGTTATATGCAAATTATCTGATAAACAGTGCATGTCGGGGAATATTCTTTTTGTCGGAGAATATTATATTCGATATCGTACGACGGCGCCGAAATGGCAATATTGTCAACGATAGTGGACCCCATTGTCGGTTACTGAAAACGATAGTATTTGTCAACAGTATTATCACCTGCAACTGTTGAAATACCCGGTAATAAAAAGAGCAGTAAAACGCGTTATTCCACAGTAGTACGCGGTATTTCACAAGCACACGGTGTTGCACAGTATTTTATATTATTGATTCAATAATTGATAAAGCAGCTATTGCATAGTATTTTGTTCAATAATTGTTACAGTATCATCTGCATAATACTTTTTATTATTTATCATGACACTGTAACCTATATTATTTGATATGATATTTTAGCATTATTGACAATGTCTAGAAATTCTGTCAAGGAAAAAGGTTATTTAATTGCGCGCCGTTTATACGGAAGGCCCCCTTTTTCCTGGGAATGATCTGGTTGTCAATATTATAAGTCTATAATATTAACGGTGAATAATTATTGAAAGTCTAAAATAGTGTTGATTAAAAATACGTGAAGCGTTTGTTGTAAGTTAACTTATTTTTCTGTGGGACCCACACTTTATTTCGTGGGACCCATAACTATTTGACCGGTGGGACCCACAAATTATTTTTGTAGAATAATTTCTTCAGATTTTATTTTTCCGTGGGACCCACATGTCAGTCAATAGTAATTACCGTCAGTAAATAGTTAATTCAGTTTTTATTTTACCTTAAGGTTAAAAACCTAAGTAAAAGCATATTCTAAGAATATACTATGGCATAAAGTATATTAAAAGAATATGCCAAGGGTATAAGAGTAATAAACCAAGAAAATTTGGGGAAAAGACTAAAATGCCCTCACCTTGATTTTCCTATAAATAGGGAGGGTTTGCTTAAGAAAATTTCACACCTTCATTGCTTATACTTTCTCTCTCTCTCTCTAAATTTCTTGAGTTCTCTTAGTGTGCTAGGCTATTGTGAGTATTTGTGAGAATACTAGTATTATCCGAAGTTAGTAAACTTCATAGAAAGTAACATCCAGTCACTTGTTAACTAAGGTAGGGAATATTATTTCTTTCATACTCCTATATAATATCATTTGCTTTCATGTTCGTAAGTGATATTATACTCATAAAGGTTGTTATTCATTCTATATTAATTTGTGGGGATAACCTGTCCGTGCGGTATGACGCATGCCTGGTGAATATCCTTTTGTATTCATTCCTTATTATTCTATGGGAATAACCTCTAAGTACGAGTGTCGTACCTGGTGAATACCCTTCTGTATTCATTCCTTATTAATCTATGGGTATATCCTGTTCGTGCGGATTGACGCATACTTGGTGAATAACCCGTTGTATTCATTACTTATTAATCTTTTGTGGAAATAATCTGTCTACGCGAATTATCGCATGACGGGTGAAAATCCATTTGCAGTTTCATATATTCTGTTATACTCGTATAACGTATCATTTCTTTTGTACTCTTTAAGGGATATCTTTTTCTTTCACATTTCTCCATTTATGATAAGAAATCTTTGTTTGTTTTCAAAACCTTATTTTTAAATGGAGAAAATCCCTGAAAATTAGTAGAATATCCTTAATAGTTTGTGCTTCATCTAATATCTTTTCACTTGAATCTTTCTATTTCATTTTATACGTTATAGTTGAAGCATGAAACAATTTCTTGAATATCATTCTTGAATTTGACTCCACAATTTGGTCATCGTGTTGGCAATTTGGTCAATCTTTGATACTGATTAAATTATAAAGCTTTTCTTATCCTTGATCTCACTGTATCATTGTCATCATCCTCATATTTAAATTGTGGTGATAGTTCTCTTTGGCCCGTAGTGCAAAGATGAACTGGCGTGACATGATTTTGACCAAATTGTGTATTGGTATTATCATGACTTTTGGTGTTACAAATAAAGGCGTATGGTGAAAGTTCTCTTTGGCCCGTAGTGCAAAGATGAACTGGCGTTTGTCATGATCATGACCGGTGATGTTACAAATAAATATCTTTGGCACGTAGTGCAAAGAGAGGCTGTTGAATATAAACTGTTGATTTGGATGTTCATAAACAGAAATTGTTGATTGGTGTTACAGGGATAAAATATTGGTGGTGATCCTTTAATTTATAGAAGATGGTAGATATTATAATCTACTTGACTCTTCTAATGGATTGTTGGTTCCGCTGCAATTGTTGTTGTTAAACAATTAAAATATCTTTAAATCTCTGATTTAATTCTGTTGAAGGCTAAAGATAATTTTTATTATTCTTCATTATCTTAGTCATGATATTTCTTACTGGGCTATTTGTGCTCACCCTTTTTCTTTTTGTTCCATTGTTCTCCTCAGGAAAAGAGAGTGTAGCGGGGACTAGCCGGGGAATGGAGTGATGGTCCGAGATATTAGAAGTGTCTCAATACCTTACTATTAGTGTGACAATAAGTGTATTGAGAATTTAAGATGTATTTGTATTGTGTTGTCGTATTTTGCACAACACTTATTAGTTGTAAATGGGAAAATTCATATTTGTATTTGTATTTTGTGGAATGTTATTGGCGACTCAAAATGGGTTGTATGGACCTATTTTGGGGGCGTCACAACTTAAATATCACAAGATACCAATGATCAAAATAACTCCCGAATATGAACGAAAATATACGAAGAAGTATACAAACGAATAAAGTCTTCAAAATATATTGACATGATTAACTAGTTCAAAGAGTACAAATACGAATTATATGTATCAACGCCAACATGAAACTATAAATTTCACATGGAACAATTATGTGAAATAATAGTAAAATTCAAAACGATGAACAAAACGAACTAAATAAATTTAACAAGAGTATCGTTGAAGGAGTACGAAATTCGTACCTGGATTAAGCAATGTAATACCCAAAAATTATATTTCAAAAATGATTCGTTTAGGCTCCCTCTGTTCGAACTAATTAAATAAAATAATAAATTAAATACAATTAGTGAATTATAATTGTTGTTGTTATTATTATTATTATTATTATTATTATTATCATCATCATCGTGTACTGATCATATATGCTTACATTCACCACACCTTTCTGGTCTCAATTATATATATATATATATATATATATATATATATATGTCCCAAATCAATTATAATCTTAGACATATGTACTAAACAAAACCAATTGAAGTCATCATATAATAACTTCTCTATTTATTAATAAAATCCACACATGGCCTTTATCTTATTCTTATAATCTGCAATAGCTAATCATATGCATACATTGAATCAATCCAACTATTTACTTCCAGACTCGGTACATGTATAAGATTATACACTTGTATCCCAATATCTCAATTCCTAACATACAAGGATAAAAACTCAACAGTTATTGATATACAGAAAAGAAAATAGAGGAAAAAGGCACCTATTTTTTTGTTCCTTCCGTAAGTTAATGCTATCTGACAATCACCTCTTTCTCCTTCTCTCCTTAAGCAGCAGCCTCTTCCTTTTTCTTTATATCAGATGAATAATGGTTTGAGTACACTATAGGCTTTGTGTTTTAGTTATTTATTATCGATATATATATATATATATATATATATATTTAATTCTCCTAGTTTTGATAGGATTTATTATCCACATATAAATTAAACCCAATTAGTTTTAAAACCGAATTTTACCAAATTAATATTATTTATCACTTCTAATTAGCCCACATAAATTTAGTCAATCTTATAAAAAGTCCAATCTAAAAAGTTTTAATTTTTATTTTTATTTTTTTTACGGGTATTACAGATAACATGACATTCAACATTTCTTTCAATGTTCAATTTTTTCTTTCTGTTGTGGAGTATAAGGGCTGAAAGTTGATGTATTATTCCATTTGATTCAAAAAATAATGGATCATAATACTCCCCACCCCTATTAGTTCTTAGACATTTAATTTTGGAATTGCATTGAAGTTTCACTTCATTTTTATAGATAGAGAAAAAATGCATTGCTTCATCTTTAGAATTTAGAAGATAAACATAGTAATATCGACTATAATCATCAATAAAAGTCAAAAAATAATTTTTTTCTCCTAAAGATGGTGTAACGTGAAAATCACATAAATCACTATGTATCAACTCTAATATATTTGAATTTCTTTCAACACTAGTAAAAGGTTTTCTAGTAATCTTAGTTAACATGCAAGTTCTACATTTATTCATATAATTATCAATTTTAGGAAGTAAATCTAATTTTACCATATCATGCATTCTTCTAGAATTAACATGTCCTAAACGATTATGCCAAAGTGAAGAAGAAGACTCAACAATGTAAGCAGCATTACTTATTTTATTAATAATATTAAGTTTAAACACCCCCTCGTACAAATAACTCTTTCCAACAAATGCACCTTCGATCCTTTTGACAATACAAATTTATCAACCTCAACTATAAGTTTGAACCCATTTTTGTTTAGAATGCTGCCAGAAATCAAGTTCTTCCAAATTTCATGAACATGATATACATTAGTGTGAGTAAGGACATTTCCAAATGTGAACTCTATTTGCATATTTCCTTTAACTTAGACTGGAGCAGTAGATGAATTTTCCATGTATAGGACAATACCATTTGATTCTTGTTCATAGATTTTGAAAAACCTTTTGTCTTTACATACATGTTTTGTAGCTCCAGAATCTATCCACTAGGCATCACTATCTTCAAGCATATTTGTCTCTGAGATAATAGCAACCAAATTTTCTAGTTGTTTGTCATTTTTCTAAAAGAAACAACAATCTCTATTTAGATGTCCTAATTTACAATAATTGAAACAAGGACTTATCTTCATTTTCTTATTCTTATTGTTGTGTTTAACTTTCTTGTCATACTGAGCACCGAAGACCTCTTTCTCTTGCTAGAATTCAAAGACATGTTGGTCATATCTTCCTCCACAATATATTAATTTTAGACATTTCTTTCTTGCCTTCTTTTCGCAAGTCCTCCTCAATACGTAGATAATTTCCTAACTCCTCAAGAGTAAGACTTTTTTTTTGTGTTTGAGATTATTCCTAAAAAATTTCCAAGGGTTGGCAATTTCTTTAGAATGGATGTGACTATTATTTTCCTCATCCATGTGTAACTTGTGTTGAGTGTATTGATCAAGAATAGATTTTATTTCACTAAACGGATCCATAACAGTACGAGAGTCAACCATTCTATAATTATTAAATTTGAAAACAATAAATCTCTTACTTGTTGCATCCTCCTTCATGTACATCTCCTACAGTTGTCTCCATAATTATTTGGCAGTCGGCACATTGTGGTATGCATCAAAAAGGGTATTGGACATTGTATTTAATATGTGCCCTCGACATATATCATCATCTTAATCCCATTTATGCCTTTCACGAGTTTTGGCCAGTGGTTCGTCGTCCGCAATATTCGTCCTTGGTGAGGTGATGACATAATAAACCTTTAAAGATGTTAATATGAAAAACATCTTTTTCTGCCAACGATAAAAATTTCCTCCATCAAAGCGCTCCGAGCAATTGAAATCCATAGCCATATCCCTTAAGGATGAAAGTGTTGAAGCCATTGAAATTAATATGAAAATATTTAAGCCTTAAGATTGTTAGATAAAATAATTTTATGAATGATAGAACTAGAAATGATAGATAGAATGACTTCAAGGCACGATCAGGTCGTTGTCCTTAAGGCTTAATTCGCTCCATTAATTAATGTAAAATGGTTTCAGAGAATTTTCTCTAAGATACAATGAAGTCCATGATATTTTTTAATTTGTATTATTGAAGAATATCCTACGGACAACTATATGAATTTCTAGATTGTTGTTTACCAAATATTGTATTCTACAGTAATACAATAAGTTAGAAGATCTGCAGAAGAAAAAGAAAGAATAAGGAAATGAATGTTTCCGATATATATCCTTGAATTCTACATGTGCCCCTTATTTATAATGTTTGAATATGTGTCATTTGGTAAGTTATAACTTTACAAAATTAGGAAAAAAACTTCCACTAATCGTTGCAGGTTTAGTTATTGTAGCGGTTACAAACAGTTGTAACTTCTGGCCTGTAACCAACACCAACCGTTGTTCCAGAAAATAACTACCATTGTTGTTGTTTTATTTATTATTACAATAACAATTTCGTTGGTTTATTACAACTATATATAGGTCATTCTATGGCACTTAATATGTATTTCCTTTTCTCTTTTCAACTTCATATATAAAATAAACTCATCCAAAATTTAATTAGAAATTTTAAAAATCATTAACAATTTAGAGTCACTCTTTTGGGGTGTAGCAAACAACCCTTTATCGAGAGAACAATTATATCCCGATAGTACAATAATTTCCTCTTCTTTTGAAAAGGTTCATCGATTCGAGATCAATCTTTCAAACTATTATTACATCTTTTTGAAGAGATCCTAACATAGCGATTTTTCATAGTCAGAGCTATTAGTTGTTGGTGAAAGTCGGATAGTTATTACATTAATACATGTTTGGATTGACCTAAAAGTTTAAACTATTATTTATCTTAGTTCATTATTTATTGGATGTGAAACTTCAACCTAGCTAACTCCTCAAATCCTTTATTTTTGATAGGAATATTATTTTGGAAGTAGGATCTTATTTGTAATAGGTATTTTATTATATGAAAGTGTCCTAATTAGATTAGGAAGATGGGAGGTGTGGTTACTCTATAAATATAGTCTTATATTTAGAGAGATGTAGTACAATCAAAAGTCCTGTAGCATTCTAAGAGTTGAGAGAGAGTGTGATTGAGCTTTAGGTTTATGTGAGGAAAAGAATTTTTTTAGTTTTTATATTCCATGAAAAAAAGTTGTATCGTAGAATGGAGGGTTTTGCTACTTTTAGTCCGTGCAAAAAGTTGTGTCGTAATATTATGGAACCTTAAGTTTTAAGATGTAAAACTTGAGAGGAATTTGTAAGCCCATTATTACTGATATAGTAGAGATTCAAAGTTTGACACGTGATTTTTTTTCTTTAAGAACTTTTCTCTTGTGTTATTTTTATCTCTCTTTATTTTATTGTTTAGTTTGCACCAACTTAATTCCCAACAATAACTATATTAGTTTCTAAAACTACTAGGGCGAGAATCATCGTCCACGAGGAGAACGACAAAATGAGAATGATGAACCTCTAAAAGTAGTTGTCATGTCAACCAATTAAAATATTAGTGTGACAATAACTTAAAACAAACTTACTGACAAAAAAAATATATCTTTTGAATTTAGAGAGAATTTTTGCACTAACACATCCTAAGATTCAATGTTGTTAGATCCGTAACTTGTAGATTCATAATTGGAAATTAGTCGAAAAATATGACACAAGTGATCTTGTCTTTAAGGTATTTATCGCCTCTACCACGATCGGTTTATTATGAGTTACATGCGATATACTTTCAGAATAGTTTCGAAGTTGAACAATCTTGTGATAACAATTCACAAAATATTCTCGCTGAATACTTCTTTATGATAGCTATATGTTGAAAGAAAAAACTAAGTGAGTGAAGAGAGAATTTCATGTGCAATTTGTCTTCTTAAAATGTTGGTATGCTCCATTTCTCATATATATATATATATATATATATATATATAGAGAGAGAGAGAGAGAGAGAGAGAGATAAATCTACATATATATAAGAGTAACAACTACTATCAATTCTATTTATTACACATTATTATTAAATAATATTACAAGTTACACATTAGTCATAGTGTTGTAAGTTACAAATTATTAATAGTATTATAATTAAATAGAAAATTGGAGAGTTGGGAAGTTATCGTTAAGCAATCCAAAATTAACCTCACTTTCACTCTATGGATTCAAATAATAAGCACAATAATAAGTAAGGATCGATCCCACGGAGAATGATATTGTTTTGAATTTATTCTAATATTCCTAACTATAGACAATAAGTAAAAGATTATGGGAGCTTTGAATCAATTGTAATAAACTAAGGAAAACATAATTAAATTAGTAAATATGATCAAATAAATTTAAACTTCAGTTCTTCAGTTCAGTTTCACCAATTTGCAGCAACAGTATAATCAAGTTAACATTATTTCTTCCTTCAATGAAATTAATAACCCTAGATAACCGCAATCGCTAATTATCTGAAATCCTACATTAGATTTTAAATCTAATATGATAATCGCCCCCACTAGACCCTAACTATTATATAACCTAGAACTATCAGTATAGATTTAATATAACAAAAGCATTAAGAAATATAGAATTACGTTATTCCAAGCAACAATCACACTATCAGAGATTATTTAACTTACCTTCTGATAATCATAGTAATACCCAACAACTTGTCCACAATCCTGTATTAGTATCAGTATTACTAAGTATTACCTCTGATCAAATACAACATCGTTTGCTTAATATTATATCTTAATCTAGCAGATGATATTAATTAGATTAATCTAACTGGACACATCAAATTAATCAAATCAAATAGCATATAGACAATTAAAACATATTATCAGAATAAATCTCATATAAGAAGAAATTAATAATGAAACTCAATTATACTGTTAACTGTAAATATGGTTTCACATCCCCTTAGAACTGAATAAAAATAAACTAAGCTAACATGATGATAAACATAAAATAAATAAAATATGATCTAAGATGATGATCCAAGATGTCCCGAACTGATTACAAGTTAAAGGTATTTATTGATGCTTTAAAACCCTAGAAGAATTCTAATCCTATTTTACTTCGGAAGTCTTTACTCTCACATATGGTTGCTTTTTTAATCCTTGTCGACCTCTACAATCCAGCTTTAAGTAGCTTCCTTATCAAATTAGACTTTAGTTTCTAATGCCAAGTCTTCTTCGGTTTCTTTTCCCAATTCGGATTCAGTTTTCATATTAAGCTTCAACTTAGATTTCATATCAGACTCTACTTCCCATAATCAACTTAACTTCCATCTATGATTGTAATTCCATCTCCAAATATACGAATCGAACTCCAATACTCCAATACTTCAAACCCTACTTAAAATAGGAAACCTATAAAGTCGACAAAAATCGTAGAGTGACACTTTTTCAAAAACCGTAATGTAAAGAAACGTAGAGTGAAACTCTACCCCAGCACTTCGTAGAGTAAACATGACATTGTAGAGTGAACTGGCTCAATCAGATCCATCGTAGAGTGTTATGCTTCAGCTAGGCCAATCGTAGAGTTAGCTGGTCAAATCGTAGGATGAAATACACAAATGTAGAGCACTGTATCGCACAGTAGCAAATCGTAGAGTAACACTACAAGAAAATGCCCTATTTTCGACGGAACTATTGTCGACAGACTGATTTCCGTTGAGGAAATATTAATTCTGACGGAAACTACGTCGAAGTTAATTCCCTCGTAAGTATATTAATTCCGACCGAATTTCGTCGACGATAATAGGCAGTATTGGGCACCAATATCTCCCGCCAGCGCCAATTTTTATTGTCGACGGATTAGATTAATGTCGACGGAATATCCGTCCAAAATAACTTAACTTCGACGGACTTATTTGTGACGGACATTCCGTCGAAATTAACCTTTTACCCTACTAAATATCATTTCCTTTCAGTCACCGCTGCTCGATCATTTTAATATATTATTCTCTCTCTCTCTCATCCCTCTCTCTCTACCAATATCCCCCCTCTCTCTCATCCCTCTCCCCACCTCCGTTCTACTGTCGTTGCTGTTGCCGGAGATCGTCGCCACCGCCGTTCTGCTGTCGCTGCCACTGCCGCTTCTGGCGCTCATCTCCTATCTCTATCTCTCTCTATTAATATTCAAGGTTAGTTATACACATATGTTGGGTTTAATTTTTTTCCCCAAAAATTCGTTATTTATGCATTTTGTCTGTACAATATTGGTTAATTTATGGAAATTAATTAATATTTTGTGGAACTGATATTGGAAAACACAATGTACATATATGTTGGATGGGACTAACTGATATTAGTCCAAGTTGGGTTTCAATGTTATAGTTTCAATTTGGGTTATATATTTGTGCAATGAATCTTAATTAGGGCTATACATTTATTCAATTTGGGTTTCAATTGCAAAATCTGGTTCAATTGCAAAATTTGGTATATTTGCTATTTCTGACGGAATTTCCGACGGAATTTCTGTCAGACTTATTCAATTGCATAATAATAATATAAACTAATTTTAAATAATATAATATAAGATAATATAATACAAAATAATAAAATCAAATAACATAAAATAAAATAAATAAATTTAATTTACTACAAGTAAATTAAAATAAATTAAATTAAATTTAATCAAATAATATAATATAGGCTTAAATATAATTTACTACCCTAAACTATATGCCATATTCCACTTCAATGATCTACCTTTAAAGTTTTTCAATTAGATGATTGAACTATTAATTTTTTTCAATTGCGTTCAATTGAACTTGCCACGTCAGAAATTGCTGACGTGGCGGTTTAGGTGGGCCATACTTCAGCTTATGTGTACCTAAAAAAGATTATTTTAATATTTATTTACACATTTATTATACATTAAAGGGCAAATTTGTAAAACCACTTTATATTAAACATTAAAACTAAACAAAAATAATAAAAGGCTAAAACCATTCCCCCTTCCCCCATCCCTGTTATCCCCATTCCCACCCTGCCGTTCCTTCCTCTTTCGCCATCCCCGGCCCCGACACCGATCGTCCTTTCCGTCGTCACGATCCCCAATCCCATCGTCCCCAATTTTCGTTCCTTATTTCCTTGTTCCTATTAGATGGTCACAAAAGGGTGAAAAAGTAGAGAGAGCACTATGACCCAACACAAAATAAATCGTCGGCAACGGGTGAAGACGACGACGAGCAGAACGAGCAGGTCGGTAATTGTAACGGTTTGATGCGTTTGGGCTTGTTGGTGACTAGTTTTTGTTGATTTGGGGGTTAGGGTTTTGCTACTATTTGGGGCCTTTGGATTATTTTGGAATTAAAAAGTAATTGTGGACTATGATTTTCGATTTTGTTTGACAAAGATATGTTTGTGTTTGATTTTCAAAAGATGATGGTCATGGTGATGGAGTTTATTGGCTTGAGATCGTGAGAATGGTGTTAGATTGTTGTAAATCTTGAATTAGTGATTGATAGATTTTTTAAAAAATTCTATCGCCAGTCTTAGTTTGGCTCCAAGTATGGCGGCTAGGTGGTGGAGATGGCTGGGTGTTAGGTGACGACCATCGCTAACTTTGGTTGCGTTTTGTACAGTGTATATGTTAGGAGGTTGAAGAAGGAAGGATGATAAACAATTAGTTAAATTGTTATTTTTTAGACACGGTGGGAATGGGGATAGCAGGGACGGAGGAATGGTTTTAGACTTTTATTGTTTTTGTTTAGTTTTAATGTTTAATATAAAGTTGTTTGACGAATTTGCCCTTTATTATATTATAAATGTGTAATTAAAAATTAAAATACTCTTTTTTTTGTTACACATCAGCTCTTGCAAGTCATATTCAGACAGTCGCGTCAGCAATTTCTGACGTGGCAGGTTCAATTGAACGCAATTGGAAAAAATTAATAGTTCAATCATCTAATTGAAAAACTTTAAAGGTGGATCACCGAAGTGGAATATGGCCATAGTTTAGGATAGTAAATTATATTTAACCCTATAATATAATACAAAATTAAATAATTTAAAATTTAAATTTAAACTAAACTAAACTAAAGTAAATTAGATTAAATAATATAATATAATAACATATTACTTAGATGGAATAAATTAAAACAAAGCCAATTAAAATAAATAAATTAATTAAATTAAATTAAATCAGGTTATACAAATAAAATAAAATGAATAAATTAATTGTGGATGGTAATAAATAATTATTTAATTAACTATATAAAATACAATTAGGACTTAGTTTGCCACTAAAACTAAGTAGTAATACTAAAAAAATTAAATAAATTAATAAATTAATAAAAAATAAAACAAAATAATAAATAAATAAATCTAACTAAATAATTTAATTTAATTTAATTAAATTAAATTAAAGAAAAGTAAAACATATAAAATAAAATAAAATAAAATAATACAAAATAAAATAAATTAAAATACATAAATAAATCAAAGTTTAATAATAAATTAATTTTAAAATAAATAAAATAAATTTAATAATAAACTAGAAGTAATTTAAATTTTAGAATTTAATTTAATTTAATATTATTAAATGTAAATTAATTAATTTAAATAATAAAAAAATAATTTAAAATAAAATAAAATATAGTAAAATAAAATAAAATTCAATAATAATCTTAAACTACGTAGCATTTGCTTAGTTTTCCATTACATAAAAAATATCTCGAATTAAATAAAATCAAATTTAATAATAAACTAGAAGTAATTTAAATTTTAGAATTTAATTTAATTTAATATCATTAAATGTAAATTAATTAATTTAAATAATATAATATAATAAAAAAATAAATTAAAATAAAATAAAATATAGTAAAATAAAATTCAATAATAATCTTAAACTAAGTAATATTTGCTTAGTTTTCCATTACATAAAAAATATCCCGAATTAAATAAATTCAAAGCTAATAAATTAAATAAATATAAATTAAAATAAAATAATATATTTGAAATAAATTTACATAACATAAAATAATAAACTAAGTAGAATTTGCTTAGTTTTCTACAAGTAAAAGTAACAGAAAAATAAGTTGTCTACATATTCAATAAATACATGCATGTACCACATTCATGATTATTCTTGATCTAATTGGGTATTTTCTTCAATTAAAGATGTCAGCCGATCGGAGTTGGATGTACCATATTATTAAGATTGATGGGAGGGGATTAATTGATGCGTGCCGTGAAGGGGTGTCCAATTTTATGAACAAAGCAGTAGAACATGTTGATGATCCGAACGGAAAGATGAGATGCCCGTGTTTCAAGTGTAAGAACATGATATGGAAGACTGTCGATGAAGTTAAATTTGACTTATATTCACGTGGTTTTGTGGATGGGTATTCGGTATGGATTCATCACGGGGAATCAACTGAGTTTAGAGAACAGACAGATAGTACTATAGACCAATCGGTTCACGGGGATTCGCAATCTGATAACTATGACGTCGTGCAGATGTTGGTTGATGCGTATGACCCTACCAATATTGACTGGGCTAAAAACGAGCATGCGTCAAGCAGTGCTCAACAAAAGCCAAATGATTCAGTAGCTGCTTTCTACAAGTTGCTATCTGAATCGGGTGTTCCATTGTATCTTGGAAATGACAAGGACACCAGGCTTTTTGCAGTTACGAAGCTTTTACATTTCAAGAATGAGCATAACTCTAGTGAGAGAGAATTCAATGATTTACTTGATATTCTCAGCGAGTTCTTACCTAGGGATAATACTCTGCCCGCGAATTACTATGAGGTGAAGAAGATGGTTAAGGGGTTGAATCTCGGGTGTGAGAAGATTGATGTTTGTGAGCATGATTCCATGTTATATTGTGGGAAGTGATTATGGTAGCTTACAATCTTCCACCGTCAATGTGCATGAGAGATCCATATCTTTTTTTGACCTTACTTATACCGGGGGATAAGAGTCCTACAAAAGACATTAATGTGTACCTAGCTCAAGCCGTTAGTCGATGAACTTAAGATGCTGTGGGAAACAGGTGTTCAGACTTTTGATAAATCTGTTGGGTAGAATTTTGTGGTGAAGGCAGCCTTGTTGTGGACTATCACTAACTTTCCGGCACTTAGGATGATTAGTGGTTTGTCGACTCATGGTAAGTTGTCATGTCCAGTTTGTATGGGGGATGTGCAAGACACTCAACTACGTCATGGCCGAAAAACTAGTTTCTTTGGAACTACTCTTAGATTCTTGCCTACTGAGCACAGTTATAGAAAGATGTCTACACAGTTCAACAAAAAGACAGAGAAGAAAGGGGTTGTTGGTCGCTTGTCGGGCAGCGACATATTGGGCTGGCTAAATGATCTAACATTTCCACCTTAGGAAGGAGCATGGTAAGTTGAGAGCTATAGGATATGGGAAAAGTCATAATTGGACTCACTCGTCGATTTAGTTTGAGTTGTCATACTAGGTCACATTAGCACTTCGTCATTGTATAGATGTTATGTTATACATAAAGAAAAGAATGTATTTGAGAACTTGTTTTACACCGTACTAGATACGAGTGGTAAAATAAAAGACAATGATAAAGCACATAAAAACTTGGAGGAAATGAATATCAGGCGGGAATTGTGGCTCCGACCTAACAACACAAAACCAAAAGCTCTATTTTGTCTTACCAAGCAACAGGTTGAAAACACTTGCAAGTGGCTTAGCGCATTGAAGCTCCCAGATGGATATGCTTCTAACATATCTCATTGTACTAAGGTTGAGCAGTTGAAAATTACTAGGTTCAAAAGTCACGACTGTCATGTATTCATGCAGAAGTTGATGTCAATTGCATTTCGTGAGGTATTACCCAGGAATATTAATGATACTTTTACCGCACTTTCAAATTTCTTTCGGGATATTTGCTCAACTGTTATAAGGTATAGTGATGTGGAGCAGATGGAGAAAAATATAGTGTTGACAATGTGCAAGCTCGAAATGATCTTACCGCCGGGGTTCTTTGACAGCATAGAGCATTTGCCTATTCATCTGCCATATGAACTTAAGTTTGGATGACCGGTGCAATATCGATGGATGTATCCATTTGAGAGGTAATATCACATACATTGCGCGATATTCGTCATCTTTATATTTAACTTATTAGGTAATATTACATACTTTATTATTTCAGGTATATGCGTCGATTAAAGCATAAAGTTAAAAACAAAGCTCGCGTAGAAGGTTCTATTGTTGAACGCTATACGAAGGAAGAGCTTGTCAACTTCTGCTCGTTGTACTTTGATGACGTAGTCGCAACGAAGCACAACCGTCTAAGTCAGAATGAGGTCGTTGATCCGTCTGGTCGTGCTGATGATGAGTTGATTATATTCACTTATCCAGCAAAACCATTTGGACATGAGATGAAGACTTACCTAACCGATAAACATTTAAAGATTGTCTCTATATACGTGCTTCTAAATATGCCTGAAGTATCGTCGTACATCAAGTATGTATTATTACAAGTTGAAAATGATTTATCTAACCTTAATCAACAATTAAATAATTGCCATATTATTGTACGCAGTTCATTCGAATTGGAAGCGCATGCTTCAAACCCGGGGTTGACAGAATCACATATGGAAGCATTCACTAATGCAAATTTTCACCAGTGGTTTAAGAGAAGGGTCGAAGAAGAGAACGCGTATGAGCATTTTAGAGATGTCATTTTAGGCCCGTACAAACTTATTAATTCATTTTCAGGTTGTATCGTGAATGGGTATAGATTCAAGGTTGATGACTTGAATGAATTGACATCAGTCAACTCTGGCGTTGTCGTGTTGGGAAGTTGTTATGGAGATTCTGAGTCCAATTACTATGGAAGATTAAAGGAAGTGGTTGTGCTCAATTATCCAAGGGCTAAAAAGGTCGTTACATTTAAGTGTCGCTGGTTTGATACTACAAAGGGTGTTAAAGTTGATCGTAATAGAATCGTCACAGTAGACATAAATCGAATTTACAGTCTGATGATGTATTTGTGTTAGCCAGCCAAGCAACTCAAGTGTTTATATAACCCCCTAGTATACAGTTGTGACAACGAAGACTCGGTCATTTGATGGTACTAATCTGTCTGAAATAGATGACTCGTTGCAAGAACAAGTTAGCAATCCCAGCCACGTAGTGCTATATGATGACGATGTGTTGGTTGATGATGTCGTTAATGTACTCGATGTTAACGAAGTGGAGGAAGATGTGGTTGTCAGTCCGTATGTGATGGTAGAAGATGATTCTGAGGAAAAAATTGATACAGAAGAGGAAGAGGCAGAATTAGAGGATGAAAATGATTTTGATTCTGACGGGTTTGACGACGTACTACTTCTTCACTAATTGGTGTTTTGTAAATATTATACAACTAAAATCAATCATTATATATAATAATTGCAATGAAATTTAATTAATTATACGTATCTATGTCTATTATTTCAGTAGTACAGCTATATATGCCTGGACATAGCGGTGGAGGTGGCCGTGGTGGCGGCCGCTCCGGATTGGGTAAGGGTTCCCAGGGCGGGTCGTCTTCAGATGCTAGTGAGTTGATTTCTTTTTTGGCTCAATACCATTTTTTTTATAACTATATTATACATCTATTTACTATTTATTGACAATGCCATAACTATATTAAACATACAGATGCTAGACGTCGGCATCAACGAGGGCCTAGCCTCGGTTGATTAGGTCGTCCGTCGGCAGTGCTTAACACAGTTGCAGTTGATGTCGGCTCGTTTGTGTAGGTTTCAACTATAATATATCACTTATGTTCAATTAGAATGATATTATTATGTGATTAATAAATTAAAATGTTCTTAATAAATTATTATTCTAGTATTCTGGATCCTGTCGCTAAGGCGACCGTATACTCCATCTGCCTGGTGGATCTCCCTACAGGTTGCATGCGATTTAGCCAGTACGCGCTTCATGGTGATAGTGTTGCGGGAGTTTCACGTAAGTCGAATTACATATATTAAATCAAGCTTCATGTTATTTACATATTGTTCAAATAATTAATTAAACGTATGTTATGTCTATTTGATAGAGATACTACAGATACGAGGCGAGCATCACTGAGGTGGATGGTGATGCCGTTATCATTGCCCACATCTCAAAGAATAATACTGGCTGGCTGCACGAGATGCGACAGAGGGCAGTCCGGGCAGTAGAAGAATCGCCCAGGACTACTATGCAAGAACATCAGCAGCCGGCAGTATCAGATGCAGCATGGGTTGCGATGTGTCTGTACTGGGATGATGCTGCGTTCAAATCAAGTTAGAGCAGATGAAGAAGAATCGTGGCAAGTTGCGAGTTATACATACTTTTGGCTAGCAATCGTTTCAGGAGGTTAAGTCGGTATATATTTCCCTTTAGTTTAGTTTAATATTAAACTGCAACTATAGTAAATTAAGGCGATATTATTTAGTATATATGATTTAGGCCATGCGGAGTAGCTTGGGCCGACCTCCTACTATGATCGAATTCTGGGATAGAGTCCATACGCCGAAGGGCTCTACTTCGGGGTCGACGATATCTCCAGCAGCACTAGCTATACGGGTAATACGTTTACTATAATAAATATTATTTAGGATAATATTACGTAATTTATATGATGATACCAAGATAACTCACTTGTATATCAAATTACAAGAGCGGTTTGAGAAGCTTCGCAGCCAGCATATAGCGGAGTTGCAAGCTGCTAGGGGCGATGCTGAGATGTTAGATTCTACCGTCCCTCCGCCCGAGATTAGTTTATCTCTAGCCAACGTCTACGTCCGAGAGCCCCCGTGGGACCATCACATACGGGCATTGGCTTAGACGATGCTTTGTTCTAGCGTGTTATGACTGCGGTGTCGGAGAGGTTTGAGACCGATCCGCTATTCCATCGTCAGGACTCGCCCAGCCGTTCTCACCTCCATCAGCTTGCGCAGGACGTTGCAGCATGTGCCACCATCGAGAATACGGGTATCCCTCCAGAGCAGTGGGCCGCGATACGCGACGAGATTGTTCGGATGGTGGTTACCTTAGTCAAGGACGCGTTTGGGCCGATGTTGAGCCAGCGCTCGACTGCTCAGGTATACTATTCGTTTTAAATACAAATATATATTCTGCATGTTATTTAATTTTCATTTAGATATCTTTAACTGAATCATATATATGGACTAATGAGTTACATTATATTGTATCAACAGGGTGACGAGCGGAGTGACGAGCAGGATGACGATGATGACGATTTTTAGACTCTAGAGCAACGTCGACGCCCGCCTGATGATCCTCCTCACACCGGGAGCTCTACTAGCTTGACTTAGTTTACATTCTTTTGTAGTTTATATTATTTTTGACTTAGTTTACATTCTTCTGAGTTACATTATTTTGTAGTTTACATTATTTTTTACGTATTATAGTTAATTTAAACCTTGTCATTATTTTGGTTTTGTTGCGGTTTGACATTTAGTTTAATTTAGCTTAATGGGATGTTTGATATAGTTTAGTTTAGGTTAATGGGATATTTTTGACCTTTTTACTTCTCAGATAGTTGGTTTTTAACATATTGTTGGCCTTGGTACGTAATTGTAATTCATGTTATTGGCCTTGGTGCTGTTGGCAAAACAGGTGCAGGTACAAGATGTGAGTTAAATCCCTGGATATTGCAAAAACAAATAAAACATTTTTAAAAAAAACACTATTCTCGACGGAATCATTCTATTATCGACGGATTTCCGACGGCAATAAGTCCTTAATATTTTTGGCTATGTGCCACGTGTCACATATATTATCGACGGAATAATAATATTATCGACGGATTTCCATCGAGTCTAAATTGTTTCCATTTCTCTGACGTTGCCACATGGCATGCTTATCATCAACCGAATATCCTCGACCGACTATGTTTTGTCGAAAATATATTAAGCCCGACGGAATATTCGGTCGACGATAAGTCCGTCGACAGTAAGTATCCCCGACCGAAAGACCGACGGACTTAAGTTCGACCTGCTTATATACGACCGAATGTCCAACGGAATATCCTTATTACCGACAAAATATTCCGTCAGAAATAAGCCTTTTTGCTGTAGTGTAACTCAGCAAAACGTAGAGTCCACGGCCACCCAGTCGTAGAGCTCTCATTCTACGAACGTAGAGTGCTATGTCAAATCGTCGAGTGACTTTACCTTAATCTTCCTACGATCGTAGAACTGCCAGTATGCCACTTTAGCACTACGAACGTTGAGTATCCATCATAATCGTAGAGTACCAATGCTGATCATAGAGTACTTCTGCAAAACAACATAAAACTCAGCATTAAACTCCATATTTTGTAAACTCATATCAAATTCTTCTCACAATCAATAAACACCTTAAATCAGTTTATATAACAGCTAACATGTAACTAAACTAAGCATAAAGGAATGAAAATAATCAAATATTATACACCTATCAAGAATAACATTAAAAGATTTAAATTAACCAATTGTCAAATCCAAAATATATTGGACTTCTTTTCTTTTGTTTCATAATTAAATAAGATTACACCATTTATGCTTATAAAGTAACTAATAATCTTTTATTTAATCAAATATGGAACCAAACAAACTAATTTTTACAAACAATTTTGCACCTTATCAAATGTCTCAGTTTAGACATTAATAAACACAAGTCAAATGATTCCAACTTGAACTAAATGAATTACTTTTTTATTCTCCATATAGAGGAATATATACTACACCTTTTATACTTACTTAAATTATGTCCACAGATGAGTTTTATTAAACTCCAATATGACAAATAACAAGTCACGAAAGTATAAAATAAGGTGCAATATATAACAAATGTAATAACATGTACGTAATTTTTGCATTCCACAGACACTGATCTCTTTGAAATACTCATATATAATTTATTATGAAATTAGTTGGTGTACATAGTTCGTCTAATCTTGTGTTAAGTTTTTAAGATTCACTTAATGAAGAACATTTGTATTAACATTTGTTAGTTGGAGGTGCACAAAGATTGTGCAACCCCAACTTGGAAGAAAGATACCAGTGGGTCACTTTGCCTAAAGGTTTGGTGAGTAAATCAGCAAGTTGTTCGTTAGATGGAACTTTAGTAGAACAAATCAGACCAGATTGCACCTTCTCCCAGACAAAATGGCAATCGATTTCAACATGCTTGGTCCGAACATGATAGACTAGGTTAGCTGCAATGTCAATGGCAACTTTGTTGTCACAATAAAGAACTGCGTAGGAGCAGAAAAAGTGACTTGTAGACCATTAAGTAAACTGTTCAACCAAATGACTTCAAAAGTAGTCATAGCTAGAGCCCTATACTCAGCCTCAGCTGTGCTACGAGAAGTAACACTTTGTTTCTTGGATTGCCAAGAAATTAGTGAAGGACCAAAAAGTAAACAATAACCAGTCACTAATCTTCGAGATGTAGGACAGCTCCCCTAATCACTATCACAGTATCCCCTTAGAATTAACAAGATCATTGGTGGATGAGAAAAGTAAACCTTGACCAGCAGTGTACTTGAGATATATGAGAACTCTCTGTGCTGCGTCTAAGTGTTTCTGCCTTGGATTTTACATAAATTGACTAAGCAACTATACTGAGTAATTGATATCTGGCCTAGAAAATGTCAACTACAAGAGTTTGCCAACCCAACTCTTGTAAATAGAAGGATCAGAGAGTAATGGACCTGAAGCAGAATTATCATGCAACTTGGTATGTTGATTGATCCAATGGTATTGTAAGAGGCTTAGCATCCAACAAATGGGTTGTGGCTAGCAAATCTAAAATGAATTTCCTCTGACTGATGGAGATACATTTGTCACTTCTAGTAACTTCTAAACCAAGATAGTATTTAATCTCCCCAAGATCTTTGATACTAAATTTAGTATCAAGCATATGCATTAGAAAAGCCAACTGAGAAGCATCATTACATGTGACTAAGATGTCATCTACATAAATGACAAAAGCTGTGAATAGAGGTCCCTAGTTAGAATAGGTGAAAACTTGACAGTAGCCATCTTTGCAACAGGTGCAAATGTATCATGATAATCCATCTCTTTAGATTGTGTATACCCTTTAGTTACCAATCTGGCCTTAAACCTTTCAATCTCTCCAGTAGCCTTGTATTTGATCTTATAAACACATTTACAGCCAATTGTGGATTTGCCTGGTGGAAGAGAAACTAACTTCCAGGTTTGATTAGCCTCTAATGCATCAAGTTCTTTATAATTCATTGTTGTAATCCATTGAGGATCCTTGACATCTTGGGAAAAATATGTAGGTTCTTTCACAAGGGAAAGATTGGCAACAAATCTCAAATGACAAGGATCAAAATTATGATAAGAAACAAAATTAACAATATGATGTTTATGGTCAGAATCGGATGCTGAGGTATAGGAGGTGAAACAAAAGGTATAGCTTGAGAGTTGTGATGAGAGAAAACACCTGCAACAGTAGTTAAGCCAACAGTATAATCAATCCACCAGGTTGGTTTAGTTTTAGTTCTAGTAGGCACTCTTGGTGGAGGCAAAGAAGAAGATTCAGGAACAATTATCTCTGAGGATGATGGACTAGAATTATTTGATTGGTCATAAAGAACGAGTTCTGGTGCAGAATCTGAAGATACTTGTGTATGGGGAACAAACTCAGAACCTGTAGTAGGAGAAGTATGAGAGGAAATAGGAAAATCAGAAGTAAAAGAAGAATACTCACTCTCTAACCAAGGAATAATGCCATGAGGATAATCTTGAGAAGAAAAGCTAGTATTTAGAAGAAAAGGAAAGGTAGTTTCATGAAACACTACATCCTTAGAAACAAAAAATTTGTGGGAATCTAAATTTAAAACAAAATAACCTTTTTGACCATTAGGATATCCCATAAAAACTCTTTTAATTGCTCTTGGAGCAAATTTATCAATAGGATGCACTGAAGCATAAACTAAACAAAACAGCCAAATACCCTTAAAGTATTTTCATGATCTATTTACTTTTTTGTTCATTTTTATTTGATGTTTGTAGATTAATATTTTAAGAAAAATTAACGACTACTTTCACAAATTATCCTAAATAAAATAGTTCACATTCATTTTCTCTCTTATTTTTAAAATTGATTTTTCGACAACTTTTTAATCTTTCAAACTACCACCGTAAAATACTCTACATTCATTCTCTCTCCTATTTTTAACTACCTCAGCCAAGTATTAATTATAAAATAGTACACATCTATTCTCTCTCCTATTTCCAAGACTCTATGACTAGAATATATACAATAATATTATTGGTATTTTGGGCTAATTATAACTCATATGACTAGAATATATACAATAATATTATTGGTATTTTGGGCTAATTATAACTCATCAGTTAAAGAGTTAAGGTAATAATAACAAATAATTAAGAACGGAGGATATTAAGTTATCCCCAGAATGATTTATTCATTTATCCTTAATATCTTACTAGCCGAAGTGAGGCTTTAACGTAAACATCACAAGCTATACTTGAAAGTGGGTTGGCCCAACCTTCTTGTATGATTAGATGGGGGAATTACATTTATTAGTACATTTTTAAAAAATATTACAACAAAAGTGCATATATAAAATATTTACAAAATTAGTGCATCTTCAATTTTTAATTTACAAATTAGTGCATTGTTATCCTTTTAATTTAGTTAAGTGATTTAATGGGTAGTTGGTTCCAAATTTTAAAATTCAAATTTTCAAATTTTGAATTACCGATTTATGATGCAGTAACTACCGTCCATATCACTTTTCTTGCGCCACTTTTTTCGCATTTTCTTGGCGTGGATTTGTTTCTCAGTTTACTCATCGAGAATGGGTTACTAATTATGTCATACTATTTTTCAATGTAACAAACTCGCAGTGCTCTTAGCCAGTGATTAATATGTTAGCTCTGCTTCTTAGAGTGTATGTAGTGAAACCTTTTTCATTGTCTGCCATATTAACTTTTTTGTGGTACACAATTGTAGTTACCACGAATGGAGAAGAGGGTAAACACAGTTGCAAAGTGTTGGGTTTCCTCACCCATGTGTTAAGTGGGGGACAACAACTAGTGGAGAAGAAAAGGCAGAAAACATGGAGAATGTTTTATGATAGCAAAATGAGGAAAAGAGTATACTCCATTCACGGAATGTTTGGCAAGGAAAGAAAAAGACACAAGCATGTATATATATAATATTATATATATGTAGTACATTTATGCATGTGAAGGAGAGAGAAGGCTTTTTGCCTTTCCTATTTAATCATGCAGGCTGCCAAGTGAATGGTGTGTGTGCATACACCCATCCGAGAGGGTGAGATGGAATAGCAAGTATTCTATCCGAGAGAAATCCCATCCGGAGAGGATGAATGAGAGCAAAAGAGAAAGAAGAAAAATCAGAGAGAGTCAAGAGAGAAAAATAGAGAGATAAAGATTAAACAACTAGGGGTGTTGTTTGGGTTCCATCACATAGTTATTGTGGTGAGATAATTTGAGTGTGTACTCAAATTAGGATATCTTTGTAATCTCTCAGTTTATTCTAGTGGATTTTTCGGAGTATGTCCTGTGGTTTTTACCTCTTAGTTATAGAGGGTTTTCCACGTTAAAAATCTTGGTGTTTCGTGCTTGGTTATTTCTTCTCATTATTTCTTGCAGTAATTATTATTTTGGTGGAACTGCAAATTTAATCTGTTTGGCGTGTACTGATATTTTTGGCCATTAAATTTATCAAAGACAACAGTATTTGAGAGGTGATTTTTCCCAACAATTGGTATCAGAGCTAAGGTTATTTCCGCAATTGTTTTTGATAAATTTTATGGAGGAATCAGTTGGAGCCATGATTAAATTGGTCTCTTCAAAAGATCACGCGATGACGTGGTAAATTCTCGATGAAGGGTTGGTTTTTCCCTTGAGGAGCTCTCGATGGTGATGTTGAATTCTTGATGGGTTAGCCAAGAAATGATTCCGAGAATGGTTAGCCGAGAATTGGGGATCCGCGGTGATTGAAGAGAAAAATTATTGATCACATCCGGCAGTGGATTGATCAAAGTGTGTTCCACTATTTTTCGCAGGAGATGGAAGCTCACTATAGGGTCTCTAGTGGTGACCAGAGGAAAGAAGGTAAATACTCTTTACACAATGCGGGCGCATGTGAAAGGTGTTGAAGATGGGGGAGCTAGGCGCAAAAGGATGTGGTATAAAGCCATGCGAGGTGGGAGAAAAGCTTTGCATGAGAACCACGAGAAGAAAAATGATAGCTCGCAGCCAGGATACAAAGCGGTTGTGAAAGAATTTGACAAGCAAAAATCTGGCAAATTTGAGTTGGATCCTCCCATCAAAATGAGTCGTGCCGATGAGATAAAATTCGGTATGAAGAAAGTTAAAAATTCCAAGAAGCTTGAGTTGAGTCAAGGCTTCGTTCGGATAAACTCCAAGTGAGGAGTTGTGGTTTAGTGTGCAAATTCAGTCTTGGAAGGTTATACGGAAGCAGACATCGCAGGTTCCGAATAGAAGAAGTCTACTTTGGAATATTTGTTTACTTTTGCAGGGGGAGCTGTGTTATAGCAGTCCAAGTTGCAGAAGTGTGTTGCTTTGTCTACTACTGAGTTGATAACAAAATGTTGTGATTTCTCCAAGAATTGGGTTTGACACAAGAATCGACTCCAAGTGTCGGGGTCATGGTAAATACTTCCTCTCATGGGTTCGGAGGGGGAGATTGTTGGGTTTCCTCACCCATGTGTTAAGTGGGGGACAACAACTAGTGGAGAAGAAAAGGCAGAAAACATGGAGAATGTTTTTATGATAGCAAAATGAGGAAAAAGAGTATACTCCCATTCACGGAATGTTTGGCAAGGAAAGAAAAAGACACAAGCATGTATATATATAATATTATATATATGTAGTACATTTATGCATGTGAAGGAGAGAGAAGGCTTTTTGCCTTTCCTATTTAATCATGCAGGCTGCCAAGTGAATGGTGTGTGTGCATACACCCATCCGAGAGGGTGAGATGGAATAGCAAGTATTCTATCCGAGAGAAATCCCATCCGGAGAGGATGAATGAGAGCAAAAGAGAAAGAAGAAAAATCAGAGAGAGTCAAGAGAGAAAAATAGAGAGATAAAGATTAAACAACTAGGGGTGTTGTTTGGGTTCCATCACATAGTTATTGTGGTGAGATAATTTGAGTGTGTACTCAAATTAGGATATCTTTGTAATCTCTCAGTTTATTCTAGTGGATTTTTCGGAGTATGTCCTGTGGTTTTTACCTCTTAGTTATAGAGGGTTTTCCACGTTAAAAATCTTGGTGTTTCGTGCTTGGTTATTTCTTCTCATTATTTCTTGCAGTAGTTATTATTTTGGTGGAACTGCAAATTTAATCTGTTTAGTGTGTACTGATATTTTTGGCCATTTAATTTATCAAAGACAACAGTATTTGAGAGGTGATTTTTCCCAACACAAAGCTGGGATATAGAATGTGTATTGTTCCCAAATCAGCTGAGAAATCTCTTTCAACCCTAGATCTGGCGGATATGAAAATTTTGGGCTGCCGGAATCTGAAGGAGGTGATCAACACTGTGTTTAGATCAGGATAAGTGATATAAGTGAAGTTCCAGATGTCTGATCTCCAATTTGTACATGTTAGCATATTTTTTTTTTATATTTTGTTTTCATTTCTTTTTTGGGATCTGTTGCAGTCAATGAGTTAAATTATTCGTCTTCCTGAAGACCCTAAGGAGTGTTGCAGAATTTTTATGACTGCTTATTAAGATTCTGAATTAAATTTATTAAACTGTTAGACCACAACTTCGTCTTTGTCGAGGCCATGGAATTGGAAGGTCACAAAAACACAATGGGCCTGTTTTTTCGTTTTTTAGCAAAACATTCGTATAAAAGTAACCAAATCAGTTTTATTGGGTTACCAATTAATTATAAAAAATCTATTTATAATTTTTTTTCGTACTGCATTTGGTAGCTAAACATTCATACAAAGGTAACCATTTTATATGGAGTATACCACTATATATATATACTCTACTCAAAAGTAATCATTTTAGTTTTTGTGGATAAAAAAAATTATTTTGAATATGTTGCAGTTACTTATAAATAACCTTTTCTAAATAAAATTATTTTCAATATGGTGCAGTTGATAGCAAAACATTTATCCAAAAGTAACCATTTTAGTTTTTGTGGGTAACCAAAAAAAACTATTTTAAATATAGTTTTATTGGTTACCAATTTTTTTCGTACTGTAGTTGGTAGCCAAACCTTCATACAAATGTAACCAATTCAGTTTTATTGGGTTACGAATTAATGATAAAAAATCTATTATAGATTTTTTTTTTCGTAGTGCTGTTGGTAACCAAACATTCATATAAAGGTAACCAATTCAGTTATATTGGGTTACCAATTAATTATAAAAAATCTATTATAATTTTTTTTCCCATACTGCAGTTGGTAGCTAAACCTTCACACAAAGGTAACCAACTCAATTTTATTGGGTTACCAATTAATGATAAAAAATTTATAATAGAATTTTTTTTTTTAGTGTTGTTGGTAACCAAACATTCATATAAAGGTAAGCAATTCAGTTTTATTGGGTTACCAAATAATTATAAAAATTCTATTATAATTTTTTTTTTCATACTGCATTTGTTATCTAAACATTCATACAAAGGTAACTAATTCAGTTTTATTGGGTTACCAATTAATTATAACAAATCTATTATAGAATTTTTTTTTTCTATAGTACAGTTGGTAACCAAACCTTCATACAAAGGTAACCAATTCAGTTTTATTGGATTACCAATTAATTATAACAAATCTATTATAGAATTTTTTTTTCTATAGTACAGTTGGTAAACAAACCTTCATATAAAGGTAACCAAATCAGTTTTATTGGGTTACCAATTAATTATAAAAAATCTATTATAATTTTTTTTTTCCATACTGTATTTGGTAGCTAAACATTCATACAAAGGTAACGAATTCAGTTTTATTGGATTACCAATTAATTATAACAAATCTATTATAGAATTTTTTTTTCTACTGTACAGTTGGTAACCAAACCTTCATACAAAGGTAACCAAATCATCTTTGTTGGATTAATTACCAATTAATTATAAAAAATCTATTATAATTTTTTTTTTCATAGTGCATTTGGTAGCCAAACCAACTTTCTGTTACTTTCACAGTTTCACTACAACAATCAAAACAAATAATCTCCCAAAAAAAATAATACAAAACTAAAATGCATTCAAATCAACAAAGATCTTCATCTCCACTGACTCGATCCGAGTAAACTCGCAATTTTAGCCAGTGAGGCAGTTCTCAAAGGAGCAAGACACCAAGAAAACTGACTGTGCCGATAACATCACCGCCATGAACGGCCATAAAAACCTTAGATGTTATCCCCATTGACAACCTTCCAAAATCGCTCAGAGTTGCTGAACTTTTCCCAGCGCCGATGCACGGCTCAACACTTCATGTCGCTTACCAAGGCGTTCTCGGAGCCTACAACGAATCCGTCACCGACACAGCATCTCCAAACTGCGAAGTCATCCCTTGCCCGAACGCCTTCCCCACCGTGTGCAGGAACACGCTGGATACCACCACGTCGAAATAATTGTCGCCAAACGGTTATGGTTGTTGTGGTCGTGCATGGATTTGGACATGGTGGATAGTCACATGGTGCTCATAATGCATACTGACAGTATATATCTGACATGAAGGAGAGAGAGAGAGAGTAGAGAGGGAAGGATGCCAGAAATAATGGTGAGCGAGAGTAAAGAAAAAAGGAGGATGCCGAAAATAAATAATGGATGCCATTAAATAGAGAGGAGTAAATAGGGTGGTTATAGTTCTCCTTGATTTAAGGGATAATGATTTAATGAGTTTATTCTTGTTACACTCTTTTTGTAATTATTTTGTTAGTGCATGTAATTATTTTGTTAGTGCACTATTCTTGTAATTTTTTACTAATTGTTGTATATTTCTGTAAAGAGCCCTTATTAGATTCTATTCTTTTAAAAACTTTAGCCTATCTACAAAATTCAGAAAGTAGTCATAAGTATTATTTGTTTACCTCTTAATACTTGTTAACAGTTCCACATCTGATTCAGTAAGAAGATAAAATTATTTGGTAAATTTTATTTTGTCTCTTATCGTCTCTTAATCAGTAAGAAGAAGATATAAATCTAAATTATTAAAATTATTATTGATTTTTGAAAAGTCAATTTGAGATATTTTTAAATTTAAAATTGATGTTTTTAAATTTAAAAGTCATTCTGATGTTTTATACTTTTTAGTTACCAAACAGCTTTTTTCACTTAGGTGATCTAATTTATCAAGATATACTAACCATTCAAATCTTAATTGCTCAGTTTTATCAAACACCACAATATTTTTTCCCATAGTTGTGGTTACAAATTATTTTATTATGATTTTTTAAATTATTACAATCTATTACTATATATAACAAACCAATGGGAGATCTTATCTAAATTAACAAAGTCATTTTGATTGGTCATCGAGTTATTCCCGAGTTAGTCATTTTGTATATCAAAATCATTATATATGTTTTTTAATACATGCATGTACATCCTAATTTGGATAATACAATAAAGGATACAAAAAGTTTTGTACAACTATGAATATGAGACACATTATATTAGTAAAGATGATGAACTCGAGACTAATTTGATGACCAACCAATTAACTCAGTGATTGATCAAAATAACGTCGTTAATTTGGATAAGATCTCTAATTGGTTTGTTATATATAGTACTCTATCCGTCCTTTAATATAAGTCATTTTAGATAAGTGTTTTTGTCTCTTAATATATGTCGTTTGAGAATTTCAAGTAAACATTAATTGTTTAGTTTCCAATATTACCCCAAGTATTAAATATAATTTTGGTTCTCTCACTATTTTTTACCCAATAAATAACACTCTTTTTTCAATATAAGGATAATATAGGTAATTGATATTCTATCTAATATTATATAATTATTTTCTTAATACTTATACACCAACTCTAAAACGACTTATATTAAAGGACCAATGGTACTATAAATTATAATAATTTAAAAAATCATAATAAAATAATTTGTAACCACAGCTACGGGGAAAAAAGTATATATAGATCTCTGATTGGGTTTCCGCGTAAGAGGTGAGAACAGTATACATATAGATCTGATTAGGTTTCTGCGTAAGAGGCGGTGAAGAATGGATCTATATAGCTCCTGCAGTGCGGAGAGCGACCCTAATAAAGATAGCGACTGGAGCGACACCGAAATATGGAGAAATCCCAGAGAGATACCCACCAGGTATGGTACTCGTCGGAGGTGGTTAAGACGACGACGCCGGCAAATTCTAAAGAAGAAGGTGTGAACAAATCTTCTTCTTTATCCTTTATATATATATTTTTTTTCATTTTTTCCCCTTTAAATCTAGATCTGCTTTTGATTGTGTTTACCCGTGTTTTCCAAAAACCCTTCTATAATGCTATTTAATGAAGGCCTCCATAATGTAAGAGATTAATTTGTTATTCCTTGTATGATTATATTGATTGTTGCTCATGTATGGTCACCATTTGAGGGTAACATTGACTAGCATGTCAAATAGATAACATTGACAAGCATGTCAAATATATTTTCTAAAGTTTTTCCCAAGTCATCTGGGATAACACATACCGACCGAGAGGGAGCGGGCAGTTATTTATTTATTTTTATTTGTTTTCCGGATTGACTGTGTTTGAAGATGGTCACACTTGGCTTTTCCTACGATAACTTCGGGCTACGTTTGTATCTTTGCAGGGTAAAAAAGTTGTGGATGAAGTCACTGCCTCAGGTATGTTTGCAGTTGTGCTTTATGAAATGGTGGTTGCTTCTACAAGTCCCATTATTTATTTATTTATTTGGTAGAATTGAGGCTAAATGTGTTTGAGTTTTGAAATGAGTGCTCAAGTTTTAGTATCGGCACTCATTTGATTGTTATTTGCATCACATTATTTTATTTGTTGTGAATTCCAAGTGGTTGGAGTATTCTAAATTGTTAGAAAAGGTTGTTTTGAATTCCAAGCGGTTGGAGTATTCTAAATTGTTAGAAAAGGTTGTTTTGAATTCCAAGTGGTTGGAGTATTCTAAATTGTTAGAAAAGGTCAGTTGTAGTTATAGTTAACTATGCCATTTCATTTGTTTAAACAACGGGAAAACATGACTACGAAGGAAATTACATTAGTATAAAAGTATGCATCAAACAAAATACAATTCAACTTATGATTGGCTGAGTAGATTTGGTGGTAGAGAGTTAAATTTTGCAATATCCACTCTTTTTGTTGTTTTATGATGGCATGTTTTATGATGGCATGTGCAAGCTGAACTGTGAATGACATCTTGAACTTGAACCGTTGAAATTAGAAAACTGATAATTTATCTTCACTCAACACTTGGCAGTAAATTCTATGCATCTGGCTGACTCGGATAACCAAAGAGTAAATGGTACATTTTTGGTTTTATGCAAGTTCCTCATGATTTACGGTGTTTTTAACACTCTCGTCTTCTATATTCCACGTCTAATGGGCCTATTTTGTCTATTCTTATTTATATGTGAGCTCCATTATCTTTCTGATGGCCTTTCTACTGCCTTTCTCCACTTCTATTTTATATGTGTGAGTGGCTTTCAGAAACTGAACATGGCAACAAACATGAAACATCTCCCGAGGAAAGGAAGGTAATGGTATGAGTAGATTATTTAATTTGCTTTCTTTTAGATGTTATTTATATATTAAGAACTAATGTTCAGGAGCATTGTGACATATATAGCATGTATTTTCAATTTCTCGTCCCTCACTTTTCTCCTTTGTTTTCTTTTTAGCATTTTATACACGTGTATGTGTGTGTATGCAGATTTATATATATGTACGTGTTTTTATTCTATTTTCAACCTTTCACAAATATTCTTTTAGTTCAGATTACTGTATTTCTAATCCTTTTCTTTGGTGTTTGTTTTATCTTTGTTCTTCTCTTGTTTTTCTTGTTTTATCTTTGATATTTGTTTTATCTTTTTTCGAGTTTATTTTTGTCTACATGTCATACATATGCGTAAATTGTATCTATCAATAACTTATCCCCATATATAGCTTTACTCGGTGTGCACGATAGAGAGTTTCCGGAATTTAAAAGAAGGGTTGGAATATATCATCAATTTACTGAAAAAAGTTAGCAGGTGGGTTGGATTTTTGAAACATATTTTGGGATTGCCCCAGTTAAATAAGCTTTGTTGTTGAAATACCTCTCACCTTATGTTAATTGTTTTCAGATGTGATGATCCAACTAAATTGGTGGAAAACAACTTATGTCGCATGGGCATATTCCATCTCCACCTTACAGAGGAGGAGGCAATATCCCTTGCTGGTCTCTCTTCCTTTCTCGTTCTAACTCTTACTTTATTTTTGTTACCCTTTTTTTTTTCTTTTTTTTTTAAATACTAATGCTGTCCTCATCTTTGTTTTCAGATATGGATATTGTAGAAGATGTGACCCCTGAAGGCATGATTATGGATGATCTTATCCTTGAATGATTGAGGTCATATAATGTGCGTGTTATGTAGGCAGAATATTTTCTTTTATATGGTATATGTAATTAGAGCTTTGTATTGGTGAACCTTTCCTTCTTCAATGGTGTTGCAAAGTGTAATTTGAGTACTTTCATGGTAGCAGGGTGTTGCTATTATTATCTAGAGTCTCTATGAAGTATATATGTGAGTTTCCTTTTGTCTTTGAGAGGCAATATTAGAAAGGTTGGCTTTGTGCCTATATGAAGTATTTGGGTTTCCTTTTGTCTTTGTGATGCAATATTAGAAAGGTTGGCCTCGTATCTATGAATGGGTTGATTGATAAGTTAGCACGACTCCTTGTATCCAAACGATCCCAAGGCCCACCAAGCAACATACATATATAAATTGAAAATAGCCATACCCACCCACCTCTCTACTAGGAACGAGGAGATCACATAGAAGAAAAGAAGATTGAGAAAAGAAAATGAATTGAAAATTGTCCTCTTCTTTTTTTTTCCTTTTTTCAACCTTCATTAATTATTATTTTTGCCACTTAGTTAATGTTAACATTTTTTTAATATTTTTTGAGTCGCCACATAGGAAAAAATGTGACATCCGTCTAATTAATTTGGTGGAGTTACATAATTTAACATTTTTAATTAATTCAATCGGGTGGTTGTAATTTTTAAAAGTTTAATGGGTTATTGCATGAAAGGTGCTAAATGTTAGTTTTTCCGTAATTAAAAAATAATTTTCAAAAATTAAAAACTTTCTAAAATGAATTAAATTCAAAGGATAAAAAATTAAATGCTTGAAAAATGACTTTTGGTTAAAACCGAAAAGTCCTCTT
Organism: Aralia elata; assembly: GCA_034770075.1. Lineage (NCBI taxonomy): Eukaryota > Viridiplantae > Streptophyta > Magnoliopsida > Apiales > Araliaceae > Aralia > Aralia elata. The sequence goes on along the minus strand of CM068378.1, from coordinate 88,389,984 downwards.
TTGAAAATACACACTAGAGTTTAGAAACCAAACTCACTCTATTCTGAAAATTTACACTAGTTTAAAAACCAAACTCACTCTCTTTTGAAAATACACACTAAAGTTTAGAAACCAAACTTACTCTCTAATGAGTGAGTTTTATACATACGAATCAGGTATTTTTAGGCTTAAATATTGTTATCTGTAAGTGTTTCTAGGATCATTTTATTTGTTTTTATGTTTATTTATTGCAGGTTGGAGCAGGATAGAGGTATATGTCATTTTGGGAAAGAAAATAATTAAAAGGAATTAAGAAATTCGATAATAGCATTTTTATGAATATGATGACACTGGATGGCGTATATACGCTCAGATTTACACTATGGGAGGAGTATATACGCCCCATGTTCAGATTTTGCCAACGAGAAAGTTGAAAAATTATTTTTGGAAAAGGATTTCTAAGCCAAGAAGTATTCTTTTGGGGGGGTCTTTAATTACCAATTGGAGATAACCTAGAGACTAACAACCTACATGCAACCTAACTTCATAAAAGCTAGGGTTTTTCATTAGATTTCCAGAAGCGTGAAGGAGAGCAAGTTGGAGGCTAAGCGTGGAGATCGAGAGGCTGCGTGACACATATTTTTATCTCTTCACTTCCTTTAATTTTTATAATCCTAAGATGTTCTTTGGTTTTATGATGATGTTTCCCAACTTTGTATGACTTAACTTTTTATTTAAGATTACAATGGAACCTGATGCATAGTTTAAGTTAATTTATTCTCGTTTTGATTATGGTTGATTATAATTGAATCGTTGATCATATTTGTGCTTCATGTATAATTGTCTAGCTAACAGTTATTTGGTATAATCATAGATGGAATTGGAAAAAAGAAGTCTAGGATTAGATCTGGATATGATGATATGTGATTATGTTTATTTTTCTTAGGACGAATACATAATTCGTGTATAGGATAGGAAAATACCTATATGTCATATGCAATCTTGGTAAGAATTGATGTTTAATGGGTTTATTCTTAATTATTTCACATATATAGGAATATAGTGATTTAATTAGAGTAGATACTTTTATCTGTCCATCAGAAGAGGCTTATAAATAATTCTGAATTCTTGGTTGGCGATTCAATATAATTGATTAATTGAAAAGAGAGTGAAAAGATTTAAGCGAAGCATTGGGAAAAATTGTGATCTTAGTTTTTAACTCTAGTGTTAATTTTTCTTGTATTTAAATTACTCGTTTCATAATTTTAATGTTTGTTTGTTTAAATAAGATTGAGTTGATATAAAGTTAGTACTTGGATAACATTATTAGCATATTCCTCGTGGGATCGACACTCTACTGACTACTATATTATTTGTTGATCACGTATACTTACGTGTAAATTGTCAATATCAATTTTGGACAACAAATTTTTGGCGCCGTTGCCGGAAAATTAATTTAATAATTTTTGCCAATATTATTTTCAATCAAATTGATCTTAATTTAAACGTGTATTTTTTTACTTTAATTTTTTTATTTTAATTTTTTTCGCAGATACACCATGGCCAACTATGACTATCTGTGGCCTTATACGAGAATGACTCAGCCAAGAGCAGTAAGGATTTATGGACTCGATGAATTGTCAGCACAGATGGAGACACTTTCAAGGAAGATTGACGCTTTAGCAGCGCCACTTATTCAAAGTGTACTTATTCAAAGTGTAGTGGTGATTTGTGATTATTGTGTTGGAAACCATCCGAGTCATCAATACGCCATCAATTTCAAGTCGGTACAGTATGGTGGTAACTTCGACGACTATCTCAACGAGTATCATCACAGTTGGGGGAATCATCCGAATTTTTCATGGAGCCATAATAATCAAGTTCAAACATTTTCTCCAAGCCAATCATACACTCCATAATTTCAGGATCAAGCTCCTACTCAAGAAGAAAAGTAGTCAAACTTGAAGGAACTTTTTTTCAAGTACATGGCTCTCGTTGAGAAACAGATGAATAGTCAGGAGATGTCGATTCGAAATCTTGAGAACCAGATGGGACAGCTCATTAACGCCTTTAACAATTGTCCTCAAAACACTTAGCTCAGCGACATGGTTCCCGAGACTGATGGATTACCCGCGCCAAAGATGCAATCGGACGTGCCAAAAGATGTGGATGCTGAAAGAGAGGAAAAGAATAGTGGGGACCAAGAAAAGAAGGCCGGAGAAAGTTCCAGCCTTGAGTTCCAACGCAGATGGGCCGATTTTGATAGTGCCTCATGTACCTTCTCCACCAAAGTTTAAAGATCCAGGTAGTTTTGCAATCCCGTGCCAAATTAGTAGTCATTTCGTCAGTAAAGCTCTATGTGACGTAGGAGCTATCATGAATTTGGAGCCATGGTGGGTGATGAGTGTGTTTTATACACACAAATTAGGTACTTTTGGCCTTGATAATTTATAAGTCTTTAGTTATTTCATTTGGTTTGTATGTATGTTTCCCTTATTGTTGAATTATGTGATTTTGTATTGCTATTATATGTTTTTGTATGCTCTTATGTTTTTGTACGCTTGTTTCCAAATTTCAACCTTGATCCAATCCGAATCTTTCAAAACTCAAAGAATGAAAGTTATAGATATTCTCCTCAGCTTTCCGGAACATCTTGAATCATCCCAATTGAAGTTCGTATGAGAGAGTTATGATCATTTTACCATCGGATTTGGCATGCATTTTACACAGCAGCTGCTTCCAGGCCAATTTGCGCCTAGCTCCGTCCTGTTTCTCTCGGAATTCCAGTTATGAAAGTTGTAGAGCTACTTCTTACTTTCCTTAGCCTCTTGAATCGCATAATTCTGAGTTCGAACGAAGAAGTTATGCCTATTTTTCTAACAGACATCGAAACTGAATCGGGCAGCAGAAGTGACCGCACCGGGGCGCGAATTTGTAGTTTATTTTTGGCACCCCGGCGCCAACTCGTTCCCCAGCACGAAATTTCAGTTCAAATTTGGCGTACCGGCACGAGCTTGTCGGGAACTAAGCAGATTATGCGATTTTTTGGTCCAATTGGGTGTGCTAAGTTAGGTTTTGCATCCAGGGATATATACATCTCTTTGGGGCATGAAAATAGCAAGTTCTAGGTTTAGAGAAGCAATTCTAGGGAGAGGAAGACTATACAATACATTAAATTAGAGTGTCAAATTGTTAAAATCAAGCTACATCAAGCAAAGCCAAGGAGCTAAAGCATCAAGGATTGCAAAGTCAAGGAGAAGAAGCTAGTGTTTATCATCAACCCAACAAGAAACTAAGAAATATCTTCAAAAGTGGTTTTATTTCTAGTTTCCCTTCTATTTTGTAATCCAACATGATGTATAAATTTATTATGATGTTATTTGTAGCTACCATGAACTAGAAATTTTATTCTAAGATTTCAATGGAACCCAACATTTAGTTTGAATTGAATGATTTTTCTTGGATATTAGTTATCACTTGTGAATTGGATATCATAATTTGTGCTTCATATACTAATTACCTAGCTAGTAATTACCTTGGGAACCTATATGAAGTTGAAAAATGGAATATAGTGTTAAGACCTTGTTATGATATCATGCGAAAGTTAGAGATTCTGGTAGGTAATCTATAAGATTATGTGGCGTGTGTCTTGTTCATTATCCTTAAGAATAGATAATTTGATAGTATTTAGGATAGAGATATACCTAAATATCGTATGCACCCAATTGAGAATCTATCCTTAATGACTTCCTATGCGAAAGTTGGTAATTGAAGGAGTAGTTAACGAGATTTTCCCGTGACATATGTCTTGTTAATTATTCTTGATATTGGTCTCTTGATAGTGTGAAGATAGACATATACCTACATGTCGCATTAGGAAGATTCATAATTGACCATCGAGAGAGGCTTTTATGTAATTGTGATTTTTCGGATGACAATTCTTGTGATTTAACTAGTTGAAATGAGAGAGTTAGGATATTCAAGTGAAGTGTTGGGGGAATTGTGAACTTAGACTTGTTAATATTAGATTTTCATTGTTTTAAAAGCTTTCCATAGTTTTTTGATTATTTTTTATCTTCATTAGTGTAAAACAACAAAAACATTAATCATTAGTTTAAATAAGATTGAGATGATAAAAGGTTAATACTTAGAAAAGATTAGTAATAATTCCTCGTGCGATCGATACTCTACTTACACTTTATTACTTGTTGACCGCGTATACTTGCGCGTATTTGTCATTACATAAATCGAACAACAGTGTAATGAAAGATGGGTTTATGAGAATGTAGATGAAGATTCAGTTGTGTTTAAGAAGTTAAAATTCAATATTTCGTTCACAAACATAATTGAGTAAATGCTTAGCTACTTGAAGTTCATAAAGGAAATTTTATCTAAAAAGAATAACGTAGGTAAATTTGAAATAATGGCCCTTACAAAATCGAAGCCCTCCAAAGTTAGACGGAGGGTTCCTCAATTTTCGAAGGGGAATTGGTTAGCAAAGTTGAAGAAGACAAGTTAATGACTTTAAACTAAGCACTTATTGGGAGGCAACTCAAGTTTACGTTTCTGTTTTTTGCAGTTTAGTTCGTTATTTCAAATTTTTATTTAGTTTTCATTTTAGTTGCATTTTAAGTAGTTATGTCAATTGTTTTCGAATACCGAGTACTGTACAAAAACAGAATATGCTCTAAATTTAGCAGACAATGAGAATGTTGAAGTGGTCAATCAGCGAGTTCTCAAGGAAGTCCTTTTCTTTACTTTTTTCTATTTTAACCATTGAGAACAATGTCTAGTTTAAGTTTGGGGGTGTGTTCTTGTTTTTGTTTGGTTATTTGGTACTTGAACATATTATTATATTTACATTTTAGTTAGTATGTTTTTAGGATAATTTGAGCAATATTTTGATTGAATTTGATTATGGCCAAGGATAAGAAAAAAATTGTGATGAATTTTTTTTTAACTCGTGGGAATTAAGAAGCATGCCTACTCTGTATTTTTGACTTATAAGTCAATTTTACATTGTTTATGATCTTTTTGCACTAAAAAACACATATCCATATGTTTAGCTAGTTGGGGTTAAAAAAGTTTATATGGTTATATGCTTATGGAAGATATCATTGAAACTTTAGAAATTATTTGAGCATCAGTTGAAGCGAAATTTAGGCATTAACATAAGTTTGGGAGAAATCTTGGATTATTGAAAATTTTAAAATTTTGAACCTTCCCGAGTAGAAAAATGAATCATGTGATGGGTTGAGATTGAGATTGAGTGTAAAACGCACTTACTCATAAACACATGCAGCGAGATGGAGTGTAAAATGCACTCGTTCAATGAAAAGTGAGATGGAACATAAAACGCACTCACTAAACAGAAAAAAAGAAATGAAAGGAAAATTTTTTGTGTTTTTGAATTACTTGAAAAAGGTTCAAGTGTGCTTAAATGTTTTAAATATCTTTTTGATCCTTTAAATTTATGTTTTGCCTTTATTAGCGGAGATTGATGCGAAAAGAAAGTTTTTAGAGTTGATATGAAAAATCTTTTATGAGTGTTTGCTTATATGATCTTATCTGAGTTATGACTACTCTGAACATTTGGATACACGCGCATTTAAAGGATGATGAGTAGTTGTAGAATTGATGATTATGTTAAAATTTTAGGTTTTGCATGTTTTCGAAAAAAATTCTTGAGTTATCATTAGATGAAATCTTTGAGGCTATTATGCAAATTTGTATTGGTTTATTGCTCGAGTCGCGTGAGTTGCTATTTAGAATTAGTTGTTATAGTGTTGTTCTTAGTGTTTTGCTTGAGGATAAACAAAGATTTAAGTTTGGGGGTATTTGAGGAGTGAGTATTATACATATGAATTGAGTACGTTTGGCTTGATAATTTGTGAGTTCTTGAGTATTTTAAGTTATTATTAAGTATTTGCAGTGTTTTTATGTTATTTTGTAGGAAGAAGCATGGAAACGCACTTCGGACATCTTTTGGAGTAAAATATGCAAGCAAATGCAAGAAAGGAAGATTTAAGAGCTTTCAATGCCAAGTTGGATGCATATTCTTAGATTGAAACGTGAATTTTATTGTAAATCTCATCGAAAGATTTGATTTGATAGGTGACACGCCCCGTAACTCCTCCCAAATCAAAGTTATAGCCTTTTTATCAACACAGATCAAAGCTTGGAGTTGTCATGTTTGAATTTTCATCTCGCCACTTGGAGACCAATTTTGACCTTGATCCAACCATAATCTCTCAATGATTATTGAATGAAAGTTGTAGATCTACTTCTTAGCTTTTCGGAACATCTTGAATCGTCCTAATCAGAGCTCGGATAAGAGAGTTATGGTCATTTTACCAACAAGCGTCAAAGCAGAATTTTGCCTGGCGTGGTTGCGCCATTTCTTAGAACTATTCTGGCGCGACAGTGTTATACACCAAATAATTAGTGCTTCAGCGCTGTGAACTCGCGTACCAATGCTCGGGTCGTGGCCAAACCAAGTTTTGACGCGCTTTTGCATGTTTTTGACTCTAAATTGGATTATTTTTCCTTCTCAACTAGGGATTGGACTTGTAACTTATAAATACATGATGTGAGGCATAGAATTGAGAGATTATTAAGAGTAATTAGTATTAGATTAGAGTAGGAATAGAACTAGAAGAAGGTTTAATTTTAGAACTGAAGAAGGATTCAAAGAAGAATTGCAAAGATTGAAGACGACGTTACAGAGATTGCGCATAATACAGATTTTTATCTTTAAACTCTTTCTTTTATTTTCGTAATTTGAACTTGATGGATAATTTTATGATATTGAATTCATTTTCAGTTATGGGCTAATTTTTAATTAAGATTTTAATTGAACCCAATGTGTAGTTTTAATTGATTTGCTTCCTTGTTGATTATTGTTGGTTATATTTGGATTGTCTATTATATCTTGCACTTAATTGATTAACTGTCTGATCAACAATTACTATGGTAATCTATATGAAATTGAGAGATGGAGTATAGGTTTAGACCTAGATATAATAGCATATGATTGTGTTTTCTGCTTAAGTTGAAATTCATAATTTGTGTATAGGATAGAGATATACCTATATGTCGTATGTAATCTAAAGAGAACCTGCACTTGAAATCATTTTTAATAGTAATTCACATAGAGATATAGTGAATTAGTTAACTAGGGTGTTCTTCCTAATTCTATCTTTTGTAGATTTAAATGGATTTGTTTATAAGTTACCGAGAGGTGTTTTATAAATATTGATGAGTACTCGGTTAATAATTCAATATAATTAATATAATTTTACTTGAAGTAAAAAGGTTGAAATGGAACATTGGGGGAAGTTGTAATCTTAAATCTTTGAATCTGATTTTAATCCTTGTCCGTAGATTAACGTAGTTGTTAATTTAAATTATATTTTATTTTATAGTTTAAATCAATTGTTTAAATAAAATTAATTTGGTTAAGAGTTAATACTCGTTAATTATTATTAAATAATTCTTTGTGGGAACGATACTCTTCTTTAATTAACAAATAATTCTTTATGGGAACGGTACTCTTCTTGCCATTATATTGTTAGTCGATTGCGTATACTTGCGTGTATTTGCTAATAGTAAATTAGGCAAACAAGTTTTTGACGTCGTTGTCGGGGATTTGATTATGATTGGAAAAAAGTGTTTAATTTATAATTCTTGTAAAGTTTGAGAAGTATACTTGTTGACTTGGTCATATTTTATCCTTATGTTTTGATGATGACTTTTATATTCTACTAAAACCTTTATTGTGCAATTTTAGGAATTTGATGGAACAAAAGAATCCTTGGTGGCTTGATCATAAAGAATCAAAGGACTGAAGACATTTGAGTCCCTAGGAATTAAATATAAGGTCATTGCATTAATCATTTTCAATCAAGACTCTAGGGCATTACATTTGCATTTAATATGAAAGTAATTAAATTAAAAATGGAGTCTAAAAATAAATATGAAATTTAAAAGACTTACCTTTTATCGTGCAATCCGATTTTCATAAGGAATAATTAAAAGGCTTTTGTTATGCTTAGATTGATTCGTGCCTGGATACTTCCTTGATTGTTGTTGATTGGATTTGAAAATCTCTTGGTAATTGATGCTGACTATTAACAATTCTCATAAATAAGGCCAATTGATTTTGTTAGGATATTTATTGATTAATGCCTTAAATTAAGTCTTATAATCTTTTTGGAAATCTGTTTAAATTAAATGGGCTAGATATTCATTGGATATTTGGTAATTAATAAACGGTAATTTTTTACCTTAACTCATGAAGTCTTTTTAGTAAAGCATAATATACGTGACTCACTAAAATTGAGCTTTTATAATTACCTGTTTGGAAGAAATCAGTGGGCTTAATATAATATCTTGTTATTGATATATAATTGATAATATCTTTTAGTAAGAGCATGATATAATTACTTGATTCCCCTTCCATAAATAAAGATATGATATATTCATGAGTGGGTCAAAGAGGAGACATCGATGTCATGATTAGTTGCAAAGTAAATCCCTGACTTATGCCTATGAAATAGACTTCATATAATATTTGCTAAATGCATGATAACCTTCTGAATCTATATCACCTAACTTCATGCTTATGTAATTGATTTTATATATTATTCTGAGGCATGACATCCTCTTGATATAATATCTACAACGGGAATGGACCTAATTGATTGGGGTGTCTAAGTAATACTTTTCAACGGTCATAAAATATTCTAATCTATAAAAAGGGAACTGGTCTGACCTAATAAGGCACGAAATACATAGTATTCAAATTAGAAAAGAAAAGGTTAAATAATTTTTATTTGACGTACTCAGTGTTGGGAGTCCTTAATCAAGTTGTTGTGCCTTGAAACGTTCTGAAAAATTCTCACTCTACATTAGTGAGCTATAACTGGTGATATCTCTCTTTAATTTAATCATTGCATTTCTAGTTGAGCTTTGCATTGTGAATTGATTTATTGCTTTGATCATAGTAATTCTTAATTGTAATCTTTACTTTGAATAGACTAAGTTTTAGTTTAGTGAGTTCTAATCCGGTTTGGATTAGGTTTTTACAAATAGGTTCAAGGAAGCATAAGTGTTTAGAAGTGCATAGGTCCACAGGGAGCAAAAGTGCTCAGGAGCAAAAATGCTCAGGTAATTTAATATTTTGAGAAACTTGGTTTGTAAAAGATTCAAATTGTAATTCAAGTGAATTAATAAAGAGTCTCCAATACTAGTTAGTATTGGACATGGATTAGACCACTAGAGTAGAGATTAGGGGTCGAACTACGTAAAATTCTCTGTGTTCTTGTACTTGATTGTGTTTGTTTTATTTGCTCACTAGAAACTTAATTCTGAATTGGAAAAATATAGTTGAATATGTTAATCAAGATACAAATCATTTAATAAATTATATTAATAAACTGTTATTAGTATAATATATTAAGGTTATTAATCTTACAAGCTGAGATCACAATATTGCATTCTACACAGTTAATCCAGTAAACTGAATTCGTAAATATAGCATACTGCATTGTTAATCCAATAAACGGAATTCGTAAATATAGCATACTGCATTTATTAATTCAGCAAGCTGAATTCTTAAATAAAGCACACTACATTATGAAAAAGAAAAATAAAAATTGGACATCGTTTGTTCCCACACTTATTCAACCTCCCATCTAAGTGTGTCTATCTAAATTTCAATACTAGTCTTTATTTTGACTTATTAGTTGATTTTATGTTATTTGTGATCTTTTTACACTTAAAAGCACATATCCATTTGTTTAGCTGGTGAAAAATTGAAAAGAAATGGTTGAATGCTTATGAAAGATATCATTAAAACTTTAAAAAATTATTCGAGCATCATTCAAAGCGAAATTTAGGCATTAACATAAGTTTGGGGAAATCTTAGGTTATTTGAAATTTTAAAAATTTTGAATATTTTCGAGTTAAATAATGAATCATGTGGTGAGTTGTGATGGAGCGTAAAACGTACTCACTCAAAACACATGCAATGAGATGGAGCGTAAAACGCACTTGTTTGGAAAAAAAAAGTGATATGTGGCATAAAATGCACTCACTAAAGAAAAGAAAAAAAAGGAAAAAATTGTGCTTTTGAAATACTTAGGAAAGGTTCAAGATCCTTTTTATCATCTAAATATAAGTTTGCCTTAATTAGCGGAGATTGATGAGAAAAATTGAGTTTCTAGAGTTGATATTGAAAATCTTTTATGAAACATTTGATTTTATGAGCTTATCTAAGTTTTCCTAATTTGAACATCTGGATAAACACACACAAGGGTCATGAACAGTTCTGTGACTGATGAGTAAGTTGAAATTCTAAGCTTTGCATGTTCTTGAAATTTTGTTTGAATTATTATTTTAATGAAATCTTTGAGGTCATAGTTACAATTTATATTGATTCATTGCTCGAGTTAGTCCTAGTTAGGAATTTTTTTGTTCTTAGTGTTTTGCTTGAGGACAAACAATTGTTTCAGTATAGGGGTATTTGATGAGTGAGGTTTATACCTACGAATCAGGTATTTTTAAGCTTAAATATTGTTATATTTAAGTGTTTTTAGGATTATTTTATTTATTTTTGTGTTTATTTATTGCAGGTTGGAGCATGAGAGACGTATATGTCATTTTAAGAAAGAAATTAAAAGGAATTAAGAAATTCGATAATGGTATTTTTGTGAATATGATGACACTGAGCGGCGTATATACGCCCAAATTTACACTATGGGAGGAGTATATACGCCCATGTTCAGATTTTGCCAGCGAGAAAGTTGAAAAATTATTTTTGGAAAAGGATTTCTAAGCCAAGAAGGATTCTTTTGGGGGGGTCTTTAATTACCAATTGGAGATAACCTAAAGACTAACAACCTACATCCAATCTAACTTCATAAAAGCTAGGGTTCTTCATTAGATTTCCAAAAGTGCGAAGGAGAGCAAGTTGGAGGCTAAGCGTGGAGATCGAGAGGCTGCATGACACAGATTTTTATCTCTTCTCTTCCTCTAATTTTTGTAATCCTAAGATGTTCTTTGGTTTTATGATGACGTTTCCCAACTTTGTATGACTTAACTTTTTATTTAAAATTGCAATGGAACCTGATGCATAGTTTAAGTTAATTTATGCTCGTTTTGATTATGGTTGATTATAATTGAATCGTTTATCATATTTGTGCTTCATGTATAATTGTCTAGCTAACAGTTATTTGATATAATCATAGATGGAATATACCTATATGTCATATGCAACCTTGGTAAGAATTGATGTTTAATGAGTTTATTCTTAATTATTTCACATAAGAATATAGTGATTTAATTAGAGTGGATATTTTTTATCTGTCCATCGGAAGAGGCTTATAAATAATTCTGAATTCTTGGCTGGCGATTCAATATAATTGATCAATTGAAAAGAGAGTGAAGAGATTTAAGTAAAGCATAGGAGGAAATTGTGATCTTAGTTTTTAACTCTAGTGTTAATTTTTCTTAGTATTTAAATTACTAGTTTCATAATTTTAATGTTCATTTGTTTAAATAAGATTGAGTTGATATAAAGTTAGTACTTGGATAACATTATTAGCATATTCCTCTTGGGATCGGCACTCTACTTACTACTATATTATTTGTTGATCACGTATATTTGCGCGTAAATTGTGAGTACAAATTTTGGATAACATTCTCTTTTGAAAATACTTCTTAAAGTTTAGACATTAAACTCACTTTCTTCTGAAAATACACGTTAAAGTTTAGAAATCAACCTCATTCTCTTTTGAAAATACATATTAGAGTTTAGAAACCAAACTCACAAAATTCTTTTAAAACATACACCACGAGTTTAGAAATCAAACTCCCTTTAAAACACATTCTCGAGTTTAAAAACCAAACTCACAAATCTATCAAAGTTCATAAACCTCACCAAAAAATGAGGCCATGGATAACTTTTTAGATGAAAAAACCTTAAATAACTTTTTGCAAAACTAAAAATTCCTTCATAGTCAAATTGAACCACAGTAGAATGAAAATGAATTCACTTACCATATATGACACCAAGTACACAAGCACTACGAAATGACATAAGACATCTAGACACACTAAGGCTGTGTTTGATTACATCTGAATGTCTCTTAATAGATGTGCCTCTGATTCGGTTAGAGGCCAAATTTGTTTGGTAAAAAAAATTGCCTTTTAATGCCTCTTAATCGATAAGAGACAAATATAATTCTAAACTCAGAGACACATCTGAATGAGTTTATATTTTTTTTGGACAAAAATAACCTCTTCAATATTACAAAATCCCTCTTATATCCCTCTAATAAAATACATAATACAAAATCCACAGTCATCGCCATCCCCGACTTCTTTGATCTGCAAGTCGAAATTTACCATCTTCGACAAGGTTCAACCCACTCCTCACACCATCTTCGGTGAGAAATACTAAACCCAGATCTGATTGAAGATAGAGGTTAATTCTTTTTTTTATACTTCGCCAAAACAGAAATAAGAACAAAAATAAAATCAAAACCAACAATTGCATGAACCTTGTTCATCGTCTTCACCAATATTACGGCATAAAAAACCCCAAAATCACTAATAAAAACCATATGACCCATACAATTACATCAATTGAGCAAATCACTGAGCAAAAATGAAAAGAAGAAGAAGAAGAAAGTATTCAATTCCCACCCCTAAAACCATATTGTTGATTTTGAGGTAGTAAAACAATCTTATGTTTGCTTCATTTGGGGAATACATGATTTGATTTGCTTTTTCTTTCTCTCTTTTTTGGATTTGGTTATACAAGGATGGTATTCATGGTGGCTTTGGGTGGCGTGTTTGGTTAAAATCGTCCAGTGGCTAGAAGCCGCCTGATCTCATTCTTGATGGTGGTGGTTCACGGCGGCGCCAATGGAATTGGGCGGTGGGATTTATAGGATTTTTCAAGGAAAAGAAGGTAGAAAGATAAAACTCAGAAAAGAAAGAACATGATTATTTGTGATGACTCATAAATTAAGGTGTGGATTTTTAACAAGTTTTGCTTAAATAGTTCATAGGGTTAAAATGGTAAAATATTGTTATTAAGACATTTTTAAAAAATTAGTTATCAAACAATATTTCTTCATTCAGATACAATTTTAAACAAACGCTCTATATTATTCAGATGTCTTAACTCTTCATATCTTAACATTCAATTTTATCAAACGCAACCTAAGGCAACTTCTTCAAAACTTGAAAAAAGATAAGGAAAGAGGTAACCGTGTTTCACGGAAGTCAGAGGGTGCCTAACCCCTTATCCTCGCTTAAACAAACCTCTGAACTCTTTAAATCTCGGTTACGGACCAATATAATGGAGTCACATTTCGGGCCACCTATCTTTCAAAATCTAAAACTCGGATGAGTCGATACATCTACTTAAACTCGTACCAACTGGAGACGATGTCAAATTGGCCTATATTTAAAATCAATCTTTCAAACCCCATCGAAAAGAGCCGTTTTTTTCAAAAATCTCACACCAATCACACACACTTCACAAATTTAAAGGAAAAACAATAATTTTTTGGAAAAGAGGAAACTTATGATTTTTCCAGGCGTCAATAGTCTCTGCGTACGAAATTG